>CM033476.1:104960195-104979951 GCA_019447015.1 Hymenochirus boettgeri | reverse complement strand
GTCCATAGTTCCAACCTTATACCTACCCATAATGTCTGTAAAACAGTTACATAGTAACCATAGTATTGGAGTTGTATAAAGACAATCGTCCATCTATCCAACCTTAACCCCACCCATAATGTCTGTATAACAGTTACATAGTAACATAGTATTGGAGGTTGTATAAAGACATCGGTCCATCTAGTCCACCTTTATATCCTACCCATAATGTCTGTATAAACATTACTAGTAAACATAGTATTGGAGGTTGTATAAAGACATACTTCCATCTAGTCCAACTTTATACCCTACCCATAATGTCTGTATAACAGTTTACATAGTAACATAGTATTGGAGGTTGTATAAAGACATACGTCCATCTAGTCCAACCTTATACCCTACCCTAATGTCTGTATAACAGTTACATAGTAACATAGTATTGGGGTTGTATAAAGACATACGTCCATTAGTCCACCTTTATATACCCTACCCAATGTCTTATAAACAGTTACCTAAGTACATAGTATTGGAGTGTTATAAAGACATACGTCCATCTAGTCCAACCTTTATACCCTACCCATAATGTCTTATAACAGTTACATAGTAACATAGTATTGGAGGTTGTATAAAGACATACTTCCCTCTAGTCCAACCTTTATACCCTACCCAAATGTCCTGTATAACAGTTTACATAGTAACATAGTATTGGAGGTTGTATAAATGACATACGCTCCATCTAGTCCACCTTTATACCCTAACCCATAATGTCTGTATAACAGTTCCATAGTAACATCGTATTGGAGGTTGTATAAGACATACGTCCATCTAGTCCAACCTTTATACCCTACCCATAATGTCTGTATAACAGTTACATAGTAACATAGTATTGGGAGGTTGTATAAAGACATACGTCCATCGAGTCCAACCTCCTTATATCCCTACCCATAATGTCTGTATAACAGTTACATAGTAACATAGTATTGGAGGTTGTATAAAGACATTCATCCATCTAGTCCAACCTTTATACCCTACCCATAATGTCTGTATAACAGTTACATAGTAACATAGTATTGGAGGTTGTATAAAGACATACGTCCATCTAGTCCAACCTTTATACCCTACCCATAATGTCTGTATAACAGTTACATAGTAACATGTATTGAGGTTTGTATAATGACATACGTCCATCTAGTCCAACCTTTATACCCTACCCATAATGTCGTATAACATTACATAGTAACATAGTATTGGAGGTTGTATAAAGACATACGTCCATCTAGTCAACCTTTATATCCCTACCCATAATGTCTGTATAACAGTTACATAGTAACCTAGTATTGGAGGTTGTATAAAGACATACGTCCATCTAGTCCCCACCTTTATACCCTAACCCATAATGTCTGTATAACAGTTACATAGTAAACATAGTTGGAGGTTTGTATAAAGACATAACGTCCATCTAGTACCAACTTTATACCCTACCCATAATGTCTTTGACCAGTTACATAGTAACATAGTAATTGGAGGTTGTAAAAGGCATACGTCCATCTAGTCCAACCTTTATACCCTACCCATAATTCTGTATAACAGTTCAATGTACATAGTATTGGCGTCTGTTACAAAGTCGTATAACCGCGTCAGTAGGCGATCCACTACGTCAACGCACAGAAACCGCGATTGTGGTCTGCGTCTTTCTATTGTTGGGGGGGGGTGGGGTGGGGGGGGGGGGCGTTTTTTTGTTTTTTTGTTTGGTTTTTTTTTGTTTGTGCCCCCCCCGCATGTGTTTTCGCCATTGTCGCGTTATGGAAACCCTGCGTTAACGCACCAAAAATGTGAACGCATGCATTACCAAAACGCGACGGACGCGCATCGCATGTTCATCGGAAATCGCAGGAATTTTCGCGATCCCGCAATTTCCAATTTAGCGAACGCGCGAAAAACGCTCTAGTGTGCCGTAGCCCTAACATAGTAATACGTCCTCTAGTCCAACTTTTTTTTATCCTATTCGTGATAAATCAAAAATAAACAGCTGGAGGGGGATTCCTTCCTGATTCCTGTTAAACTAGAATTATGTACTTAATACCAATAACTTATCATTTTACTGTATTTCCCCACTAGGTGAGATGTAATGAAACAATGATGCCATATTAAAGGAATACAATCCATATAATCAATCATCTGTCATTATCACATTACGTAAAGTCACATGGAATTGTAACCAACAGTAGCCAATGAATGGGGCCCCTTTTCCATGTGTATCTACTGGTCCTTAATCCTCTTTTATTAATTTGTAATCTTCTCAGAGCCTATGGACCTAACCAATTGTTTCCGGATTACAAATTGTTTGTTACAGTAAAATTATCACTCGCTAGGAAGCTTCTCGCCGCAGCTGATTTTTCTAACTCTCTATCTATCTATCTATCTATCTATCTATCTACTATCTATCTATTATCTATCATCATCTATCTATCTATCTATCATCTATCATCTATCTATCTATCTATCTATCTATCCACTGTCAGTCATTCTATCTATCTTCTATCTATCTATCTATCTATCTATCTATCTATCTATCCACTGTTAGTCATTCTATCTATCTATCTATTTATCTATCTATCCACTGTCAGTCATTCTATCTATCTATCTTCTATCTATCTATCTATCTATCCATCTATCTATCTATCTATCTATCTCTATCTCTCTATCTTATCTATCTATCCACTGTTAGTCATTATATCTATCTCTATCTATCTATCTTCTATCTATCTATCTTCTATCTATCTATCTATCTATCCCACTTCGTCATTCACTATCTATCTATCTATCTATCTATCTTCTATCCACTGTCTAGTCATTCTATCTATCTATCTATCTATCTATCTATCTATCTATCTATCTATACTATCTACTATCTTCTCTATCTAATCTATCTATTATCTATCCACTGTTAGTCATTATATCTATCTATCTATCTATTTATCTATCTATCCACTGTCAGTCATTCTATCTATCTATCTATCTATCTATCTATCCACTGTTAGTCATTCTATCTATCTATCTATCTATCTATCTATCTATTTATCTATCTATCCACTGTCAGTCATTCTATCTATCTATCTATCTATCTATCTATCTATCTATCTATCTATCTATCTATCTATCTATCTATCTATCATCTATCTATCTATCTATCTATCTATCTATCTATCATCTATCTATCTATCTATCCACTGTTAGTCATTATCTCTCTTTCTCTATCTTATATCTATCTATCTATCTATCTATCTATCCACTGTTAGTCATTCTATCTATCTATCTATCTATCTATCTATCTATCTATCTATCTATCTATCTATTTATCTATCTATCCACTGTTAGTCATTCTATCTATCTATCTATTTATCTATCTATCCACTGTCAGTCATTCTATCTATCTATCTATCTATCTATCTATCTATCTATCTATCTATCTATCTCTATCTCTCTATCTATCTATCTATCTATCCACTGTTAGTCATTATATCTATCTATCTATCTATCTATCTATCCACTGTCAGTCATTCTATCTATCTATCTATCTATCTATCTATCTATCTATCTATCTATCTATCTATCTATCTATCCACTGTTTAGTCATTATATCTATCTATCTATCTATTTATCTATCTATCCACTGTCAGTCATTCTATCTATCTATCTATCTATCTATCTATCTATCTATCTATCTATCGATCTATCTATCTATCTATCTATCCACTGTTAGTCATTATATCTATCTATCTATCTATTTATCTATCTATCCACTGTCAGCATTCTACTATCTATCTATCTACTATCTATCTATCTATTCTATCTATCTCTATCTCTATCTCTATCTCTCTATCTATCTATCTATCTATCTATCTATCTATCTATCTATCTATCCCCTGTTAGTCATTATATCTATCTATCTATCTATTTATCTATCTATCCACTGTCAGTCATTCTATCTATCTATCTATCTATCTATCCACTGTTAGTCATTCTATCTATCTATCTATTTATCTATCCACTGTCAGTCATTCTATCTATCTATCTATCTATCTATCTATCTATCTATCTATCTATCTATATTATACCTATTTATCTACAATCTATCATTTATATATCCACTGTTGGCCTATCTATCTCTCTATTCACTATTGGTCATTCTTCTATCTATCTATCTATCTGTCGTCTGTCTGTCATACCTAGCTATCCATTGTCCGTCAATTTATCTATCCATTGTAGGTTGTCTGTCTATTTATCTTTTTATCTATCCACTGTCTGTATTTCTGTCTCTCATCTTTCATCTACAATCTTGTCTATGTAATATTTATCTACCTATCTACTGTCTATCTGTGGTCTGCCATCTATTATCCACCTGTCTATTATATCTGATATTCACCTTCTTTATATATGTAATTCTGCACCTGTCTATAGTACTGAAACTGCCTAGTCTGTATTGTTGCACAAAATATACTAGGGCATATAAATTTCTTTGTTTAAAGGGAACTAAGGTGAGGGAAAGACCCTATTTAGTCTTTATCTTTTTCAAGAGCATAAAGAAACCTATGAGCTCCCCATCTCTGCCCATTATGGTGCAGGGCCTGCCTCCATAACAGAGCCACTGGTCATCTATCTATCATCTATCTATCTATCTATCTATCTATCTATCATCTATCTATCTATCTATCTATCTATCTATCTATCTATATCTATCTATCTATCTATCTATCTATCTATCTATCTATCTATCTATCTATCTATCTATCACTGCTATCTATCTATCTATCTATCTATCTATCTATCTATCTATCTATCTATCTACTATCTATCTATCTATCTATCTATCTATCTATCTATCTATCTATCTATCTAGCTATCTATCTAGCTATCTATCTAGTCTATCTATCTATCTATCACTGCTATCTATCTATCTATCTATCTATCTATCATCTATCTATCTACGATCTATCTATCTATCTATCTATCCTCTCTACTATCTCGTTATCTATCTATCTATCTATCTATCTATCTATCTATCTATCTATCTATCTATCTATCTATCTATCTATCTATCTTCTACCTGTCTGTCCTGTCCTGTGTCTGTTCTTTTCTGTCTTGTCTTTCATCTATCTAACTCCCGCCTTGTCATCTGATTATCTTTTCTTTCTTTTCTTTCTTCTTTCACCTGTGTCATCTATTAGCTGTCTATCTATATAACTATTTAATCTATCGTCCTCTATTTCTATCTATCTATAATATCGATTTAATACTATTTGTCATCTATTTCTACTTCTGGTTATCTGTAATCTAGTAGCTATCTATCTACCACTATCTGTAAATACCTTAAATACTAACCTGTAAATCTAAAATAACCTTGCTAGCAGTTTGCCAGTTGGTTTGAAATGCACTGAAACTGATTTTTTATGTTGGGGGGCCCCATCTAAAATCTTGCTATGGGGCCTCTCGTGATATCTAGTTAGACACTGCTATCTGATCCACTGTATGCCTGTCATCATTTGCTGTATCTATCTCTATATTCAATTTATCTATCTACTGTCTGTCATTTGTCATCTATTATCTATCTATCTCTTCTATCTACCGTCCTCTGTCTTTCTGTCTGTCCTTCTGTCTTTCTCCGTCTGATCTGTAATCTGGTTATCTATTAGCTGGTCTTCTATCTATCTATCTACTATCTATCTTATCTATCTATCTTCTATCTATCTCTCTATCTAGCTTATACCTATCTATCTATTTTCCTTCTATAATGTAATCTATTATCTATCTGTTGTCTATCTATCTAGCTAGCTATATTCTTTCTGTCTATTTGTAATCTAGTATCTACTATCTTCCCTATCTATCTATCTATCTATCTATCTATCATCTATCTATCTTATCTACTTTCTGTTTATATCTGTAATCTTGTAATCTATCTGTCTTTCTGTAATCTAGTAATCTATCTACTACCTATCATCTATCATTATATCCTACTACACTATCTATTTATCTACCTATCATCTATCTATCTATATATCATGCATATCGTTATCGCTTTCCCATCTATCGATCTATCTGTATATCTATCTATCCTATCTCTCTATCTATCTATCTACTATCTATCTATCTATCTAGTCTAGCTACTAGCTAGCTAGCTAAGCTATCTAGCTATCACGCTATCTATCTTCTATCTATCTATCTATCTATCTATTTATCTATCATCTATCTATCTATCTATCTATCTATCTATCATCTATCTATCTAGCACTCGCTACTCTATCTATCTATCTATCTATCTTCTATCTGATCTATCGTATCTATCTCTATCTATCTATCTCATCTATCTATCTTCATCTATCTTCTGATCTATTCTATCATCTATTATCTATTTGTCATCTATCTATCTAACCATTTTATCTATCGGTCTCTATCTTCCACTGTCGGCCTGTCTGCCTATCTATCCACTGTCTGTCTAGCTGTCATCTCTTTCTAGCTATCCAAATCAGAAATCAATTTACATTTGACATGCAAGCAAACAAAATAATAACACTTGGTTAAAGGGTTCACAGTGGGGTAATGGGTATCAAGGGATAGTAACTATATGCAGAACTTAGAAGGGGTATATTGGGTTTCAGTCATGGGATACTATCTCTATCTATCTATCCCACTTCCTGTCGTCTATCTCATCTTTGTCTATAGCCCCTCTATGTCTTTTTTCTTATTAAATTCTGCACCTGTCTATAGTCCCTGCAACCCTAGTGTGTTATTGGCACAAATACGCTATAACACATTAGATTTCTTTTGTTTAAAGGGGAATAAGTGAGAACAACCTTATTTTGTCTTGACTCTTTTCAAGCAGGGAGAAAGCTATGATCTCCCATCTCTGCCCCTATTCCTGGTGCACAGGTCTTGCCCCCATAGGCAGATCCACTGGCCAACCAGGGAATGGTGGCAAAAAAAGCTTTGCGCAGAGCCCCGGTGCTCTTTATTGGATGGCTGGCAACTCTAAGTGCTGGTACAACATGGTCAATTTTTTTTTGTCTCAGGTTGTTATCTTTGGGTTGCGTTTTGTTTTTGGTGCTTGGTTGTAAACATGATTGGTCAGTAACACTTACAATTGGTCAGGCTTAATTGTCCAAACAACAACTACCGATTGGTATCTCGATTAGCCTTCTGTACTGTACTATTAATTGTCTTATGGGGAACCCTACCTGTGCATGTTATATGGCAAGCCCCACGTCCAATTGTGTGTGCACACTTTATAAAATGCAAAAAATTAGCACGTTTTGTAACCATAAAACTTTTTTTGAATTTCCTGTTTTATCTTTAGCATTACACTAAAATGTAATGTTCCCTTAAAGTGCTCAAGTAATAATCATTAATGAATCATTTAATACGTTCCTGTCTCTTTAAAATTGTTTTATAATCCATAAATGTGTATTGTCTAGAGAGCCATATGCGCTGTAGGGCCCATTTTACTGATATAGCGAGCCACCATTGTAATTGTCGGATGGCAAGCCAAAATAAGTAATGAGTGTTTTAACCCTAGCTTCTGGCGGCTCAGTGTACAGATATTTCCTTTATAGAATATTACAATTTGCATTCCATACTAGAGATGTCATTATACTAGGTGATGTTATGTAAATAAAGGTTAAAAAAAGAACTGTCTACAGAACATTGGGACACATCACATAATTGTGGTCTGTCTAACAGTTGTAAATAGATTTGCAAGCCCTTTCAAAACACAAAAAGGAATTAGCAGAAATGAAAGGACCCTTGTTAGGCTGAATGAAAAGTAATCCGGGTTTAAACTAAAACGATCATTCAGGTGAGTTTTAGTTAATTGTGTTTTTGTATTTTCTACAAAAAAAAAAATAGGGTTCTTAAAATAACAATGGTACAAGGTTCCTACACAAGGATTGTTTTGATTTATAATTTCAATCTGAACAGTATTGAATCGGATAAATGAAAAAATTCCATTTTTGTCTTCAATTTTTTGGCAATTAAAATGATTAAACTGGCATGGTATAAGTAATGAGAAAAATGGAAAATAGTTTACAATATCTGTAATCTATTATTTTATTACACACTGTTTAACTCTGTCACAGACTCTCTTAGCTGACTTGCAAAACTCTCCTTTCAAAGCAGATTATTAATTACAATAATCCATCAATCCTCTCTATTCAAACACTAAATGTTGTTTTTAAGTATTAGCTATTTAAATTCTATAAAAAAAAAAGTTGCCGTAATGAAAAAAAGAAAATTCCATTAAAAATATATATTAAATCAGATTTACTCTAAAATATTATTACCCCACCCTTTAAAGTGATTCGTTGAATGAATATTTGTTTAAAAAAAAAACTGTGACTTTTAATAAAAAAAAAATATAATATCACAAATCAATAGTATATTGAAATAAATATTTCTGAAATCCTTACTTCCCTATCGTTGTCAATGACAGATATACAATGATCTAGAAATATAGAAGAGTAAGAGAAGAGTTTTGGATTGTACTAAAGTATCCTTCCATTTCGCTACATTAATTTATAACACACAAATTTACAGATAACATTTCATTCATTATTGAGACTTAATAGATTCCAGTCGGATGACTAGGCAAAACGTCTTCAAGAACTAAACTTCAAGTCAGCAGTTGATCTAATTTGAATATCAACAGATACATTTCATTCATTCATCTTATTATTTCACGAAGGATGTACCTTGTGTCTGTCTGTTTTTCATATTTTACAGATATGAATGTATCTTTTGTCTGTTTTGCTCCTGTTGTATAGAAGTGTTAAGTTTAGAGCAAATTTGGATTGACTAATGATTAGAAGAGGGAGAGAATTTGGGATAGGAGGCTTGGGGTTTAAATAATCAACCAATCATGGAAAACTAAATAAGTAAAAGTATCCGAGCACTTAACTTATCATCTAGAGAGGGAGGAAAAAAAAGAGGAAGATTCCCTCCCCCTGAAGTGTTTGACTGGATGATTTTCCCCCCCCCTTTCCCCCCCCAATAGGAATCTAGAAGACAAGTGAATATGAAGCAGCACAATGAACAGCTTTGTAGTCTTTGTCAAGGGACAAAGAAATGAATTTTAAAAAAACGAAAGGGTGGCATTTTGCATGGGGACATTGGTGGACCTGCTGTCTCCCCTGAGCCGATTGTGGTGAAGTGAAAGGCATACACGTGTTGGGTATTTTGGAGCATTGGTGGAAGCCTAACCCAGAGACTGTATGCCTGTCGGAGAGCGTCCTCCTTCCACATCAGCACCACGACAGGCTCTCCATTTGTATAAGGCTAGTAGGGTATATTATGCTAAGAGGCACATGATGGAATCAAGGTCCCCTGACCGGGGGCCTGCCTCCCAAGTCCATCCTCTGCCGTGCTCATCTCGAACAACAACCAAACCTAAAAAAATTTTTTTTTCTGTGTCAGTTCAAGCAGGGTACCATCATCCATGGCAGGTGGAGCTCTCTCTCTGCCCCGTGCAACATCATTCAACTTACTGGGGACTTTTTTTTTTTTTTTCCGGTTGTTGCCTGTTGTTTAATTACTTAAAGTCCACATTTGTTCCACCAGCCCTTCGAAGGATCTGTTTTGCAGCACCTGCTACCTGAGAGGCACTATTTTAGTTTCATCACAAACTAGACAGTCCTTCCATAGCTTCTTAAAGAGACAGAGATTTTGGTCCCTAACCAGAACTCATACAGTAGTTTAGGGGGAGCAGAGACGCCCTTTCACTCACTGGTTGGGGGGGGTGTTTGTGTGGGAAGAATTGTCCATACACTTGAAAGAAAGCTAGTACCATGCTCCTTGACAGAGTGAGGACCCAGAAGTCATCAGCATGTGCGGATACAGGACAGCGCAGTCCAGGTAAAGGTCTAACTGTGTTGTGTTAAAGGGATTTTGTCAGGCCTCGGCGAGAACAAGACAGATACAAATTTGACCAATTTGCTCCACTTTCGGTCTTGTAACATCGGTGAATGACAAGAGGCGTGAAATTGGCATCTGTGTTTAACCGCGGGTGGTTGATCCTTTATCATTTCTTTCAAACAACTTCATTGACTATAAAAAATAAAGCGAGTTTATCAACAAGAGATAGTGAGCTTTGTTTTTAAAGAGTTTTAAAAACGTAAAAGTCTAGATGTATTTGGACGTGTTTGAATCCCCCAAAGGGGCTTGCATTGTGTGAATGTTTATTTGGAATGTGATGGTGACACAACAAGGAGAATGAGAACAATGTAAAGAGGAGTTTACAATGGGTTAGTGCTGTGTTCATGTTGGTTCTACTATGATCATGTCAGTTGCCCACTAGCGAGAAGATAAACAAACGGATCTCAGGTTTCCCCCCATGTATACACAAAGAAGGTGGGTTTAAACAAGGCTCCTTGACAGCTAGGAGGGTACTCCTCCAGAAGAGAGTTTGTAGCTATTGGGAATACTAATCCGATGTATTGTCAGGCAGACCGGCACAGATGCGGCAGCCTGCACCCTGCTCTGACTCTCACAACCGCCCAATCTATATGCAGTGACTGATTCTCTGTTCCCCCCACCCAACCATATATTTATTTTTTGGCTGAAGTGTAAAATACCTGTTCGCCCCGTTTTGGGGGGGGAAAAGAAAAAAAAAAAAACCTTACACGAGTCAATGTGAACACCTGAAAGTCTTGGGGGCCTACATAACTGTAGAACAATGTTTTAAACAAACACTACAAAGGGGTTAAGAGGCTTGCACAGTTTTTTGGGTTATCCTGGAAAATGAATACATTTAAATATGAATCAGATGTTATGGTTATGTTTTATAGAAACTAATCAGAAAACTTGTATCTGTCTTTATTTACTTTTAAACAACATTAATGAACAACCAATGAACATCTTAGTAGGTATTATTCTCCTCAGTAACTGATAAGGCTGTGACCCAAGCGATTTCTTTTGTCAGACCCTCCAGAGTTACCATCTCGTGTTGCTTTAACCCATATCCTCAGTCTTTGGCTGCTGTGAGGTTACATATTTTTATTGAAATCCTGGTTGGTACCAGGCATAGCCTGAAGATTCTTGACAATACCAATAAAAAGAACATAAAAAAGGGGATATACAACAGACTTGAAACATTCTACAAGGTTGGGAGACTTGGTGATATCAGTACCTGCACAATCAACAAAAAAACCCTGTATTTAGTAGGAAGATAATATAAATGACGTATGTCAATAGAGAACTGAGCTACACATTTGTTCGATCGATACCCCAATATGGAGCAATTACATATCCAGAATAACAGGTGTTGAAAATAAATTCAGTGGACAGACATTTTGTTTCTCTCTAATAACCTTTCTGGAAGAATAATATTTAATTATTCCGAGAAAGGCATTAGGTTGGAACTGTTTTCTCATATACAAATTCGTCTACTTTGGGGTTGGTACACCACAGGTCATTTTGTACTAATTCACTGTCGGGTGAAATAAAGTTTCATTACTGAAGGCCAACTGTTTTTTTGACGCCAATCTAAGACCATGGATAAAAAAACAAACATGTCCACATTTTGTGCTTTTGGCAATTTGACTAAGGTTGACAACAATGAATCAGACTGTGCATGGACTGTTTCAATCCTGTATTGACCATGGGTGATTCTTAAGATGAAATATTGTGGTAACAACCTTAACGTTTGATGAAATGGTTCTGCTATTAACTCTAGTGGCGTATCAAGATCCACTGGGGCCCCCTGCAAACAATGATGAAGCCCAGATCCTCCCGCTTCACTCCGCTTCTTTCTGGGAGGAGGCTTTATTGTCATAAAAAAATAAGAGAATGGGCCCCCTTGGCACCTGGGCCCTTCTGCGGTGTCTTCCCCAACCCATCTCACCACCCTTCTTTTTTTTTTGCTCCCCCCTATACTTGTACTCTCCATACCTGCACATTACAATTCTTATCCTTTCCATGACACAATGACCTTTTCTTTCCCTAAAATTCCTTTTTAGTCCCTTTGGAAATGTTTTTCTGTTCCCCTTGTTATTCTTGTTTTTCCACATAAAATACACAGTCTCCTAAGTGTTTTCCAATTTGTACTGCTAGCTAACCAATTCTAAACTTTCCTCCTCTTCTTCTGCCCCCCTGTCCTAACACTGGTCATTAAGGTCACACTTCCAATCAACAGTCAAAATCTTGTGTCGAAATGACAATTTTCAACCAACCTAAACCATGGTCAGGACAAGAATGAGTTCCTAATAACATAAATATTTTCTATAATCTGCCCCACTCAAGGGCCTTACTTACAGTAAGAGCAATTACAGAGGCCCACCTTATTACTTTCCCTTTCACGATACAGACTTCCCACCCCCCGAAAACTACTTTAGAGATGACAGTATCAAGGGGGGCCCCAATAGTTTTGCCTGGGGGCCCCAATGATTTTCTCGTTTGCCACTGGCCTCACCCTACTTTCTGCAGATCCTCCTCATGTCCTTTATGTATCCCCCCTCATCCACTCCTTTATGCACTTTAAATATCTTCTCTGCCCCTTTGTCTATGATATTTTTCCTAAAACTTCTCCTAAATCTACTTGAGAGGACCATTTGAATGCCCCTTGTCAGCCGATGTTTTATTACTGTACTTACCTGCTTGTCTTCCCTAATATTTTCATTAACCACTGTCTTATGTCCTCCCACCATTTATTTCACCACTTTCTATTTATAAATGTTGCCCTAGATATTTACCCTTGTTCTCATTTTCACAAGGCTCCTGTTTGCCACCCGTCCCATCCACCTTACCCATGTCTCTTATCTCAAACTTGTCTAACTATTTTTCCTTTAACTATTTCCTTCCTTTAATTTCCTTAAACTAGTTCCTAAAAAACTTTCGCTAAGATCTTCCATGTTTTTCACATGTACCCCCCTGTACAAATTTCCTTTCTCATGCCCCTTTCCTCCCATCATTATGCTCGATAAATGGGGAAAATTAAATATCGCCTATATGTGTGTTATCACAAAAAACCACAACTCACAATGTCATAGTTTGATATTTTTAACATATTTTGTTAGGATACCTGGAGAAAATAAGTCCCATGTCCACCGTGTATTTATTTATCCTGTTTTATTATTTGCTTTATTTCCTCATGGTAATTGGGTTTATTTGAGATCACTGACTGACATCCTGACATTCTTGACCCTTGTGCACATCTGAACATCATGAACTCCATGATGAAACATTGGCTTTTAGGGGGCTCTCCCTAGAATATATCAGAATGATAACATCTTAGCTTTTTAGTCCCTACTGGTCCCAACCGTCCTTCCCTTTATATATATTTGGACTCCACAGTAGGTGGTTGAAGGATTTTGACACCAGCCCCACAACAGTCTCTTGCAGTCTTTTTTCCTTCATTAGTCCAGCATTCTCATTTTATAAACCATTAGTGTCGCTTGACTCCTCAAACTGCCAGATCAATAGCGCTAAAATGATTATTAAGGGTCTAAAGTTTGGATATACGTGAAACATCTCCCACCTTTGGCATCACAATGGTTTTCATATCTACTGAAATGTAGGAAATGGGCATTGATTTTAAATTCATCTCCTCCTGCCATACAATCTCTGCACCTAACTTGATTTCCCAGAACCCTTTTTGCTCTAAGACAGTGTCATAAAAATTTTATCGGGACTGATTTACTAAACATTTTACTCGGTTGTCCATCAGCCTCTCCCGATAAACAGTTATCTTAGAGAAGTCTTTGGATAACCATTACATAAAAACCCCCTCTTGCTGGTGTTGTTCTACTTGGACATAGCTTACACAAACCTCCAAAGCATGTACAATACATATGTATATCTTTATTGCTTTAAAAAAGGAACTATTTGGATGAAAGAGAAATTAAAAAAAAAATATTAAGATTTTTTGTTTTCTAAACACTTTTGAGTGTCATTTTCTCCTGCAATTTTAACTCTACAGTTGCTGAAATGGGGAGTTAATTCTGCCAGAATTCCCCAATTATCTTTAGATGGCATGATCGAATTAATAGATCTGTTGGTATCATTCCATGCTATTCACATTCCTAATAGTGCTACATTAGTTTATAAGTTATGCATAACAATTGAGATAAATATGTTTCTCTCTTGTTTATTTAAAATTTTAATGGTGCAGTTACAGAAAATGATGTAATTTTCTGCAGATCATCTGGATGGATGGTAGAATAGGTTGTTTGATTCTAGAAAATCTAGATAATATAGACAGACATAATGTGAACTAAGTATACTAGAAAAGATAAAAAAAAACGTTAATAACGACAAACGGGTTCCCAATATAATAAAGAGATACAGATAGACACTTGGTACTTGGACAGACAGACATACAGATGAGATGGATAATGATAATAGATAGGTATGTCTTTATACAACCTCCAATACTATGTTACTATGTAACTGTTATACAGACATTATGGGTAGGGTATAAAGGTTGGACTAGATGGACGTATAAAGACATACGTCCATCTAGTCTATAGATGGACTGTTGGTAGGTTCTCCCTCTCCCATGGGATCATTTGTAGGTAATTTCCAGGGAGTAGATGGGCCACGTAAGTTATCAGAAGTCCCGTCTTCTTCATACCAAAGATGGTTCCTATAGATGAACTGTTGGTAGGTTCTCCCTCTCCCATGGGATCATTTGTAGGTAACTTCCAGGGAGTAGATGGGCCACGTAAGTTATCAGAAGTCCCGTGTTCTTCATACCAAAGATGGTTCCTATAGATGGACTGTTGGTAGGTTCTCCCTCTCCCATGGGATCATTTGTAGGTAATTTCCAGGGGTAGATGGGGCCACGTAAGTTATCAGAAGTCCCGTCTTCTTCATACCAAAGATGGTTCTATAGATGACTGTTGGTAGGTTCTCCCCTCTCCCATGGGATCATTTGTAGTAACTTCCAGGGAGTAGGGCCACGTAAGTTATCAGAAGTCCCGTGTCCTCCATACCAAAGATGGTTCCTATAGATGGACTGTTGGTAGGTTCTCCCTCTCCCATGGGATCATTTGTAGGTAATTTCCAGGGAGTAGATGGGCCACGTAAGTTATCAGAAGTCCCGTGTTCTTCATACCAAAGATGGTTCCTATAGATGGACTGTTGGTAGGTTCTCCCTCTCCCATGGGATCATTTGTAGGTAACTTCCAGGGAGTAGATGGGCCACGTAAGTTATCAGAAGTCGTGTCCTTCAAATCAAACAATCTCATATCAACCAGGGGTCCCTGAGAGGTTTGGGGGTCTACAATGTATTGACAGACTGTATGGATCCTCCATTGTGATCATACAGATTTAATTATCAATGTTCTATATTTGTATGAATAATAATAATGTTTCTATGTCAGGGTTCCCAGATATTTACATTGTTAACAAGGTTCCATAAGGATAAAAAGGTTGGACCTGGTACAGACCCGTCCCCTGGGGAATTTATTAACTAGAGACATATGTATAGATCTAGCGTTTATATTTGTATAATAAATAATAATATATAATGTTCCCCGAGACACCGACATTGTTTCAAGGGTTCCCCACAGATAAAAAGGTTGAGAAACTGCCATAGATGGGGCTACAGATGAACTATTGGTAGGTTCTCCCTCTCCAAGGAGCACATGGGCCATGTAAGTTATCAGGAGCCCTTCATACCATAGATGGTCCCTTCAGCTGGACTGTCGGTAGTTTCCCTCTCTTTCCCATGGGGTGAACTGCAGATATTTTCCAGGCATCACATGCAGGGTAACACAATGACAAGATCCACATCAAGGGTCTCAGGTTCTCCTGATAAGGAAGCCATTTCCACTGGCGGGTTCCACATGGTTTGTAACCCCAGGAGAGGTGACCAGCCCAGTGTGTCTGATCCCTGTTTATTCCTTCCCCAGAGGCTCCATGTCTTCCTGTTTGAGTTTGTGCTTATTCTCTCTCGTCCGGTAACTCAAAATGATCAGCTGCAGTTTCAAGTCTACCGCCAGCCCATCCCACTGAAGGAGCTGGTTCTGGAAGACTTGCCAGACGGAGAGGTGCGTCTGGGTGGATCAATCCGAGGAGCTTTCACACCTGGAAATGAACGGGGTAACCAAATAGATATAACACTGTCTAACCCATAGAGTTAAAGGGCCCCCGACCCTGCACTAGTTCAGTGTGTTATGTGGTGTATAGGCAGGTCCATTAATACATTGGGGAGAATCCCAGCCGGCCCTACAGTTCACCAGGAGACTTTATTATGTTAAACTTATTGACACATTTATTTTTTTCAGCCAAGAATTTTTTCCGGGTGAGTTTCCAGGACCGGTCCAGAGGACAAGCTCACACCCTACAAGCCAATGACACTTTCAACAAGAACCAGTGGATGAGCTGCATCCGTCAGGCCCAGGCCTCAGTCCAGGGGTCTGGCAGTTATGCTGGGGGTCCACAGGAAACGCCCTGTGCAGTGGTGGACTTGTCCGATCTAAGTCTCAACTGCAATGAGGATTGTGAGAAAATGGAGGAGAGGTGAAGGATCCATAGAGGGTCCAATGTCTGTAAATGTATTTCAATGTAGATCCCACTCACCGCCCCTTTAACAACCCCCCTACCGCCCCTTTAATAACCTTTCCCGCCCCTTTAACAACTCCCCAACAACCCCTTTAACAACTCCCCGACAGCCCCTTTAACAACCTTTCCCCCCTACCTCGTCTGATGCCTGTAATGTCCCTGAACAGGCCTTCAGTGGGTGGATCCTCTAATGTTGTTTTGTTTGGACTGAGGGATCCAGCCTCTAAATCTCCTAGAGTTGATCTATCCACGATAATGTAGTTTGGTTCTACTAACTGACACTTCTGTGCAGGTGAACTCGATCCAGGCCATTGTTACCCTGATTAACATAAGACGGGAGAGGCTGATGTAGTATTATTACCGCAGAAGCTCGCTATCTGTACAGAGTGAAGATCAAGGAGTTGCCTCTCCTTCCCAATCCTGCACTTTCACGGGAGCTCAAGAACAACAAAGGCCACGAGTTTCAGAAGTCCCGTGTCCTCCATACCAAAGATGGTTCCTATAATGGACTGTGTAGGTTCTCTCTCTCCCTCTCCCATGGGATCATTTGTAGGTAACTTCCAGGGAGTAGATGGGCCCCGTAAGTTATCAGAAGTCCGTCCTCCATACCAATGAGTTCCTATAGATAGACTGTTGGTAGGTTCTCCCTCTCCTCCATGGGATCATTTGTAGTACTTCCAGGAGTAGATTGGCCACGTAAGTTATCAGAATCCCGTGTTCTCATACCAAAGAGGTTCCTATAGATGGACTGTTGGTAGGTTCCCCCTCCCCATGGGATCATTTGTAGGTAACTTCCAGGGAGTAGATGGCCACGTAAGTTTCAGAAGTCCTGTGTCCTCATACAAAGATGTTTCCTATAGATGGACTGTTGGTAGGTTCTCCCTCTCCCATGGGATCATTTGTAGGTATTTCCAGGGAGTAATGGGCCACGTGTTATCAGAAGTCCCGTGTCTCCATACCAAAGATGGTTCCTTATAGTGGACTGTTGGTAGGTTCTCTCTCTCCCTCCCATGGGATCATTTGGTAAATTTCCAGGGAGTAGATGGCCACGTAAGTGATCAGAAGTCCCGTGTCTTCTATACCAAAGATGGTTCTATAGATGGACTGTTGGTAGGTTCTCCTCTCCCTCCCATGGGATCATTTGTAGGTAATTTCCAGGAATAGTGGCCACGTAAGTTATCAGAAGTCCCGTGTTCCATACCAAAGATGGTTCCTATAGATGGACTGTTGGTAGGTTCTCTCCCTCTCCCATGGGATCATTTGTAGGTAATTTCCAGGGAGTAGATGGGCCACGTAAGTTATCAGAATCCGTCCTTTCTTCATACCAAAGATGGTTCTATAGATGACTGTTGGTAGGTTCTCCCTCTCCTCCATGGTATCATTTTAGTAATTTCCAGGAGTAGATGGGCCACGTAAGTTATCAGAAGTCCCCGTGTCTTCATACCAAAGATGTGTTCCTATAGATGACTGTTTGGTAGGTTTCTCCCCTCCCATGGGATCATTTGTAGGTACTTTCCAGGGAGTAGATGGCCACGTAAGTTATCAGAAGTCCCGTGTCTCATACAAAGATGGTTCCTATAGATGGACTTTGGTAGGTTCTCCCTCTCCCTCCATGGGATCATTTGTAGTATTTCAGGGAAATGGGCCACGAGTTATCGAAGTCGTTTCTTCATACCAAAGATGGTCTGAGGGCTGTTGGTATTCTCTACCAGGATCAGTAGTCTCAGGATGCCGTAAGTTATCAGAAGTCGTGTCTTCAATCAAACAATCTCATACCAGGGTCCCTGAGAGGTTTTGGGGTCTACAATGTATTGACAGACTGTATGGATCCTCCATTGTGATCATACAGATTTAATTATCAATGTTCTATATTTGTATGAATAATAATAATGTTTTCTATGTCAGGGTTCCCAGATATTTACATTGTTAACAAGGTTCCATAGGATAACAAGGTTGGACCTGGTACAGACCCGTCCCCTGGGGAATTTATTAACTAGAGACATATGTATAGATCTAGCGTTTATATTTGTATAATAAATAATAATATATAATGTTCCCCGAGACACCGACATTGGTTTTCAAGGTTCCCCACAAGAAAAGGTTGAGAAACTGCCATAGATGGGGCTACAGATGAACTATTGGTAGGTTCTCCCTCTCCAAGGACACATGGGCCATGTAAGTTATCAGGAGCCCTCATACCATAGATGGTCCCTTCAGCTGGACTGTCGGTAGTTTCCCTCTCTTTCCCATGGGGTGAACTGCAGATTTTCCAGGCATCACATGCAGGGTAACACATGACAAGATCCACATCAAGGGTCTCAGGTTCTCCTGATAAGGAAGCCATTTCCACTGGCGGGTTCCACATGGTTTGTAACCCCAGGAGAGGTGACCAGCCCAGTGTGTCTGATCCCTGTTTATTCCTTCCCAGAGGCTCCATGTCTTCCTGTTTGAGTTTGTGCTTATTCTCTCTCTCGTCCGTAACTCAAATGATCAGCTGCAGTTTCAAGTCTACCGCCAGCCCATCCCACTGAAGGAGCGGTTTCTGGAAGACTTGCCACGGAGATGTGCGTCTGGGTGGATCATCCGAGGAGCTTTCACACCTGGAAATGAACGGGGTAACCAAATAGATATAACACTGTCTAACCCATAGAGTTAAAGGGCCCCCGACCCTGCACTAGTTCAGTGTGTTATTGTGGTGTATAGAGGCAGGTCCATTAATACATTGGGGAGAATCCCAGCCGGCCCTACAGTTCACCAGGAGACTTTATTATGTTAAACTTATTGACACATTTATTTTTTATCAGCCAAGATTTTTTCCGGTGAGTTTCCAGGACCGGTCCAGAGGACAAGCTCACACCCTACAAGCCAATGACACTTTCAACAAAACAACCAGTGGATGAGCTGCATCCGTCAGCAGCCCAGGCCTCATTCCAGGGTGTCTGGCAGTTATGCTGGGGTCCACAGGAAACGCCCCTGTGCAGTGGTGGACTTGTCCGATCTAAGTCTCAACTGCAATGAGGATTGTGAGAAATGGAGGAAGGTGAAGGATCCATAGAGGTCCAATGTCTGTAAATGTATTTCAATGTAGATCCCACTCACCGCCCCTTTAACAACCCCCCTACCCGCCCCTTTAATAACCTTTCCCGCCCCTTTTAACAACTCCCAACAACCCCTTTAACAACTCCCCGACAGCCCCTTTAACAACCTATCCCTCTTTAACAAAACTTCC
>CM033476.1:104920874-104956488 GCA_019447015.1 Hymenochirus boettgeri | reverse complement strand
TGTACAGAACATTCCTTCTCTGTATATTTATATTTATACATATGGGTGGGAGCTGCCATGTTGTTTCTCTTAGACAGTACAGTATGAGGATATAGCTTATTGTATGTACAGAACATTCCTTCTCTGTATATTTATACATATGGGTGGGAGCTGCCATAGTGTTTCCCTCGTTAAATGTATGATAGGTAGGAATTGTGGGTAGAAGAATTCTCAGCTGTTGTTTGAAGGTTGCCCTTGTGCCCGTCCCCCTGAGTAAATGTGGTGAGTTGGTAGGACCCCCTGATCTCACTCTTTTCTGCCCATTTGCAGGGTGTTTGCCCTTTTGTGTCCAGGGTCAGAGGGTCGGTTGGGTGGTCCAGGCCGTGGCTCGGCGCCTGTCCCAGTACACGGATGTTTTCACGTTGTCTGAAGGCCCCTCCCCCCAACTGGAGCTGAGCGATCGGCTGTGTGTCCCGTCGGAGCGGACAGTAGCGGTGATGGAGGTGATGAAGGAGTTGAACGGACGTGACTCTTACCTCTGCCTGCGTGAGTGGAGGAATGAGGTGAATAGAAGAGGAGCAGAAAATCTGCTGCCCCGCCCCCATGTCTAGCGCACACGCATGTGTGACTGTGACATAGTCACGGTAGTGGGCTAGGGGAGGAGCTCTCCGTGTGTGTTCTGTAGGGAGATTTCCACGTGGGCTGATCCGTAACTTCCTGTGTTTGCCTCCCCCCAGCTCTACGATGTAAAGGGTCTTTTCTCCGATGATCCCCTATTTAGCATGGAACGCGCTGCCACACGTGAGTACATTCAGTGGTCCTGTACATGTGTGTGCGGGGGTCGTTCTCTCCTTCCATTTTGTCTTTATTCTGTTATTTTTATTCCTGCCCAGCCCTCCTTGGGGTGCCACGTTACGGGGTCCACGTTAACGGCTTCCTGCGCAGAGGGACAGAGGTCTACATGTGGGTCGCTCGCCGATCGATGACTAAACCCACCTACCCTGGGAAACTGGACCACCTGGTGAGGGCAATTCTCATTGGAGGGTGAGCAGAGGCAAGAGGGCAGGTTCATTAACCCTTCATATCTGTCTCAGGCAGCAGGAGGGATGTCGGCCGGGGACAGTGTATGGGGGACCCTACTGAAGGAATGTACAGAGGAAGCCTGTATCCCAGAATCCCTTGCAATAACCGCTAAGCCTGCAGGATCTGTTAGGTACAAAGAACATCTCCTTACTCAGAGCGCTGCCCCCTACTGCCCCATTGTTATCATGATGGTAATGAAGTTCTCTCCTTTGCCAGCTATGCCTACCAGCAGCAGGACGCCGTGTACCAGGAGTGCCAGTTTGTCTTTGACCTGGAGGTGCCAGATTCCTTCCAACCCACAGTGGGCGATGGGGAGGTGCAGGAGTTTTACCTTTGGCCTCTGGATAAGGTGGGAAAAGAGAAGCTGATTCCACTTCATGACCCTAAATCTTTAATGACCCGGGTGCCCCCACTCCCTGTGCCGATCAGGTGCCCCCACCCCCCCGTGCCGATCAGGTGCCCCCCCTCCCCGTGCCGATCAGGTGCCCCTACTCCCCGTGCCGATCAGGTGCCCCTACTCCCCGTGCGGGTCTGCATTCCCACTTGTAATGTAGAACATTCCATAGATAATCCTGGTCTCCGTTCACCCACTAGACATTGATGACCCACAGTTCACCCATTGTTGAGATAATTCAGCCATTGAACGGTTGAATATCCACGCTGTAGCGTATCTAATGGTAAGTCACAAGCCTGGTTGATAGAAGTTGGTGGCTCATGTGATTCATTCCCGGAACCTGAGACTCCCTGTAGCCCTCGTCCCTCATTGGTTCTCCCAGCGTCAGATTGATTTCATTTTCCACCGTGCAGTTGGTGTGTCTGCCTCACTGCCCATGGTCGTCATGTGCAAGCTCCTTGTTCTGGTCCCTTTTTGATGACATCACTAATAAGAAATTCCGCACCCCAGTTTAACTGACCACCATGTTTGTGCTATGTGCAGGTGACGGACGCCATTGCCAGTGAGGAGTTTAAACCCAACTGTGCACTGGTCGTGTTGGATTTTCTCCTGCGAAACGGACACATTGAACCAGACAAAGGTTTGTATCCTGCACTGGGCCCATGTGTGTGTGTGTAGGGGGTTGGTACAGTGGCGGTAGGTCTCTGTGTCCACAGGTGGGGTAATCTCTGTATACACAGGTGTGTGTGTGTGTGGGGGGGGGTTGGTACAGTGGTGTGCAGTGGTCTCTATACACAGGTGTGTGTGTTTGTGGGGGGGGGTTGGTACAGTGGCAGTAGGTCTGTCTGTATCACACAGGTGTGTGTGTGTGGGGGGGGTTGGTACAGTGGTGGTAAGTCTGTCTGTACCCCAGGTGACTGTTCCTTTCTGTTGATAGAAAAGTTACCCTCAGTTGGTAGTGAACCTCCATGGCGCGCTGTGACCGGATTGCAGGTACAACCCTATCCATCCATTTCCTACAGCACTTGAGATGTTGGAGCTGCTTAGATGCAAGTAACGGAATCAGTCCCACCGTGGTGTATTTACAGAACGGTATCTTGTACAGCGCCACCTGCTGATCACAGTCTGTACTGATACTACAGTTGTGGGGGGAGAATTTTACTGTAAGGATGCGAGTAGTGTTTGCAGACACTAATCAGTAATAAACCAAAATATTGTTCTAATAATACCCTGTAATATTGTTCTAATAATACCCTGTAATATTGTTCTAATATACCTGTAATATTGTTCTAATAATAATACCCCTTAAGTATTGTTTAATAATACCCTGTAAATGTTTCTAATATACCCTGTAATATTGTTCTAATAATACCCTGTAATATTGTTCTAATAATACCCTGTAATATTGTTCTAATAATACCCTGTAATATTGTTCTAATAATACCCTGTAATATTGTTCTAATAATACCCTGTAATATTGTTCTAATAATACCCTGTAATATTGTTCTAATAATACCCTGTAACATTGTTATAATAATACCCTGTAACATTGTTATAATAATACCCTGTAATATTGTTATAATAATACCCTGTAATATTGTTCTAATAATACCCTGTATATTGTTTAAATATACCTGTAATATTGGTTATATAATACCCCCCCTGTAATATTGTTATAATACCCTGTAATATTGTTATAATAAACGCTATTTACTGCCGTACACCTGCAGCATTCCTCAGCCTGACTTTCAATCTCCCATCATGCACCACTGGACCAATGTCCTGGTTGTGTTTGTACAACCAAGTGACACGTGTGACTGAATCCCAGTCTGGTGCAAAAGAATTCACACAATGACCATAATTCGCAGCAAAATCAAGAATATGGAATAAAAGGTAGATTAGTAGTAAGAGGCGATAATCAGTCCTGGGTGTACCCAGCCTTGCCTAACATTTCATTGGTTCACAGCTACACAATGTTCTTATTGTGATCTAATTCTCTAACCTTATCGACAGTTCAATAGATTTCCGATGGGATTAATGTACGTGATGCTGCTGGGCGACCATTCGGTAATGTCCAAGAACGAGCCCTTTCCACTGCCACTAACGATACCGCTACTAGAAAAGCCTGATAACGTTCAAATAGCCAATACAGACACTATGTAATGATAGATACTATGTAATAATATACTATGTAATAATACAGATACTATGTAATAATACAGATACTGTATATACTCAAGTATAAACCGAGACACCCACTTTTATCTCTAAAAAGCAGTAAAAATTATTTTCTCGAGTATAAACCGAGGGTAGAAATTATGACCCCAACTGCCTTCTGATTCTGTATTGTTTTAGGCTTTGGTTGCCCTTTAAATGGACAGCAGAATTCCCATACAGTAATCCCATACAGTAATAGCCAAATCCAGTATGGGAATTACTGTGTGGGACTGCTCTATGGGAATTTTCCTGTCCATTTAAAGGGCAACTAAAGCCTCAAAACAATACAGAATCAGAAGGCAGCAATAGATATCATCCTCCTTCTGATTCTGTAATGTTTTGAGGCTTTAGTTGCCCTTTAAATGAACATCAGAAGTCCCATACATAATAACCATACTGTATTTGGATATTACTGTATGGGAATTCTTATGTCCATTTAAAAGACAATTAAAGCCTCATTCCTTGGCACTCCAGATGTTTGGAAACTACAACTCCCAGCATGCTTTAGTTGCTGGGAGTTGTAGTTTCCAAACATCTGCAGTGGCAAGGAATAGCCACTGCAGGAATTACTGTGCCTTCCCCCCTTCTGAATCCCCACAGTCTCCTACCTGATCCACATGTTCCCCTGCAGGCTGCTTTGGATCCTCTTCTAAGCTCTGGCGGCCGCATGCTCCACTTTCCTCTGCTGGCTGACGTCACTACTCAACGCCGGCCTCACTTCCCGGCGCCGAGTAGTGACGTCAGTCAGCAGAGCATGCGGCCACCGGAGCAGGTAAGTCTTTGACTCGAGTATAAACAGAGACTCCATTTTCAGGCTATTTTTTAAGCCTGAAAATCTCGGTTTATACTCGAGTATATACGGTACTATGTTACTTTGTAATAATACAGATACTATGTAATAATACAGATACTATGTTACTATGTAATAATACAGATACTATGTTACTATGTAATAATACAGATACTATGTAATAACAGATACTATGTTACTATGTAATAATAGATACTATGTAATAAGATACTATGTAATAATGATAAACGCAGCCCATGGGGCCATATTTATAAACCCGCGGTATCGCTTTTTAGCAATACTGCGGGTTGATTTACGATCAAGTGTTTGTTATTTAACGAACGTTGGATCGGTGAATACCGTGCCGTAGTAAACTTCCACAATGTTATTCTATGGGGATAGTAAATCTGCCATCTCGTTATCGTAGATTTACGATTGTTAAAAGGATAGTTAATCTTCGATTGTAAATTTACGATACCGATCGTTAAAGTCGCGGTATTGCTTTTTATAAATATGGCCCTTAGCGTGATCACTTTCCGGTGTTAACATGTGTGTTGGGTGCCAATCACATGTTGGCGAATCTGTAGCTGATCCACCGCCTGGTGTTTATCACAGAAGAATCCGCTGACGGGAAGTTCAGGTGAGATTTTAAGGAGTTTTGGGCCATATTTATAAAGCCGCAGTATCGTTTTTTAGCTTTTTAACGATCGGTTTAATGATGACAAATTTCCGATAACGAGATGGAAGATTTACGATCCCCATAGAATACCATTGCTGTAGTTTATTACCACACGGTATTCTACTATCGAATGTTCGTTAATTAACAATCGCGCGGTCGTAAATGTACAACTGTGAACGTAAATGAACTAACCCGCGGTTGTTATCGTTTAGAAGTACGGCCCATTCTGTGCAGCGTAAAGACACTTGGGCTGACTACAAACTACACGAGACGTTGGCTACTAAACATGGCTAGAAATTTATTGAGTTGGCTTCATTGGGAAGGGAAGGGTTGTTCAAGTGAGAGTAATAAGAAGGAATAACATCTCCCCGCCCATCTAATGATCATGTGGGTTAATCCTCATTGGAGGAGATTCTATGGGATCCCACACGTGGAACCAATGGCTCCATAGAATCTGCCACATGTGGGAGTGCGCCCTCTGTTCACTTCAACACATAAAGCAGAATGAATCCCTAGAAGATCTAGAGGAACCCAATGAGTAGAGAGTATGGCACTGGGGAACGGCACCATCTGATGCCCTTGGCATTGATATGACTCCCCCCATTAGTGGACCTGCAGGCACTGCCCACGGGAAAGAGTTAATGTGAAAGGATCTCATAGTCTGTGGCTATTAGGGCTTCTCCGTGACCCTGCCGAGGAGCAGAGCAGATGGAGGACGAGCGGCTCCTCACAGCAGGTGACAGGTGTTCTTCTTGCGCCCTCGCTTGGCCTGTAGTGCGGCTCTCGTTGCCATTTCAAACACTTCCCTCACGCCATCCTTAGTCTTGGCGGAGCACTCAAGGTAGCCGAATGCGCTGATCCGATTGGCCATGTCCCTTCCTTCCTCTGTCCTAACGGGCTCCTGTTGTGGGGAATTAAGGGGAGATCATTTACTCTTCTGACCACCCCGTCATTCGTAAGAGTGGGCCACACTAGCCTGGGCCACACTAGCGGGATTTCTCTCTTCCAACCATACCTGTTAGCGAGTGACAATCGCAGTGCATGTTAATGGGGATGGCTACATCACATGCGCTTGGATTACACAACCCCCCATACAAACACTAAGAACATGAAGGTATAAACCAGGATCCACACTGGGCGCTGCCAGCCCGTCACCCACCTGTTTCATTTTTGCCAGCTCCCTGCGTGTGTGCTCATCGTTCCTCAGGTCCTTTTTGTTGCCAACCAGAATTATGGGCACGTTTGGGCAGAAATGTTTCACTTCCGGGGTCCATTTCTCAGGAATGTTTTCTGCAGGGAGAGAGTTCACTGGTTACAGAATGTCACATGGTCACAGGCAAAACCTCAAAGCCAATCAAATAGTACCAGGCAAATACCACGTGACCCTATGTCCCCAACATAAAGGATTCAATGGCTATAGAAATGTTATTGTAACATAACCAACAAGGGATCCCTGCTAAACACTTTCATGTCTTTTTACAAGGTACCATTGCTCCGCCCACTTGCTGCTGGCTTCAATATGCCCTCCTCCAAAGGAATGCAAGGGGAGGAGGAGACACAGGGCAGATTGACAGATTTCAGAGCAGGAAGCAGGAAGTGCAGGGGACCTGGTGATGCTGCTGCCATATCACACACAAAAATGTAAATATCTTCAAAACTATGCAAAATAAACAATGAAAATAAATTGCAAAAATGCTCAGGAGCGCAATTCCTGTCAATTTACCTAAAGTCATTTTTGGACCACAGTTCCCCTTTAAGATCCAGAATCAGGAGGATGGCATCTATTGTGTGCCTTCAGATTCTGTATTGTTTTGAGGATTTAGTTGCCCTTTAAATGGACAGTAGGATTCCCATACAGTAGTTCCATACTGGATTTGGCTATTACTGTTTGGGATTACTATATGGGAATTCTGCTGTCCATTTAAAGGGCAACTAAAGCCCTAACAATACCGAATAAGAAGGCAGTGGTGGTCACATTTACTCCTTTTATATTCTTGTATTTGAGTATATACAGTATATTGATCTCCCTATATAAATTCCCCTATCTCCCTGTACAATACATAAAGTATAGGGGCGTTTCCTTCAGCCAGCCCTGGTTGAGTGAAATTTTTGGGCAGTTCCAAGGGATTCCGAAGCTCACGGAAAGTACACACGGTAACGGGTTGATCCATCTATAAAAGTGTGCTTGTGCCATTGAATAATCCCAACAGATTCCCAAGAAATCACGTGTGGGGTCCTAATAAAGCGATGGAAGGCGAGAGTTACAGCAGTAAAGTGAGGAGGTGGAATGCTGTAAAACATTCTTTTGATTCTACTGATCACACAGAACGATTCCCCATTACCCAGTGGAGATACCAGACCTGAGGGTCCGGACTAGAATTGCATGAATGATAATTACCTAAACTGTCAGGGCTGTCAATGGAAAAACACATCAAGATAACATCAGTGTCAGGGTAGGACAAAGGCCTGAGCCGATCATAATCCTCCTGCCCAGCAGTGTCCCACAGAGCCAATTCCACCTGTCAAAACAATCACATGGAACAAGGTGATTCACCTAGGAAAGAAATAAATTGCCTTGTCTCTTTAACTAAGGCTGGGTACACACAACCGGCGAGCGCTCCGCCGGGACAAATGTCTGGCGATCGATCGTAATTTTCCGACCCATCCGATCATTAATCTGATCCGGACAAACGAACGATCGATGTCGGTCGTGGCTGCCCGCCGCACACCAGCCAATATTTTCATCCGACCAACCGTGCCGTGAATCAAAAAATATCGTCTGGTGTGTACCCAGCCTAACAGGGAACATCTTACTGATGGTAGCACCAAAATCTTCCATTATAGACCAGGATTAAATCTCCCCGTATAGACACTATAATCCCCACCGTGTAACGATACAAACCAGGATTAAATCTCCCCGTATAGACACTATAATCCCCACCGTGTACCGATAAACAAACCAGGATTAAATCTCCCCGTATAGACACTATAATCCCCACCGTGTAACGATAAACCAGGATTAAATCTCCCCGTATAGACACTATAATCCCCACCGTGTACCGATAAACCAGGATTAAATCTCCCCGTATAGACACTATAATCCCCACCGGGTGTACGATAAACCAGGATAAATCTCCCCGTATAGACACTATAATCCCCACCGTGTAACGATAAACCAGGATTAAATCTCCCCGTATAGACACTAATATCCCCACCCGTGTACCGATAAACACAGGATTAAATCTCCCCGTATAGACACTATAATCCCCACCATGTTACCGATAAACAAACCAGGATTAAACTCCCCCTATAGACACTATAATCCCCACCATGACCGATAACAAAACCAGGATTAAATCTCCCCGTATACACTATAATCCCCACCATGTACCGATAAACAAACCAGGATTAAATCTCCCCGTATAGACACTATAATCCCCACCGTGTACCGATAACAACCAGGATTAAATCTCCCCCGTATAGACACTATAAATCCCCACCGTGTACCGTATACACCAAGGATTAAATCTCCCATATAGACACTAGAATCCCCACCGTGTACCGATAAACAAACCAGGATTAAATCTCCCCTATAGACACTATAATCCCCACCGTGTAACGTAAACACCAGGATTAAATCTCCCCGTATAGACACTATAATCCCCACCGTGTACCGATAAACAAACCAGGATTAAATCTCCCCTATAGACACTATAATCCCCCCGCGTGTACCGATAAACAAACCAGGATTAAATCTCCCCGTATAGACACTATAATCCCACCGTGTAACGATAAACCAGGATTAAATCTCCCCGTATAGACACTATAATCCCCACCGTGTACCGATAAACACCGGATTAAATCTCCCGTATGACACTATAATCCCCACCGTGTACGATAAACAGTATTAATCTCCCCTATAGACACTATAATCCCCCCGTGTAACGATAAACCAGGATTAAATCCCCCGTATAGACACTATAATCCCCACCGTGTACCGATAACACCAGGATTAAATCTCCCGTATAGACACACTATAATCCCCACCGTGTACCGATAAACACCAGGATTAAATCTCCCGTATAGACACTATAATCCCCACCATGTACCGATAAACAAACCGGATAAATCTCCCCGTATAGACACTATAATCCCCACCGTGTACCGATAAACAAACCAGGATTAAATCTCCCCGTATAGACACTATAATCCCCACCGTGTACCGATAAACAAACCAGGATTAAATCTCCCCGTATAGACACTATAATCCCCACCGTGTACCGATAAATGAGAGTTTAACATGCACCTGGGATAGTAACACTTACCTGCTTAGAATCCACCTCAATATCCGCCACATAGTTTTCAAACACGGTGGGTACATAGACCTCAGGAAACTGGTCTTTACTGAACAATATTAAAAGGCAAGTCTTCCCGCAGGCCCCATCCCCTACAATCACCAGCTTCTTCCTTATTGCAGCCATTTCTGCAGGCAAACAAAATATACATTTACAGAGAAGGAATGTTCTGTACACAATAAGCTGTACCCTCATACTGTACTGTCTAAGGGAAACACTATGGCAGCTCCCACCCATATGTATAAATATACAGAGAAGGAATGTTCTGTACATACAATAATCTATACCCTCATACTGTACTGTCTAAGGGAAACAATATGGCAGCTCCCATCCATATGTATAAATATAAATATACAGAGAAGGAATGTTCTGTACATACAATAAGCTATACCCTCATACTGTACTGTCTAAGGGAAACAATATGGCAGCTCCCACCCATATGTATAATATAAATTTACAGAGAGGATGTTTCTGGTACATACAATAAACTTATACCCGCTATAACTGTACTGTTCTAGGGAAACAATATGGCAGCCCTCCCACCCATTGTAAAAATATAAATTTACAGAGAATGAATGTTCTGTAACATACAATAGCTATAATACCTCATACTGTACTGTCTAGGAAACCATATGGCAGCTCCCACCCAATATTATAAATATAAATATACAGAGAAGGAATGTTCGTACACACATAAGCTATACCCCCATACTGTAACTGTCTAAGGGAACATACATGGCAGCTCCACCATATGTATAAATATACAGAGAAGGAATGTTCTGTACAACATACAATAAGCTATACCCTCATACTGACTGTCTAAGGGAAACAATATGGCATCCCACCCATATGTATAATATAAATTTTACAGAGAAGGAATGTTCTGTACATACAATAGCTATACCCTCATACTGTACTGTCCTAAGGGAAACACTATGGCGCTCCCACCCATATGTATAATATAAATATACAGAGAAGAATTTCTGTACATACATAAGCTATACCCTCATACTGTACTGTCTAAGGGAAACAATATGGCAGCTCCCACCCATATTGTATAAATATACAAGAAGGAATGTTCTGTACATACAATAGCTATACCCTCAGACTGTCTGTCTAAGGGAAACGATATGGCAGCTCCCACCCATGTTAATAAATATAAATATACAGATAAGAGTGTTCTGTACATACAATCAAGCTATACCCTCATACTGTACTGTCTAAGGGAAACAATATGGCAGCTCCATCCATATGATAAATATAAATATCAGAGAAGAATGTTCTGTACATACAAAAGCTCTAAACCCTCATACTGTACTGTCTAAGGGACAATATGGCAGCTCCCACCCATATGTATAATATAAATTTACAGAGAAGGAATGTTCTGTACATACAATAAGCTTACCCTCATACTGTACTGTCTAAGTAACATATGGCAATCTCCCACCCTATTAAAAATATAAATATACAGAGAAGGATGTTCTGTACAAATAAGCTTTTACCCTCATACTGTAACTGTCTAAGGGAAACACTATGGCGCGCCCACCCATATTATAAATATACAGAGAAGGAATGTTCTGTACATACAATAAGCTAACCCTCATACTACTATACTGTCTAAGGAAACCTATGGCAGCTCCCCCCATATGTATAAATATCCAGAGAAGGAAATGTTCTGTACACACAATAAGCTATACCCTCATACTTGTACTGTTAAGGGAAACATATGGCAACTCCCACCCATATGTATAAATATACAGAGAAGGAATGTTCTGTACCTACAATAAGCTATACCCTCATACTGTACTGTCTAAGGAACAATAGGCAGCTCCCACCCATATGTATAAATATACAGAGAAGGAATGTTCTGTACATACATAAGCTATACCCTCATACTGGTACTGTCTAGGGAACAATATGGCAGCTCCACCCATATGTATAAATATACAGAAAGGAATGTTCTTGTACATACAATAAGCTAACCCTCATACTGTACTGTCTAAGGGAAAACAATATGGCACTCCCACCCATATGTATAAATACGAGAAGGAATGCTTGTGAATGTTCTCATTCATCCAGGTATGTATATCTGTTGTATTCAATAGCATCAACACATTGAATGTAGTTCTGAAGCTTTCGCTAGTCATCCGACGCTTTCTCATTCTATGACTTGTACAGAGAGGATGTTCTGTACATACAATAGCTATAACCCTCATACTGTCCTGTCCAAAGTAAACAATATGGCAGCTCCCCCTCATATGTAAATATAAATATACAAAGAAGGAATGTCTGTACATACAATAAGCTATAACCTCATACTGTACTGTCTAAGGTAAACATATGGCAGCTCCTCCCATATGTATAAATATAAATATACCGAGAAGACGGAATGTTCTGTACATACAATAACTATAACCCTCATACTGTAACTGTCCAGGGAAACAACATGGCAGCTCCCTCCCATATGTATAATAAAATATACAAAGAAGGAATGTTCTGTACATACAATAAGCTATACCCTCATACTGTACTGTCTAAGGGAAACAATATGGCAGCTCCCACCCATATGTATAAATATAAATATACACAAAGAATTTTCTGTACACACAATAAGCTTATAACTTCATACTGGTACTGTCTCAGGGAAAAAAATCCAATTGGCAGGCCCCCCCTCCCATCGCATAATGTCGAATACATATAATAACAGAGAGAGGAATGTTCTGTACATACAATAGCATACCCTCATACTGTACTGTCTAAGGTAAACAATAGGCAGCTCCCATCCATATGATAAATATAAATATACAGAAAGGATGTTCTGTACACATCAATCTATACCCTCATACTGTACTGTCTAATGGGAAACATATGGGCACTCCCACCCATATCGTAATAATATACAGAAGGAATGTTTCTGTACACACAATCAATTTATACCCTCAACACTGTACTGTCTAAGTGAAACATAGGCAGCTCCTACCCATATGTATAAATATACAGAGAATAATGTTCTGTACATACGAATAAGCCTAATAACCTCATACTGCTGTCTAAGACACCAATATGGCAGCTCCCACCCATATTATAAAGCGATCAGAGAGGAATGTTCTGTACAACAATAACTATACCCTCATACTGTACTGTCTAAGGGAACCTAATTGGGCACTCCCAGCCCCATAGTATAAATATAAATATATAGAGAAGGAATCCTGTACTACAATAGCTATACCCTCATATACTGTACGTCTAAGGGAACAATATGGCAAGCTCCCACCCTATGATAAAATATCAGAGAGAATGTTTCGGTACATACAATAATCTAATACCCTCTACTGTACGTCTAGAGGGAAACAATATGGCAGCTCCCCACCCATAGATACATTAACAGAGAAGAATGTTTCTGTACATACAATAAGCTACCCTCATACTGGTACTGTCTAAGGGAAACACTATGGCAGCTCCCAACCCTATGTATAAATATACAGAGAATGAATGTTCTGTACATACACATAAGCTCTACCCTCTACGTACTGTCTAAGGGACACTATGGCACTCCCATCCTTGTATAAATTACGAGAAGGATGTTCTGTACACAAATAAGCTAACACCCTCATATGTACTGTCTAAGGGAAACCTGGCTCTCCCCCCATATTATAAGTATAAATATACGAGATAGGATGTTCGTACACTACAATAACTATAACCCTCATATACTGTTACGTCCTAAGGGAACAATATGGCAGCTCCCACCCATATGATAAATAATATCAGAGAAGGATGTTGTAACACAATAACGTATACCCTCATACTGTAACTGTCTAAGGAACAATATGGCATCTCCCACCCATATGTTCAGCAATATAAATTTACAGAGAAGGAAGTTTCTGTACATACAATAAGACTATACCCTCATTACTGTACTGTCTAGGAAAACGAAATATGGCAGCTCCCACCATATTAGCTAAATATAAATATACAGAGAAGGATGTTCTGTACACACAATAAGCTATACCCTCCTACTGTACTGTCTAAGGGAAACAACTATGGCAGCTCCCCACCCCTATGTATAAATATACAGAGAAGGAATTTTCTGTACACACATAATCTTACCCTCATACTGTACTGTCTAGGGAATCATATAGAAGCTCCATCTCCTGTATATAACTGAACAGGTGAATGTAACCCTATGAGTACTAATGACATACAAACCTCTGCTCCCAGTGGGGTAGTTAGGATTGGTTACTACCCTGTTACCCTGGTGACAGTCATTACCCAATAGGAATCCTTACATTCCAATCCTATTTCTAACGTCAGACATTCTATTTGACGTCACGTTATATTAAAAGACTTCATCCGGTTTAGCGGTCTCCCTAGTGACACATTCCCTAGTCTCCGGTCTAATACCCCTATATCTGTTGCTATGTGGCCCTTGTAATCGCAGGTCTATGTGGCCCCTCTCACCTACCTTCTCGCTCCTGCGGCCAAACTTCTCTTTCCGGCTGAAACGTAGAGACCCCTCCCACATCTCAACACGATCCACCAATAGGAGCTGGAGCCACGGTTATGTTCCAATCACGTGTCAGGGTGTGGTTGCCAGAGCCGATCCTAAATAGGGCGTGTCTACAGGGCGACTGATACAAGGAAGTTTCTTAATCTCACCAATCGAATCTCGCGTTTCAGAAATAGGTCACTGTCAGAACCGCCCACTTTAAGGTTTCAATCCGCCATGTTACTTAAGGGAAAGGCCTTGTATTATCCCACCCAGTCAATATAATCCATATTGTATATATACCTATCCCACCCAGACAATATAACCATATTGTATATATATCTCCCCCCCATCATAATATCCAATTTATATATAACCTATCCCACCCATCAATATAATAATCCAATTGTATTATTCAACCCCACCCATCCAATAAATCCCTTTGTATCTATACCTATCCCACCCGCAATATAATATCCATATTGTATATATATCTATCCACCCATTCAATAAATCCATATCGTATATATATCTACCCCCCCATTCAATATAATCCATATTGTATAATATACTATCCCACCCAGACAATATAACCATATCGTATATCTAATCTCCCCACCCATCAATTAACCATATTGTCTTATATCTATCCCACCCAGGTCATATAACCAGATCGTATATATACCTATCCCACCAGTCATATAATCCCTAATTGTATATATACCTACCACCCAGTCATATAATCCCTATCGTTATATACCTACCCCACCAGACATATAATCCCACCAATATTGATATATATTATCCCACCCAGTCAATATAAAAAACCATCATTGTAATATACTATCCCCATAGCTAGTCCCACCCAGTCAATATAATCCATATGAATATTTACCTATCCCACCCAGGCATATAATCCATTGTACTATATAACCTACCCCACCCAGGCAATATAAAATTCCATATCCGTATATATATCTACCCCAACCCAGTCACTAATCCAATTGTATCATACCTATCCCACCACAGTCAATATAATCCTATTGTATATTTAAATCTATCCCACCCGTCAATATCATCCCTATCGTATATTATCGTATACTACCACCCCACCCAGTCAAATATAATCCATATTGTATATATACCTACCCCACCCAGTCAATATACTCCATATCGTATATATATCTACCTCACCCTCCCGTCATATAATCCATCTTGTAATATATACCTCTCCCAACCCATCAATATATATCCATATTGTATATATATATATCCCACCCTTCAATAAATCCATATTGTTATATATCTACTACCCCCCGACAATATAACCATATTGTAAATAATCTACCCCACCCAGTCACATATAATCCCATATTGTATATCTACCTATCCCCACCCAGTCAGAACAATCCATATGTATATATATCTAATCCCAATCCCCCCCAGTCATATATCCATATGTATATTATATCTACCCCACCCAGCCACTATAAACCATATTGTATATATAATATCTACCCCCACCCAGTCACTATACTCCATATGTATTATCCTATCCCACCCAGTTCAATATAATCCATATTGTATAGTCTATCTACCACCCCACCCAGTCATATATCCCATATGTATATATCCTATCCCCCCAGTCAATAAACCATATCGTATAGATACCTATCCCCCACACCCATTCCATATAATCCATAATTTTTTTGTATATAACCTATCCCCAAACCTATCCCACCAGTCAATAAATCCAATTGTGTATATATATCACCCAATCTACCCCCCCAGTCAATATAATCATATTGGTATATATATCTATCCCCCCAGTCAATATAACTATCGTATATATACCTATCCCACCCCAGTCACTATACTCCATATTATATATACCTATCCCCCCATCAATATAATCCATATTGTAATAGATACTACCCCACCCATTCAATTAACCATATTGTATATATATCTAATCTAATGCCCTCCCACCCAGTCCCATATAATCCCTATCGTATATATATCTACTAACCCACCCAGTACAATAAAATCCCTATTGTATATATACCTATCCCACCAGTCATATAATCCATATTGCTCTATGGTATATCCGCCGCATACAGCGGTCGCGCGCCACGTCCTCTCCCAGCGTCGGCAGGAGCCGCGGGGTGTAAATCCCTAGAAGCGTCGTAGTATATAACTGCGGACATGAACCCCCGAGCCGCAGGGGGCGAAGATGCGAGCCCGGGAGCTGTGGAAGCTGAAAGAGGGTCCAGCTAAGGATGAGACGAAAAGGAGAGTCCATTGTGGGGAGCAACGGAACCAGGGTGACTAATAGTGTATATCTACCTACCCACCATTCATATAAGCCATATTGTATAAGATCACCCCACCATCCCAATATAATCCAATTGGGTATTATACCTATCCCCACCCAGGTCAATATAATCCATATTGTATATATGATCTATCCCACCCATCATATATCATATTGTAAGATATATTCTAATCCCACCCAGTCAATAGAACCATATTGTATTATTCGACCCCACCCAGTCATATAATCCAGATTGTATATTAATACCTATCCCACCCAGTTGATAATCCATATTGTAATATAGCTATCCCACCCGTCACTATAATCCATATTGAATATATCTTCCGGGAGCACCCAGACAAATATCCATATTGTATATATATCTACGCCCACCCAGTCATATAACCATAATTGTATATTATCTACCCCCCAAGTCAATATAATCCATATGTATATAGACCTATCCCACCCAGTCCAATATCATCCATATTGTTATATCTATCTATCCCACCCATCAATATAATCCATATTGTATATTTAACATATCCCCCCAGTCAATATACACCATATGATATATTACCATCCCACCATCCTATCCCACCCGACAATATAATCCATATTGTTATTCCCTCTCCCACCCAGTCAATTAACCATATTGTATATAGACCTATCCCACCCAGACAATTAATCCCTATCGTATATATACCTATCCCCACCCGTTAAAACAAACAATATATCCCTATCGTCATTTACCTATCCCCCCAGGTCAATATATCCATATTGTAATATACCTACCACCTACCCAACCCAGTCAAATTATAATCATAATTGGTAATATATCTACCATCTAATTACTACCTCCCCCCACCCATCATAATCATATGTATATATACCCTATCCCCAACCCAGTCATATAATCGCATATCGTATATTTAACCTACCCACCTCGTCAATATAATCCAATTGTTATATAAACCTATCCCACCATACCTATCCCACCCGTCAATATAAATCCTATTGTAAATAATATCTATCCCACCCCATTCAATATAATCCTATTGTATATATAACTAATCCACCCAGACAATAATACCCACCCTATGTATATATAATGCTAGACCCTAAAACCCGCACCCAGTCAATATAATCCATATTTGTTTATATACCTATCCCACCCAGTCAATATAATCATATTGTAATATATATCTTCCCACTTCCCAGTCAATATAATCGCATACTTGTATATTTTACCTATCCCACCCATCAATATACCCTTTGTATTATACCCTATCCCACCCAGACAATCACTCCATTTGTATATATACTATCCCACCCTCCATATCATCCATATTGTATATTATACCTATCCCCCCCAGACAATATAATCCTATTGTAAATATACCTATTCCCAACCCGTCATAATATCCATATCGTATATTTACCTATCCCACCCAGTCAATATCATCCCATATGTTATATATACCTACCCCACCCCAGTCAATATAATCCTATTGTATATATTCTACCCCACCCAGTCAATTAATCCTATTGTATATATACGCTCTCCCACCAGTTCAATATAATCCATATCGTATATTTACCTATCCCACCACCCAGTCAATATAATCCTATTGTATATATAACCTATCCCCCCAGTCAATTAAGCCATATTGTATATATACCTATCCCACCCAGTCAATATAACCATATCGTATATATATCTACCCCACCCAGTCAATTAAGCCCCTATTGTATCTATACCGATCCCACCCAGACCATATCATCCTATCGTATATTTACCCTATCCCACCCAGTCAATATAATCGATAATTGTTAGATACCTACCCACCCAGTCAATATATCCATATGTATAGATATATACCCCACCAGTCCATTAACCATATGGTATATATCCTATCCACCCAGACATATAATCCAATCGTAATATTTATCTATCCCACCCAGCCTATACATCCCATATTGTAATATATATCCTAATCCCATCAGTCAATATATCCATATTGGATATATACCTAGCCCACCCAGTCAATATAATCCATATTGTATCATATCTAGCCCACCCAGTCAATATAATCCATATTGTATAATACCTATCCCACCCAGTCAATAAACCATATTTACGATATCCGTATCTTATCCCCACCCCTTCAATATAACCATATTGTATATATACCCCCATCCCACCCCAGTCAATTATAGTCCATATTGCAATATTATCTACCCACCCAGTCAATATAAATCCATATTTACATATATCTAATATCCCCCCCCCCCAGACAATCTAACCCGATTGTATTATACGTATCCCACCCAGACATCATAATCCTATTTGTATATATACCTATCCCACCCATACACTATAACCATTTTATATTTCCCTCTCCCACCCAGTCAATATAATCCATATTGTATATTATCTAAACCCCACCCCAGTCATTAAGTCCATAGTGTATAGCTAGCCAATCCTCCCCAGGTCATTTAATCCAAGTGTCATACTATATCTATCGCCACCCAGTCATATAATCCATATTTTAATATATAAGCTATTCCCACCCAGTCAATATAATCCATATTTGTAATATCCTATCGCCCCCCAGTCATATAATCCTATTTGGTATTATACTATCCACACCCCGTCATAGAATCCATATTGTATATATAGCTATCCCCCCAGTCACTATAATTCCATAGTGTATTATACCTATCCCACCCAAAGTGTAAATAAATCATATTTCTATATCTATCCCATCCACCCAGTCATATAAGCATATTGTATCTATATCTACCCACCCAGTCAATATAAGCCTATTGTTATATATACCTATCCCACACAGTCATATAACATATTGTATATATATCTATCTCCACCCAGTCAATATAATCCATATTTATATATAGCTAATCCCCACCCCGTCATATAATCCATATGTATAATACCCTATCCCACCCATCAATATGAATCCATATTGTATATATATCCCAAATCCCACCCAGCATATAATCCTATTGTATATAATATCTATCCAACCCAGACATATATCCATTTGTAATATATACCTATCCACCCCGTCAATATACTCCCATTGTATATATACCTATCCCACACCCTGTCCAATCTAACCATATCGTATATATACCTATCCCACCCAGTCCAATATAACCATCTCGTATATATACCTATTCCACCCATTCAATGCTACTCATATTGTCATTAATTATCTATCCCACCACCCCGTCAATATAATCCATTTGTATAGATATCTATCCCACCCAGTCAATATATCCTATTTGTATATAATCTAATCCCACCCAGTCAATATAATCCATATTGTAATTATTCCCTATCCCATCCATTCAATATAAATTCCATATTGGTATATATACCTTCCCACCCAGTCAATATAATCCATATGGTATATATACCTATCCCACCCAGTCAATCTAATCCGTTTTGTATTATACCTATCCACCCCAGTAATTAAAATCCCTATTGTATATATAACCTTCCCACCCAGTCCAATATAATCCATAATTGTATAGATATATCTATCCCAATCCCACCCAGTCAATATCATCCATATTGTATATAACAACCTATCCCACCCATCATAAACCATATTTATATATATACCTACCCACTACCCCACCCAGACCATAATAGATTCCATATGTATATGTATCTATCCACCCAGTCAATATAACCATATTGTATATATATACTCATCCCACCCAGACAATTCACCATATTGTATATATACCTAGCCCACCCAGGTCAATATAATCCAGATTCTATATATATCTATCCCACCCCGTCATATAATCCAATTGGTATTATCTATCCCACCCCTTCACTATAATCCATATTGTGTATATATACCTAATCCCACCCAGTCAATATAATCCATATCGTATATATATCTACCCCCACCAGTCAATATAACCTAATCGTATATATACCTATCCCACCCAGGGGAAAAAAAAAAAACAATATAATCCATATTTGTATAATACCTATCCCACCCGTCCAATATAATCCATAGCGTATATATACCTATCCCACCCCCAGTCCATATCTCCATATCGTTATATACCTATCCCACCCAGTTCAATAGAATCCATATTGTATATATCCCTATCCCACCCTCATTACCATATCGTATATATACCTTCCCATCCAGTCATATAATCCATATTGTATATATACCTATCCCACCCAGTCATATAATCCATCATCGTAGATATACCTACCCCACCCAGCACTTATAACCATTTGTATATATACCTCTCCCACCAGTAATCTAATCCAATTGTATATATACCTATCCACCCAGATTCATATAACCATATTGTATATAGAAGCCTACCCCACCCAGTCAATATAATCCATATTGGTATATATCTCCTATCCACCCATCAATATATCCAATTGTAATATATACCTATCCCCCACCAGTCAATATATAACGCTCCCATCTTGTATATATATCTACCCCACCCAGTCAATAGAATCCATATCGTATAATCTACCTACCACCCCGACCCAGTCAATATAACCATATGTTATATACCATCCCACCCAAGTCATATAAATCCATATTGTTATTACCTACCCCACCCAGTCAATATAATCCATATCGTATATATACCTATCCCACCCACCCAGCATTATAAACCATATTTTATTATACCTACCCACCAGTCAATATAATTCCATCTTGTAATAATAACCTATCCCATCCAGTCATAGAATCCATATTGTATAGTATACCTATTCCCCACCCAGTCCATCTATCCATATCAGTATATCTACCTATCCCATCCGTCCAATATAATCCATATTGTAGATATACCTATCCCACCCCTTCAATATACTCCTATTGTATATATTCTATCCCCCCAGGCATATCTCCATATTGTAAATATAAAGCTTACCCCACCCAGTCATATAACCATATTGTATATAACTATCCACCCAGTCAATATAATCCATATTGATATATACCTACAAACCACCATCCCCCAGTCAATATAATCCTCAATCGTATAGATATCTATCCCACCCCAGTCAATATAATCCATATTGTATATATACCTACCCCACCCAGTCAATAAACCAATTTATAGTTCTACCCCACCCAGTCATATAATCCCTAGGGGGCGCACAATGAATGAGAAACTTGGAACTGTAGTTAAGAGCCGTACCAATAGTTCAACTCAATCCCATTATAAATAACACAACATATAATTTTATGAAAGATGACATTAATTCACCGGTTTTTTGGATTTTGAACAGCTGACAATATTATTGAGTTAACCTGTTCCTTTAATATAAAAACTGATGAGAACTGCATTACACAAGATTTGGTTATGGCTAGCTGGTTTCACTTTATTAATCCTCCCTCTGCAGCTTAGCCCTATGTTGTTTGTTGTAACTATTAACCCTTTTAAGGGTATGTGCCCCCCCCCCCCCCCAAACATTTATTTGGCAGGTTTATTCCATCTGAAAGCCTCTCCCCAAATGTACTTACTAGCCCTCCTCCCTTCTGTGCCGAAGACAAGCAAAAGGGGCTCAACCAGCTCCCTACTATTATTGTCTAAGGCGTGAATTGTCTTAGCCATCACAGGATCGGATCCGGTCGAGATCCTCTTCTTCTTCATACCTATGTGTCTATTGGTATCTTCTGCAGAAAACAGATTTATGGGAGTGTGTGACCAAGCTTTTAGCCAGGGAAGTCAAGTCCCAAAAAAACGAGAAGACCGAGTTCTAACGCACTGACTATTACCCACATGGATGGACGGGCGTCCAATTGACTGAAGAAGATTGAACAAGGCTCTGAACTATCAACCATTCATGTGAAAGCACTAGGACGTAAGGGGAGCAATCTGAATGGAAGATTGGATGTAACATAGATAACAACAAATACGTAATAGTGGTTATAGCACCCATGGAACTATTTCCATAATAGCCAAGTTATTGCCAACCAGCTCTTGACTTCTAGATGCCAATAAATACCCGACGTGAGGTATAGCAGCGCTAAAGGTTAGCGAACATACCATATGTCAGTGCGAGCACCGGATGTCTGGGTGTCTTTTAAACAATAACCAGCGCATCTGGCACTAATCCTGGGTAACTCACCCCATATGTGTGCCACCCATGTCAATTGGCCAAGTGCTCAGAACATGAGGGAGATCTGATATGTAATGGTTTAAATAACAATATTTAACGCCTGGGGCCCAGTCTACAACACCAAAATATTGTTTGCATTCGATCCGCTTGTAGCTTCTTTGACATGCGTTGGCATAAAATAAATTGCAGGTCCGTATTGTTCTGTTTTTTATGCACTTCCATACTTACTTACGTGCGCTTTGAAATAACGACACAGTGAACCGTGTTCCGACGATCGCCAAACAGAACGCCGCGCAGCGGGGCCTACTTTCTGCTGCCATTCCCATTATAATAACGTTCTAGTTGGCCTCGCTCCGAATCAAATTTTCCCTAAATTAATGAGAATATACTACAAGCGTGTCCCAAATTAGAATGCCAAGTAATACGATAAATAGACATAGTTTTGTGGGGGGCGTTTACTCCAACAGAATCTTTTGTGTAAGACGCTTGGTTCGGAGGGAGCAAACAACCTTCGATCAGGCCAGAAGTTTTGAAATCCTGTCTTCAGTTTTGTGCAGAAACCAATAAACGACAATATTTCCTATTTCGGGTAAACAAGTGATTGCCCCCGTGGGGGGGGGGGGGGGTCGAGGTCTATTAGTGACACTTGATAACTTATTACTGGGTTACCACACTGCAGCACAGCTTCAAGCATTAAGGGTTGAGGCCACACTAGAGGCGGTGGTGTGCCTTGTCCTATGTCCGCCCGCTAATTCCAGCCCAGCCGGCCCCATCGAGACATGGAAAGCTCCACTCTGTTGTACTGAAATGCTCGTGTGTGCCCAGGCCTGGGTTGAGGCATTTTTATTATTATACATTGTAAAGCTATAGCTACTCTCCGTCTATCTCCTTATGATTGTACCATCTCTGTGCCAGGACTAATACGCGCCAGGTTACAAATGGAACCCTGGGTTACTGGACACGGAAACATGATGAGTTGGTGATCATGGACCTGCCACTTGGTGACGTGGGAAACAACATCCTATCACATATTAACATATCACAATGTAGAATTTCATACAAATAGATTGGTTTCCATTTTTTAATTTCTTCTCATATTTCCAAACACCGTAATAAAGAAACACTTCTACAGATCACCAGGATCTGAACTTCCTGTGATGCTAAACATGTCTTACTGGTATCCACCCTCAGTTGACTGGCACCAGTGTGGGGCCAGTGGCATCCCAGCAACTCACGCCCATTCACTGGGACAAGGTACATACAAGGGGGGTTTGCTGCTCCGGGCTGCACTGGTGAAAGTAGAAGTACCTTCCACCACGGGTGCAGCAGATGACCTGCATGGCAAGACTCTGTGGGCAGAAGGGACTGTGTTGCAGATCACGCACAAAGCAACAAGACATTGAAGCCGAGGGGGTGGAAGGTGGGGGGAACAGCGGTCAGTAGAACCAAAAAGTGAGAAGGCAGACCGGAGCGACAAGGCCTGGGCATGGAGGGAGAAAGGCTGCTAATGGGTTAAATGTTATCACAAAACAGCCAAAGATACCAAACCGATCAGAGATCTTGATGAGGATCGTGCCACCCAGATTCCCCCACACTACAGGGCAGGGGTAAGAAGCAAACCGATCAGTCATTGAATTCTCAACCCCAGTCCCGGGTGCTCTAGTGTCCCTTTCGCTGCTCCAGCATGTCCTGGCACCCACTCTAACACCTCTCCATCGCATGGTAGCGCACGTATGGAACTTACATCCTCGCCTGTCGTTCATTACAGCCAGCTCAAACCCGGCTTCACATGCCTTCCCAATCTTCTTCTTGGAAACTCTTCGTACAAGCTCGTCATCCTAAGGATGCAAGAAAACCCTCAGTACCCCCTGACCCGTAGGTACGTAGCCTCCACTTAACATGCATGAGATACGTCGGCGATCTAGACGTTCTTCAGCTGGTGGCGCCTGAAAGAAAGAATACAACAGCCTGGAAACCCCCTGGGACCCCATGGTGATCGCAAGCTTGTGGTTTCATCTGTGCAAGAGAGACACATACCGTAAATCAAACATGACACATAAAGAAAAACTTTGGGGTTATCATACCTATCGTCCCCCTACAGTACATCAAGGGGGATCCTACCTATCGTACCCCTAAAGTACATCAAGGGGTGATCAGACCTATCGTACCCCCATAAGTACTCAGGGGGGATCAACCTATCGTACCCCATAACTTACATCATGGGGGATCAAGACCTCTCTACCCCCATAAGTAATCAGGGGGGATCAGACTATCGTCCACCCCCATAAAGTACATCAGGGGGGATCAGACCGATCCGTACCCCCCTAAGTACATCAAAGGGGTGATCAGACCTATCGTCCCCCATAAAGTACATCATGGGTGATCAACCTATCGTACCCCATTAAGAACTCAGGGGGGATCAGACCTATCGTACCCCATCGTACATCATGGGTGATCAGACCTATTGTTGTACCCACCATTAGAACTCAAGGGGATCAACCTATCGTACCCCCATAAAGTACATCAGGGGGATCACCCTCTCGTACCCCCATAAATTACATCAGGGGATCAGCCTAATCGTAACCCCCTAAGTACATCAAGGGGGGATACAGACCTAGCGTACCCCATACAGTAATCAGGGGGGATCAGACCTATCGTACCCCATAAAGTACCTCAAGGGGGGATCAACCTTCGTACCCCATAAAGTACAACATCAGGGGGATCACCTAATCGACCCCCATAAAGTACCTCATGGGTGGGATCGAACCTTATCGTACCCCCCTAAATTAATCAGGGGGGATCAGACCTCTCGTACCCCCAAAATACATCAGGGGGGATAGAACCTATCTACCCCCATAAAGTACTCAGGGGGAATCAACCTATCGTACCCGCCCATAAAGTACAATCAGGGATCAGACCTATCGTCACCCGCCTAAAGTACACTCAGGGGATCAGACCTAGCGTCCCCCATAAGTACAATCAAGTCGGGGATCAGACCTATCGTACCCCCATAAAGTACATCAAGGGGTGATCATACCCTATCGTACCCCCATAAAGTAACATCAGGGGGATCAACTATCGTACCCCCATAAGTCTCAGGGGGGAATCAACCTAGCTTACCCCCTAAATACATCAGGGGGGTGCATTCAACCTATCCACCCCTAAAAGGCATCGGGGGGGATTAGACCTATCGGACCCCCATAAAGTACTCATAGGGGTGAACAGGACCTATCGTACCCCCATAAGTACAATCATGGGTGCTCAGACTATCATACCCCCCATAAACATCAGGGGTGATCAGACCTACTCGTACCCCCTAAGTACATCAGGGGGGATCAGCCTATCGTACCCCCATAAATTACATCAGGATGTGTCAGACCTATCGTAACCCCCATAAGTACATCGGGGGTATCGAAACCTATCGTACCCCATAACGTACAATCAGGGGTATCAGACCTATCGTACCCCCTAAAGTCCATCAGGGGTTATCAAGACCTATCGTACCCATTAAGTACATCCGGGGTGTGATCATGACTATCGTACCCCATAAAGTACATCAGGGGTGATCAGACACTATCCCCCCCCCCGACCAATAGACATAAGGGCCGCCAACCTGCCTCCCTTGAATAGTCTAGGAATGCCTTTAATGTCATCCTCCCTCGCCATTTCTCTAAATTCCTTCACTTCAACCGTCCCATAGAGTCACTTCATTCCATAATACTTGGTAAAAACAAAGACATCATGCCCGAACATTGTGCAGGTAAGGGGCATCTAATTCAGGGTGCCACCTTTGTGTTTGGGGGCTGCAATGGGCTCCGAAAATCAAAGATGGGAGGGCCAGTTTCATAATCCATTTTTTGTAGGATTCTAGTTTCTTGTGCCCGTGAACCCATCTTGTACACTCCAGACATACGGTCCCACGACTGCACTGTGGTTTGTAGAATGGCTGGAAATGATTTTTCCCTGCAATCAGTTTGCCTTAAAAAGAATTAAATACCGCCTGCAACCTGTGTTTGATGGCGTATCACAGAGCCACGTTCCGCATTGGGCACATCTTTCCCTTTCCAGACACATCCTGGTGCTGTACGGCTCAAAAATGTCAGCAGAATGGGAGATGGGATTCAATGTTGATAAATGGAATGTGGATGGTTTGGGTGGTTTGATCGTAATAAGCCCTGTGCCCCCTACAACACCTACTAACTCTGTGGTAAAGTGCATCTGTAAATGAAAAAGATTTGGGTTCTGGTAGCTAACCGACTTAGCTGAGCAAACATGCAGGTAGCACCAGCTAGAGCTAGCAATGATCTTGTCTTGAGTAAAGAGGGGAATAGATTCCCACGAGAGAAAATATTATTCTCCCTCTTACAAGGCCTGGTAGGCCCATTTGGAATATCGGTGCAGTTTTGGAATCCCATATACCAAAGACTCTTAAAATGGAAGTCGTCAGAGAAGGGCACCTAATTAATAAAGGGATTGAGGGTCTTAACTCTGATGCAGATTAAGACATATAACTAATGAATAAAGATGGAGGGGCTACTATGCAACAGATTAGACAAAGTTTAGGGCTGTTTCACTGGAAAGCACGTTGGTAGGGAAGGTTAAAGTTCTACGTAACTGTTATACGACATTATGGGGAGGGGATAAGGTTGGACCATGGACTTATGTCTTATAAACTCCATACTATGTTACTATGTACTGTGATATACAACATACATTATGGGTAGTGTCTAAAGGTGTGGACTAATCTGACGTATGTCTTATACCAACCTCCAATACAATGTTACTATGTAACTGTTATACAGACATTATGGGTAGGGTATAAAGGGTGGATAGATGATGTAAGTCTTTATACAACTCCATACTATTTGACTATGTGACTGTTAATAAACAGACCTTAGGTGTAGGGTAATAAAGGTTGTACTAGATGGACGTATGTCTTTAACAACCGCTCAACTTACTTGTTACTATGTTAACCGTTATACGACCATTCTGTAGGGTATAAAGGTTGGACTAGATGGACGTATGTCTTGATACAACCTCCAATACTTTTTACATTAACTGTTTTATCCGACATTAGGGTAGGTTAAGGTTTGACTAGATGGACATAGTCTTTATACCCCCTCCAATACTATAGTTGTACCATTACTGTTTACGACATTATGGGTAGGTTTAAAGGTTGACTGGATGGACGTATGTCGTTATACAACCTCCAATACTATGTTACTAGTGTAACTGTCTATACAGATCATATGGGGTCCTGTGTCTTTTAGTTTACATAAGGTGTTGACTAATGGACGTATGTCTTTTATACGCCTCCAATCTAGTTACTATGTAACTGTTATACAGACATTATGATAGGGTGTAACGGGTGGACTAGAGGGATATGTACTTATCTCCTCCGTTATACGTATGTCCTTACTAATATACTGTTATACAGACCTAGGGGTAAGTGTAGAAAGGTTGTACTAGATGGACGTTGTCTTTAAGCTATACCCTCATACTGTACTGTCTAAGGGAAACAATATGGCAGCTCCCACCCATATGTATAAATATAAATATACAGAGAAGGAATGTTCTGTACATACAATAAGCTATACCCTCATACTGTACTGTCTAAGGCAAACAATATGGCAGCGTACATACAATAAGCTATACCCTCATACTGTACTGTCTAAGGGAAACAATATGGCAGCTCCCACCCATAGGTATAAATATAAAACACACCCATTATGTATAAATATACAGAGAAGGAAGAAGGCGGAAGGAATGTCTCTGTAACATACAATAAGCTATACCCGCATACTTGTACTGTTCCTAAGGAGTCAAACACTATGGCAGCCTCCCCACCCCGCTTAAAGACTTTGTATAAAGATACAGAGAAGGAATGTTCTGTACATACAATAATCCTAATACACTCGAGATTGTACTGTCTAAGCGGAGAAAACAATAGTGGCAGCGTCCCACCCATTGTTATGTAAATTTAATACTAGAGAAGGAACATGTTTCTGACACACAATAATCTTTACCCTATTACTGTACGGTTAAGGGAGAATCAATATGGAAGCTCCATCTCCTGTATATAATGACAGGTGATGAAAGGTAACCCTCTTTATGACGGTCACATAAATGACCATACAAACGCACTACTGCTCACAGAGGGGGAGTTAGGATTTTTGGGTATGACTACCCTGTTAACCCTCTGGTTCTTCCGGATCTTGGGTGACAGTCAGTTACCCGAATAGGAATCCTTACAATTCCAAGCCTATTCTAACGTCTGCAGGACATTCTAGTTGACGCTCGTCCCGTTATAGTGTAAAAGACTTGTACATTCCGTAGTGTTTTAGCGGTTTCTCTACTCTAGTGACACATTCCCTTAGTCTCCGTTCTAATATCCCGCTATATCTGATGCTAGGTGGACACCTTTGTTGAATCGCAGGTCTATGCGTGCGCAATTCTTCACCTACATTCTTCGCTCATGCGGCCCAAATCTCTTTCCGGGCGAAAGATAAGTTGAGAACCCTCCCAAATTCTCCACAGAATCCACCATAGGAGCTGGAGCACGGTTATGTTCCAATCCGATGTCAGGGTGTGGTTGCCAGAGCTGATCCTAAAGAGGGCGTCTGTCTCAGTGCGACATGAGACAAGGAAGTTTCGATAAATACTCACATTCGAATCTCGCGTTTCAGAAATAGGTCATGTCAGAACCCGCCACTTTAAGGTTTCAATACGCAATGTTACGTAAGGGGAAAGGCCGTTGTATATCCCCACCCATCAAATTACATCAGCCATATTGTATATATACCTTATCGCCCCCCAGGAACAATATAACCATTTATTGTATATTATATCTACCCCGACCCAGTCATATAATCCATATGGATATATAACCTATACCACCCAGTTCAAGCTAATCCAAAGTTGGATATATATCTACCCCCACCCAGTCAATATAATCCATATCTTGTATATATATTTACACCAACCAATCACTATTAAACCATATTGTATATATATCTACCCCACCGAGAACATTTATAAGCTCCAACTGGTAGTATGACGGCGTGGGTATATATATCTAGCTTCGCCATCGCCAGGTTGCACATATTATAATAAGGTCGACCATAGAAGTCGTATAAGTTTGTTATATCTATCCCATCCCAGAAATATAACAAATATGTACGATATTTACGGTAAACAGCTGAATCTCCACCCCGTTCACGACATATAATCTCAGGATTGATCTCATTATTAGTTACTATTACGCCCAACCCAGTCAAGAATCATCCAATATTCCAGGGTAATATAGATACTACCCCCAGCGCCACACAGTCCAAAAATCATTCCGCCAAGAGTATTGAAGTATAATATATGCTCCTACCAGATACTTCCGCACCGGACAAAGTTAAAATTTATAATGGGTGGCTGCCTATGCGTAAGCCTTTGTGACTAATATAGTCTTACCACCCCGGCCAATATATTCGTACACCATCTTGTTTATATATATCTATCCCACACCGTGTTCAATATAAGTAAACTTATTGTATAATAGTAACTAGTGCCCGGATCGACCTTGGGCCAGTCACAATACACGTCAAACGACAACTTATTATGGAACATTGACACTATGAAATCTACCCCAACCGGAGTGAGTATATGAGACACATATCGATATGTAGTAATCCAAATAATTCCCAAACTCCAGTCAATATAATTTTTTTCCAGGATTTGTATATATACATTATCCCACCATCCAAGATAATCCCATTATTGTATATATACCTAACCACACCCATGACACTATAATCCATATTGTATATATAATCTATAAACCCCCAGTCAATATAACCTATATTGTAAATTATAGCTTATCCCACCCAGTCAATATAAATTTCCATATGTATATTACCTATCCAACCCCAGTCAATTAATCCAATTGTATATATACCTAACCCACCCAGTAGTAAATATAATCCATATATCGTATAAGATTCTACCCACGCCAAGTCAATTATGTCCATATTGTAGTTATACCTATCCCACCCAGCAATAATAAATCCATATTGTATATAGATCTTACCACCCAGTCAATCTAACATATCGTATATATATCCTTACCCCACAGTCAATTCACCATAATTGTATATATATCTATCCCAGCCCCGTCAAAGATTAATCCATATTGTAGATGTATATATATTAGATCCCACCCGTCAAATATAATCCATATTGTTATATTATACCTTATCCCACCCAAGTCAATTATACACCATAGCTGTATATCTATCGACCCCAACCGCCGTCAATATAACCAGTACCGTTCCTATGACACTATCCACCCGTTCAAAATAATCCTATTGTTTATATTATCACCTTGTATCCCAACCCAGTCCATAGTAAGTACGCGATACTGGGATGAGTAACCGAGCCCCCACCCAGGAACAATTAAATAGGAATTATCCCCGTTAGTGTAGCTTATATAGATATGTTGGATCAATATCCCACACACCACGACAGTCAATATTAAAACCCTTAGTCCTATTGTAGCATGTGCACACCGTGCTGTGATCCACACAACCCCAGACCAATATCATCACCATATGTATACTTTTACAGCTATCACACCTCAGGCAATATATTTAACTTCAAGAATATGTTGCTCTCCGTAGTTATTATACCTACCACACCGCCAGCTTGCAAGAGAAAATGCCGTTCGGACTAATCGTATAATATGTAACACCCACCACCCAAGTCAATATAATCTCCTGAGTATTAGATATAATATACCTATCCACCAAGTAAATCGCCCGACCATAGTGATTGTGAACAAAGTCGAGTTATTGTATCTATATTATCTGTACACACCGAGGAGTCACTAAACGTAGCACGTGATTCCATATGCGTATATATATTTACCCCCACCCAGTCAATCGATCAGATCCATATGGTATATTACCTACCCCCACCCAGTCAATATTAATCCCATACCTGTTGGTTTAGTTTGTTTATATAGATTACCCCACCCATCAAGATAGATGCAAATTAGTATGATATACCGTATCCTCACCCACTCAATATAAAATCCTCATATTGTAATATCTATATCCTATCCACCCCCAGGGTGTGCTGAGCAAATATAACATTTCCATTATTTAAATAGATATTATCTACCCCCACCCAGACAATATAAACCATATGTATATATAATACCCCTACCCAGTCAATATAATCCATTAGTATATATACCTATCCCCCAACCAAGTCAATACAATCCATATTGTTATTATATACTAGCACACCTCAGTCAAGATAATCCCACTATTGTATATTAGATCACCCCAGACAAACCTAACCTATATTGATTATAGTATATGACCACTACCCAGTCAATATAATCAATATGATATATACTCTCTCCCACCCATCAGATATAATCCATATTGTATATATACTACCCCACAAGTCATATATCCATATTGTATTATTACATACCAACCCAGTTCAATAGTAATCTGTATATACGTATACCACATCATACCATTATATACTATCTCACCCAGCAAGTCTATTGGAGGATATAATCCCCAGTATATAATCCTATGTACTCCGAGTAATTATACCATAGTTATGTATATCCCCCACCCAGTCAAATAAATCATATTGTATATACACGTATCCCACCCAGTCAATATAATCCATATTGTATAATACCTATCCCCACCCAGTCAATAAATGCCATATTGTATAAGACCATACAACCCAAGGCTCAATAGTAATCCAGATGTAAGATAGCATACCACCCAGTCAATATAAATCAATATGATATATATACCTTATCCCAACCCAGTCAAATTAAACCATTTCGTATATGATGACATATCCACCCAGGTCAACTATAGATCCTATTGTATATACCATCCCACCCAGTAAAGATACAGTAGGGATAGAAACATCCCACCCATGCATATCAAGTCCAGATCGGTATTATAGACTACCCCACCCAGGTCAAGTTAGGCCATAATTGTATATATACTATTCCCACCCACTCAATAAAGTCTCATATCGATACTATTTACCGAGCCACACCTAGGTCAAGATATATCCATATTGTAGTTAGACATCCCACACCAGCAAGATAATCATATCGTAATTTATACACCCACCCACGTCAATATAATCCATATGTATATATTCGATACGCCGACCCAGACAAATAATCCTATGATTATCTGATCATCCCACCAGTCAATATATCATCCAAATGTGTATATATTACTATACCCCTCCAGTCACATATTTAATCATATTGTATATATTACCTATCCACCACCGTCAATATAATCCCAATTTGTAATTCATATATCGATACCCACCCAGTCAATATATATCCAGATTGACTATATACTATCCCACCCAGCTTATACAATTAATATTACAACCAAGTCTGTATATATTGTAACTATCAGCCAGTCAATCTACTAACCCTATTGGTATATTACTCACCAGTCAACTATAATCCATATTGTATATATCCTATCCCACCAGTCAATATAATCATATTTAATTATTATCCACCAGACAATAACCATATTGTATAATAGTATCTACCCACCAGTCAATATACAATATTGAATATATCACCCACCCAGTCAATATAATCCATATTGTATATTAACCTATCCACCCAGTCAATAAATCATATTGTATATATATCTACCCCACCCAGTCAATATAATCCATATTGTATATATATACTATCCCACCCAGTCAAATTAACCATATTGTATATATACCTATCCCACCCAGTCAATATAATCCATATTGTAATTATACTTCCCACCCAGTCAATATAATCCATATTGTATATATACCTATCCCACCCAGACAATATAATCCTATGTATATATACCTATCCCACACCAGTCAATCATTCAATCATATATGTAATTTCCTATCCCACCAGTCAATATAATCCATATGTGTATATATCCACCACCCCCCCACAGTCAATATAATCCATATTGTATATCAATCATACCCACACCAGTCAATATAATCCATATTGTATATATATACTACCCACCCAGTCAATATAATGCATATTATCGTATATTTACCCTATCCCACCCAGTCAATATAATCCATCTATAGTATATATACTATCCCACCCATTAAATATAATCCATATTAGTATATACAATCTATCCAACCCAGTCAAATTAATCCATGAGTATATATATCTATCCCACCCAGCGAAAAGTAAAAACATATTTGTCATAGATATTTACACACACCAGACCATATAATATATTGAATTATTGTATATATACTATCCCACCGACAGCAATATAATCCATTGTATATTATATCTATCCCACCCAGTCAAATATAATCATATTGTTATATTACCTATCCCAACCCAGTCAATCTACCAATTGTATATTATACTTATCCCACCCAGTCAATTAATCATATTGTAATATACCTCCACACCCAGTCAATAATCATATTGTATATATACCTATCCCACCCAGTCAATATAATCCAGATGTGTATATATACTATCCCCACCAGTCAATATAAATCAGCATAGCGGATTATATTATCATATCCCACCAGTCAATATAATCCATATTGGTATATACTCTATCCCACACAAATTAATATAATCCAATTTCTATATATTACCACCCCACCCAGTCAATATAATCCAATTGATAATTATACCATCCACCCCAGTCAATATAATCCATATCGTATTTATATTTACCAACATCCCACCCAGTCAATATAATCCATATTGTATATTGATACCTAGCCCACCAGTCAATATAATCCATATTGTGTATATATACCTATCCCACCCAGTTCAATATAATCCATATGTATATATATACCTACCCACCCAGTCTCAATATACCATATTGTAATATATACATTCCCACCCAGTCAATAAATCCATATGTAATTTACCTATCCCACCAAGTCAAAATATACCATATTGTAGATATAACCGCACCCACCAGTCAGATCTATTAATCCAGATCGTATATCTACTATACCCCACCCGTCAAGTAATCCATATTGTATATAGTACCTATCCACACCAGTCAATATAATCCATATCGTATATATACCTATCATCCCACCCAGTCAATATAATCCATATTGTATATATACCTATCCCACAGTCAATTAATCCAATCGTATATGATACCTATCCCACCCAGGTCAATATAACCATATGTATATATACTCTATCCACCCAGTCAATATAATCCATATTGTGATATATACCTATCCCACCCAGTCAATATAACCATATTGTATATATACCTATACCCACCCAGTCAAATAAACCATATTGTATAGATACCCATCCCACCCAGTCAATATAATCCATATTGTATATATATACCCACCTCCAGGTCAATATAAAGTCCATTGATATGATATATCTACCCCACCCAGACAATATAACCTAGGAGAGTATACCTGATCACCACCTCAAGAACATATGGAGATACCAGCACCCAAACTAGTAAGGTATTACCTATCCCACCCATGACCCAATGAGTAAGTCCTAGGGTATATTACCTATCCCACCAGTCAAAGACACCATATTTGTAGATATACTCTACCCCACCCAGTGCAATAAGCCTGAACTTGAAGGATACTATCTATCCATCCAGCAATATAATCCATCTTGTAATATATCTATACCAACAAGTCAATTATAATCCTATCTATAGTATACCGTATCCCACCAGCAGTCAATATAATCTCATATGGTATATTACTCTAGCCCCCAGTCAATATATCAATCATTGTATATATCTATCCCACCCAGTCAATATTAATCCATATTGGATATATACCTATCCCACCCAGCATATAATCATATTATGTAATTACCGATCCCACCCAAGTCAAATATAATCCCATATTGTATATATACAGCATCCCACCAGTCAATATAATCTCGCTAATAATCTATCCAGTCAGATATCCTGATTATCCTCCCCACCAGTCAATTAAATCCATATGTATATACATACAGCCCACCCAGTCAATATAACCAATTGTATATATATCGATCACACCCAGTCCAATATAATTCCATAATGGTAGAGTATATCTTCCCACCTCAGTCAATAATCCATCATTGT
>CM033476.1:104888118-104920671 GCA_019447015.1 Hymenochirus boettgeri | reverse complement strand
ATATATACCTATCCCACCCAGTCAATATAATCCATATCGTATATATACCTATCCCATCCAGTCAATATAATCCATATTGTATATATACCTATCCCACCCAGTCAATATAATCCATATTGTATATATATCTATCCCACCCAGTCAATATAATCCATATTGTATATATACCTATCCCACCCAGTCAATAAAACCATATTGTATATATACCTATCCCACCCAGTCAATATAACCATATTTTATATATACTGAATCACACCCCCTTATGTACTTTATGGGGTGTACGATTAGGTTCCTGATTCACCCCTGATGTACTTTATGGGGGTCGACGATAGGTCTGATTAACCTCCGATGTACTTTAATGGTGGTACGATAGGTCTGATCACCCCTTGATGTACTTTATGGGGGTACGATAGGTCTGATCACCCCCCTGATGTACTTATGGGGGTACGATAGGGTCTGATCACCCCCCTGATGTACTTTATGGGGGTACGATAGGTCTGATCACCCCGGATGTACTTTATGGGGGTACGATAGTCGATCACCCCTTGATGTACTTTATGGGGGTACGATAGGTCTGATTCCCACCCCTATGTACTTTATGGGGGTACGATAGGTCTGATCACCCCACCCCCCTGGATGTACTTTATGGGGTACGGATAGGTCTGATCCCCCCGATGTACTTTATGGGGTACGATAGGTCTGATCCCCCCTGATGTACTTTAGGGGGTACGATATGTCTGATCACCCCTTGTGTACTTTATATGGGGGTACGATAGGTCTGATCACCCCCTTGATGTACTTTTGGGGGTACGATAGGTCTGACCCCCCTGATGTACTTTATGGGGGTACGATAGGTCTGATCCCCCCTATGTACTTTTGGGGGGTACGAGTGTGATGCTTAGTGGTACTGTCTGATCCCCCCTGATGTACTTTATGGGGGGTACGATAGTGCTGATCCCCTGAGTGTACTTTATGGGGGTCGATAGGTCCTGATCCCCCCTGAGTACTTTATGGGGGTACGATTTAGGTCTGATCCACCCCTGATGTACTTTATGGGGGTCCGATAGGTCTGATCCCGCCCTTATGTACTTTATGGGGGTACGATATGGTCTGATCCCCCCCTGATGTACTTTATGGGGTATCGATAGGTCTGATCCCCCCTGATGTACTTTATGGGGGTACGATAGGGTCTGATCCCCCCTGAGTACTTTATGGGGTACGCTAGGTTTGATCCCCCCTGAGTTGTACTTTATGGGGGTACGATAGGTCTGATCCCCCCCTGATGTTCTTATGGGGGTAAATGGTCTGATCACCCCCTGATGTCTGTATATGGGGTACGATATGTCTGATCCCCCCCTGATGTTCTTAATTGGGGGTACTATAGTCTGATCACCCCTTATGTACTTTATGGGGTACGATAGGTCTGATCCCCCCTTGATGTACTTTATATGGGGGTACGTGGGTTTGGATCTGCTCCCCCCGGATGTACTTTATGGGGTACGATAGGTCTGATCCCCCCTGATGTACGGCTTTATGGGGGTACGATAGGTCTGATCCCCCCTGGATGTACTGGGTGGAGAAATAGGGGGTACGATAGGTCTGATTCCCCCCTGATGTCTTTATGGGGGTACGATAGGTCTTATCAACCCCTGATGTACTTTATGGGGTACTATAGGTCTGATCCCCCCTTGATGTACTTTATGGGGTACGATGAGGTCTGATCACCCCCAAAATTTTCTTTATGGTCATGTTTGTATTTACGGTGTTCCTCTCTTGCACAGGATGAACACAAGCTGAGATCACCATGTTGTCCCAGGGGGGTGTTTCCATGCTGATCTCTTCCGATGCCGCCCACCCAAGCTGAGGGAACGTCTAGAGAGCCGTACGTATCTCATTGCATGTTAGTGTGAGGCTACGTAACTACGGGTCATGGGGTACTGAGGTTTTTCCTTTGCACCTGTAGGATGACCGAGAGAACGAAGGTTTCCAAGAATAAGATTGGGAAGCAGGTGTGAAGGCCCTGGTGTTTGAGCTGTGCTGTAATGACGAGACAGGCGAGGATGTGGAGTTCCATACGTGCGCTAACACCATTGGCTCGAGAGGAGGGGTGGTAGAGTGGGTGCCAGACAGAGCGGAGCAGCGAAAGACACTAAGCACCTCGGGCACTGGGTTGAGAATTCTGAGATGAAGACTGATCTGTTTGCTTCTAAACCCCTGCCCCTGTAGTGTGGGGGAATCTGGGGCACGATCCTCATCAGATCTCTTATCTGTCTGGTATCCTTTGGCTTTTTGTGATAACATTTTAACCCATTAGCAGCCTCTCCTCCAGTTCCAGGCCTTGTCCGCTTTCGCATTCTCGTTCTCACTTCTGGTTCATACTGACCGTTTCCCTTTCCCCCACCTTCCCACCCCCCTCGGCTTCAATGTCTTGTTGGCTTTTGTGCTTGATCTGCACCACATTGCCCTTCTCCCCCCAGAGTTGCCAGTGGCAGTCATCTGCCTGCCACGCGTGTGGAAGGTACTTCTACTTTCACCAGTGCAGCCGGAGCAGCAAACCCCCCTTGTATGTACCTTGTCCCAGCTGCATGGGATGCTTGGGATGCCCACTGCCCACACTGTGCCCAGTCACCTGAGGGTGGGATACCGTAAGACATAGTTTAGCATAACAGGAAGCAGATCCTGCTGATCTTGTAGAGATGTTTCTTTATACTGTGTTTGGAATCATGAGAAATAAAAGAACCAATCTATTTTAATGAAATTCTTACATTGTGATATGTTACATATGTGATGGTATTGTATGTCCCCCGTCACACTGGCAGGGTCCCATGATCACCAACTCTCCATGTTTCCGTGTCCAGTAACCCGGACCAGGTTGGATTGTACCCTGGCGGGCGTAGTGTAGGTCCGTGCAATGAGGGGATGGACGCGGGGGAATGTCCATATGGAATCTCCGGGAGAGGCCGCGAATCGCTCGCGTTACAGTAAAGACAGTAATGGGCCCTCAACCCAGGCTGTGGTGGCAGGCACGAACGACTGACGAATATAGGCAGTAACAACAGATTGAGCTGGTGTTCCAGATACTTAATGGGGGTACGATAGTCTGATCACCCCTGATGTACTTTATGGGGGTACGATAGGTCTGATCACCCCCTGATGTACTTTATGGGGTACGATAGGTCTGATCACCCCCCTGATGTACTTTATGGGGTACGATAGGTCTTGATCCCCCCTGATGTACTTTATGGGGGTAACGATATGGTCTGATCACCCCCTGATGTACTTTATGGGGGTACGATAGGTCTGATCACCCCTGATGTACTTATGGGGGTACGATAGGTCTGATCACCCCTGATGTACTTTATGGGGGTACGATAGGTCTGATCCCCCTGATGTACTTTATGGGGTACGATAGGTTGATCACCCCCGATGTACTTTATGGGGGTACGATAGGTCTGATCCCCCTGATGTACTTATGGGGTACGATAGTCTGATCACCCCCTGATGTACTTTATGGGGGTACGATAGGTCTAATCCCCCCCGATGTACTTTATGGGGGTACGATAGGTCTGATCACCCCCCTGATGTACTTTATGGGGTACGATAGGTCTGATCACCCCCCTGATGTACTTTATGGGGTCGATAGGTCTGATCCCCCCTGATGTCTTATGGGGTACGATAGGTCTGATCCCCCCTGATGTACTTTATGGGGGTACGATAGGTCTGATCACCCCTTGATGTACTTTATGGGGGTACGATAGGTCTGATCACCCCTGATGTACTTATGGGGGTACGATAGGTCTGATCACCCCTGATGTACTTATGGGGGTACGATAGGTCTGATCCCCCTTGATGTACTTATGGGGGTACGATAGTCTGATCCCCCCTGATGACTTTATGGGGGTACGATAGTGTCTGATCCCCCTGATGTACTTTATGGGGTACGATAGGTCTATCCCCCCTGAGTACTTATGGGGGTCGTATAGGTCTGATCACCCCCCTGATGTACTTTAGGGGGTACGATAGGTTCTGATCCCCCCTGATGTACTTTATGGGGGTACGATAGGTCTGATCCCCCCTGATGTACTTTATGGGGTACGATAGGTCTGATCCCCCTGATGTACTTTATGGGGGTACGATAGGTCTGATCCCCCCTGATGTACTTTATGGGGGTACGATAGGTCTGATCACCCCCCTGATGTACTTTATGGGGGTACGATAGGTCTGATCACCCCCCTGATGTACTTATGGGGGTACGATTAGGTCTGATCACCCCCCTGATGTACTTTAGGGGGTACGATAGGTCTGATCCCCCCTGATGTATCTTATGGGGGTCGATAGGTCTGATCCCCCTGATGTATTTATGGGGGTACGATAGGTCTGATCCCCCCTGATGTATGCTTTATGGGGGTACGATAGGTCTGATCCCCCCCTGATGTACTTTATGGGGGTACGATAGTCTGATCCCCCCTGATGTACTTTATGGGGGTACGATAGGTCTGATCCCCCCTGAGTGTACTTTATGGGGTACGATAGGTTCTGATCCCCACCTGATGTACTTTATGGGGGTACGATAGGTTGATCCCCCCTTGATGTCTTTATGGGGGTACGATAGGTCTGATCCCCCCTGATTCTATGGTGGTCGATAGGTTAATCCCCTGATGTACTTTAGGGGGTACGACTGATCCCCCCTGATGTACTTTATGGGGGTACGATAGGTCTGTCACCCCCAAATTTTCTTTATGGTCATGTTTGTATTTAACGGTGTGGTCTCTTGCACAGGATGAACACAAGCTTGAGATCACCATGTTGTCCCAGGGGGTTTCCATGCTGTATTCTTTCTCGATGCCGCCCACCAAGCTGAAGGAACGTCTAGATCAGCCGTACGTATCTCATTGCATGTTAAGTGTAGGCACGTAACTACGGGTCAGTGGGGTACTGAGGTTTTCCTTGCATCCTGTAGGATGACCGAGATTGTAACGAAGGTTTCCAAGAAGAAGATTGGGAAGCATGTGGGGCCTGGTGTTTGAGCTGTGCTGTAATGACGAGACAGGCGAGGATGTGGAGTTCCATACGTGCGCTACACCCATTCCGCTGAGAGGAGGTGGTAGAGTGGGTGCCAGACATGCTGGAGCAGCGAAGACACTAGAGCACCTCGGGCACTGGGGTTGAGAATTCTGAATGACTGATCTGTTTGCTTCTAACCCCTGCCTGTAGTGTGGGGGAATCTGGGTGCACGATCCTCATCAGATCTCTTATCTGTCTGGTATCCTTTGGCTTTTTTGTGATAACATTTTAACCCATTAGCAGCCTTTCTCCCTCCAGTTCCAGGCCTTGTCCGCTCCGTTCTGCATTCTCACTTTTCTGGTTCATACTGACCCGCTTGTTCCCCCACCTTCCCACCCCCTCGGCTTCAATGTCTTGTTGGCTTTTGTGCTGATCTGCACCACATTGCCCTTCTGCCCCAGAGTCTGCCATGGCAGTCATCTGCTGCACCACGCTGTGGAAGGTACTTCTACTTTCACCAGTGCAGCGGAGCAGCAAACCCCCCTTTGTATGTACCTCTGTCCCAGCTGCATGGGGAGTGCTTGGGATGCCCACTGCCCACACTGTGCCAGTCACCTGAGGGTGGGATACCATAAGACATAGTTTAGCATAACAGGAAGTTCAGATCCTGCTGATCTTGTAGAGATGTTTCTTTATACTGTGTTTGGAATTAGAAAGAAATAAAAATGGAACCAATCTATTTGAATGAAATTCTTACATTGTGATATGTTACATATGTGATATGGATTGTATGTTCCCCACGTCACACTGGCAGGTCCCATGATCACCAACTCTTCCATGTTCCGTGTCCAGTAACCCAGATACCATTTGTACACCTGGCGCGTATTAGTCCTTGGCAGAGATGGTACCAATTCAGAATGGAGATAGACGGAGAGTCGCTATCGCTTTACAATGTATACATTAATAATGGCCTCAACCCAGGCTGGGACACACGAGCAATTTTCAGTACAACAGATTGAGCTTTCCATGTATCGATGGGGCTGGGCTGGAAAATTAGCGGGCGGACATTCTAGACAAGGTCACACCACCACTCTAGTGTGGCCTCACCCTTAATGCTTAATGCTTTGCTATCAGTGTAACCCAGCTAATTACATTTATCAAGTGTCACTACTAGACCTAGACCCCCCCCCCCCCCCCACGGGGCAATCACTTTGTTTACAACCGTAAATGGAAATATTGTGTTTATTGGTTTTGCACAAACTGAAGACAGGATTTCAAAACTTTCTGGCCTGATCGAATGTCTGTTTTGCCCGACCAAGCGTCTTACACAAAATGATTGTTGGACGTAACGCCCCACAAACTATTCTATTTATCTTATTACTTTTGCATTTAATTTCGGACACGCTTTTAGTATATTCTCATTAAATTTAAGGGAAAAATTTGATTCGGAGCTAGCCACACTAGCACGTTATTTATAATGTAATGGCAGAAAGTAGGCCCGCGCTGCGCGGCGTTCTGTTTTGCGATTTCGGAACACGTGTTCACTTTTTGTCAGTTATTTTTCAAAATCGCACGTAATGTATATGGAAGTGCATAAAAAACAGACAATACGACATGCAATTTATTTTATTGCCAACGCATGTAAAAGCAGATACAAGCGGATCGAAATGCAAACAATATTTTGAGTGTTGTAGACTGGCCCCAGTCAGTTAAATCTTGTTTATTAAACCCATTACATATCAATCTCCCTCATGTGTCTGACACTTGGCCACATGAATGGGTGCACCACATATGGGTGATTTACCCAGGATTAAGTGCCAGATGCGCGGGTTATGTAAAAGACACCCAGACATCCGGTCTCGCAATTACATATTGTATTTTCGTAACCTTTAGGCCATGATACTACCTCACGTCGGGTGATCTATATTGGCATCTAGAAGTCAATAGCTGGGTTGGCAATAACTCTGGATATTATGGAATAGTTCCATGGGTGCTGAAACCACTATAAGTATCTGTTGTATCTATGGTTATCCAATACTTTCCATTCATATTGCTCCCCTTATCGTCTAGTGATTTCCACCTTGAATGGTTGATAGTTTCAGAGACTATGTTCAATCTTCTAAGTCCAAAATTGGACGCCCGTCCAGTTCCCCCTGTGGGTTATAAGTCAGCTGAGTAGACTGGGTTCTTCTCTGTTTTGTGGGATATGGACTTCCCTGGCTAAAAGCTTGTCACACACTCCCATAAAATCTGTTTTCTGCCAAAGAGATACCAATAGACACAAGTAGGTCTGAAGCAGCAGAAAGGATTCTGACGGCATCCGCTCCTGTGATTGGCTAAGACAATCACGCCTTAGACAATCATAGTAGCGGAGGGCTGGTTGGCCCCTTTTTGCTTGTCTTCGTGCACAGAAGGGAAGGAGGGCTAGTAAGTACATTTGGGGAGAGCTTTCAGATGAATAAAACCTGCCACAATAAATGTTTGGGGGAGGGGGGGCACATACCCTTTAAAGGGTTATAGTTCACACAAACACATAGTGCTACTGCAGAGGGAGGATAATAAGTGAACCAGCTATGCCATACCAAATCTCTGTGTATGCATTTCTCATCAGTTTACCTATTAAAGGAACACGTTAACTCATAATATTGTCAGCTGTCAAAATCCAATAAACCAGGTGAATTATGTATCTTTTCATAAATCTAGTTTTGTATTATAATGAGGAATTGAGGTTGAACCTATTGGTCCGGCTCTTACACTACAGTCCAAGTTTTATGTGGCCCCCTATGGATTATATTGACTGGGTGGGGTAGATATATATACAATATGGTTTATGTGACTGGGTGGGGGTAGGTATATATACAATTGGATTATATTGACTGGATGGGATAGGTATATATACGATATTTGGATTATATGATGATGGGTGGGATAGGTATATATACAATATGGATTATATTGACTGGATGGGATAGGTATATATACAAATATGGATTATATTGACTGGGTGGGTAGGTATATATACAATATGGTATATTGACTTGGGATGGATAGGTACATATATGTGGATTATATTGACTCGTGGGTGGGATAGGTATATATACATATGGTTATATTGACTGGTGGGGTAGGTATATATAGATAGGATTATATGAACTGGGGTAGATAGATATACATATGGATTATATTGATGGTGGGATAGGTATATACAATATGGATTATATTGACTGGTGGATAGTATATATACAATATGGATTATATTGACTGGGTGGGTAGGTATATAGACAATATGGTTATATTGACTGGGTGGGATAGGTATATATACAATATGGATTATATTGACTGGGTGGGATAGGTATATATACAATATTGGTTATATTGACTGGGTGGGGTAGGTATATATACGATATGGATTATATTGACTGGGTGGGATAGGTATATATACAATATGGATTATATTGACTGGATGGGATAGGTATATATACGATATGGATATATGACTGGGTTGGTAAGGTTATTATACATAGGATTATATGACTGGTGGATAGGTATATATATCGATATGGATTATATTGACTGGGTGGGATAGGTATATATATACATATGGATTATATTGACTGGTGGGATAGGTATATATACGAATATGGGATTATATTGACTGGGTGGAGATAGGTATATATACAATATGGTTATATTGTCTGGGTGGATAGGTATATATACGATATGGTTATATTGACTGGGGGGTAGATATATATCGATATGGGATTATAGACTGGTGGGATAGGGGGTTATAAATACAAATGGATTATATTGACTGGGTGGGATAGATATATATACAATATGGATTATATTGACTGGGTGGTAGATATATATACAATATGGGATTATTGCTGGGTGGGATAGGTATATATACAATATGGTATATTGTCTGGGTGGGATAGATATATATACATATGGATTATATTGACGGGTGGGATAGATATATATACAATAGAGTTATATTGTCTGGTGGGTGGTAGGTATATATACAATATGTTTTATGTGACTGGGTGGGATAGTATATATACAATATGGATTATATTGACTGGGTGGGATAGTATATATACAATATGGATTATATTGACTGGGTGGGATAGGTATATAACAATTGGATTATATGGACTGGGTGGGATAGGTATATTACAATATGGATTATATTGACTGGGTGGGATAGGTATATATACAATATGGATATATTGACGGATGGTATAGGTATAATACAATAGATTATATTGACTGGGTGGGATAAGATATATACAATAGGATTATATTGACGGTGGTGGGATAGATATATATACAATATGGATTATATTTGAACTGGGTGGGATAGGTATATATACGATATGGTATATTGACTGGTGGGATAGGTATATATACGATATGGTTATATTGCTGGGGGGATAGGTATATTACCCATATGGATTATATTGACTGGTGGGATACGGTTATATATACAATAGGATTATATGGTACTGGGTGGGATGATATATCTACAATATGGGATTATATTGACTGGGTGGGATATATATACATATGGATTATAGACTGGGTGGATAGGATATATATACAATATGGATTATATTGACTGGGTGGATAGATATATTACAATATGGATTATATTGCTGGGTGGTGATAGTGATATAATACAATTGGTTATATTGACTGGGTGGGATCAGTATATATACATATGGTTTATTGACTGTGGTGGATAGAATATGGTATAATTTATACAATATGGATTATATTGACTGGGTGGGATAGGTATATATACAATATGGATTATATTGACTGGGTGGGATAGTATATATACAATATGGATTATTGGACTGGTGGGATAGAGATATTCTATATCAATATGGGATTATATGGACTGGGTGGGATAGATATATATACAAATGGATTATATTGACTGGGTGGGATAGAATATATATCAATATGGATTATATTGACTGGGTGGGATAGAATATATATACAATATGGATTTATATTGACTGGGGGGATAGATAGATATACAATAATGGATTATATTGACTGGGTGGGGTAGATTAGATACAATATGGATTATATTTGACTGGGGGGATAGGTAATATACATATGGATTATATGGTCTGGGTGGGATAGGTATATATACAATATCGATTATATTGTCTGGGGGTGGATGGGATCAGGTATATATACAATATGGTATATTGTCTGGGTGGGATAGATATATAACAATATGGATGATATTGACTGGGTGGGATAGATATATATACAATATGGATTATATTGAGGGGTGGATGGGTATATATACAATATGGTTATAATTGACTGGGTGGGATAGGTTTATAATTCAATAGGTTTATTGACTGGGTGGGATAGGATAGATACAATATGGATTATATTGACTGGGTGGATAGAATATAAATATGGTTATATGACGGGTGGGAAGGTATATACAATCTGGGATTATATTGATGATGGGATAGATATATATACAATATGGATTATATTGACTGGGTGGGATAGATAAATATACGATATGGATTATATTGTCTGGGTGGGATAGGTATATATACAATATGGTTAATTGACTGGGTGGGGTATATATATATACGATATGCGATTAATGATCTGGGTGGATGGTCTACTACAATATGGATTATATTTGACTGGTGGGCTCTGGGATAGGTAAATATCGATATGGATTCTATTGTCTGGGTGGGATAGGTCTATTATCAATATGGCTAATTGAGGAGGTGGGTAGTATATATCAGATACAGATGGATTATATTTTGACTGGGTGGGATAGGTATATATACAATAGGTTATATTGACTGGGTGGGATAGGTATATATACAATATGTATTATATTGAGGGTGGGATAGGTTAAATATACGATATGGATTATATTGACTGGGTGGGATAGGTATATAACAATCTGGATTTCTTGACTGGGTGGGGTAGGTTATATACAAATGGATTATATTGAATGGGTGGGATAGGTATATACAATATGTGAATTATATTGCTAGGTGGGATAGGTAAATATCCGATATGGATTATATTGACTGGGTGGGATAGGTTATATATTCAATATGATTATATTGTCTGGGTGGGATAGGTATATTATACAATATGGTGATATTGACGGGTGGGGTATAGGTTATAATATACAAATATGATTATATGTACTGGGTGGAGAGGTATATACAATATGTTATATTGACTGGGTGGGATAGTATAATATACAATTGGATTAATGACTGGGTGGGATAGATAATAATACAATAGGGATTAATATGATCTGGGTGGGATAGGTTGATATATACAATATGGATTATAGTGAATGGGTGGGAGATATATATACAATATGGGTTATATTGTCTGGGGTGGGATAGAGGTATATATACAATATGGATTATATTGACGGGGGGGGTCGATATATAACACATATGGATTTATTGGAAGGGGGGATTAGGTAGACCTATCGTACCCCCATAAAGTACATCAGGGGGGTGATCAGACCTATCGTACCCCCATAAAGTACATCAGGGGGGTGATCAGACCTATCGTACCCCAATTAAGAACAGAAGCCAACCTGCTCACCTTGAAATAGTCTAGGAATTGCTTTAATGTCATCTCCTCTCCATTGCTCTGAATTCCCTTCACTTCAAACCGGTCCCATAGAGTCCATTCATTCTCATAATACTGGGTAGACAAAACACATGACATCATGCCCGAACCATTGTGCAGGGTAAGGGGCATCTAATTCAGGGTGCTCACCTTGTGTTTGGGGGCTGCAATGGGCTCCGAGAATCCAAAGAATGGGAGAGCCAAGTTCATAAATCCATTTTTGTAGGATTCTAGTTTCTTGTGCCCTTGAACAATCTTGTACAACTCCAGACATACGAGTCCCACGACTGCAGCTGTGGTTGTAGCAATGGCTGGAATGATTTTCCCTGCAATCAGTTTGCTCTGAAAAAGAATTAAAGAACCGACTGAACCCTGTGTTTGTATGGGAGTATCACAGAGCCACTTACAGCATGGTGCACATCTTTCCCTTTCCCAGACACATCACTGTTCTGTACGGCTCAAAATGGGCAGCAGAATGGCAGATGGGATTCAATGTTGATAAATGGAAGGTGATGGATTTGGGATTTAATAATCCCTGTGCCCCCTACACCATAAATAACTCTGTGTTAAGTGCATCTGTAATGGAAAAAGATTTGGGGGTTCTGGTAGATAACCGACTTAGCTGTAGCAAACAATGCCAGGTAGCAACAGCTAGAGCTAGCAAGATATTGTCTTGAGTAAAGAGGGGAATAGATTCAAGAGAGAAAAATATTATTCTCCCTCTTTACAAGGCACTGGTAAGGCCACATTTGGAATATGCGGTGCAGTTTTGGAATCCCATATACAAAAGGGACATCTTAAAAATGGAAGCAGTTCAGAGAAGGGCAACTAAATTAATAAAGGGAATGGAGGGGCTTAACTATGCAGGCAGATTAGACAAGTTATAACTAAATTAATAAAGGGAATGGAGGGGCTTGACTATGCAGACAGATTAGACAAGTTAGGGCTGTTTACACTGGAAAAGCAACGTTTGGGTAGGGAAGGGTATAAAGTTACTACGTAACTGTTATACAGACATTATGGGTAGGGTATAAAGGTTGGACTAGATGGACGTATGTCTTTATAAAACCTCCAATACTATGTTACTATGTAACTGTATACAGACAGACATTATGGGTAGGGTATAAAGGTTGGACTAGACGGACGTATGTCTTTAAAACCTCCAATACAATGTTACTATGTAACTGTTATACAGGACATAGGGTAGGGTATAAAGGTTGGACTAGATGGATGTATGTCTTATACAACCTCCAATACTTGTTACTATGTAACTGTATACAGACATTATGGGTAGGGTATAAAGGTTGGACTAGATGGACGTTGTCTTTATACAACCTCCAACTACTATGTTACTATGTAACTGTTATACAGACATTAGGGTAGGGTTAAAGGTTGGACTAGATGGACGTATGTCTTTATACAACCTCCATACTATGTTACTATGTAACGTTTAAGACATTATGGGTAGGGTATTAAAGGTTGGACTAGATGGACATATGTCTTTTATACAACCTCCAATACTATGTACCATGTAACCGTGTATACAGACATTATGGTCGGGTGGTCTAAAGGTTGACTGGATGGACGTAGTGTCTTTAGACAACACTCAATACTATGTTACTGTGTAACTGTATTACAGGCATTGGGTAGGTTTATAAAGGTTGGACTAGATGGACGTATGTCTTTATACATCCTCCAATACTATGTTACTATGTAACTGTTATACAGACATTATGGATAGGGTATAAAGGTTGGACTAGATGGACGTATTCTTTATCACATCCTCCCATACTATGTTACTATATAACTGTTTATACAGACATTATGGGTAGGGTATAAAGGTGGGACTAGATGGACGTATGTCTTTATACAACCTCCAATACTATGTTACTATGTAAATGTTAGACAGACATTAGGGTAGGGTATAAGGTGGACTAGATGGACGTATGTCTTTATTACAACCTCCAAACTATGTTACTATGTAACTGTTTAACAGACATTAGGGTAGGGTATAAAGGTTGGAATAGATGGACGTAGTCTTTATACAACCTCCAATACTATGTTACCTGGTAACTGTTATACAGAAATTATGGGTAGGGTATAAGGTTGGACTGGATGGACGTATGTCTTTTACAACCTCCAATACTAGTTACTGTGTAACTGTTACAGACATTATGGGTAGGGTTATAAGGTTGGACTAGATGGAAGTATGTCTTTATACATCCTCCAATACTATGTTACTATGTAACTGTTATACAGACATTATGGGTAGGGTATAAAGGTTGGACTAGATGGACGTATGTCTTTATACACCCTCCAATACTATGTTACTATGTAACTGTTATACAGACATTATGGGTAGGGTATAAAGGTTGGACTGGATGGTGTATGTCTTTATACAACCTCCATACTATGTTACTAGTAACTGTGTTACAGACATATGGGTAGGGTATAAAGGTTGACTAGATGGACGTATAGTCTTTATACATCCTCCAATACTATGTTACTATGTAACTGTTATACAGAAATTATGGATAGGGTATAAAGGTTGGACTAGATGGACGTATGTCTTTAACATCCTCCAATACTATGTTACTATATAAATGTTATACAGACATATGGGTAGGGTATAAAGGTTGGACTAGTGACGTATGTCTTTATACAACCTCCAATACTATGTTACTATGTAACTGTTAGACAGACATTATGGGTAGGGTATTAGGTTGGACTAGATGGACGTATGTCTTTATAAAACCTCCAATACTATGTTACTATGTAACTGTTATACAGACATTATGGGTAGGGTATAAAGGTGGACTAGATGGACGTATGTCTTTATACAACTCCAATACTATGTTACTATGTAACTGTTATACAGACATTAGTGGTAGGGTATTAAAGGTTGGACTAGATGGACGATATGTCTTTATACAACCTCCAATACTATGTTACCATGTAACTGTTATACAGACATTATGGTAGGGTATAAAGGTTGGACTGGATGGACGTTATGTCTTTATACAACCTCCAATACTATGTTATGTGTAACTGTTAACAGACATTATGGGTAGGGTATAAAGGTTGGACTAGATGGACGTATGTCTTTAACATCCTCCATACTATGTTACTATGTAACTGTTATACAGACATTATGGGTAGGGTATAAAGGTTGGACTAGATGGACGTATGTCTTTATACACCTCCCTACTATGTTACTATGTAAAAGTTATACAGACATGGTATGGGTAGGGTATAAGGTTGGACTAGATGGATGATGTCTTTATACAACCTCCAATACTATGTTACTATGTAACTGTTATACAGACATTATGGGTAGGGTATAAAGGTTGGACTAGATGACGTATGTCTTTATACATCCTCCAATACTATGTTACTATGTAACTGTTATACAGACATTATGGATAGGGTTAAAAGGTTGGACTAGATGGACGTATGTCTTTATAAACCTCCAATACTATGTTACTATATAACCGTTATACAGACATTATGGGTAGGGTATAAAAGGTTGGACTAGATGGACGTATGTCTTTATACAACCTCCAATACTATGTACATGTAACTGTTAGACAGACCATTATGTGTCAGGGTATAAGGTTGGGACTAGATGGACGTATGTCTTTATACAACCTCCAATACTATGTTACTATGTAACTGTTATACAGACATTATGGGTAGGGTATAAAGGTTGGACTAGATGGACGTATGTCTTTATACAACCTCCAATACTATGGCTTTGACCTGTAAAACAATTGAGTATCTGCATGCTTTAACACTGGCACCATTGTAACTTTAAACATCTAGCTTATTCAATAAAAGGTGCAAAATTTTGCCTGAGTTGTAAATGTATCCCAATCAATCAGATGTCACCTTTTTACTGGACTGAAAACATTTGATTGGCTGCTGCATATAAAGTAAGAAGTAAACAATGTAACCAGGTTGATACCTTGTGACGATCAGCAGGTGGGATATCATAGTTTTCTGCCCGAAGGTTGGACGCAGCCACAATAAAGTCCATGTGAAAGTTGGTGTCGTCATCCTGCAGTGTGTGAAATGAAAGGTAAGCAGAGGGTGGTAACTTGTATTGCATTGGCCTCTATCTCTTCCCACGGATACGTTACCTTCTCAAAGTCAATAGGGAACATCCTGAACCCGCTGAGACTTTCCGAGGAAGGAAGTTCTGTCTTCAGCTCCTCCAAGCGAGTGTCATCTACAGCAACAAGACATTTGTTAGCACCTCACACGATTGGTCGGCCACCCAGTAATAATCTACAGGCCTCAAAAGAATAAAGCCAATGCTGTCCACTACTATAAGGTCTAATCATTTATTCCAGCCAAGCAGCTGCTCCAGTTCTCCCCATCCAATCACGAGAGGAGCCTATAATTACCCATGGATGCGTGAGCATTTTGCATTTCCTGGTCCGATACGTGGATTTTAACTCCGGATTTGGGAGTGAATTGTGGCACCTGCACAACCTGGAGAATTTCAATCACTGCTCCCCTGTCTTTGGATCCAGCAATTCCATAGGACTGTGCCAGTAAGTTAGCAGCTGCCATGATGTAATCTAAGTGCAGGGCCTGCAGAGAATCAAAGCAAAATACTAGTAAATCCATTTCAATCAGAAATGTCCATTCTTATTGGCCGATGAAAGCTCCAGCTTGACTGGTGTTTGGAATTACTATGAGGCTTACACCGGTCTGTGCTTTCCACTGACAGGGTGACAGTACACAAGAGATTGTGCATCCCAACATACGTACAAAAGAAACAGACTTACAGTGCTTGTATTAAATGTCAGGGGGTGAGGACATCTCTTGGGTCCAGACCAAAAGGGAACGCCAGCAGAAGTCAACTAAGGCAATGAAAGAAGAAGAAGTTAACCGTGCAAGTTCCAGACAGGACCAGACTGCACAGCTCCAGCACTAGAGGAAACACATGTAATTGGATGGAAGAGCGGGGGAGGCAGGACGGGAAACGCAGGTGATTTCACCTTATTTCCAAAACTGAATGTGCAGTGACCAATAAGATGCCATTTATTGTGTTTGTGAACCTAGCCCAGGATACCTATGGTGTGTGAAATGATGTACATTGGGGGCACCTCTATAACGGATGGTGACAGAACCCAGCTGATCTAACTGAACTCTCAACACACTCTTGTCCCATAGCACCATCGCTTTCACCATAGTCGGTTAATGTTATTTAGTGTAGTTTCCCTCGTCTATCTACATATGATGCCAATAACAGGACAGCCTTTTAATGGTCTTTTACAGTTAGATGGTATCAGATCCTATTTAAAGGGCAACTCCACCCCCATAAGAACATCTTTTAGAAAGAATGGCCTCTTTATAATATGTGATATGATTCAGTAGTTTGTCCTATGAATCATTACTGTATGCCTGCTATGCTTCTGGATGCCTATGGAAACGAGCCATTTAGAAACCTGTACTGAGCCTGTACTGAGCCGGGCATGCTCAGAAGAGGCAGACAGGGGAGTAACATTCAGTCATGGCTGGATGTGATGTCAACTGTCAAATCCATTACTGACAGTTACTAACTGGAAGAACAGGAAGCAGATACAGGGGAAACAGGACATGTGCAGGATTTCAGGTTAGACTTACACCTTTCACATTTCAAACTATTACCGTTTAGGGTTTTAGGGGGTGATTTACCTGTATGTAAGTTTTCATTTTAGGGCTGGACTTGCCCTTTAAAGGGCAACTATAGTGAAAAAAAAACTTTGTCTGTATACAATGTATAGATCACTTAGTATAAGCTGCCTTACTTTCATGTTTCTGTGTGGCTTCGTTTCTTCACACTGGCAGAAGTTTGTACCAAGCTGTGTAGTCCCCCTCCCCTCTCTGTCTACTCCCCCTCAAGCAGTGACGGGCTGTATACAGAGTCCGAGCATTGTCAGTTGAAAGGACTTTAAATGAAGTGCTGACATCCTGTTGACCCCTCCCTTCAAGAGCTAGACTGCAAGCAGTAGAGAAAGTAGCAATATGCTGAAGGGAGGGGCAGAGGGGGAGAGAGGAGGACAAGTGGTGCTGAGATTCTTTACAAGTAAGTTACTGAACTCTGCCTGTTCTCTAACTTTGCTAATTGTTATTTACCTTTTACCTAAAGTTCATATCTCTCCCCCTGCTTAGCTGAGATCATAATCACTGAAGAGAGAGTCAGTGTAACAGCAGCTTGTAGTGAGACCTTCACAAACACAGTGACACTGCTTGTTGTCCTGTTACATTTCAGTTGCTTTAGTCTATATATTTCATACATTGCACTGTGTGTCTTGTTTGGTATATAGTCTGTATTACTGTATTATATATACTGTATTAGTGTTCCATTTGAGTCACTGGTTTTGTATGTATACAAGATATTTTTTGGGGGGAGGGGCTGTTTTATAGTGTGTTATGCTCATATTGCTGGGTTAATGGTTTATTGATTGTGTTTAGCACTACAGCATTTGACTATATGTTGCACATGGTACATATAGTGTGGGTGAGAGAGTGTGTGACAGTACTGCAGGGGAGCTTTGGATTGTGTGGGTGTGTGCCTTTGAGTGACAGATGAGGTGTAGCAGCTCCTACAAATCACAGCATATTCAAAGGCTTATATCTCGGGGACTATGTAGAATTTAAAGAAACTAAAGGTACCCTGGTGGATGGGATGACATAGGATACATTAGAAGAAATTTTAAAAAAACTATTTTCTCACTATAATTGCCCTTTAATAAGTTGGAAGTTCTAGATTGTAGTTCTACATTACAGATGAACATCCCAGCAGTGGATATTGAAACCCAATGTAGCAGGTTAAAGGCCACGGATAATCACCTGATCTGGAGGGAAGTTGTGCAGCAGCTGCCGGATGTTGTTTGCGTATTGAATGTGCCAGTGATTACAGGCCCAGGACACACAGTCAGCCCACGTCTTGGGTCGATCAGCCACCAAACTCTTGTATACAGCTTCAATGACTTCCAGAGGCTGAGAGCCTGGCAACTTTAATGTCCGCTCCATGAACTTTGGGTCTCTGGAAACAGGAAATCCCTTTAGATTAACGGCACAAAGTTCGCAGGTGTCTGGTCGTCATGGTTCCCCCTTATATATCAAACCCAAAGTCACATAGTGCAGGGAGGTAATAGGCCTTGGTGTAACAAAGCAGGGCTCCTGGCTCATCTCTTTACTGCCCTCCCCCTTCTAACAGTGCATGTTCATTCCTGCATAGATGGGGATGCGGTGGAAGGGTTGGCTGCATTTCAAGCATCTTTTAAAGAGCCCATCATGGGAGGTAGGGTATAAAACAGGAGGTAGGAGTTAAGTCTCCTACCTCTGGCCTTTAAAGGGGTTTGTGCTGGTACAGCAGATTGTTATTCAACCAGCACTGCTATATGACTATGGTTTATATATGGAGCTGCCATGTGAAATGTGCAGTTGATTTAGTAATTTTCCATTAACGGTCAATAAAAAGACATTAAAACCAATTCCTGCAGGTTTAATCCACAGGCCCAGCCCCTGACAGGGTTAACGAGGTGGGGCCACCCAAAAAAAGACATTTCCCTTCTCCCAGTGCACCCTCCGTCACAAACCCCCATTTCCTGTAACACTTTTGGAACTTACGTTAAATACTGGTTGACATTGTCGGCTGGTTGCTTGAACAGCCCCTCAAACTCATCTCGGGCCCACTGCAGAAAGGTATGAAAGTGTTAATGTAACAGATCCTTACGCTGGTTAAAGGAACCATGAACCCGCCATGTAACAAGGGTCCTCACCTGCAGGGTGTGCTCAATGGCATTGGGGAAGTTTTTCAGGGTACAGATAGGGATAGACTTTTCCGGGGGGTCCTGGCTGGAGCTGTAGGACTCCGTCAGGAAGGGAATTACCACTTGAACATTTCCCTTAGTCCCTAAAGTTCCGGACTCCAACAGAGGCTTGCGGTAGTAGACACAGCGACGATCCATATACATTCCTACAAAAAAACATCAAATTGTGCTCACATGCCTTCCCCAGCCAGATACCCGTGACACAGGAGGCACCGCTTGCCCAGAGGCCTGTGACCAAGGAGGCAATCGCTTGCCCAGAGGCCTGTGACCAAGGAGGCAAACCGCTTGCCCAGAGGCCTGTGACCAAGGAGGCACCGCTTGCCCAGAGGCCTGTGACCAAGGAGGCACCGCTTGCCCAGAGGCCTGTGACCAAGGAGGCACCGCTTGCCCAGAGGCCTGTGACCTGCTCTACTTAGCCCCTTGAAATATTTATCCATCACGCCCAGTAATAAGCGGGTCGTAATATTCATCCTACTCACGGGCATCAACATTATCCAGTGCATTGGCTACGCCATCGAGAGCCTCAAAGAAGTCATCGTCGTACACCTTCTCCGTCTCGGTTCCCACTCGGTTCTGGTGGCCGTTGATGTGGAGATTTGGGTTCATTTGTTTTACGGCTGCGGCTGCCGTCTCAGATTTCATTTTCTGGAAAAAAAAACATCATGTGAAGAGTGGAAATAACTTTAAAGGGCAAGTCCACCCCCATAACAAGCTCAGAAGCTACGTTTGCAATACTATGTCAGCTCTTTGATAAACATTAATATTCCGGACCTTTAACAAGCAGAGTCCCAGCTCTAGCCCTTTCCATGTCAATATTACTGCTCTTGCCTTTCTTTAACATACAACTCAACAAATCTCAGGGCCACAGTTTCTCTTTAACAAGCTAAGGATGCCAGGAGGAATAGAACGGAGATCCCTATAGGCAATTCCTCCATTTCCTCAAGGGAGAATCATCCAATGGGAACAGGCGGCAGAAAAAGGAAAATTTCATTGTGAAGACCCTAAATCTCCCCTAAATACTCGTAGCAACACCCCAATATTCAGTAACCTCAGCCCCCCGCCCCACCCCCAAAAATAACAGTCACACACCAACCTACACTTCCCAAATACTCACCGTCACATCCCAGGGCCTAAAAAGGAACTGACGGTTCAAATTGGATTTCTCAATTGTGTCCATATCTGTTACAGTGATTTCCCCACCATCGCCAGCAGCCAAGCCAATCATAGCAAAGTTCTTCAACAGCTCACAGCCAATGGCGCCAGCGCCAACCTTAAAATATCAGAGACCAAGCTTCAGGATATATCATATGGCAATATAAAGAGAAGGAATGTTCTGTACACTCAATAAGCTATACCCTCATACTGTACTGTCTAAGAGAAACACTATGGCAGCTCCCACCCATATGTATAAATATACAGAGAAGGAATGTTCTGTACATACAATAAGCTATACCTCATACTGTACGTCTAAGGGAAAACATATGGCAGCTCCCAACCACATGTTTAAAAATACAGAGAAGGAATGTTCTGTACATACAATAAGCATACCATCATACTGTACTGTCTAAGGGAAACACTATGGCAGCTCCCACCCATATGTATAAATATACAGAGAAGGAATGTTCTGTACACACAATAAGCTGTACCCTCATACTGTACTGTCTAAGGGAAACAATATGGCAGCTCCCACCCATATGTATAAATATACAGAGATGGAATGTTCTGTACATACAATAAGCTATACCCACATACTGTACTGTCTAAGGGAAACAATATGGCAGCTCCCACCCATATGTATAAATATACAGAGAAGGAATGTTCTGTACATACAATAAGCTATACCCTCATACTGTACTGTCTAAGGGAAACACTATGGCAGCTCCCACCCACATGTATAAATATACAGAGAAGGAATGTTCTGTACATACAATAAGCTATACCCTCATACTGTACTGTCTAAGGGAAACACTATGGCAGCTCCCACCCCATATGTTAAAATACGAGAAGGAATGTTCTGTACATCAATAAGTATACCATCATACTGTACTGTCTAAGGGAAAATATGGCAGCTCCCACCCATATGTATAAATATAAATTACAGGAAGGAATGTTCTGTACATACAATAGCTAACTACCTCATACTGTACTGTCTAAGGGAAACACATGGCAGCTCCCACCCATATGTATAAATATAAATATCAGAGAAGGAATGTTCTGTACATACAATAGGCTATACCCTCATACTGTACTGTCAAGAAAACAATAGAGCTCCACCAACTGTATAAATATAAAAGTAATAAACTAAAAAACGTAACTACAAAAGATACAAACTGTCGTCTAAGGGAAACACATATGGCAGCTCCCACCCATATGTATAAATATACAGAGAAGGAATGTTCTTTACTACATAATTATACCCTCATACTGTACTGTCTAAGGGAAACAATTGGCACTCCCCCCATATGTATAAATAAATACAGAGAAGGAAGTTCCTGTACATCCAATAGGCCTATACCCTCATACTCTAATGAGTAAGGGAAAAAATATGACTAAGAGCAGACGGCCTTACCAGGAAATACTTCTGCTTGCCGAGTTTCTTCTGGAAATCTGAGCCAAACACAGCGATTTGCCCGTCGTAGCGGCTTTTCTTCTGTTGGGAGAGAAAACAGCTGATGTCAGGGCAGATCCGAGGGCAGGGAGTCTGATCATATTCCTAGGCCGTGAATACTCACCGGACTGCACATTTCCTCTGTCAGAACAGCCTCATCCTCTTCAGGCAGACACTCCAAGGCATCAAAATATAACCACTGCATGACCGGCATGAACTTTCCCGAGCAGGCCTGAGGGGGAAGGGAACAGTCAGCCACGCACTATATCTCCCACACTCAATATGTCTGTTTATTAAAGGAGACTTACTTTCATGGCTTCCTGAGCAGCCAGCCCCCCAATGAAGGCATTAACAGGCGCCAGGTTCCCTACGGCCTGAAATGACAACTGTTTAATCAGCTTCTCCTTTATGGCTTCCTGCTTGGCAGATCCCAAAGATCTTTCATTGATTTCTTTGGTGAGTGACAGAACTTCCTCAGCATCGTCCTGGAGGAGAGAAACAAGTCACCAAAAGCCAGAAAGCAATCGCTTAAAGATGCAGTAACATTGGGTCCCTCTGGTACTCAGACAGACCTGACCCACCTCACCTCATTGTGGGGTTTAGGGGGACGACCGTGTTTCTTCTGGAACTCATGAAGTCCCTGGAAACCAAGGTGCAGCTGAGAAGGATGATCAAACTTCGCAAAATCTGCAATAAGCATTTCTGGCTCCTGTAAAGACTCGCGAAGGGGTTTCTAGAACATGAAAGGTACAACATGAGCAGTGGCCCCTACCATGAGCAGTGGCCCCTACCATGAGCAGTGGCCCCTACCATGAGCAGTGGCCCCTACCATGAGCAGTGGCCCCTACCATGAGCAGTGGCCCCCAAGGGATAAGATACTTACAAAGCTGATCTTTTTTGGCATCTTGACTTGGCTGACAATTCCCCCACGGATGTAGTCAGAGAACTTTGTGGTGTCACAGATACTGAAGGTGTACGGGCCTGAGGCAGGAGAAGAATTTAAACACCACTAAGCAAGTTCTCTCTCAGCCCCACCAATACCCCCCAGGCAATAGCTAAACTGCCCCAAGCACCAATATCCAGTCTGATTTACTTTAGTTTGGAACTTACCAAGGACCTTAATTTCTACTGGTTTGCAGCTGTTCAGCTCAGTCATGCCCCGGATCTCAGTAAATGTGACATAGTCTCCGCTCTCAAAGCCATGACGGGCCTCGTCCAGACAGGTCACCACCCCAGGGTTATCCTAAACCACCAAACACTAGATTAGGCCTCACAGAAGTACACACGGTCCTGCATATACCACCAAACAGTACCACATACCTTGGTAACCATGGAGATCATTGCACTAAGTGGCTGCTCGCCATTTGTGTCCATCACCAACATCTCCTTTCCAAAGTCACAAAAAAGTTGCCTGTTAGAGCGAAATAAATGGGCCCACGTGAAGATCATAGATAGTCATTTTCCCTGCAATTGACACCCTATCATTGGTAAGCGATTACCTGCCCCCTGTGAACTTACCCAAACAGACCTCTGGAATCAGCCACAATGAACTTGATGTTGTGGCTGTGGCAAAAGTCTCCCACGCGAAGCTGTTCGTCAAGACTGGAGTTGGTGAGTATAACAAGCTGCAGAACGTGGAAGGGAACATTTAGGCAATCAGTGGAGGGGGGGGGGGGGGGGGGGGGGACGACCGTACATGTGGCCATTAGTGTCATTAGCTCCCTACCTGAAAACCAGAAAGGAAATCCTCACTCAGAGGGCCAGTGGATGAGTTTACTGGAACGTAAGTATTCAGTTCTGCCAGTCTCGGATGAGACACCTCGGCCCGGTTCTTACCAAGGTCGGCCTCCCGCAGGTAAAACTGAAAGTACAAAAAATTCTGTGAGTGCAAATGGACCACAGAACAGAGAAATCTCTGCCAGACCCCGGGGATCAGATAATCCAAACTACATCTGCGGGACCCACCAGTCAAAATAATTACGTCCAGATCATCACAGTGACAATAAGCCATTTCATTCACACAATTTGCCCTGCCGGGGGCAGTTATAGTAAGATCACCTGGGAGGAAAGATCTGCCCATTCTGCACTGCCCTGATCGTGAATGGTGACCGACTTCACGCCACCTAATATAATGTTCTTTGCAATCTCCACTCCAAGTCCACTCATCCCGGAGATCAGAACGTTGGAGTTCTGCATGCGTTTCATAGCCTCATGTCCCAGGACATAGCTGGAAGAAAACCAAACAATTATAATAGGGTTAGCCATTCATTTCCTAACCTCCTACAGAGACTCTTGGTACAGTGGTGAAGAAGGAAATCCAGGCCTGTTTGGGACCATTTCTTGAACTTACAGCACAAATCCCCCGGGACCTCCACACACTGAAAGTAGGAATCTATTTTCTCACTATTTACAATCAAAGTCCTTACAAAATATTAATAGGGGGTGTTACTGAGAAAGTAGAATTTCATGGCTTTTACCAGGGACACCATCCTGTATTCATCGATGAGAAGCCGTAAATGGAATGTTGTCTAGTCAACATAAAAACAGCTGATCTTGGCAGAAGCAACTTATACCACCCCTGAGGCTGCATTTCCAAACAAACACATCATGTGCTGCCTGACAATGCCCAGGCAAGTTACAGGGACATGGGCTGAGACTAGAGAGCGGGTTACAGGAAGCCACTGTCACAGCTGCTCAGTTGTAGACACTGTAAACACAAGTGCCCAATATCGGGCACCATGCATTAGTGGAAGGCGGATTTGCATGGTATAGTTTTTAATAATAACTATAATGGTATAGAGGCTGCTTAGAGAAGCCAATTTATATTGCCAATAACCAAATCTTTACTCACTATTTGATCTTAGTTCTCCTTTAATCTTAGAGACAACATATGTTAACCAACCTTCCATAGGGATTTAGGATATAAATCTGCCATTAATATAGAATCATCTCGGTCTGCAGTCTACCATTCCCAGATACCGTACAGACGTGAGCCCATACTTACAGCTGGCGTGAATAAAGCCCCTCGTCAATCTCAGAGTCATTTCCGTTCCGAGCCATGCCCTAAAAGGAACAGTTTGGATTAGGAGAGGATATAAACGGAGCATCAGTACTTCCTGTTCATACAAAACATGGTTACTCAGCCAGTATCCAATTGGCTCTCCTTAACAGAGGCTATACACAATATGGCAGCAATACTGGAGATGTGCTGACCTGTTTTAAATATAGTGCTGAAGCACTGAGAAAGCCTGGCAGAAGCAGTTTTTTCAGGCTGGCGCTACTCACGGAACTGAGATTGGATTTGAATTACCAATTCTACCTCCCTGCCCCAAGTACGTTTCATTTTACTTTTTTTTTTTTTTAAACCCCACTAGCAGGAAGGTAGGTGCGCAGGTCCTAGGGGCACACCCTCCTTAACATTAGTTAATAATGTTATATTAGACAGGCGACTGTTCATGGAAAAATGCCAGCTGACTCCTATAAGCAGTTTCTGGGTTGCTTTCAGGCACGGGGATTTTGCAGTCTATGGTGCTGTGCTCTCGCATTACCAGACAGCTCTTGTTTCTTGGTTCTCTCTATCATCAGGAGAGCTCCAGTGCCGGGCACCTTACCAACTACATAAATAGGTAGCGTATGGAGAGAAAGGTAGAGGACGTACGTTGGCAGGTACAGCCTGGTCCGCGCTGACAGAATTAGGGGATGAGCAGTTTGAACCCGTCTTTGTCTCAGATACGGACACGCGGCGCTTCTTGGACTGCGGCGAGCTGGACATCTACATAAAACACAAGGAACAGATATGTTTATATTATATTAAAGGAGAACTAAACTAAATTTTTCACTCCCCCAAGAATGCCAATAAACTGTCAATTACCCTTCAGCAAATGACATTAAAGTAAAATATAACTGAGCACTGTCTGGCCATACCACCTAACTGCAGTCACATGCTACCCTGCCTAATATCGACTAACAGGATTGCCTAGGGATTACAAGTAGGCGTGACCTGCTGTAGAAAGTCCCTGCATTTGTTTAGGTTTGAACATGTTCAAACAACATGTGGTCAGTGACCACACTATGGGACACTGGAAAACTGGATAATAAAAACACAAACCCCATGTTAGAAAGGTACATTACCCAGCATGACACAGATGACTCATTCTGATTAAAGGTTCGTACACATGTGTGATCGCGGGTACCGACCCGCGACGCACAATGTGTAGGACCGTTCTTTTCGGACGATTATCGGCGCGTGTGTGGGCAGTTTACCGCCAAGTCGGTCGTTCGGCGATCCCCAACCGAGTGTACGTTACGGCCGATAAACGCCCACACACGGCCCGATTATCGCCCAAAACGAACGGTCCTACACATCGTGCGCCGCGGGTCGGGACCCGTGATTGCACGTGTGTACGAACCTTTAGTATTCTAAAGCTTTAGTTGCCCTTCAAACATGAAAGGACCAGCCTGCAATGTTCACACCAACCTCAACATTTCGCTCTGTACAATGCCCCATATCGCTAACAGAAAACCAGCCATGTCTCTGATAGGCCTGAACTATTCTGCCATAAATATGGACAGTAGGAAAGATCTCCCAATGCTGTGATTTGCCGTGCCAATCTTACTGTAAACAGCACTGGATGGAATACCATCTGTTCATATTGGCAACTGTGGCAGAATATTCCTGTGTGACAGTGGCTTGAAGATTGGGCCACATTACAAGAATACAAGCCACAGGGCAAGCCCGTTTTTTGTGCTGCATGCACACAGGAAATTGTGTGACACAGATACCAGGAGGCGCACACAGGCTTCACAATGAAAATTGTTCTCTTTCTACACAGACACAAACTGTCTGTGACCAAAGACCAGACAGGGTTGGAGATGTGATGTGGCTATGGATTACATTTCACATCAATGTTTGCTTCCCCTCTTTGTACTTTAAGTTTGATCTCCTATCTGGCCCAGTGGGAAAGAAGAGCCATGTGAAGGTGGGACACTGTACAGAGAGTAAAGGGTGGCTAGGAATTATGGGAAAGCAGCGGATGATCTGAAAACAAAGGTGTAAGGCACATATCAGCTAAGCAGCATTTTAACATCCATAAAGATATAATATATATATTAGAAGAAATGATATAACCATAACTAATACAATATGTCTGTGGTAGGACATAAAATACAGTGTAGATAGTGTAGGAGCATGGTGACCAGCTCCATCTAGTGAAAGCCTCATGTTTCAATCAAATTACGAACACAATTTCCTGAAAGTCACCTGACCTGATTATAAATACCATCTGAATGAGAGAGCTCCTCCCACAATCACCAAAGAAAACCAAATAGGAAAGAAAAACTAACACAGAAGAGCAAAACCTTTACAGTGCAATATTACTGGCAACCCAGAGAGCCACGTTTTACCCACACAGCACCGGATACACCAGTATGTTTAATATGAACCATTTCTTTATTTCTGGCAGATAATTGCATGGAGACCCATTCGGACACAGATACAGGGTGGGCCCAGACATTTCCCATCACCTGGCACTGTGGGTCTGACCCAAGATACAAGAAGGGTCCATACATTACTCATCAATTGGCACTGTGTGTCTGACCCAGAGTACAGTGAGGGTACAGACATTACTCATCACCTGGCACTGTGGGTGTGACCCAGGGTACAGGGAGGGGGAGTCCAGACATTTCCATCACTTGCACTGTGGGTCTGACCCAGGGTACGGGAGGTCCAACATTTCCCATCACTTGGCACTGTGGGTCTCCCAGGGTAACAGGGGGGTCCAGACATTACTCATCACCTTGCACTGTGGGTGGTGACCCAGGGTACAGGGGAGGGTCCAGACATTTCCCTCACCCTGGCACTTGGTTGACCCCAGGTACGGAGGTGTCCCCAGACATTTCCCATCACCGCACTGTGGGTGTGACCTCAGGGTACAGCGGGCATGACATTTTCCCATCACCTGGCGCAACTGTGTGGTCGGACCACAAAGTGTACAGGAGGGTCAATTGACATTTATCATCAAGTGGCCTCTGTGTTGTCCCCAGAGGTACAGTGGAGTGGTTCGCACATGACTTCATCACCTTGGGCACTGTGGGTGTGACCCAGGTACATGGAGGGTCACCAGACATTTTCCCATCACCTTGGCACTGTGGGTGGGAACCCAGGTGACAGGGAGGGTCCAACATATTCTCACCTGGCACTATGGGTGTGACCCAGGGTACAGGGAGGTCCGACTTTACCTTTCATCACTGCACTTGGGGGTTGACCCAAAATGTAACAGGTTAGGGTCCTAGACCTATCCCATCCCTGCACTGTGGGTGCCTGACCCAGGGATACAGGGAGGGTCCAGGACATGTCCCATCACCTTGGCACTGTGGGTGTGACCCCAGGTACAGGGAGGGTCCAACATTCCCATCACCTGGCACTGTGGTGTGACCCGGTACAGGAGGGTCCAGACATTTCCCATCACCTGGCACTGTGGGTGTGACCCAGGTACAGGAGGCCAACATTCCCATCACTGGCACTGTGGGTTGACCCAGGTACAGGGAGGGCCAACATTTCCCACACCTGGCACTGTGGGTGTGACCCAGGGTACAGGAGAGGTTCCCAGACATTTCCCATCACTTGGCACTGTGGGTGTGACCGGTTACAGGGAGGGTCCAGACATTTCCCATCACCTGGCACTGTGGGTGTGACCCAGGGTACAGGGAGGGTCAGACATTCCTCATCACCTGGCACTGTGGGGGTGACCCAGGTCAGGGAGGTCCAGACATTACACCGCATGTGGTGTGACCCTAGGGTACAGTGGAGGGGTCTCAGCATTTCCTACTCAACCTGGCCTATGTGGGCTGTTGACCGCAAGTGGTCGGGAGGGGTCCCAGACATTTCCCATCACCTGCGCACTTGTGGTGGTGTCTGGACCCAGGTTGGTACAGGAGGGTCCAGCATTTGCCCATCACCTGGTCACTGTGGGTGTGACCAGGGTATCGGGAGGTTCCTAGGGACATTTGACCATCACCTGCACTTGTGATGTCTGACCCAGGTACGAGTGGAGGGTCCAGACAGTTTCCCCATCACCTGGCCGACTGCTGGGTCTGGACCCCGGGAACAGGGAGGGTGCCAGGGGACATTACATCAGACCTGGCACTGTGGGTGTGACCCGGTACAGGGAGGTCCCGACATCGTCTCCACTCACCTGGCACTGTGGGTCTGACCCATGGTAGTAACAGGGAGGGTTCCGAGACTTTACTTTCATTCAGTACCTGGCAACTGTTGGTGTGACCCAGGGTACAGAGGGTCCAGGAATACTCATCACACCCTGGCACTGTGGGTTACCCAGGGTTACGAGGGAGGTCCAGACATTTCCCATGATTTCATTTATCCCAGAAACCAGTGAAAGTTACTAGTTGTTGAAGAGTGACGTGTAAGGTGGGGAAGCTGGGCAAGGCGCTGCCACACAGATGCAAAAACCATCTCCCCCGATGAATTGAAGGCGGCCAGTCAATTTTCCCCCCTACCCTGGTAAAGGATTATGGGTAGTTTAAAAATAAAAGGAAAACCAACAGGGAGTCCACCAAAGCCACTCATTTCCACCTAAAATCCCGACAGCACTCCCATAGATTTGATTCCACCATAACACCACCGCCAGATATGAACACGAAAGGAGGGGAAACCACCCTGACCCATTTTAATAACCGGTCCTCTAAATGTGGGTGTGACCCAGGGTACAGGGAGGTCCAGACATTTCCCATCACTTGGCACTGTGGGTCTGACCCAGGGTACAGGGAGGGTCCAGACATTACTCATCACCTGGCACTGTGGGTGTGACCCAGGGTACAGGGAGGGTCCAGACATTTCCCATCACCTGGCACTGTGGGTTGGTTGACCCCAGGTACGGAGGTGTCCCCAGACATTTCCCATCACCGCACTGTGGGTGTGACCTCAGGGTACAGCGGGCATGACATTTTCCCATCTTACTGGCACTGTGTGGTCTGGACCCAAGTACAAGGGAGGGTCAGACATTATCATCAACTGGCCCGTGTGTTGTGCCCACAGAGGTACAGTGAGGGTACGCAACTATACTCATCACCTGGGCAACTGTGGGTGGTGACCCCCAGGGTACATGGAGGTCACCAGACATTTCCCATCACCTGGCACTGTGGGTGGTGAGACCCAGGGGTCAGGGAGGGTCCAGACCATATCCCTCACCTGGCACTTGGGTGTGACCCGGTACAGGGAGGTCCGACTTTACCTTCACACCTGCACTTGGGGTGTGACCAAATTACACAGAGGGTCCTCAGACCTATCCATCCCCTGCACTGTGGGTGCCTGACCCAGGGTACAGGGAGGGTCCAGTACATGTCCCATCACATTGGCACTGTGGGTGTGACCCCAGGTACAGGGAGGGTCCAACATTCCCATCACCTGGCACTGTGGTGTGACCCGGTACAGGAGGGTCCAGACATTTCCCATCACCTCGGCACTGTGGGTGTGACCCAGGTACAGGAGGCCAACATTCCCATCACTGGCACTGTGGGTTGACCCAGGTACAGGGAGGGCCAACATTTCCCACACCTGGCACTGTGGGTGTGACCCAGGGTACAGGAGAGGTTCCGAGACATTTCCCATCACTTGGCACTGTGGGTGTGACCGGTTACAGGGAGGGTCCAGACATTTCCCATCACCTGGCACTGTGGGTGTGACCCAGGGTACAGGGAGGGTCAGACATTCCTCATCACCTGGCACTGTGGGGGTGACCCAGGTCAGGGAGGTCCAGACATTACTAACCGGACTGTGGTGACCCAGGGTTACAGTAGGTTCAGCATTTCTCCCTCACCTGGCCTAGTGGGCTGGTTGACCGGCAAGTGGCGGGAGGGTCCAGACATGTTCCATCACCTGGCCACTGTGGTGGTGTTACCCGGTGTAACAGGGAGGGTCCAGACATTTCCCATCACCTGCACGTGGGTGTGACCAGGGTACCAGGGAGGTCCTAGGGACATTTTACTCAATCACCTGGCACTTGGTGTGGTCTGACCCAGGGTACGAGGGAGGTACCAGGACATTTCCCATCACCTGGCCCTGCTGGGTCTGACCACGGGAACAGGGAGGGCCAGGACATTACATACACCTGGCAACTGTGGTGTGGGTACCCAGGTACAGGGAGGTCCAGCAGAATCGTTCCCTCACCTGGCACTGTGGGTCTGACCCATGGGTATACAGGGAGGGTCCGGATCTTACTTCATTTTCATCCTGGCCAACGTGTGGTGTGCCCAGGGTACAGGGAGGGTCCAGGACATTACTCATCACCCCTGGCACTGTGGGTTGTACCCAGGGTTACGGGGAGGTCCGACAGTTCCCACTGATTTTCATTTATTCCCAGAAACCAGTGAAGTTACTAATCTGGTCTGAAGTGAGTGAGTGTAAGGTTGGGGAGCTGGGCAAGGCGCTGGCACACAGATGGCAAAACCCATCTCCCCCGATGAATGAAGGCGGGGCCATGTCAGTTCCCCCCCCTACCCCTGGTAAAGGATTATGGGGTAGTTTAAAAATAAAAGGAAAACCAACAGGGAGGTCCAACCATAAGCGCACTTCCATTTCCACCTAACAATCCCGACACACCCCTAGATTAAGATTCCAATACACTCAACCAGCAGGTATGAATCACGAAGGAGGGAAACCACCCTGACCCATTTTAATAACCGGTCCTCTAAATTGCCAAGGTGATGGGAAATGTCCTGGACCGTCCCTGTACTCCTGGGTCACAACCCACAGTGCGCAGTGATGATTATGTCTGTACATCACTGGACTCTGGTCAGACACACAGTGCCAATTGATGAGTAATGTATGGAACCCTTCTTGTATCTTGGGTCAGACCCCAGTGCCAGTGATGGAATGTCTGGGCCCACCCTGTATCTGTGTCCCGAATGGGTCTCCTGCAATTAATCTCTGCCAGAAATAAAGAAATTGTTCATATTAAACATACTGGTGTATCCGTGCTGTGTGGTAAACGTGCTCTCTGGTTGCCAGTAATATTGCCGCTGTAAAGGTTTTGCTCTTCTTGCCTCTGTGTTGTTTTCTTTCCTATTTGGTTTTTCTTTGGATGATTGGTGGGAGGAGCTCTCTTCAGATGGTATTTATAATCAGTCAGGTGCTTTCAGAAAATTGTGTTCGTAATTTGATTGAAACATGAGGCTTTACTATATGGAGCTGGTCACATACTACTACACTATCTACACTATCTACAACTGTTATTTTTATGTCTAACACCACAGACATATTGTATTTTATGGTTATGTGGGTGTGACCCAGGGTACAGGGAGGTCCAGACATTTCCCATCACCTGGCACTGTGGGTCTGACCCAGGGTACAGGGAGGGTCCAGACATTTCCCATCACCTGGCACTGTGGGTGTGACCCAGGGTACAGGGAGGGTCCAGACATTTCCCATCACCTGGCACTGTGGGT
>CM033476.1:104605142-104873195 GCA_019447015.1 Hymenochirus boettgeri | reverse complement strand
ATCACTGTCTGACCTAACAAATGGTCAAAATTCCCATAAACTCCTTCCTAAACCTTGTGGCCTTCACAGAAGAGCTGAAGCTGTTATAGCTGCAAATGGTGACATTAAAGTTCATGTGGGTATAAAGGCAGGATCCCAGTTCTTTTGGCAATATAGTGTACACCCACCCAATTCAACCTTTACACCCTACCCATAATGTCTAACAGTTACATAGTACATAGTATTGGAGGTTGTATAAAGACATACGTCCATCTAGTCCAACCTTTATACCCTACCCATAATGTCTGTATAACAGTTACATAGTAACATAGTATTGGAGGTTGTATAAAGACATACGTCCATCTAGTCCAACCTTTATACCCTACCCATAATATCTGTATAACGGTTACACAGTAACATAGTATTGGAGATTGTATAAGGACATACAACCATCCAGTCCAACCTTTATACCCTACCCATAATGTCTGTCTAACAGTTACATAGGAACATAATATACATAGTCCAGCCCCTCCATTCCACTCATTAATAGTTATAATGTATCTAATTAATCTACAGTCCTGTCCCTCCATTCCCCTTATTAATAAAGTTATGTATCTAATCTACACAGTGCAGCCCCTCCATTCGCCATATTAATATAGTTATAATGTATCTAATCCGTCTATAGTCCAGCCCCTCCATTCCCCTTAATATAGTTATAATGTATCTAATCCATCTACAGTCCTGTCCCTCCATTCCCCTTATTAATAGTTATACTATATCTAATCTACATAATTTCCCAACCTGGTAACTACAGACCTGTAAGCCTAACATCAGTGGACTTTGTCTCCAGAACTAATCTTAGTAGTAGTAGTCAGCATGGATTTAAGGCAAATGAATCGTGCCAGACAAATTTACTTGGTATTTATGAAGAAGTGAGTAAGAATTTAGAATCTGGCACAGCAGTGGATGTGGTATACTTGGATTTTGCTAAAACCTTTGATACTGTGCCACATTCTAGTTCCATTTTAGGGTAGAGCCCAGTTAGATTCTAGTTCCATTTTAGGGTAGAGCCCAGTTAGATTCTACCCTAAAATGGAACTAGAATCTAACTGGGCTCTACCCTAAAATGGAACTAGAATCCAACTGGGCTCTACCCTAAAATGGAACTAGAATCCAACTGGGCTCTACCCTAAAATGGAACTAGAATCCAACTGGGCTCTACCCTAAAATGGAACTAGACTCTAACTGGGCTCTACCCTAAAATGAAACTAGAATCTAACTGGGCTCTACCCTAAAATGGAACTAGAATCTAACTGGGCTCTACCCTAAAATAGAACTAGAATCTAACTGGGCTCTACCAGCGGGGACCTGTAATATTGAAGGGTAATTAAATGAATGAATTCACTTTGGCTGACAGAGGGTATGAAATGGAAACAATTAGACAAAGTTAATATCAATAAGGCCATGACTCTTTTCAGAGTCACTTCTGTCTGGTAATACCCGACCAAAGATAGTCGTTCCCAACCTGGTAATACAGACCTGTAAGCCTAACATCAGTGGACTTTGTCTCCAGAACTAATCTAGTAGTAGTAGTATCAGATGGATTTAAGGCAATGATCGTGCCAGACAAATTTACTGGTATTTATGAAGAAGTGAGTAAGAATTTAGAATCTGGCACAAGCAGTGGATGTGGTATACTTGGATTTTGTAAAACCTTTGATACTGTGCCACATTCTAGTTCCATTTTAGGTAGAGCCCAGTTAGATTCTGTTCAATTTTAGGTTGGTTAGAAGCCAGTTAGATTCTAGTTCCATTAAGGTAGAGCCCAGTTAGGATTCTAGTTCATTTAGGGTAGAGCCCAGTTAGATTCTAGTTCCATTTTAGGTAGAGCCCAGTAGATTCTAGTTTCATTAGGGTAGAGCCACTTAGAGTCGTAGTTCATTTAGTGAGAGCCCAGTTGGATTCTAGTTCCATTTTAGGGTAGCACCAGTTGGGATTCTAGTCCATTTTAGGTAGGTAGAGCACCAGTTAGGTATGGGTCTAGTTCCATTTTAGGGTAGAGCCCCGTTGGATTCTAGTTCCATTTTAGGGGTAGAGCCCAGTTGGATTCTAGTTCCATTTTAGGTAGTAGAGCCCAGTGGATTCAGTTCCATTTTAGGTAGAGCCATTAGATTCTAGTTCCATTTTAGGGTAGAGCCCAGTTAGATTCTAGTTCTATTTTAGGTTAGAGCCCAGTTAGATTCCGTTCCATTTTAAGGTAGAGCCCAGTTAGATTCTAGTTCCATTTTTAGGGTAGAGCCATTAGATTCTAGTTCTATTTTAGGGTAGAATCCAACTGGGCTACCCTATAAAATGAAACTAGAATCTAACTGGGCTCTACCCTAAAATGGAATAGAATCCAACTGGATCTACCCTAAAATGGAACTAGAATCCAATGGCTCTACCCAAAAGGAACTAGATCTACTGGCTCTACCTAAAATGGAACTAGAATCTAACTGGCATACCCTAAAATGGAACTAGATCCAACTGGGCTCTACCCTAAAATGGAACTAGAATCCAACTGGGATCTACCTAAATGGAACTAAATCAACGGTCTTACCCTAAAATGGAACTAGAATCTAACTGGGCTATACCTAAAATGGAACTAGAATCCAACTGGCTCTACCCTAAAATGGAACTAGAATCCAACTGGCTCTACCCTAAAATGGAACTAGAATCTAACTGGGCTCTACCCTAAATGGACAGATATAATGGGATCTACCTAAAATGGAACTAGAATCTAACTGGGCTTACCCTAAAATGGAACTAGAATCTAACTGGGTCTACCCTAAAATAGAACTAGAATCTAACTGGGATCTACCCTAAATGGAACTAGAATCTAACTGGGCTATACCCTAAAATGAACTAGACAACTGGGCTTACCATAAATGGAAGTAGATTTATTCATTTAGGGTAGAGCCAGTAGAGTCTAGTCATTTAGGGTAGAGACCAGTTAGATTCTAGTTCCATTTAGGGTAGAGCCCAGTTGGATTTAGTCCATTTTAGGGTAGAGCCAGTTAGAGTCTAGTTCCATTTTAGGGTAGGAGCCCAGTTGGATTCTAGTTCATTTTAGGTAGAGCCCAGTTGGATTCTGTTCCATTTTAGGGTAGAGCCCAGTTGGATTCGCGTCAATTTAGGGTAGAGCCAGTGTTAGAGTCTAGTTTCCATTTTAGGGTAGAGCCAGTTAGAGTCTAGTTCCATTTTAGGGTAGAGCCCAGTTAGATTCTAGTCATTTTAGGGTAGAGCCCAGTTAGATTCTAGTTCCATTTTAGGGGTAGAGCCCAGTTAGAGTCAGTTCCATTTTAGGGTAGAGCCCAGTGGATTCTAGTTCCATTTAGGGTAGAGCCCAGTTGGATTCTAGTTCCATTTTAGGGTAGAGCCCAGTTGGATTCTAGTTCCATTTATGTAGAGCCCAGTTAGAGTTCTAGTTCCATTTGTAGGTAGAGCCCAGTTAGATTCAGTTCCATTTTAGGGTAGAGCCCAGTTAGATTCTAGTTCCATTTAGGGTAGGCCCAGTTAGGTTAGTTCCATTTAGGGTAGAGCCCAGTTGGATTCTAGTTCCATTTTAGGGTAGATCCCAGTTAGATTCTAGAGTTCCATTTAGGTAGAGCCCAGTTAGATTCTGTTCTATTTTAGGGTAGAATCCAACTGGGCCCCCTAAATGAAACTAAATCTATGGTGCCCCTAAAATGGAACTAGATCCAATGGGCTCTACCCTAAAATGGAACTAGAATCCAACTGGGTCTACCCTAAAATGGAACTAGAATCTAACTGGGCTTACCTAAAATGGAACTAGAATCCAAGGGCCTACCCAAAATGGAACTAGAATCCAACTGGCTCTACCCTAAAATGGAACTAGAATCCAAATGGCTCTACCCTAAAATGGAACAGATCCAATGGGCTCTACCCTAAAATGGAACTAGAGATCTAACTGGGCTCTACCCTAAATGGAACTAGAATCTAACTGGGCTCTACCCTAAAATGGAACTAGAATCCAACTGGGCTTACCCTAAAATGAACTAGAATCCAACTGGGCTCTACCCTAAAATGGACACGAACTAACTGGGCTTACCCTAAAATGGAACTAGAATCCAACTGGGCTCTACCCTAAAATGGAACTAGAATCCAACTGGGGCTCTACCCTAAAATGGAACTAGAATCTAACTGGGCTCTACCCTAAAAGAGAACTAGAATCTAACTGGGATTACCCTAAAATGGAAATAACGAATCTAACTGGGCTATACCCTAAAATGGAACTAGACTAACGGGCTCTACCGGAAGTTAGATTATATCCATTTAGGTAGAGCCCAAGTTGGATTCTAGTTCATTTAGGGAGAGCCAGTGGATTTAGTTCCATTTTAGGGTAGAGCCCAGTTGGATTCTAGTTCCATTTTAGGGTAGAGCCCAGTTGATCTAGTTCCATTTTAGGGTAGAGCCCAGTGGATTCTAGTTCCATTTTAGGGTAGATCCCAGTGGATTCTAGTTCCATTTAGGGTAGAGCCAGGTGGATTCTAGTTCCATTTTAGGGTAGAGCCCAGTTGGATTCTAGTTCATTTTGGGTAGATCCAGTTAGCATTCTGTTCATTTTAGGGTAGAGCCCAGTGGATTCTAGTTCATATTTAGGGTAGAGCCCAGTTGGATTCTAGTTCCATTTTAGGGTAGAGCCCAGTTGGATTCTAGTTCCATTTTAGGGTAGAGCCCAGTTAGATTTCTAGTAGTCCATTTTAGGGTAGAGCCCAGTTAAGTTCTAGTCCAATTTTAGGGTAGAGCCCAGTTAGGTCTAGTTCCATTTAGGGTAGAGCCCCTTAGAGTTCTAGTTCATTTTAGGGTAGAGCCCAGGAGTTCTAGTTCCATTTTAGGGTAGAGCCCAGTTAGATTCTAGTTCCATTTTAGGGTAGAGCCCAGTTAGATCTAGTTCCATTTTAGGGTAGAGCCCAGTTAGATTCTAGTTCCATTTTAGGGTAGAGCCCAGTTAGATTCTAGTTCCATTTTAGGGTAGAGCCCAGTTAGATTCTAGTTCCATTTGAGGTAGAGCACAGTTAGATTCTAGTTCCATTTTAGGGTAGAGACCCAGTTAGATTTTAGTTCCATTTTAGGGTAGAGCCCAGTTAGATTCTAGTTCCATTTTAGGGTAGAGCCCAGTTAGATTCTAGTTCCATTTTAGGGTAGAGCCCAGTTAGATTCTAGTTCCATTTTAGGGTAGAGCCCAGTTAGATTTCAGTTCCATTTAGGGTAGAGCCCAGTTAGATCTAGTTCCATTTTAGGGTAGAGCCCAGTTAGATTCTAGTTCCATTTTAGGGTAGAGCCATTAGTTAGATTCTAGTTCCATTTTAGGGTAGAGCCCCAGTTAGAGTTTAGTTCCATTTTAGGGTAGAGCCCAGTTAGATTCTAGTTCCATTTGAGGTAGAGCCAGTGATTCTAGTTCCATTTTAGGGTAGAGCCAGTTAGATTCTAGTTCCATTTTAGGGTAGAGCCCAGTTAGATTCTAGTTCCATTTTAGGGTAGAGCCCAGTTAGATTCTAGTTCCATTTTTAGGGTAGAGCCCAGTTAGATTCTAGTTCCATTTTAGGGTAGAGCCCAGTTAGATTCTAGTTCCATTTTAGGGTAGAGCCCCGTTAGATTCTAGTTCCATTTTGGGTAGAGCCAGTTAGATTCTAGTTCCATTTTAGGGTAGAGCCCAGTTAGATTCTAGTTCCATTTAGGGTAGAGCCAGTTTAGATTCTAGTTCCATTTTAGGGTAGAGCCCAGTTAGATTCTAGTTCCCTTTTAGGGTAGAGCCCGTAGATTCTAGTTCCATTTAGGGTAGAGCAGTTAGATTCAGTTCCATTTTAGGGTAGAGCCCAGTTAGATTCTAGTCCATTTTAGGGTAGAGCCAGTAGATTCTAGTTCCATTGTGTAGAGCCCAGTAGATTCTAGTTCCATTTTAGGGTAGAGCCCAGTTAGATTCTAGTTCATTTTAGGGTAGAGCCCAGTTAGATTCTAGTTCCATTTTAGGGTAGAGCCAGTTAGATTCTAGTTCCATTTTAGGGTAGAGCCGAGTTGGATTCTAGTTCCATTTTAGGGTAGAGCCCAGTTAGATTCTAGTTCCATTTTAGGGTAGAGCCCAGTTAGATTCTAGTTCCATTTTAGGGTAGAGCCGAGTTGGATTCAGGTTCCATTTTAGGGTAGAGCCCAGTTAGATCAGGTTCCATTTTAGGGTAGAGCCAGTCCCAGTTAGATTCTAGTTCCTTAGGGTAGAGCCCAGTTAATTCTAGTTCCATTTTAGGTAGAGCCCAGTTAGATTCAGGTTCCATTTTAGGGTAGAGCCCAGTTAGATTCTAGTTCCATTTTAGGGTAGAGCCCAGTTGGATTAGAAGTTATCTTTATATTACGGTACAGCACAGTTAGTTATATTACAGCAAAGTACGGTTATAATGTCGTTAGCTTATAGCCCAGTTAAATTCTAGTTACATTATAAGGAAGCTGTGTGTCATTGAAGTACAGACCCCTCTCTGCTAACCATGGTTTGGACTCTCCATTACCCCATTCAGTATAATCTCTACCCCTTACCTGGCTGCCCCAGCCGTAGAGTTGCGTCTATTGTAAACCTCACAATAAAGCTCCAAGGGCGACTGCTTCCACACCGCTCTTCTTTCTGGACTGTTTGAAACTGTGCGGGAATGTTCAGCGATCCGTGGGGGGGAAGGTCTTGCACATGAGCTCAGAATATCCTCTGTTGGGACACAGCAGAGGGAAGTCAATGCAAAATCTGTTAAAACAGGCATATCAATGTCACTGCAAGATTATGAACTCACCATAGCTGCCAGTTTCTGATAGGGAGCTGCTCTCTGGATAAGCTTCATCTGCAACAAGATAAAAGGCAGTTCAATGAGGAGTGTAGTAACAAATCACATGTCCCACAGACTGAACATAGTATACCCACAGCTCACAGGGTGAGCAGGAAGCTTATACTGCAGTGAGCTTGGACAGACAGCAGCTAGAAATATAATAAGATAGGGGTGTGCTCTTTTTCATAGAGAACATTTGTATAGAGGCAAAATATCCCCTTTAGTACACAGCTCTTTGCTGCTCACCAAGAAGGTTGTTGGGGACTCTGTGTGTAGGTCTAAGACCCAACTTTCTCCGCATGTTGTTGCTTTGCTCCTCCAGCTCTTGAAGTCTGCGCAGAGCATCCAGATACACCAGCCTCCTCTTACGCCGCTGCTCTGTGCTCATCTCTGCACTCTGTTCTGCTGCCAGGCTAAGCTTCCTTGCAGCCTCTGCCATCTGTAACTGCAGAGCAAAATCCCTCTCCAGGCGCTCCAGCTGAATCTCCTAGTGGGAGGACGAGGTGGATTTAGTGAATGGACTTAAACAAATCAGAAAGAAGCCAATGTGGACACTCACTTCTGCTCTGGTCACTGCTGCTGCGCTCATCCTGAATGCAGGTCTCTGCCTCCTGGAGATTACAGGTGGTTTCTCTCCATACTCTAAGGGGAAATCATCAGGAATCTGTCCTGTTAGTTCCTAAGAGAGAAAGTACAGATAAACGTCTATGGTACCTTCCCATACAAGGAGAAAGGTCTATGGTACCTTCCCATACAAGGAAAAACGTCTATGTACCTTCAAAGTAAACGTCCATGTACGCCAAGCGAGAAGAAACGTCTAGTAACCTTCCCCATACAGAAGAAACGTCTATGGTACCTTCCCATACAAGGAAAAACGTCTATGGTACCTTCCCATACAAGGAAAAACGTCTATGGTACCTTCCCATCACATGGTACATAAAGGAGAGTCTATGGTACCTCCCATAAGAAAGGTCTATGGTACCTTCCCCACAAAGAGAACACGTCTATGGTACCTTCCCATACAAGGAGAGAAAGGTCTATGGTACCTTCCATCACAGGAAAAACGTTCTATGGTACCTTCCCCCATCCAAGGAGAAAGGTCTAGGACCTTCCCATACATCACAAAGAAAGGATGAAAAGAGAAAGAAGAAGGAAGGACGAAAAGGTCTATGGTACCTCCCATACCAAGAGAGAAAACGTCTCATGGTTACCCTTCCCATACAAGGAGAAAGGTCTATGGTACCTTCCCATACAAGGAGAAAGGTCTATGGTACCTTCCCATACAAGGAGAAAGGTCTATGGTACCTTCCCATCCAAGGAGAAAGGTCTATGGTACCTTCCCATACAAGGAGAAAGCGGTATAGGTACCTTCCCATCCAAGGAGAAAGGTCTATGGTACCTTCCTCCAAGGAGAAAGGTTCTATGGTAACCTTTCCCATCAAGGAGAAAGGTCGCTATGTGTACCTTCCCATCCAAGGAGAAAGGTCTATGGTACCTTACCATCCAAGGAAAAGGTATATGGTACCTTCCCATCAAGGAGAAAGGTCTATGGGACCTTCCCCATCCAAGGAGAAGGTCTATTGGTACCTTCCCTCCAAGGAGAAGAACGTCTATGGTACTTCATACAAGGAGAAAGAGATCCCATCAAGGAGGAGGTCTATGGTACCTTCCCATACAAGGAGAAAGTCTATGGTACCTCCCATACAAGGAGAAAGGTCTATGGTACCTTCCATACAAGGAGAAAAGGTCTATGGTACCTCCATACAAGGAGAAACGGTATGGTACTCCCATACAAGGAGAAAGTCTATGGTACTTCCCATACAAGGAGAAACGTCTATGGTACCTTCCCATACAAGGAGAAACGTCTATGGTACCTTCCCATACAAGGAAAAACGTCTATGGTACCTTCCCATACAAGGAGAAACGTCTATGGTACCTTCCCATACAAGGAGATACGTCTATGGTACCTTCCCATACAAGGAGATACGTCTATGGTACCTTCCCATACAAGGAGAAAGGTCTATGGTATTTCCTATCAGGGTGGATTTGATTTAAATCATAGTTTTCTACATAAAGGCTAAAGGTCCCGACCCGCGCCGCACAATGTGTACGAATGTTTCTTTTTGGGCGATAATCGGCCCGCGTGTAGGGTCTTTATCGCGAACGACCGACTTGGCAGATCCCCGAACGACTGTCCATTTCGGCCGATAAAGACCCTACACCCAGGCCGATTATTGGCCAAAAAGAAACGTTCGTACACGTCGTGCTGGTAGAACTTCAATATGCAAGTAGATAAAGATTTTTAGAATAATAACAATTTAAATAGATTACCTCAACTGAAACAATAACATTACAGCATTTCTATTCACTGAACTTCTTGAGACTTAGCACTGAAGGGGTTGATTCTGTATCGATAGGTTTGAAGTACAATAGGATTAAAGGGGAACAGAAATAAAAACATTTTCAATGTCAATGTAAATTGACAGGAATTGCTTTCCTGAGGATTTTTGCAATTTACTTTCATTATTGATTTTACATAGTTTTGAAGATATTTACATTTGTGTGTGTCATATGGTAGCAGCATCACCAGATCCCCTGCACTTCCTGCTTCCTGCTCTGAAACCATGTGACAGTCTCTCTTCCCTGTGTCTCCCCCTCCTCGTGGGCCCCCATGCCCCCTCTCTTGCAGACCTACTCTGGCCCCTTTCCCTTGCAGCCACCTGTGGCCCCTCCCACTAATGCGCTTGGGTTATGTGGTCCCTCCCACTTGTGGGCCCTGTGCCCCTCCCCCTTGCAGACTTATCCTGGCTCCTTCCCTCGCAGCCCCAATGACCCCTCCCCCTTGCCTTTGGGCTGTGCAGCACGTACAGAGATGGTTGATGGCTCGTTTTAAAGGTAGGAACCTGGCCTTTCATTTAAAATAAACTTGTTTGGAGACCAAAGTTTCCCTTTAAGGTCTCTTAACTCTGTTCATGTAATAACATTTTTGCTGTGAAGAAGAGCCATGTGATCTCTGCTGAGTCAAATTCAGTTTTAAGAACTGCAAAAGTAAACCAAGTATCTGTGATAATATCTTGTAGGCAGAGACACTGCCCAATAATCCAAGAAAAACCTCTGGAAGAGCATGACATGTGAATGGATTGACGGAATTTATTAACCAATAAAATTAAACATACCGTATATACTTGAAGTCAGGGAGAATGGTAAACTGGAAGTAGAGGTTTACAGAAAACCAACACACACAGTAGTATTTGATGTTTGACTCCCACCACCCTTTAGATCACAAGCTGGGGGTCATCAGAACCCAACACAGAGCCGAGAACATCCCCACTAGCACAGAGCCGAGAAACATCCCCACTAGCACAGCGCGAGAACATCCCCACTGCACAGAGCCGAGAACATCCCCACTAGACACAGAGCCGAGAATCCCCACCATAGCACAGAGCCGAGAAACATCCCCACTAGCACAGAGCCGAGACATCCCCACTAACCGAGCCGAGAACATCCCCACTGCACAGAGCCGAGAACATCCCCAGCACAGAGCGAGAACATCCCCACTAGCACAGAGCGAGAACATCCCCACTAGACAGAGCCGAGAACAGCCCACTAGCACAGAGCCGAGAAAATCCCAACTAGCACAGAGCCGAGAACATCCACCGAATCCCACACAGAGCTGAGAAATCCCACTACACAGAGCTGAAACATACACAGTAGCACAGAGCTGAGAACATAACCAGTAGCACAGAGCTGAGAACATCCCACTAACACAGACTGAGATCCCCACTAGCACAGAGCTGAGAATCACCACTAACACAGAGCTGAAAACATCCCCACTAGCACAGAGCTGAGAACATCCCCACTAGCACAGAGCTGAGAACATACCCACTAGCACAGAGCTGAGAACATCCCCACTAACACAGAGCTGAGAACATCCCCACTAGCAACAGAGCCGAGAACATCCCCACTACGCACAGAGCTGAGAACACCCCACTAACACCGAGCTGTAGAATATCCCACTAACACAGAGCTGAGAACCCATCCCCACTAGCACACGACTGAGAACATCCCCACTAACACAGAGCTGAGAACATCCCCACAACACAGAGCTGAGAACATCCCCCACTAGCACAGAGGGGAAGGCTAAAGAAATGAAATCTCAGAGGAGCCCTTAAAACTGTGTGGATATCCAGACTGGGCCTTTGTCAAAAGAAAGTAAAGAGAGGAAAGAAAAGAACACGAAATACCAACAGTGAAGGGGGAAAAGCAAGACAGGAGAAAGAATATGGTCATCCCATATGTAGCAGGGGGTCTCCGAGAAATTAAGAAGAATTTTCAAAAAAAAAACCGTATCCCTTGTCTGCCTTTAAACCGAACAACAACACTGAGGGCAGCAATTGGTACATCGAAAGACCCAATACCGAAACACAGAAAAAGCGAATCATTACGCAGTGCAGTGAAGAGTGACATCCTATAAGCAGTGCAGTGTGACATCATATACGCAGTGCAGGAGAAATGCTCTTGATTTGTATGTGGGGAGGACCCAAACAGCAACTGCATCAACGTATGGCCCAGCACAGAAAGCCAATTCCTTGGTCAGGACTCAGCCGTGTACCTGCATTTAAGGGTAAAGGACATACCTTTGAAGATTGTAATGTTAAACATATTGGCAAAGGAAAGTGACGGTTCAAAGAGAGTGTTAAGGAGGCCATTTATGTGAAAATAAAGAAAACCAAGCCTAAATAGAGGGGGGGGGTTCGACACCAACTGTGTGGCCATGTACAATGCTTGTTTAACACCTTATCTGGGCGTTCCTATAAACACTCTTAGCCACTATCCAATCACAACTGGCTTGTGAATGCTAATGGGATTTTCCAGGGTACATAATTGCCACAGATTCTTGTACAAGTCATTCTGAATTGAGGATCCAGTCGGATGACTAGCGAAACGTCTCAAGAACTAAAACTTCAAGTCCAGATGATCTAATTGAAACAACAGATATATACGTATAACTGAGATAAGCTGGGTTTCAGGCTTTAAAATAGCCCGAAAATCAAACTTCGGCTTAACTGGGTCCATCACTTATGCAATTCGCATCCACTGCTCTGCCTCACGTCCCTACTCGGCGCTGGTCTCACTTCCTGGTGCCGAGAGTGACCTGGCCGCTGCCTGGTGGCTTGCCACAGATGTTTGGAAACTTCAACTCCCAGCAACTAAAGCATGCTGGGAGTTGTAGTTTCCAAACAAACATCTGGAGTGCCAAGGAATTGGGGATTACTGTCCATTTAAAGGGCAACTTATGCCTCAAAACAATACAGAATCAGAAGGAGGATGGTATCTATTGTTGCCTTCTGATTCTGTATTGTTTTGAAGCTTAAGTTTCCCTTTAAATGAACAGCAGAATTCCCATACAGTAAAAGCCATACCGGGACTACTGTATGGGAATTCTGCTGTCCATTTAAAGGGAAACTTAAGCCTCAAAACAATACAGAATCAGAAGGCAGTAGTGTCATCATTTCTACCCTCGACTTTATTTCATGATGGAATAACCTTTGGATGGTAATATATTTTCTTCAAAAAGCATTTTATTTAAAAAAAAATCCGATTTTTATCCACCCTGTTTCCTATAGAAAGAGCCTGTATTACATACAACTGCATACTATGGAGCCTGTATTACATACCACTTGCATACTATGGAGCCTGTGATACATACACTGCATACTATGGAGCCTGTATTACATACACTGCATACTATAAATCCTGTATTACATACACTGCATACTATAAATCCTGTATTACATACACTGCATACTATAAATCCTGTATTCACATACACTGTATACTATAGAGCCTGTATTACATACACTGTATACTATAGAGCCTGTATTACATACACGTTACTAGAGCCTGTATACAACCGTATACTATTAGAGCTGTATATACACTGTATATATAAATCCTGTATTAATACACGGTCTACTATAAATATGATTAATACACTGTATACTATAAATCTGTCTTATAACACTGTATTACTATTAATCTGGATTATATCACTGTATACTATAATCCTGTATTACATACACTGTATACTATAAACATTATACATTTTATATACACTGTATACTATAAATCCTGTATTATATACACTGTATACTATAAATCCTGTATTACATACACTGTATACTATAAATCCTGTATTACATACACTGTATACTATAAATCCTGTATTACATACACTGTTATAAAATCCGTATTATACACTGATACTATAATCTTGTTTATATACACTTGTATACTATACAATCTAGTATTAACACGTATACTATAAAATCCTGTATAATCAATGTATATATAACCTTGTATTACATACACTGTATCTATAACCTGTATTAACATACAACTGTATACTATAGAGCCTGTATTACATACACTGTATACTATAGAGCCTGTATTATATACACTGTATACTATAGAGCCTGTATTATACATGTATACTATAAAGCCTGTATTATATACACTGTATACTATAAGCCTGTATTATATACACTGTATACTATAGAGCCTGTATTATATACACTGTATACTATAGCATGAGAGTATATACACTGTATACTATAGAGCCTGTATTATATACACTGTATACTATAGAGCCGTATTAATTGACAATGTATTACATATTACGAGCCTGTATTATATACTTACAGCCTCCTGTAGACACAGCCTTCTGAGCTCATTCACTTTCTGTTTCAGAGACTCCTGGAGGTCTCTCTGTCTCTCGGATAGCTCAGATATTAATTGGACTTTTGCTTGGGAGTAAGATCAAGTTGGGAACCCCCTGGGAAGAGAATGGAGCAATCAGCTGGGAAGTAATCTACCAAGGTGGAAATATTGCTACAACAGCTTCACCCAGATATCTAACCCCCGCGGTGGTACATTTCCCTGGCATACGGACGGACACCTTATATGGAACATAACATCCACGGTGTGGTTATTGGTGGGTAAATACTGCAGTGGAGATTCCGCACAATCCCTTCCCTCCATGTCTGGAAAGCTGAACTTTAGTCCCTTCTGGTGCAGAACATGAGATTATTCTGGATAGAAGAGAACATTCAATGAGATAAATGCTCAATTCCTGTTGACCGACAACTGTGAGGAGATGGATGGGACACTATGAAAGGGGAACGCCCCCAGAGGGGATGCCATCAGAGGGTACGCCACTAGAGTGGGGTCAGAGAGGCAGAAGTGAATGTTGTTCTGCATTAACAGCTGTCACTGGGAAATCTGACAGGGTGCATTGTAAATGTTGCAGCTGCTGCCAAGATCAAAGCAGATGAGATGAGCCGAGGAGTCAGGGATAAAAGTCTCCTTCTCCCCACTACCAGGCTCTAATGCACCGGCCCCTAGTGTACCCACGGCCTTCTACCTTGATCTGGGGTGGGCAGTTTGTGGACATTCCCCCATTTAGGCTGATGATAAACGGGGATGATTCAAGAGACAATTAATAATATTTAACAATATAACTATTAATAAAACTACCAATAACAATACTAGCAATAATAGTAATTATAATAATACTAGTAATAATATTAATTATAGTAATACTAGTAATAATATTAATGATAACAATACTAGTAATAATATTAATGATAATAATACTAGTGATAATGATAATAATAATACTAGTGATAATATTAATGATAACAATACTAGTAATAATAATAATAATAATAACAACAATACTAGTAATAATAATAATAACAATGACATTACTAGTAATAATAATAATAACAATGACAATACTAGTAATAATATTAATGATAATAATACTAGTGATAATATTAATGATAACAATACTAGTAATAATAGTAATTATAGTAATACTAGTGGTGATAATAATAATAATAATAATACTAGTAATAATAATAACAATGACAATACTAGTAATGACAATAACAATGACAATACTAGTAATGACAATAACAATGACAATACTAGTAGTAATAATAATAATACTAGTGATGATGATAATAATAATAACAACACTAGTAATAATAACAATACTATCAATCAAAACATTACTAATGTTAATTTTATTTTTCAACAATAGTAACAACAACACGACTACTACTACTAGTAATAATATTAATGATAATAATAATGCTAGTGATAATAACAATACTAGTAATAATAAATAGTAATAATTACAATGCCAGTAATAACAATACTGGTTGTGACCCAGGACCCTCTCCCCTAGTCCAGGACAGTTCTCTGGTTGTGACCCAGGACCCTCTCCCCTAGTCCAGGACAGTTCTCTGGTTGTGACCCAGGACCCTCTCCCCTAGTCCAGGACAGTTCTCTGGTTGTGACCCAGGACCCTCTCCCCTAGTCCAGGACAGTTCTCTGGTTGTGACCCAGGACCCTCTCCCCTGGCCAGGACAGTTCTCTGGTTGTGACCCAGGACCCTCTCCCCTATCCAGGACAGTTCTCTTGTTGTGACCCAGGACCCTCCCCTAGTCAGGACAGTTCTACTGGTTGTGACCCAGGACCCTCTCCCCTAGTCCAGGACAGTTCTTGGTTGTGACCCAGACCCTCTCCCTAGTCACAGGACAGTTCTCTGGTTGTGACCCAGGACCCTCTCCCCTAGTCAAGGACAGTTCTCTGGTGTGACCACGGACCTCTCCCTAGTCCAAGACAGTTCTCTGGTTGTGACCCAGGACCCTCTCCCCTAGTCCAGGACAGGTCTCTGGTTGTACCCAGGACCCTTCCCCTAGTCCAGGACAGTTTCTCTGGTTGTGACCCAGGACACCTCTCCCTAGTCCAGGACAGTTCTCTGGTTGTGACCCAGGACCCTCTCCCCTAGTCCAAGACAGTCTCTGGTTGTGACCCAGGACCCTCTCCCCTAGTCAGGACAGTTCTCTGGTTGTGACCCAGGACCCTCTCCCCTAGTCCATGACAGTTCTTGGTGGACCCAGGACCCTCTCCCCTAGTCCAGGACAGTTCTCTGGTTGTGACCCAGGACCTCTCCCCTAGTCAGGAACAGTTCTCTGGTTGTGACCCAGGACCTCTCCCATAGTCCAGGACAGTCTCTGGGTTGTGCACCCAGGACCCTCTCCCTAGTCCAGGACAGTTCTCTGGTTGTGACCCAGGACCCTCTCCCCTAGTCCAGGCAGTTTCTGGTTGTGACCCAGGACCCTCTCCCCTAGTCCAGGACAGTTCTCGGTGTGACCCAGGACCTCTCCCCTAGCCAGACAGTTCTCTGTTGTGACCAGGACCCTCCTCCCAGTCAAGACAGTTCTCTGGTTGTGACCCAGGACCCTCCCCCTAGTCCAAGACGTCTCGGTTGTGACCAGGACTCTCCCTAGTACCAGACGTTCTCTGGTTGTGACCAGGACCCTCTCCCCTAGTCCAGACAGTTCTTGGGTGTGGACCCAGGACCCTCTCCCTAGTCCAAGACAGTTCTCTGGTTGTTGACCCAGGACCCTCTCCCCTAGTCCAGACAGTCTCTGGTTGTGACCCAGGACCCTCTCCCTAGTGTCAGGACAGTTCTCTGGTTGGACCCAGGACCCTCTCCCCTAGTCCAAGACAGTTTCTGGTGGTGTGACCCAGGACCCTCTCCCCTAGCCCGGACAGTTCTCTGGTTGTGACCCAGGAACCCTCTCCCTAGTCAGACAGTTCCTGGTTGTGACCCAGGACCCTCTCCCCTGCCCAGGACAGTTCTTGGTTGTGACCCAGGACCCTCTCCACTAGTCCAGACAGTCTCTGGTTGTGACCCAGGACCTCTCCCCTAGTCCAGGACAGTTCTCTGGTGTGACCCCGGACCCTCTATAGTCCAAGACAGTTTCTCTGGTTGTGACCCAGGACCTCTCCCCTAGTCCAGGACAGTTCTCGGTGTGGACCCAGGACCTCTCCCCTAGTCCAGGACAGTTCTCTCGGGTTGGACCCAGGACCCTCTCCCTAGTCCAGACAGTTCTTGGTTGTTGACCCAGGACCTCCCCTAGTCCAGGACAGTTCTCTGGTTGTGACCCAGGACCCTCTCCCTAGTCAGGACAGTCTTGGTTGTGACACAGCCCTCTCCCCTAGTCCAGGACAGTTCTCTGGTTGTGACCCAGGACCCTCTCCCCTAGTCCAGGACAGTTCTCTGGTTGTGACCCAGGACCCTCTCCCCTAGTCCAGGACAGTTCTCTGGTTGTGACCATGGACTCTGCACTGATCTCGGCTTTACCTGTTCTGCGCCACCTCACCCATTTTAACATCCACCCTACAATGTTTACCCAGCAGTAAGATCACAGGTACAGGTGTGTGATGTGCCCAGCTTATTGCACAACACAGACTGGGTGTCCCTGGCAGGAGGTGTAGCTATAAAGTTGCACCCAGTGATTCACAGGAAAGGAGGAAGAGAATCAGGTTACAAACATCCATCACCTATGTGCCTGGTAGTCCTGTGTATTAGGTCAAAACATCATAATCATAATACATCAGAACACCTTCATCCACCCACCCCACCCATCATCTACTTCCTCATCAAAACCAATCAAAGGGCCACAAACTCCCACAATGCTTCCTTACATACAGCCATACCATACCTGCCATCAAAAATGGTTCCTTCTCACTCCCTCCTGGTTTTTACTGTGGACGCTTTTTTTATCCAAATGTAGAAGGAGAATTCAGGATGAACCATATGTTCCATAAATTGACGTATAACTTTCTAAATGTGATTCCTACACATAGATCTATTCGTGTCAAACCCATCAAAACATTTTTTTACCCCCACCCAAGGCACAGGAGGATATAAAGAAGCTCAAGCACTGAGCATGACCAAACCAGCGGTAAAGGGGGGAAAGTAATACATGGCTTGCTCTAGTGAAAGATTTTCTTCAGAAAGTAGGACAATAAGAGAACTAATATTACCACAGTGCGGACACAAACTAGGCTATACCAATTAGCAATCCACTAGGCACACACACACACACTACAGGGAACATTTTTAAAAGGAGTGGCTCCCCTTTAATGAACAAACCTTACTAAGACCGTTGGGTTCCTATTTTATTGGAGTTCAGTAAATGAAAACACAATGCACCAGAATAACATGCAGGGATTATTCATCGCTCATAATAAATGGTTCAATCAGTGCATTGTGGGTAAATTCAACCTAAATTGTCACATTTTCAGCTAAGCCTTCCCTGTGTGCCATATTATTGGATCCAATTAGATGGTTCTTCCTTCCCCCCGGTTATTAAGGGGGGAAGGGACTTGGTCCAGTAGGGATGTCACATTAGCGGATTCCTAAACTTAGCTCAGTGAGGGAAAACAGTGTAAAGCTGTGACTGTGTGCGCCCTCTACCTGCTGAAGACAAGACAGCAGATATAATACAGCAATCCAAATAAAAAGGGGAATGGGAACTTTAAAGATTCCCAGCAAATCCCTCCCAAAAGAGTGTTAGAAAGGATAATTTAACTCGCTAGCTATTGCCCCCTGTGTAGTGACATTCAATAGTATTCAGCAGTATTGTCTAATTAATGGATAACTCTACTGACCAATCAATGACATGTTCATGTCATGTTCAATGCTCCCTATTTTATACAGTGAACACGGAATCAGACAGACAAATAAAAACAAATAAAGGGAAAGCGAAGTCAAAGTAAAAGGGAAACCCCCACAAAGCAATTATCAATGGAGAATTGTAAATAGAGGCTATTTATCCTCATTGTCCACAACTTTCATTGTGTAGTCAATGGCACTGGTTCTCAAACTCGTTCTCAGACCAAGGCACATTTCCCTCCTGTCACACCTGTTTTTGTTGGACTAGATGTAGTAAACACCAATGTTTACTGGGCCACTGGACCCGGCAGTTTACTGGGCCACTGGACCCGGCAGTTTAATGGGCCACTGGACCAGGCAGTTTAATGGGCCACTGGACCCGGCTGTTTAATGGGCCACTGGACCCGACTGTGTAAATACTACTGTGTAACACAATCTCCTGACTCTGTACATGACATGTATCTGTGTGTATATATATGTGTGTGTGTGTAGATCTGTGTTTAACCATACATGTGTGTGTAGGTGATTAGCTACAACATGTTTTTCCCCCAGACACATTTTCCCCATTTACAGCCCTTACCGGGTCCCATCACATTCCCATACACTGACCTGCTTCCTGTAGGGCCCCCAGATGAAGGCACGGGGCCCCTGCGCTCCCCTCTCCGGGGAAAGGTACAATCCTGCTCTATGTGATCAGAGCTTCCACCGGAACATACCAACTCCTCTCACAGGCGGAATAAACCAATCGCTGACTGGGTGAACCCCGCCCCCACCCCGACACTTGGTACGGTCCGATAACAAACATTCCAGGAATGAGGAATTAACCCCTCCCCTGCCGCCCATTGATGTCCCATTAACCCCTCCCACCTCCCCCAGACTGAGCCACAATGGGCACAGAGACCGGTTTGTGTGGGAATATCCTGTCCCAGGAAGGAGCCATTCATTGTCCTCTACCTCAATGGTGCCTTCATCCTCCCAGCATCCTCAGCCAGATGTCCCCACAGCCTCCTCACTCACTGCAGCGCCCCCTGGACAACTAAAAACGCTCATAACACCGACTAATACAATTACAGTAATGCTAATAGCCTAATGACATTATTATTATTAATATTATTATTAATAATAATAGATACTACTGCTAATAGCCTAATGACATTATTATTATTAATATTAATATATACTACTGCTAATATCCTACTAATAATAATATATAATACTGCTAATATCCTACTACTAATAATAATATATAATACTGCTAATATCCTAATACTAATAATAATATATAATACTGCTAATATCCTACTAATAATAATAATATATACTACTGCTAATATCCTACTAATAATAATAATATATAATACTGCTAATATCCTACTAATAATAATATATAATACTGCTAATAGCCTAATAATAATATATACTACTGCTAATTACCTAACTATAATATAATATAATATATAGGCTAATATCCTACTAATAATAATACTAATATACTACTACTACTGCTAATATCCTACTAATAATAATAATATATACTACTGCTAATATCCTACTATAATAATACTATGATACTACTGCTAATACCTATAATAATAATATAATACTGCTAAATATCCTACTAACATAATATATATAATACTGCTAATATCCGACTAATACTAATAATATACTACGCTAATATCCTACTTACTAAATAATAATATCTAATACTGCTAATATCCTACTAATAATAATAATAAGTACTGCTAAATATCCTACTATACTGATAATCATTCTACTGCTAATAATCCTCTACTACTATAATATTATAATACTGCTATATCCTACTAATAATAAATATAATACTGCTATATCCTACTACTAATAATATATATATACTGCTAATATCCTAACTACTAATAATAATATATAAATACTGCTAATACCTACTACTAATAATAATAATATATACTGCTAATATCCTACTAACTAATAATATATATACTGCTAATATCCTACTACTATAATAATATTAATACTGCTACTATATCTACTACTAATAATAATATATAATACTGCAATATCCTACTATAATAATAATATACTACTGCTAAACCTAATAATAATATAATAATACTGCTAATATCCTACTAATATATATATACTACTGCTAATAGCCTAATAATAATAGATACTACTGCTAATACCTACTACTACATATATACTGCTAATACCTAATAAAATATATAATACTTGCTAATTCCTACTCACTAATATATATATATACTGCTAATAGTCCAATAAGAATAATTAATACTGCTAATATCCTACTAATAATAATATATAATACTGCTATAGCCTAATAATATATATCTACTGCTAATATCCTACTACTAATATATAATATATATACTGCTAATAGCCTACTGATAATAATTAGTAACTGCTAATAGCCTAATAATAAATATATAATATGCTATATCCTACTATAATATAATATCATACTGCTTAATACCTAAAATAATATATAACTACTGCTAATACCTAATACTAATATATATACTGTAATAGCTAATATAATATTATACTGCATATCCTACAATATATATATAATACTGCTAATATCCTACATAATAATATAATACTTAATATCCTACTATAATATAATAATACTCCGCTAATATCCTACTAATAATAATATATAATCTAATACTGCTAATATCCTACTATAATAATATATATACTTATACTGCTAATACCTACTACTAATATATAATACTGTAACTATCCTACAATACTAATATTAAATACTGCTAATATCCTACAATAATAATATATAATACTGCTAATATCCTACTAATAATAAATATACTACTGCTAATATCCTACTAATAATAATATATAATACTGCTAATAGCCTAATAATAATATATAATACTGCTAATATCCTACTAATAATAATATATACTACTGCTAATAGCCTAATAATAATATATACTACTTCTAATATCCTACTAATAATAATATATAATACTGCTAATATCCTACTAATAATAATATATATTACTGCTAATATCCTACTAATAATAATATATATAACTGCTAATATCCTCTACATAAATATAATACTGCTAATACCTACTATAATAATATAATACTCTATATCTACTAATAAATAATATATACTACTGCTAATACCTAATATATATAAATATACTGCTATACTAATAATAATAATATACTGCTAATATCCTACGAATAATAATAATCTTATATAATAATCATATATACTCGGCTATATCCTACTAATAATAATATATATACTGCTAATACCTACTAATATAATATATAATACTGCTATATCCTATAATAAATAATATATAATACTGCTAATATCCTACTACTAATAATAATATAATACGCTAATACCTAATAATAATATATACTACTGCTAAACCTAATATACTACTATCTACTTATAATAGCCTACACTACTAATAATAAATATAATACTGCTAATACCTACTACTAATAATATATATAATACTGCTAATATACCTACACGATAACTAATAATAATATATACTGCTAATATCCTACTACTAAAATAATATATATACTGCAATACATCCTACTACTACTAATAATATTAACTACTGCTAATATCCTACTACTAATAATAATATATATAATACTGCTAAATCCTACTACTAATAATAATATATACTACTGCTAATATCCCTCTACTGCTAATAATAATATTACAACTACTGCTAATATCCTACTCACATATAATAAATATAATACTGCTAATATCCTACTACTAATAAAATAATATATACTACTGCTAATATCCTACTACTATCTAATATATAATACTGCTAATATCCTACTATATAATAATATATACTACTGCTAATATCCTACTACTATAATAATATATAATACTGCTAATATCCTACTACTATATAATATATAATCTGTAATATCCTACTAACTAATAATAATATAGTCTACTAATCCTACACTACTAAATAATATATAATACTGCTAATATCCTACTACTAATAATAATAATATATATACTGCTAATATCCTACTACTAATAAATAATATAGCTATATCGACTACTACTTATAATAATATATAATACTGCTAAATCTACTACTAATAATAATATATAATTCTGCTAATCCTACTACTAATAATAATATATAATACTGCTAATATCCTACTACTAATAATATATACTAATATCCTACTACTACTAATAATAATATATAATACTGCTAATATCCTACTACTAATAATAATAATATATAATACTGCTAATATCCTATACTACTAATAAATATACTAATATCCTACTACTACTAATAATAATATATAATACTGCTAATATCCTACTACTAATAATAATATATAATACTGCTAATATCCTACTACTAATATAAATATTATACGCTAAAGCACTACTACTACGAATATATCATACTGTATATCTAATACTAATATCTTAAAAAACATACCTACTACACTAATAATAATATTAATATACTGCGAATATCCTGACTAATATAATAAGTATATACATACTGCTAATATCCTACTACTAATAATAATATATACTAATATCCTACTACTAAGAATACAATATACTATACTGCTACTATCCTACTAACTAATAAACTATTATTTACTCTAAATATCTACTACTAACTAATAAATATATCTGCTAATATCCTACTACTACGATATAAGAATATAATACTGCTAATATCCTACTACTAATAGGGATAATAATATATATACTGCTAATACCTACTACTAATAATAATGATATACTTACGATAATCCTATACTACATAATATATTATACTAATCTGCTATATCCTAGCTAATACAATATATAGAATTAATATCTACAAATAATTTAAATATACTCTGCTAATATCCTTACCTACTAAATATATATACTTTAATACTGCTAATCTACTACTAATAATATTATGAATACTGCTAATATGCTAACTAATAATATATATATAATACTGCAATATTTCCTACTCTATAATTAATAAGAATATACTAACTGCTACTATCCCTACTACGTATAATAATTAAATACTGCTGGTAATATCCTACCTACTAATAATAATAATATCTACTAACTGACTAATACGCACTACTACTAATAATAATTACTCTACTGCTAATATCCTACTACTAATAATAATATTACGACTGCTACTATCTCACTATGTATATTAACTCTAGTATCTCAATACTAAAATATATATATACTGCTGAATATCCGACTACTAATAATAATATTAAACTGCTAATATCCTACAGCTATATAATAATAATAAATACTCTAATATCCCCTACTACGAATAATAATAATAAATAGTAATGCTGCGAAGATCGACGACTAATACTAATAATATATATACTGCTAATATCCTACTACTATAATAATATACTACGCTAATGCATAACAATCCCCTACCTTCTAATAATAATATATAATACTGCAATATTCCTACTATATATAATATATAATACGCTAATACTACCTACTACTGAATAATACCTAGATAACTGAGGCTATATCCTAACCGTATCAATGACGTGAAAGTAGATATATAATAGCGTTGCTAATATCAACTACACTCATAATAATAATATTACTAGACTAATATCGGACTACTACTACTCAATGAATATATAAATACTGCTAATTCTACTGGAGCTAGCTAGTACTTTTGATTATGATACTGCTAGATGCTGACCTAACTACTAATATAATATATAATACTGCTAATATCCTACTACTACTAATAATAATAATTAATACTAATATCTACTAGCAGACATCGTATACTGCTAAACGAATAATATATTAATACTGCTAAATCCTACACTGAAAAGGTAATATATACCCTAGCTAATACTAATCTCTACTACGGTCATATGATACTATATACTATACTAAATAATACCATATCCTACCTACTATCAAGAATAGAATGGCTAAACGAAAAGGTATATATATACTGCTAATATCCTACACTATAGTGAATATATAATAGCAAGATCCTACTACACTAATAATATAGCGCTAATATCTACTACTAATAATAATTATAATACTGACTATATCCTACTACAAAAAATTGGCTAATACTAACAATATAATATCATTACATAATTAATAGTAACGCTAAATATCTCTACAATAATAATATATAATACTGCGTAATATCCTACTCTCTAATAATAATATATAATACTGCTAAGTAATTCTACTACTAATAAAAACTATTAATTACTGCTAATATCCTACTACTAATAATAATATATACTACTGCTAATATCCTACTACTAATAATAATATATACTACTGCTAATATCCTACTACTACTACTAATAATATATAATACTGCTAATATGCTACTACTAATAATAATAATATTAGTTATAATGATTTCCTTCTTTCTGTTACACCTTAATCATAGTCACTTTTTATCTTCTTTCTCTTTACTTCCCCTACATTTCCTAACTTCCTGGTTACCTGGCTCCTCACCCTCACTTCCTAACTCCCTAACTTCCTGGTTACTTCCTGGTTACCTGGCTCATCCCCCTCACTTCCTAACTCCCTAACTTCCTGGTTACTTCCTGGTTACCTGGCTCCTCCCCCTCACTTCCTAACTCCCTAACTTACTGATTACTTCCTGGTTACCTGGCTCCTCCCCCTCACTTCCTAACTCCATAACTTACTGGTTACTTCCTGGTTACCTGGCTCCTCCCTCTCACTTCCTACTCTAGGCATCTTAAAATATCTATGATACAGGAATTAGCAGGAAAGTATTCCCAGCTTCCCTACATACATTCTAAGACTCTTATTTTGAATTTGTATGTGTTTGTGTAGTTAGTTGTATGTGTTTGTGTAGTTGTGTGTGTTTGTGTAGTTGTGTGTGTTTGTGTAGTTGTGTGTTTTTGTAGTTGTATATGTTTGTGTAGTTGTGTGTGTTTGTGTAGTTGTGTATTTGTGTGTTTAGTTGTGTGTGTTTGTGTATTTGTATGTGTTTGTGTAGTTGTGTGTTTTTGTGTAGTTGTGTGTAGATAGTATGTAGTTAGTGTAGCCTTGGACCCAGGTGCATTTCATACAGAAAGTGACAGTTGGGATTTGATCACATGACCCTCGGAATGTTCAGGTTTGACGATTGGATCCATTATAGTCAATGGGAAAAATTGATCCCAGGTCAAGCACGTCAGAATTTCGTGTCTCTAGCTGGAAAACTGTGGGAGGAGATACAGTCCAAAAAGCGGAAGATTAAAAGGTAAGAAAAAAATAGAAAGAAGGGGATTTAAATAATCTATATATAACACTAGCCAAAATGGTGCCCGTTGGTGCACAGTGGGAAGATCCAGGAAGGATAAGAAACACAGGTCCACTTCTATAACTTAAGTGCCTACCTCTGTTTTATCAGAGGGCATGTAATGGCTCTTAAATTTCAACCTAACTAACTATTCCGTTTTACTAATTTCCACAACCCCCAGCAGGATTTTCTACCAAAGCAAACCACGTATTTGCAGGTGAAGATCTGCAGTTTCAAGGTCGATACTCCACTCTAAAAAATGTCCTAATTAATAAAGTCTGATGGAATATATCATGCATAGCTACCTGACTTCCATCACTCTATCTGGGGTCTCTATCCTATTGTAATTACAGTGTGAGCCCACGGTCTGTATCCTATTGTAATTACAGTTTGAGCCTACGGTCCGTATCCTATTGTAATTACAGTTTGAGCCCATGGTCTGTATCCTATTGTAATTACAGTGTGAGCCCACGGTCTCTATCCTATTGTAATTACAGTGTGAGCCCATGGTCTCTATCCTATTGTAATTACAGTGTGAGCCCACGGTCTCTATCCTATTGTAATTACAGTGTGAGCCCACGGTCCGTATCCTATTGTAATTACAGTGTTAGCCCACGGTCTGTATCCTATTGTAATTACAGTGTGAGCCCACGGTCTCTACTCCATTATAATTACATGTGAGCCCACGTCTGTACATCCTATGTAATGTACAATTTGCGCTACGGTCCTAATCCTATTGAATTAAAGTGATTTGAGCCCATGTGTTGTATCACTATTGTAATTACGTGTGAGTCCACGTGGTCTCTATCGATTAATTACTGTGCCATGGTCTCTATTGTAATTACAGTGTGACCCCACGGTCTCTATCCTATTGTAAGTTACAGTGTGAGTCCCAACGTCTCCCTATCCTATGTAATTACAGTGTGAGCCCCACCGTCTGCCTATCCTATTGTATTACAGTGTGAGCCCACGGTCTCTACCTATTGTATACAGTGTGACCCACGTTCTCTATCCATTTAATTACGTGTAGCCCAGTCTTATCCTTTGATTACAGTGTGAGCCCAGTCTCTATCCTATTGTATTACAGTTTGAGCCCCCTGGTCTCTATCCTATTGTAATACAACAGTGTGAGCCCACGGTCCTCCTATCCTATTGTAATTACAGTGTGAGCCCACGGTCTCGTATCAGGCCGTCTATTTTGTAATTACAGTTGTGAGCCTCCACGTCTCCGTATCCTATTGTAATTACATTGTTGAGCCCATGGTCTCTATCCTATTGTAATTACAGTGTGAGGCCCACGGCCTGTACTCCTATTGTAATTACAGTGTGAGCCCACGGTCCTCTATCCTATTGTAATTACCTGTGAGCCCACGGTCTCTATCCTATGTAATTACAGTGTGAGCCCCAGTCCTCTATCCTAGTAATTCAGGTGACCCACGTCTCGATCCTATTGTAATTACAGTGTGAGCCACGGTCTTACCTATTGTAATTACAGTGTGAGCTATGTCTGTATCCTATTGTAATTACAGTGTGAGCCCACTCTGTATCCTATTGTAAATTACAGTGTGAGCCCACGTCTCTATCCTATGTAATTACAGTGTGAGCCCACGGCTTATCCCTATTGTAATTACAGTGTGAGCCCAGGTCTCTATCCTATTGTAATTACAGTGTGAGCCCACGGTCTGTCATCCTTTGAAAATTACAGTGTGAGCCCACGGTCTCTATCCTATGGTAATTACAGTGTGAGCCCACGTCTGTATCCTATTGTAATTACAGTGTGAGCCCACGGTCTGTATCCTATTGTAATTACAGTGTGAGCCCACGGTCTCTATCCTATTGTAATTACAGTGTGAGCCCACGGTCTTATCCTATTGTAATTACAGTGTGAGCCCATGGTCTGTATCCTATTGTAATTACAGTGTGAGCCCACGGTCTTATCCTATGTAATTACAGTGTGAGCCCACGTTCTCATCCTATTGTAATTACAGTGTGAGCCCACGGTCTGTATCCTATTGTAATTACAGTGTGGAGCCCAAGGTCTCTATCCTATTGTAATTACAGTGTGAGCCCACGGTCTGTATCCTATTGTAAATTATCAGTGTGGCCCAGTCTCTATCCTATTGTATTACAGTGAGCCCACGGTCTTGATCCTATTGTAATTACATAGTGTGGGCCCACGTTCTGTATCCCATTTTTTTGTAATTACAGTGTGAGCCCAGGGTCCTATCCTATTGTAATTACAGTTGGAGCCCGTCTCTATCCTATTGTAATTACAGTGTGAGACCCACGGTCTTATCCTATTGTAATTACAGTGTGAGCCCCGTCTCTATCCTATTGTAATTTCAGTGTGAGCCCATGGTCTCTATCCTATTGTATTACAGTGTGAGCCCACGGTCTCTATCCTATTGTAATTACAGTGTGAGCCCACACGGTCGTCTATCCTATTTAATTAAGTGTGAGCCCACGGTCTCTATCCTATTGTAATTACGTTTGAGCCTACAGTCCGTATCCGTATTGTAATTACAGTTTGAGCCCTGGTCTCTATCCTATTGTAATTACGGTGTGACCCCCTGGTCTCTATCCTATTGTATAAACAGTGTGAGCCCACGGTCTCATCCTATTGTATTACAGTGTGTGATCCCACGGTCTCCTATCCTATGTAATTACAGTGTGAGCTCACGTCGTCTCACCTATTGTAATTACGTGTGAGCCATGTTCTCTATCCTATTGTATTACAGTGTGAGCCCACGTCTCTATCCTATTGTAATATACAGTGTGAGCCCACGGTCTCTATCCTATTGTCAATGTACAGTGTTGGAGCTCCACAGGTCCTTATTCTATTGTAATTACAGTTTGAGCCTCATCCGTATCCTCCTATTGTAATTACAGTTGTGGTCCCAGTTCCCCCTCTATCCTATTGTAATACAGTGTGAGCCCACGGTCCTCTATCCTATGTAATTACAGTGTGAGCTCCATGTCTCTATCCTATTGATAATGTACAGTGTAGCCCACGGTCTGTATCCTATGGTAATTACAGTGTGAGCTATGGCTGTACACATTGTCGGGTCGAGTTTAAGTCGGCCGGAGGCGGGTCTCGTGAGGGTCCCTATTGATTACAGTGGGAGCCTACGGTCTCGTCCTATTGTAATTACAGTGTGAGCCCACGGTCGTATCCTATTGTGTAATTACAGGTGAGATGGTCTGTATCCTATTGTAATTACAGTGTGAGCTCACGGTCTCTATCCTATTGTAATTACAGTGTGAGCCCACGGTCTGTATCCTATTGTAATACAGTGTGAGCTTTGGTCTGTATCCTATTTAATTACGATGTTGAGCCCACGGTCGCTCCTATTTTAATATACAGTGTGAGCCACGGTCTGTACCTATTGATTACAGTGTGAGCCCACGGTCCGTATCCTATGGTAATTACAGTGTGAGCTTATAGTGTGCTCGTATCCTATTGTAATTACAGTGTAGCCCACGTCTTATCCTATTGTAATTACAGTGTGGACCCACGGTCTTATCCTATTGTATTACAGTGTGAGCCCACGGTCTCTATCCTATTGGAATTACAGTGTGCCCACGGTCTTCTTCCTATTGTATTACAGTGTGAGCCCCATGGTCTGTATCCTATTGTAATTCCGTTTAGCCTACATCCGTACCTATTGATTACAGTTGAGCCATGGTCTCTATCTATTGTAATTACAGTGTGACCCACGGTCTCTATCCTATTGTAATTACAGTGTGACCCATGGGTCTTTATCCATTGTAATACAGTGGGTGAGCCCACTTCGTACCTATGTATTAATTGAGCCCACGGTCTCTATCCTATTGTAATTACAGTTTGACCATGTCTTTATCCTATTGTAATTACAGTGGTGAGCCCACCTCTGTATCCATGTAATTACAGTGTGAGCCCACGGTCCTGTATCCTATTGGGACTTACATACAGTGTGGAGCTATGTCTGTATCCTATTGTAATTACCGTTGAGCCCACGTCCCTATCCTATTGTAATTACGTGTAGAGCCCCCTCTGTATCCTATTGTAATTCATGGTGATGCCCCTGGTCTGTATCCTATTGTAATTCCAGTGTGTAGCCCACGCTCTTATCCTATGTAATTCCAGTGTGGCCCACAGTCTGTATCCTATTGTAATTACGATTTGAGCCCACGTCCATATCCTATTGATTATAGTGTGAGCCCACGGTCTTGACCTATGTGTATTACAGTGTGAGCCCACGGTCCTGTTCCTATTGTAATTACAGTGTGAGCCCACGCTCTCTATCCTATTGTAATTACAGTGTGAGCCCACGGTCTGTATCCTATTGTAATTACAATTTGAGCTCACGGTCTGTATCCTATTGTAATTACAGTGTGAGCCCACGGTCTGTATCCTATTGTAAATACAGTGTGAGCACACGGTCTGTATCCTATTGTAATTACAGTGTGAGCCCACGGTCTGTATCTCTATTGTAATTACAGTGTGAGCCCATGGTCTGTATCCTATTGTAATTATAGTGTGAGCCCACGGTCCCTATACTATTGAATTACAGTGTGAGCCCACGGTCTGTACCTATGTAATACACAGTGTGAGCTTATGATCTGTATCCTATTGTAATTACAGTGTGAGCCCACGGTCTGTATCCTATTGTAATTACAGTGTGAGCTTATGGTCTATATCCTATTGTAATTACAGTGTGAGCCCACGGTCCGTATCCTATTGTAATTACAGTGTGAGCACACGGTCCCTATACTATTGAAATTACAGTGTGAGCCCACGGTCTGTATCCTATTGTAATTACAGTGTGAGCTTATGGTCTGTATCCTATTGTAATTACAGTGTGAGCCCACGGTCCGTATCCTATTAATTACAGTTGAGCCCACGGTCCTGTATCCTATTGTAATTACAGTGTGAGCCCATGGTCTGTATCCTATTGTAATTACAGTGTGAGCCCACGGTCCCTATCCTATTGAAATTACAGTGTGAGCCCACGGTCTGTATCCTATTGTAATTACAGTGTGAGCTTATGGTCTATATCCTATTGTAATTACAGTGTGAGCCCACGTCTGTAATCAAGTTGTAATACAGTGTGAGCCCACGGTCCTATACTATTGAAATTACAGTTGAGCCCACGGTCTGTATCCTATTGTAATTACGTGTGAGCTATGGTCTGTATCCTATGTAATTACAGTGTGAGCACTGGCTGTATCCTATTGTAATTACAGTGTGAGCCACGGTCTGTATCCTATTGTAATAAAGTGTGAGCCCACGGTCTCTACCTATTGTAATTACAGTGTGAGCCCACTCTATCCTATTGTAATTACAGTGTGAGCCCACGTGTCTGTATCCTATGTATTACAGTGTGAGCCCACGTCTGTATCCGTATTGTAATTACATGTGAGCCCACGGTCTCTATCCGATGTGTAATTACAGTGTGAGCCCACGGTCCTATCCTATTGTATTAATAGTGTGAGCCCACGTCTGTATCCTATTGTAATTACAGTGGTGAGCCCACTGTCCTGTATCCTATTGTAATTACAGTGTGAGCCCACGGTCTGTATCCTATTGTAATACAGTGTGAGCCCACGGTCTTTATCCTATGTAATTACAGTGTGGACTAGGTCTTATCCTATTCTAATTCAGTGTGAGCCAGCTCTGTATCCTATTGTATTACAGTGTGAGCCCACGGTCTGTATCCTATTGTAATTACAGTGGAGCCCACGGTCCGTATCCTGATTAGTGTAGTTACAGTAACAGTGTGACCCACGGTCTGTACCTATTGTAAGTACAGTTGAGCTTAGGTCTGTATCCTATTGTAATTACAGTGTAGCCCACGGTCTCTATCCTTTGTAATTACAGTGTGAGCCCACGTCCTGATCCTATTGTATTAATAGTGTGAGCCCATGGTCTTATCCATTGTAATTACAGTGTGAGCCCACGGTCTGTCCTATTGTAATTACAGTGTGAGCCCACGGTCTGTATCCTTTGTAATTACATGTGAGCCCACGTCCATCCTATTGAATTACGTGTGAGCCCATGGTCCATATCCTATTGTAATTATAGTGTGAGCCCACAGTCTGTATCCTATTGGAATTACAGTGTGAGCCACGGTCTGTATCCTGTTGTAATTACATGTGTGAGCCCACGGTCTCTATCCTATTTTAATTACAGTGTGGCCCACGGTCTGTATCCTATTGTAATTACAGTGTGAGCCCACGGTCTCTATCCTATGTTAGTACAGTGTGAGCCCACGGTCCTCTATCCTATGGAATTACAGTGTGAGCCCACGTCCATATCCTATTGTAATTACAGTGTGAGCCCACGGTCTGTACTCTTTGTAATTACAGTGTGAGCCCACAGTCTGTTCCTATTGTATACAGTGTGAGCCACGGTCTGTATCCTATTGTAATTACAGTGTGAGCCTACGGTCTCTATCCTATTGTAATTATATGTGACCCCACGGTCTGTATATCTGTATCCTATTGTAATTACAGTGTGAGCCCACGGCCTGTATCCTATTGTAATTACAGTGTGAGCCCACGGTCCATATCCTATGTAATTATAGTGTGAGCCCACGTTCTCTATCCTATTGTAATTACAGTGTGACCACGGTCTGTATCCTATTGTTTACAGTGTGAGCTATGGTCTGTATCCTATTGTAATTACAGTGTGAGCTTATGTCTGTATCCTTGTAATTCCAGTGTGAGCCCACGGTCTCTATCTATTGTTTCATGTACCCACGTCTTGATCCATTGTAATTACGTGTAGCCCACGTCTGTACTATTGTAATTACAGTGTGAGCCCACGGTCCTCTATCCTATTGTAATTACAGTGGTGAGCCCACGGTCTGTATCCATTGTAATTACAGTGTGAGGCCCACTTCTCTATCCTATTGTAATTACAGTGTGAGCCCACGGTCCTGTATCCTATTGGTAAGTACAGTTTGAGCTCACGGTCTCTATATTCCTCATTTGTAATTACAGTGTGAGCCCACGGTCCTATCCTATTGTAATTACAATGTGAGCCCACGGTCCTCTATCCTTGTAATTACAGTGTTGAGCTACTGTCCGTACCTATTGAATTACAGTTTGAGCCCAGGGTCTCTATCCTATGTAATTACATGTGAGCCCACGGTCTCTATCCTATTGTAATTACAGTGTGAGCCCAGGTCCATATCCTCTTGTATTATTAGTGTGAGCCATGGTCTGTAATCCTATTGTATTACATTTTGAGCCCACGGTCTCTACCCTATTTGTAATTACAGTGTGAGCCCACGGTCCTCTATCCTATTGTAATTACATGTGAGCCCACGGTCCATATCCTATGTAATTTAGTGTGAGCCATGGTCTGTATCCTATTTGTAATACAAGTGTGAGCCCACGGTCTCTTCCTATTGTATTAAGATGTGAGCCCAGGTCCTTATCCTATTGTAATTACAGTGTGAGCCCACGGTCCTCTATCCTATTTGTTATTACATGTGAGCCCACGGTCTCTATCCTATTGTAATTACGTGTGAGCCCATGGTCTGTCTCCTATTGTAATTACAGTGTGAGCCCATGGCTGTATCCTTTGTTAATTACAGTGTGAGCCCACGTCTGTATCCTATTGTAATTACGTTGACCCATGTCTGTTCCTATTGTATACAGTGTGAGCCCACGGTCTCTATCCTATTGTAATTACAGTGTGAGCCCACGGTTTCTATCCATTGTAATTACAGTTGATCCCACGGCTCTATCCTATTGTAATTACCGTGTTGACCCATGGTCTTATCCTATTGTATTTACAGTGTGAGCCCATGGTCTGATCTATTGTATTACAGTGTGAGCCCACGGTCTGTCTCTATGTAATTACATTGTGAGCCCATGGTCTGTGTACACCTATTGTAATTACAGTGTGAGCCCATGGTCTGTATCCTGTTGTAATTACAGTGTGAGCCCACGTTCCTGTATCCTATTGTATTACAGTGTGTGGCCCATGTGTCTGTATCCTATTGTAATTACAGTGTGAACCCATGGTCTGTATCCGTTTGTAATTACAGTGTGAGCCCACGGTCTCATCCTATTGTAATTACAGTGTGACCCTGTCCTATCCATTGTAATACAGTGTGACCCATGTTCTGTATCCTTGTGTTGTATTACATGTGGCCCACGGTCTGTATCCTTGTAATTACAGTGTGAGCCCACGGTCTGTATCCTATGTAATTACAGTGTTTGAGCCCACGTCTCTATCCTATTGTAATTACAGTGTGAGCCCACGGTCTCTATCCTATTGTAATTACAGTTTGAGCCCACGTCTCTATCCTATTGTATTACAGTGTGAGCCCACGGTCTTATCCTATTGTAATTACAGTGTGGCCCACGGTCTGTATCCTGTTGTATTACATTGTGAGCCCTGCGTCTGTATCCTATTGTAATTACAGTGTGAGCCCACGGTCTCTATCCTATTGTATTACAGTGTGAGCCCACGGTCTCTACCTATTGTAATTACAGTGTGAGCCCACGGTCCATATCCTATTGTAATTATAGTGTGAGCCCATGGTCTGTATCCTATTGTAATTACAGTGTGAGCCCACGGTCTCTATCCTATTGTAATTACAGTGTGAGCCCATGGTCTGTATCCTATTGTAATTAATGTGGAGCCCATGGTCTGTATCCTATTGTATTACAGTGTGAGCCCACGGTCCTGTATCCTATTGTATTACAGTGTGAGCCCACGGTCGTATCTTATTGTAATTACAGTGTTAGCCCACGGTCCTCTATCCATTGTAATTACAGTGTGAGCCCACGGTCTCGTATCCTATTGAATTACAGTGTGAGCCCACGGTCTGTAATCCTATTGTAATTACAGTGTGAGCCCACGGTCTCTATCCTATTGTAATTACAGTATGAGCCACGGTCGTCTCTATTGTAATTACAGGTGGAGCCCACGGTCTGTATCCTATTGTAATTACAGTGTGAGCCCACGTCTGTATCCATGTAATTACGTGTGAGCCCACGGTCTGTATCCTATTGTAATTACAGTGTGAGCCCACGGTCTGTATCCTATTGTAATTACAGTGTGAGCCCACGGTCTGTATCCTATTGTAATTACAGTGTGAGCCCACGGTCTGTATCCTATTGTAATTACAGTGTGAGCCCACGGTCCTCTACCTATTGTAATTACAGTGTGAGCCCACGGTCTCTATCCTATTGTATTACAGTGTGAGCCCATGGTCTGTATCCTATTGTAATTACAGTGTGAGCCCACGGTCTCTATCCTATTGTAATTACAGTGTGAGCCCACGGTCTCTATCCTATTGTAATTACAGTATTGTAGACACACATGGATAGTAGTTCCTGCAGTTTTTCACTAGTGGGCGCCCTGTGCAATATGAAGATAATGTTTTCCTCTGAGCAGTGTTTATGCAATTTTCTCCCCCACCATGAACACATTGCACATCTTGGTAAATGGAAGATGATGATGTCACTGTCACCCTGTTGATATGGACCCAGGGTGTTATGTACCCAGTAGGGTGCTGTATATATTGTGTAATGAGGACACACAGAGTTACTGATCCCAAGTTATCTTTTGTTACAAATGCTGATAGTGTCAGCACTGATGCAGGGAAAGAGTTAATAGGCAGTGACGTGGCCTCTCCTGGCAGCTCTGTGATTGGCTGTCTCCAGCCCATGTATCAGCCCATGCTGCCTGTTCTGGAATACCCCCAGCCCCGTGAGTCATTCTTAACCTCCCACCTGTCCAATGGGGAGGGAGCCACAGGGGCAGCAAGGCGTCCTCCTGCTATGATTATTCCATGAAAGGGTTAACCTTGTGTTGGAGAGGAAGGGAAGGAGGGGGAAGATAGGGACAGCAAAAGGAGGAGAGGCTCTTGTTTTCCTCTATCTGACTTATGGGAGATGGAGAATGAAGTATCTCATAACCACCTCTACAATGAGACAGAGACAGTATGAGACAGTGAGAAACAGACCTAGAGAGAAAGAGCAAGATAAAAAGAGACAGTGAGACAGACATAGTGAGAAACAGAGACCTAGGAAGAGAAAGCAAGATAAAAACAGACAAGGATACCTCTAGTAGAGACTGAGACAGTGAACAAAGGGACAAAGACAGAGATACTTAGAGACGGACAGATACCTATAAGAGAGATTGAGACAGAGAGACAGATACCTATAGAGAGAGATTAAGACAGAGAGACAGATACCTATAGAGAGATATTGAGACAGAGAGACAGATACCTATAGAGAGAGACTGAGACAGACAGATACCTATAGATAGAACTGAACAGACATACATATAGAAGAGACGAGACAGATCACCTATAGAGAATAGACGAACAAAGAGTGAACTCTTTGCAGACAGTCACTGTAAGTAGCAGGAAAGTAGAAATGCCAGAAACTGAGTTGTCTCAAGCCTCGGGATCTAAAGGCCCCCGACCAACACGCAGGGTGTATTGAGTATCGCGGAGTGGAAGGACCCTGTATCCTCACCTCCCCAGCAAGTGCCTAATGACACAGGCTGTGAGACCCCCCACATCACAGCCCCTCACAGCACACAGTCTATGTTCTGGTGGGCTCCAGTGCTGACAGCATCCATTGCTCAGGTAAACATCCTGCTGGGTATATACCCTCACTAGGGCATTAATATGTGTATATACCCCCACTAGGGCATTAATATGTGTATATACCCCCACTAGGGCATTAATATGTGTATATACCCCACTAGGGCATTAATATGTGTATATACCCCCACTAGGGCATAGAATATGTGTATATACCCCCACTAGAAGCATTAATATGTGTATATACCCCCACTAGGGCATTAATATGCGTATATACCCCCACTAGGGCATTAATATGCGTATATACCCCCACTAGAGCATTAATATGTGTATATACCCCCACTAGGGCATATAATATGTATATATACCCCCACTAGAGCAGAATCATGTGTATATACCCTCACTATGGGCATTTATATGTGTATATACCCCCACTATGGCATTAATATTGTATTACCCCCATATAGACATTAATATGTGTATATACCCCCACTAGGGCATTAATATGGTATATACCCCCCACTAGAGCATTAATATGTGTATTACCCCTCACTAGGGCATATATGTGTATATACCCCCACTAGGGCATTATAGTGTATATACCCCCCACTAGGGCATTAATATGTGTATATACCCTCACTAGAGCATTAATATGTGTATAAACCCCCACTAGGGCATTAATATGTGTATATACCCTCCCTAGAGCATTAATATGTGTATATACCCCCACTAGGGCATTAATATGTGTATATACCCCCACTAGGGTCATTAAATATGTGTAACCTAGACCCCCACTAGGGCATTAATATTGTATATACCCTCACTAAGCAGTAATATGGTATATACCCCCACTATGACATTAATATATGTATATACCCCACATCGAGGGCCATTAATATGGTGATCAAAACTACCCCCCACTAGGTAGCATTAATATTTGTATCCCCCCACTAGGGCATTAAATATGTGTATATACTACCCCGAACGTGCATTAATATGTGTATATACCCCCCACTAGGGCGATTATTTAGATAACCCCCACTAGGGGCATTAATATGTGTATATAATCCATATCCCCACGATGGCATTAAAATATGGTGTAGATACTCCCCCCCCCTAGGCATTAATATATGTGTATATACCCCCACTAGGCATTACATATGCTAATATACGCCCATCAGTGTCTTTACTTATGTTTAATATACCCACACTAGAGCAGTAATAGGTGTATATACCCTCACGAGAGCATTAATGTGTTAATAGCCCCCACTAGGTCATTAATATGTGTATATACCACCCCCACTAGAAGCTACTATGTGTATAGACCCCCCTAGATCATTAATATGTGTATAGACACCCCCCTAGGGCATTACTATGTGTATTACCCCCACTAGGGCATTAATATGTGTATTACCACCCCCACTAGGTGTATTTATAGTGTGTATATACCCACACTAGCCATTAATATGTGTAAATAAACCCCTCACTAGAGCATTAATATGTGTTATATACCCCCACTAGGGCCTTTAATATGTGTCTCTACCCCCCTATAAGCATTATTAATATGTGTATATACCCCCACTAGTTTATATAATAGTGTATATACCACCCCCACTAGAGCATTAAATATGGGTATATCCACTTACTATAGCATTAATATGTGGTATATACCCCACTAGTGGTCATTAATTGTGTATTACCACCACCCCACTAAAGCATGAATCTGGGTCTACCACCCCCACTAGGTGCATTAATAGGTGTAGATACCCCCCACTAGAGCATTAATGTGTTAATACCCCCACTAGGGCGCTTAATAGGTGTAAACCCCCAATAGGGCATGCATATGTTAATACCCCCACTATGGAACATGTAGTATGTTTATATACCAGCCCACATAGGGCATTATATGTGTATAGACTCCCCACTATGTTAATATGTGAGTAAAATACCACCCACTAGAGCCTTATATGTGTAAGATACCCCCCCAGAGCATTATATGTGTATATACCCCCAGAGGGCAATTAAGGTGTATGATAACCGGTCCCACTAGTGTATTAATATGTTGGTATATACCCCCCACTAGGGCAAATGAATATTTGTATATTACCCCACCCCCCTAGGGGCATACCCCCCACTAGGCATTCATATTGTATATTACCCCCACTAGGGCATTAAATGTGTACTACCCTCCAACTGTGTATTACTCTGGGTATATACCGGCCCACTAGAGCCTTTAATAGATGTATATACCAGGCCCCACTAGAGCATTAATAATAGTGTATATACCCCCACTAAGCATTAATATGTGTATATCCCCCACTAGAGCATTAAAATGTGTATATCCCCCCTTATTGCATTAAATGTGTATATACCACCACTAGTGTATTAATGATGGGTGTATATACCAACCCATTAAATGGGCATTAAATAAAAAATGTGTATATACCCCGCGAGAAAACTCATTGTAATTACGTATGGTATATACCCCCACTAGGGCAGGGTCGATTATGTGTTAGATACCCCACTAGGGCAATTCATATGTGGTATATACCGCCCACTAGGGCATTCATGATGTGTAAGACCGGAACCGTAGCCCACTAGAGCATGATATGTTTATGTACCCCCACTAGGCAATTTAATTGTGTATAAATTCCCTGACGTAGGAGTAATCGTGTGGTCGTCGTAAGAAGACACCTGGCTTAGAACAAGTCCTTGGTGTAAATCCCTATGCATTCCTGTTGTGTATCCACCTGGAGACACATCATGGGGGATAAACCTGACGGGATGAATCGTGTATCTATACCGTTGACTAGGACATGTATGTAAATGCCCTAATCATTTGTGTATAAACAGGACTGGTACATTTGTGTATATACCCCGACTGGTGCAATCGTGTGTGCATATACCCCGACTGGTGCAATCGTTTGTGTATATAACCCCACTGGTGCAATCGTGTGTGTATATACCCCGACTGGTGCAATCGTGTGTGTGTATACCCCGACTGGTGCAATCGTATGTGTGTGTATACCCCGACTGATGCATCGTGTGTGTATATCCCCGACTGGTGCAATCGTGTGTGTGTGTATACCCCGACTGATGCAATCGTGTGTGTATATACCCCGACTGCGTGCAATAGTGTGTGTGTATATACCCCGACTGATCACTCGTGTTGTGTATATACCACACCCCGACGGTGCAATCGTGTGTGTTATATAACCCCCCGACTACCCCGACGGTGCAATCGTGTGTGCCTATACCCCGACTGGTCAATCATGTGTGTAATAATAACCCCCTACGGTGCACATCAATCGTGTTTATAATACCCCCGCCTGTGCATCATGTGTTTATATAAATACGCCCGGCCTGGTGCAATCATGTGTGTATATAACCCCCGACTGGGCAATCATGAGTGTATATACCCCCGACTGGTGCAATCGTGTGGTAATCCCCCTACTGTTCAATCGTGGTGTGTGTGTAGACCCCGCTATGCAATCGTGTGTGTATGACCCCCGATGGTGCAATCGGTGTCTGGTACCGGGGTAGTTTGCTGGTATAATGATGTCAAGTGTCCTCTGTACCCCAGCCGGGTAGGGCTGGTAATAATTAAGTCAGTTGTGTCTGTACCAGGGTAGGGGCTGTAATGGAATGATGTCAGTGTGTCTGTACCCGGGGGAGGGCTGGTAAATAAGTATGTCAGTGGTGGTCTGTAAACAGGGTAGGGGCTGGTAAAGGATGTCCGTGTTGTCCTGCTACCCGGGTAGGGTCTGGTAATAAGGGAGGTCAGTTGGTGTCTGTACACCCGGGGTAGGGGCTGGTATAAGAATGTCAGTGGTGTCGTACCAGGGTAAGGACTTGTAATAAGTATGTCAGGTGTGTCACTGTACCCGGGTAGGGGCCTGGTATTAAGGATGTCAGTGTCTCTGTACGCAGGGGGTAGGGACTAGGTATAGGATGGCCTTGGTGTGTGTACCCTGGGTAAGGGCTGGTAATAAGGAATGTTCAGTGTGGTCTGACCCGGGTAGGGGCTGGTAATAAGATTCAGTGGTGTCTGTACCCGGGGGTTAGGGGCTGTAATAAGGGATGTCAGTGTGTCTGTACCCGGGGTAGGGGCTGGTAATAAGGATGTCAGTGTGTCTGTACCGGGGTATGGGGGGCTTGGTAAAAGGATGTCATGTTCCTTACCCGGGGTAGGGTCTGTAATAAGGATGTCAGTGTGTCTTACCCGGGGAGGACTGGTACATAAGGATTCATGGCTGTACCGGGTATGGACTGTTAGATACGATGATCATTGTTTCCTAGTCACCACGGGTATGGGCTGGTAATAAGGAATGTCATGGTGTCCTGTACCTGTAGGCGTGGTAATCAGATGGTCAGTGTGCTCTGTACCCGGGGTAGGGGGACTGTAATAGAGGATGTCGTTGTCTGTACCCCGGGTAGGGCGCCTGTAATAAGGATGTCCTAGGTCTGTACCCGGTAGGGGCTGTATATAAGTATGTCTGGGTCTTTACACAGGGTACGGTGCTGGTAATAATGATGTCAGTGTTCTGTACCCGGGGTCGGGTGCTGTAAATAAAAAAGAAAGCAGAGGGTAAAAGATGTCAGTGTGGTCTGTGGACCCGGGTAGGGGCTGGGTAAATAAGGATTCATTGTGTCTGTACCCGGGTAAGGGGCTGGTATAGGATGTCAGTAAAGTGCAGTGTACCCGGGGATGGCTGGTCAATAAGGATGTCCGTGTGTCTGTACCCCGGGGTAGGGCCTGTAATAAGGGGATGTCAGGTGGTGTCTGCTAACAGGGGGAGGGTGCTGGTATAGGTGTCAGTGTGTCTGTAACCCGGGTAGGGACCCTGTAATAATGATGTCAGTGTGTCTTTACAGGGAGGACGGCTGGTAAAAGGAATTCATTGGGGTGTCTGTACCCGGGTAGGGGCTGGTAATAAGGATGTCAGTGTGTCTGTACCCGGGGTAGGGGCTGGTAATAAGGTGTCAGTGTCTCTGTAACCAGCGGTAGGGGCGGGTACTGAAGTATGCAGTGGTGTCGGTAACCCGGGTAGGGGCTGTAATTAGGATTAGTGTGTCTGTACCCTGGGGTAGGGACGTTAATAAGTTGGCGTCTCAGTGTGTCTGTACCCTGGGTAGGGACTGGTAATAAGTTTTTTCCAGTGGTGTCTGTCCCCCCGAGGTTAGGAGACTGGTATAAGTAGTTGTTCACGTGTTCTGTAACCCGAGTGTAGGGGCTTGTAATTAAGGGATTCAGTGTGTCTTACCCGGTAGGGCTGTATAAGGATGGTCAGTGTGTCTGACCCGGGTATGGGCTGGTAATAATGATGTCAGGGTGTCCTGTACCCGGGGTAGGGACTGGTATAAGGATGTCAGTGGTGTCTGTAACCGGGGTAAGGGGCTGGTTAATAAGGATGAATACGAGTGTGTGCTGTAACAGTGACCGCGTGAGATAGGGACAGTGTAATAAAGGATGTCAGATGATTATCTAACGTGTATACGCCGCTGGGGTAGTGGGGGGGCTTGGGTAAATAAATAATTATGGTCAGTGTGTCTGTACCCGGGGGCGGGGCTGGTAAATATAGGATGTAACAGTGTTCTTTAACCGAGGGGTAGGGGCTGGTAATAAGGATGTCAGTGTGTCACTGGTAAAACCCTTGTAGGAGGGCGTGAGTATAAGGCAAAGGTCGTGAAAGTTGTCCTGGGGTCCCAGGGTAAGTGGGCTTGTTATAAAAGGATGGTCCAGGGTGTGCTGTACCCGGGGTAAGGGACTGGTACTATGAAGGATGTCAGTGTGTCTGTCCCAGGGTAGGGGCTGGTCATCAGGATGTCAGTGTGTCTTTACGCGGAGGTAGGGGCTGGTAACTAGGATGTCAGTGTGTCTGTACCCGGGGTAGGGGCTGGTAATAAGATGTCCAAGGCGTCCCTTAACCAGCGGCGGGGCTGGTCAAATAAGAGTCCGTGTGTCTGTACCCCGGGGTATAGAGGGGCTGGTATAAGGATTGATCATGTTTCTGTAACCAAAAGAAAAAAAAACCCGGGTAGTAGACTGAAGTAAAGTTTGTCATTGTGGGGGTCGTGTACCCTTGAGTAGGGAACTGGTAACATAGAGTTTTGGTCCATTGTGGTCTGTAAACCCGTGTAGGGACGGTAATAAGTATGTCAGTTCGTGTCTGTACCCCCAAAAAAAAGGAGTAGGGCTGGTATACAAGTATGTCATTGGTGGTCTGTACCCGGGTATGGACTGCGGAAGTATAATTTGGGGGGGGGGTCATGTGTCTGTACCCAGGTAGGGCTGTACTACAGGATGTCAGGTGTCCTTTCTCTGTGACCCGAGGGGTAGGGGCTGGTAATAGTATGTCAAGTGTGTCGTACCCATGGGTAGGGCTGGTAATAAAGATTCCGAGTGTCTGTACCAGAGGGTTAGGTGACTGGTAATAAGGATGGCAAGTGGTTGTCTGTCCCCGGTAAGGGCTTTAATAAGGATGTCAATCGTGTCTGTACCCGGGGTAGGGGCTGGTAATAAGGATGTCAGTGTGTCTGTCCCAGGGGTAGGGGGACTGGTAATCAGTATGTCATATGTGTCTGTACCCGGTGGGGCTGGTAATAAAGGGATGTCAGTGTGTCTGTACCCGTGTTAGGGGCTTGTAATATGATGTCAGTGTGTCCTGCCAAGTGTGCGGGGACTGGTTGAATAACGTTGATGCAGTGTGTCCTGATACCAGGGGGGGTCTGGAATAAATGGTTTGGCATGTGTCTGTACCAGGGTATGGGGCGTTAATAAGGGATGTCAGTGTGTCGACCCTGTGAGGGGGGCTGGTAATAAGGATGTCATTGTGTCTGTACAGTGGTAAGGGGCGGTAATAAGGATGTCAGTGTGTCCGGACCCGGGGTAGGGGCTGGTATAGGTGTCAGTGTGTCTGTACTACCGGGAGTAGGGACTGGTAATAAGGTTCAGTGTGTCCTGTACCACGGGGTAGGCTGGTAATAAGGATGTCAGTGTGTCTGTACCAGGGTAAGGCTTGTATAGTATGTCGAGTGTGTCTGTACCCGTGGTATTGGGCTGGTAATCTAAGGATTCAGTGTGTCTGTACCCGGGGGTCGGGGCCTGGAATAAGGATGTTCAGTGGTTCCTTGTACCGCTTGGTAGGAGTCTGGTAATAACGAGTCAGTGTGTCTGTACCCGGGGGTAGGGGCTGGGAATTAAGGAGGTCCAGTGTGGTGTCTGTGCCCGGGGTAGGGTCTGGGTAGATACGGATGTCGAGTGTGTCTGTACCCGGGGTAGGGGCTGGTAATAAGTATGCAGTGTGTCTGTACACCCACTACGGTAGGGGCCTGGTAATAGATATGTCGTGTGTTCCTGTACCCGGGGTAGGCGGGTAATGAGTATGTCAGTGTGTCTGTACCCGGGTAGGAGGCTTGTAATAAGTATCTTCATTGTCCTCTGTCACCAGGGTGGGGCTGGTAATAGTATCGTGTGTGGTACCGGGTAGGGGCTGTAATCAGTAGGTTCGTGTTCCTTACCCGGGAGGGCTGGTAATAATTCTGCATCAGTGTGCTCTGTACCCAGTGTAAGGGGCTGGTCATAAGTATGTCCAGTGTGTCTGTACCCGGGGTAGGGGCTGGTAATAAGTATGTCAGTGTCTCTGTACCAGGGGTAGGGGCTGGTAATAAGGATGTCAGTGTGTCCGGTACCCGGGGTAGGGACTGGTAATAAGTATGTCAGTGTGTCTTTACCCGGTATGGGCTGGGTATAATGATTCCATGCGTGTCTGTAACCCGGGGTAGTAGGGGCGGTATAAGGATGTCATTTGCGGTACCGCGGGGTATGGACTGGTAATAAGGAGTGCAATTGTGGTCTGACCCCGGGGTAGGGGGCTGGGTAATAAGTATGTCAGTGTTTCCTTACCCGGGTAGGGACTGGGAAAAGGATGTCAGTGGTCTGTACCTGGTATGGACTGGTAAAAGGATGTCAGTGTGTCCTGTACCCCGGGTTGGGCCCTTGGTAATAAATTGCATCATATGTGTCTGTACCCGGGGTAGGGACTGGTTAATAAGTGAATGTCAGTGTGTCTTTACACCCTGGGTAGGAGACTGTAAGAGGATGTCAGTGTGTCTGAACCAGGGGTAGGGGCTGGTAATAAGTATGTCAGTGTGTCCTTGTACCCGTGGTCGGGACTGGTAATAAGGATGGTCAGTGTGTCTGTACCCGGGGTAGGGGCTGGTAATAAGGATGTCAGTGTGTCTGTACCCGGGGTAGGGACTGGTAATAAGTTTGTCAGTGTGTCTGTACCCGGGGTAGAGGGTGGGAAAAGTAAGGAAATACCCCAATTGTGCTTAGTCATTGAGGATAAAATCCTTCCTGTTAATATCCTGACCAGAGCCGGGGGTGAACTGTGTCCTCTGTGTTTACTCAGCAGGTTTGGCTAATGAATGGTTGAAGTCTTTTTCCGGTAGAAAAAGGGGAAGAAATTCATTATTTAACACATTCACTGCCCAAGGAATGAAGCAGCTACCATAGTGTCATTGGTTAGGGGGGTTGATTAGTGTAACGTAGCAAGGCTCCACTATGGACAAGGTGAGAACTACATTGGTGATGACTGGAATTTCTAACCCCCAGTCCATTTAGTGAATCCCCAGAGTCTCTGTTGTGTAATAAGGGGTCTCTGTTCTGTATTGTGGGGTTTCTAGTGTAATAGGGGTCTCTGTTCTGTATTGTGGGGTTTCTGGTGTAATAGGGGGTCTCTGTTCTGTATTGTGGGGTCTCTGTTCTGTATTGTGGGGTTTCTGGTGTAATGGGGGTCTACTGTTCGGTATGTGCGGGTTTTCTAGGGTAATAGGGGAGGTCTCTGCTTCTGTCCTATTGTGGGCGTTTCTGGGTAAGAGGGGGTCCACTTGTTCTGAGTGTGCGGGCCGTTATGGTGATTGTTGTAATGGGCGTTCTCGTCATTGTTCTTTATTGTGGGGTTTCTAGTGTAATAGGGGGTCTCTGTGTTATCTAGGCAATCTGTTCCATATTGCAGGGTCTGTTGTGTATTTGGGTCTCTGTAAATAGGCGGTCTATGCTTGTTGTAATAGGGGGTCTATGTTGTGTATATAGGGGGGTCTATGTTGTTTAATTAGAGGCGTCTCTGTTGAGCCTAATAGAGGGTCTTCTGTTTTTAATAGGGGGTCCTGTTGGGCCTAATAGAGTGGTTCATCTGTTGTCACTATAGGGGGCTACTAGTTGTGTAATAGGGGGGGTCTATGTTGTGCTAATAGGGGGGCTATTGTGTTGTAATAGAGCGGAGCTCGATGTTGTGTAATAGGCGTGGGGAGGCTATGTGGAATGTAATAGGGGTATACGTGTTAATAGGGTCTCTGTTCTGGTATGCAGATTTCTAGTGTAATAGGGGGCCTCTAAAGTGGAAATAAGGGACGTATCTGTTCCATATTGTGGGGGTTGTCTTTGTGTAATAGGGGGCCGAGCGTCGTGATTTTGTATGCGGGACCTCTCTTGTGTAATAGGGTGGTTTCTCTGTTCTGTATTGTGGTGTCTCTAGTGTAATTAGAGGGGTCTCTGTTCTGTATTGTGCGGGTTTCTGGTCTTGGTAATAGGAGCGGATCTCTGTTTTGTATTGCGGTGGTATATTGTGTAATAGGGGGATTCTCTGTTCGGTGTGCGCCGGTTTCTGCGCGAATAGGGGGTCTCTGTTCTCTTATTGTGAGGGTTTCTAGTGTATAGGGGAGCCGTCTCTTCTGTTCGTCTATGTGGGGTTTCTGGTGTAATAGGGGGGTCTCTGTTCTGTGTATGTGGGGGTTCTGAGTAATGTATGTTGTATGTATGTAATAATAGGGGCGGTCTTCATGTTTCTGTCATTGTTGGGGGTTTTGTTGACTGTACCATAGGGGGTCTCTGTTCTTTATTGTGGGGTTTCTAGTGTAATAGGGGGTCGCTGTTGTATAATAGGCAATCTGTTCCAATATTTGCAGGTCTGTTGTGTATTTGGGGTCTCTGTAAATAGGCGGTCTATGTTGTGTAATAGGGGGAGTCTTATGCCTTGGGCTAATAGGGGGTTTAGTTGTTGAAAGAGGGTCTTGTTGTGATCTGTCCATAGCGGGTTCTGTTGTTTCATAGCGAGGTCTCTGTTGTTTAATAGGGGGTCTCTGTTGGTTGTAATAGGTGGTCTTGTTGTGTAATAGGGGTGTCTACTCGGTTGTGTAATAGGGGGTTATGTGGTGTAATAGGGGTTTGTGAGCTGTAAATAGAGGGCTCTGTTGTGTAATAGGGCGTTCTCGTGTTTAATAGGGGTCTCTGTGCTGTACTGCCAAGATTTCATAGTGTAATAGCGGCCTTAAAGTGTAATAGGGGCGTCTCTGTTCCATATTGTGGAGGTGTCTTGATGTAATAGGGGGGTCTCTGTTAATCAATGTATTGCGAGGGTCTCGGTGTAATAGGGGTCTCTGTTCTGTATTGTCGGTTGTCTCTAGTGTAATAGGGGCGTCTCTGCTTCTGTTATGATGAGAGGTTCTTCTGGCTTAATAGCGGGGTATCTGTTTTGATTGCAGGGGTCTATGGTAATAGGCGCGTTCTCTTTCGTATGTATTGTGGGGTTCTGGTGTAATAGGGGGTCCTGTTCTGTATTGTGTTGTGGGGTTCTTCTAGTGTATAGGGGGTCCTCTGTCTGTATTGTGGGGTCTCCTTTGTGTATAGGGGGTCTCTGTTCTGTATTGCCGGGTCCTCTTGTGTGTGGGGTCTTGTTCTGTATTGTGGGGGTCTCTGTTTGTGTAACGGTGTCCTGTGTAACGGGGTCTCTTGTGTAACGGGTTCTTGTGTAATTGGGGGGTCCTCTGTTGTGTAATAGGGTTGGTTATGTAAAGGGGTCTCTGTTGGTAATGGGGGGTTTCTGTTGTGTATTTGGGTCCTCTGTAATGAGGGTCTGGGTTGTGTAATTGGGGGATTCTGTGTGATAGAGGTCTCTGTTCTTTACCCCAGTGTATAATTAGGGAGTCCCTTGTATAATAACGGCTCTCAGTTGTGCAATAGGGTCTCTGATAATAGGCGTCCTCAGTTGTGGGGCAATAGGGGTCTCTTTGATACTTAGGCGTCTCCGTTGTGCAAATAGGGGTCTCTTTTTTGTAATTGGGTCTCTGTTGTGTATTAGGAGGTCTTTCTTAGAAGTGTCTTTTCCTACCCTCAGCCTGAGTCCCATCCTTCCTGAATCTGGTATCATTCCTGACATTGATGTAGAAAGCGTGTTGAGCCAATGGAAAGTCACTGTTACCAGTTTAAGAGCCATCCCATCCCTACCAGGTACGTTTGGGGGCAGTTCAATATACACGTGACCCTGTTTGCTGATCCAGTCCGCATTTGTGGCTTTGCTGTGTAACCAGGATATTGATATACCCCTCCCCAAACCTAGACCTCGCTAGGTTAAAAAGGGCCAATTCTGACAATTCTAAACTTACTTACCAGCCTTCATTCCCTCGCTCTACTTCTGCTCCTTCTTCTAATCGTGGAAGCAGCAGAAGGGGCCGGACTCAGTAAGTAAGTTTAGAATCTGAATTAACACTGTTTAACCTACCGAGCTCTAGGTATGGGGAATTTCAAGATTATTAAGTTCTGTGCACGGAACAGCAGCGTTAGACTGGGGGTGGGAGTAGGGGAAACCCCCTGTCTCTGCCAAGACCTCTCAGAAGGACCAGTAGATCCTCTTCTTCAGTTTCCTGGACTGTATTTCAGCCATGCAGGACAACCATATGGAGCGGAAGAGAAAGGTATGCTCAAAGTGTGCTCAACAGTGGGGCAAATTTCATTTCAGGGGTTTGATATTTCTTGGTTCTATTTTCATGACATTCCTGGTTTACAAGTCTATCCCAGGGGGTATCACTAGAGGGCGACCTTTCATCTGTATTTTCCCCATAGCCAGTCAAGCGTAGAATCTCCACTCGCACCCCTTCAGACACCGAGCACAATGTCCTCCAGGATTTTGCTTCGGCAGCAGCTGATGAGGGCTCAGGCCCAAGAACAGGAGCGCAGAGAACAGGAACAACAAGCAGCACAGAGCCTGGCAGAACGCAGCCACGGCATGCCACCTACGCCTGCTATCGCCGTTAACAACCGGCAACAACTCCAGCAGCAATTGCCTTTGGAATTCCTTAAATACAGGTATTGATAGTGGCGTCAATATTACAGTCTTTCTCTGTTTAAATAACTTTTTTATACAATATGGTAGGAGCTGCCATATTGAGCACAGTATGGATACATTGTACATCTTTCTTCCTACTTTCTTTCCAGGTACAAACTCATCTGGAGAACCCGACTAAATACCACATCCAGCAGTCACAGCGACAGCAAGTCAAACAGTATTTGTCTACCACCCAGGGCACCAAACTCCCCATTCATGCATCTGCCCCTGGCAGCACAGTGCCAACCGCCTCTCCACAGCCGGAACCACCTCTACACCCCCCAGCCAGCAGCGCCCCGAACAGCCCACTGGCCATGCTCAACATCGGCTCTAACTTGGAGAAAGAGGTTGGTAAAGTGCCCATTCAGAGAGATGCTCATTAATCCTATGGAGCCTTCATCAGGCAACCAATAGGGCATCCGGCTCCTCTCATCTCCCTTTATTTTATTACTATTCCCATGAATTCATTATTAATATTACTATTATTTATTATTATTTCTATTTATTATTATAATTATTGCTACTACTATTATTATTACTATTTATTATTATTGTTACTATTATTTTTATTATTTCAGTAAGATTTGTACTTGATTTTAGATTGATGATGTAATCGATGAGATCATTAGCCTGGAGTCCAGTATCAATGAGGAAATAATGGGATATGTGGAGAGAGGACAATTGCCCAGCACAGTAAGTGTTTTAGAGAAATGAACTGAGATCTGGTGTTTACATCCTGAGATTAAAGAGCATGTCCCCCCTTTTTATACTGTAGGTCCCCCTTCCCCAGCCGCCATATTAGTTTTGTCAGAAACTCCCCCGAACTCTACTTACATTACCTCTCTCCTCCAGCGTATTGTCCTGATTTAAAAATCAGTTGAATTTATAGCCCTTGCTATTCCCTGCTGTTGACATTTTAGGTTCTGTAATGGTTCGTCTATCCCACAATGGCACACCACTTCCCTTGAATGTTCCTAACAGTAATTTCTCTGATTGGCTGTTGTATGGGTCACACATGCTCAATGCTCTACTGAGCAACTGAATAACCCAGGCTGGTCAGGGCAAAAGAATTGACACAGAGACCCAACAACTAAACACAAAGAAAGTACCAAAGACCCACAGACTAAACACAAGAAGTGACATCAAAGACCCCACAGACTAAACCCCAAGAAAGTGACACATAGACCCACAGACTAAACACAAGAAAGTGACACAGAGACCACAACTAACACAAGAAAAGTGACCCCAATACCACCGAACTACAACCAAGAAGTGCAGCAACTACCCACAACTAACACACAGAGAAAGGACACAAAGAACCCACATACTAAACACAAAGAACGTGACACAGAGACCACATACTACACACAAAGAAAGGTGACCCAGAGACCCCAGACTAACATCAAGAAAGTGACCCAGAACCCACCAGACTAAACACCAAAGAAAGTGACACAGAGACCCACAGACTAAACAAACACAAATAAGTTGACACAGAGACCGCACCGACTAACACAAAAAGAAGTGACACAGGACCCACCACTAAACACAAAGAAAGTGACCCAAACCCACGACTAAACACAAGAAAGTGACAACAGAACCTCACAGACTAAACACAAAGAAAGTGACACAAAGACCCACAGACTAAACACAAAGAAAGTGACACAGAGACCCACAGACTAAACACAAGAAAGTGACACAAAGACCCACAGACTAAACACAAAGAAGTGACACAGAGACCCACAGACTAAACACAATAAAGCGACCCAGAGACCCACAATACCTACACCCCAAAGAAGTGACCCGATACCCACAGAACTAAACACAAAGAAAGTTACCCATATACCCCCATACTAAACACAAAGAAAGTGACACATAGACCCACAGACTAAACACAAGAAATGACACAAGACCCCAGACTAAACCAAAGAAATGCACATCTACCCACAGGACTAAACACAAAGAAATGACACAGAGACCCACAGACTAGAACACAAATAAAGTGAACACAGAACCCATCAACTAAACACAACCGAGAAAGTGACACAGAGACCACAGAGCTATAACACAAACAAGTGCCCGAGACCCACAGACTATGACACCGTTACGATAAGTGGTCTCATTAAGTGTTCCCAAGATGAGACCGGAACATTAGACTAGAGTATTTGAACCCTTGGTCATGTGAGCAGGAAAGAGCCCTTAAGCCTAGTGACGCATTTGGGGTTTTTACTTTCTACAGCTTCCTGTCGCTGGAAATCTTCTGGAAGCTGACGTTTACTGTGCTCCCTGCATGGCAACTCCAACATACCTGTAAAGCAACTCCTGCCCCCCCGCTGATTCGGCCCAACATACAGAAGGAATCACAGGTAAGGGTTGATGAAGTTGGAATGGCGGATGTTTCACATCCATATTGGGGAAGTGTTGGAAGTCCCGTTGGCCAGATGGCTTGAACCCCCTATTATTCTTTCATTTTCTCTCTCCTCCCTGGCAGATCATTCAAACCAATGCCCTTCAATAAAGAGAGAACAGAAAAAGGACAATCCCAATCTCAGTAAGTTTTTTGGGAGAGGGGGGATGGGAAACCATATATAATTGAATAGAGACATCCTCCACCATCCATCAAGTCAACCTTTATACCCTACCCTAATGTCTGTATAGCACGTTACATAGTAACATAGTATTGGAGTTGTATACAGACATTACTCATCTAGTTCCATCCTTTAATTAAACCACCCATAATGTCTATATACAGTTAGCATAGTAAACATAGTATTGGAGGTTGTTACGACCATCCGTCCATCCAGTCCACATTTAACAACCCTACCCTAATGGTGCTGTCTAAACATTAGATAGTACATAGTATTGAGTGTTGTATAAAGACATAGCGTCCATCTAGTCCAAACCTTTATACCCTACCCAATGTCTGTATACATTTTTACTAGTATCATAGTAGTGGAAGGTTGTATAAAGACATACATCATCTAGTCCACCCTTTATACCCTGCCCATAATGTCTGTATAACCGTTATCATAGTAACATAGTATTGGAGGTTTATAAGACCTACGTCCGATCTAGTCCAACCTTTAAACCCACCATAATGTCTGTATAACAGTTACATAGTAACATAGTATTGGAGTTTGGTATAAAGCCTACGTCCATCTAGTCCAACTTTTATCTCTGGCAACATATGTTTGGAACAGTTACATTAACATAGATTGGCGGTTGTATAACACTACAACGTCCATCTATCAAAACTTTTATAACTCCGCACATATGGTCTGTATAACATTACATAGTAACCTCCATAGTATTGGAGTTTGTATAAAGACTAACGTCCATCTAAGTCCAAACTTTATACCCTACCCATAATTCTGTATAACAGTTACAATAGATAACCAGTATTGGGGTTGTATAAAGACATAACGTCCTCCTGTCCAACGCTTTATACCCTAACCATAATGTCTGTATAACAGTTACATAGTAACTATATTGAGGTTGTAAAAGACATATACGTCCATCTACTCCAACCTTTATCACCCTACCCATATGTCTGTATACCATTTACATGTAAACATAATGATTGGAGGGTTGTAATAAGACATACGTCCCTCTAGTCCACCTTAATACCTACCCATCATGCTGATAACAGATACATGTAAACATAGTCTTGGGAGTTGTAATCAGACATACTCCCGTCTCTCCAACCTTTATACCCTAAACCCCGAATGTCTGTCTAACAGTTACGCAATAGTAACATAGTATTGGAGATTGATACAGACATACGTCCATCTAGTCCAGCCTTATACCCTACCCATATGTCTGTATAACCGATACTAGTAACATGTTTGGGGTTGTATAAAGACATATTCCATCTATTCCAAACCTTTATACCCTACGCATATGTCTGTCTAACAGTTACATAGTAACATAGTATTGGAGTTTTATAAAGACATACTCCTCTATCCAACCATTTATACCCTACCCCTATTTCTGTATAACAGTACAACGTAACAGCGTATGGAGGTTTATAAAGACATACCGTCCATCTAGTCCAACCTTTATACCCTACCATAATACGTCTGTAAACAGTACATCGTAACATAGTATTATTGAGTTAGGTTGTCTAAAGACATTACGTCCATTAGTCCAAAATTTCTATCCGAACACCATACCCCTAACCTTTTGATCCAGAGGAAGGCAAAAAAATGGGGGATTGGAGAATCCATCCTGACTCCAAATGGCCAATCGGAAAGTCTTACTGCGATCATACCAGAACTACAGTATATGATTTTAATACCAGTAATTCTCATATTATATAGTATCCCTGTACAACCAGAATACGTATACCGGTATTTATTAATTACCAGTAATTTTTTCTTAATATTATATAGTATCCCCGCTACCAACCAGAACTACCAGTATAATATTAAGACCAGTTAATTTCTCAATATCATATTAGGTATCCCTGTACCAACCAGAACTACAGTATAGATTTAATACCAGTAATTCTCAAATATATAGTATACCTGTACAAACCAGAACTACCAAGTATATATGTTTTTTAAATACCAGTATACTCATAGTATTGTATCCCCTACCAACAGAACTACAGTATATGTATTAAAAGTTAATGTTTCACCTAGGTCTTAAAGGGGATGTCCCGTCCAACAATATATTCAGAAATTTATACCGCCATTACTATTATTGTCCCCATTCTGGCAAAGTTAATTTGGCCCTCCTCCATTATGCTGATAATCACAGCCAATGATTGTCTGATGTTTCACCTGCTGCATCCTCTGCACATGCTCAAGCTTTAAAAAGCTCATTGCGCAGATGAGGAGGCAAGATACTTTTTCCATAACAGAAATGAAGGGTATATCCACTGGTATAAAATAATTTTTTTGTAGTCAGTTGTATTGAAGAACGGTAGGAAAGAAGCTACGTCTTATCTTCCCGTCTTCCAAAAAACCGGCAGGAGGCACGGAAAGACGTTTGAGTAATACATGGTCTCTCGCTCCCCACACTTCCTCCGACAAGTCCGACGCGCACCATGCACTAAGTCCGTCGTTAGCTCCTTGAAATATATGTTATGAGTGCATGTAATAAAGTCGCTTATAGTGGCGAAACAGTATATTTGTTTAATGGTCCCTGGTTGTTTGGTAGCAGCACTTTCTAATGTATTGCCACTTTATTTGTTATTTTTAGGACTGACGTTCCACTACGTATCTTTCCTGTCCCACACGGGGACCGTTTTAGTGTCAAGTTTCCCTCCGGCACTTGGCCATGCGGGACTCAGTCAGATTGGTTAGTAGGAGGGGGGGTTTGGGGGAGCTCCTAGCGGTGTGTTAATCGGAGATGTGTTTAAGTGCAGTCCCCAATCATACAATGCCACAGCAGCCCCGTCCATACACTGCACACCAGTCCCCAATCATGCACTGCCACAGCAGCCCCCAATCATGCACTGCAAACAGCAGCCCCCATTAATACACTTGCACACAGCAGTCCCCATCCTGCACTGCACACATCAGCCACCATCAGGCACTGCAACAGCCAGCCCCAATCATACACTGCACACAGCAGCTCCCGTCATTACACTGCACACAGCAGCCCCGTCATGCACTGCACACAGCAGCCCCCATCATGCACTGCACCAACCTCCCCCCATCTACCAGCGCATTACCCACAGCAGACCCCACCATCATGCCACAGCAGCCCCGCATGAGCCACACAGCAGCCCCCGTCATGCACTGCACCAGCAGCCCCCGTCATTGCACTCACACAGCAGCCCGTCATGCACTGCACACAGCATGCCCCCCGTCATGCCACTGCACACAGCAGCCCCGGTCATGCACTGCACACAGCAGCCCCCGTAATGCAATGCACCCAGCAGGGCCCCCGACGTCATGCAATGCACAAAGCAGCCCACGTCATCACGCACACGCAGCCCCCGTCATGCACTGCCACACAGCAGCCCCCGTCATGCACTGCACACAGCAGCCCCCGTCATGCCATGAACACAGAGCCCCCGTTCAGGAACTGCACACAGCAGCCCCCCCCCGTAATTGCACTGCCCACAGGCAGGCACCATCAGGCATTGCACACAGGCGTACAATGAGATAAGAATTGAGGGTTTTGCAGCGTGTAGAGAGTTTTGAAAAGCTTTTATTTGGAATCTGCCGTTTACATAGAGCAAGGATACATTGTATAAATACGATGGAGCAGAGGAAAAGACGTCATCAGCTATGAGGGTCAGGATTGAGACCAGCACACCCAGAAACACTCCCTAGCTGATATTATCCCCACTTCATTCATACACATCAACACACACATTCCATGGAATTCATTCCATAGCTTAGCACATGTCGGGAAAATTACATCCAGACAATCTAGATCTCCAGCCTCCCCAGGATCAAACAACCCTAGAAGTTGCTTTCAGTTGCCCTTCTTGGGGGGGTCTTGGGGGAAGGTTCTGGACAGGGCTCGGGGTGATAATACAAGAATTGGTTTTATTTTATAGGACACTGATCTGTATTAATTACACTGGTGTAACCACGTTGGGCCAACCATGCCTGGTATTTGTTGGTTAGATATGCCAGTAGAAAAGCATTCCCAATCCTGCCAAATGTCGCTTCAATTGTGTCAGAATGTCATTTTATGGCTTTGTACCAGCGGATCTCTACCTCTGATGAAGAATAACACATACCTGCCCCTTTTATTGAATAAGCCCCCAAACGGCTAATCGGAAGGACACCAAAATGTAAAAACCCATGGAAAGGATCGGGCAATTGTATGTGAAAACCTCAACAAAGATCTTACTTTCCTTTTTAAACAGATGGAAATGTGTTTTAACCAGAGAGCAGGTGATGCAAACCTACCCATCACCCTGTCCTAGCACACCCTACCTGCCGACTGTTCTTGCCCACCATCACCAGTCCTAGCATATCTCTACTGTGGACCCTGTCCTTGCCTACCTCCTACTGTGACCCTGTCCTTGCCACCTCCTACCTGTGACCCTGTCCTTGCCTACCTCTACCTGGTGACACGTTGATCCTGACCTACCTCCTACCTTGTACCCTGCCTTGCCTACCTCCTACCTGTGACCCTGTCCTTGCCTACTCCTACCTGTGACCCTGTCCTTGACCTAACCTCCCACTCACAAACCATCCCAATTATTATGCAGTTTCCCATTATCACCTATTAATTAAATCCTGTTTTATGATTTACACATTGCTGCACCATAATTACTTTCCTTCAAAATCGACACCGATCCTCCGTCCAATGCTTTGCAATTGCTGACATCTTTTCTTATGTGGTCTCACCCTCTTATCCTGGGAAGATTTTACCACTAAGTGAATCTAAAGATTGTGGCACGATGCGGTTAATTGGCAGTGTTCACCATTAGAGGACGCGGTGACACACCATTAGAGGAACCTGCGGCTGACCACACCATTAGAGGGACATTTTTGCGGGCTTGACACACCATTAGAGGACTGCGGCTGACACACCTTACCCTAAGACATCGGCACTGAACATTGGCCCTTAACCTGACCATGTGTCTTCACTATGCTCTGGCCTCTACCAAAGTCTCGAAAGGTTCTAAACTATATTGGCTAGTTGGATTACCTTCCACTCGGTAAATGATAAGAAAAGTCAGTTTTTAGTGTCACCCAGGCCAATTGGAGGGGATCTAGAGAACGGGAGACACAGGAGGTATAGAGATGACTAAGTGAGTTCTGACCACTTGGTTCAGTTGGATTATTCAGTAGTTGGGTCAGATATGAACCCTCTGCAAGCAAATGGAAACAGGGGGCTAGGACGTTGCCTGGTCAGGAGTCGTCCGCACATGCTGAAGTGCTTGTGTCGACTTGCTTGTTTGGAGGGTTGAGGAGACACAGCGAGACAAGAGGGGGTCGGAACTTCCCAGCGGAGGAGACAGGAGTTTCACCATTAGAGTCAGCGATGGCAGAGTGGTTTCCCAGTCAGACTGAGATGGAACCAGGTAGGAAGCCACCTCAATTCAGGGGTTTGACCAAAAAGTGGAGGTACCCGGTCTAGAGCTGCAGGGTCCAGGGGTTGAGGAGTGGCTGGAATGGCGAATGGAAGGACGGGATTCCACTACCTGTGGTTCTCACTGTGGTGGTAGAGGTGGTGGGGAAGCAGACTGAGCCCGTGAATCTGAGCCTGCATCTCCAGCTCCTAAAAAAAAAAAAAAATTATATTATATATATTTAGTATAAGGAGGTGTATGATATAAATAGGATATATAGTATAAGGAGGTGTATGATATAAATAGGATATATAGTATAAGGAGGTGTACGATATAAATATAAAGGATTAATAGTATAAGGAGGTGTAGAATTAAATATAAAGGATCTAGAGTATAAGGAGGTGTTATATATAAATAGGATATATAGTATAAGGAGGTGTATGATATAAATATAAAGGATATATATAGTTAATAAGGAGGTGTATGATATAAATATATAAAGGATATATAGTATAAGGAGGTGTATTATGATATAAATATAAGGGATATATAGTATAAGGAGGTGTATGATAAAAATAAGGATCTATAGTATAAGGAGGTGTATGATATAAATAGGATATATAGTATAGGAGAGGGTGTATGATATAAAAGGATATATAGTATTAAGGAGCGCTGTATGGATAAAATGGGGATATATAGTATAAGGAGGTGTATAATAAAAGGATCTATAGTATAAGGAGGTGGTATGTATTAATAGGATAGATAGATAAGGAGGTGTATGAGATAAATAGGATAATATAAGATAAGGAGGTGTATGAGATAAGAGGATCTATAGTATAAGGAGTTGGTATGTTTGGATGATATAAATAGGCGATAGTATAAGGAGGTGTATGATATAAATAGGATATTATAGTATAAGGAGGTGTATGATATAAATTGGATATATGGTATAAGGAGGTGGATGATATAAATAGGATTAAGATAAGGAGGTGTATGATATAAATAGGATATATAGTATAAGGAGGTGTACGATATAAATAGGATATATAGTATAAGGAGGTGTATGATATAAATAGGATATATGGTATAAGGAGGTGTACGATATAAATAGGATATATAGTATAAGGAGGTGTAGATATAAATAGGATATATTAGTTATAAGGAGGTGTACGATATTAATATAAATAGGATAGATAGTATAAGGAGGTGTATGATATAACATATAACGGATAATATAGTATAAGGAGGTGTACGCTATCAATAGGAATATATAGTTAAGGAGGTAGGTGTATGATATAAATAGGATATATAGTATAAGGAGGTGTCTGATATAAATAGGATATATGGTATAAGGAGGTGTATGATGTAAATAGGATATATAGTATAAGGATGGTGTACGATATAAATATAAAGGATATATAGTATAAGGAGGTGTACGATATAAAATCGGATTATATAGTATAAGGAGGTGTAGTGTGGTGTAGAGATAAATATAGAGGATATATAGTATAAGGAGGTGTATGATATAAATAGGATATATAGTATAAGGAGGTGTATGATATAAATAGGATATATAGTATAAGGAGGTGTACGATATAAATAGGATATATGGTATAAGGAGGTGTATGATATAAATATAAATAGGATATATAGTATAAGGAGGTGTATGATATAAATATGAATAGGATATATAGTTAAGGAGGGTGTATGATATAAATATAAAAGGATATATAGTATAAGGAGTGACGATATAAAATAGCGATATATAGTATAAGGGAGGTGTATGATGTAAATAGGATAATAGGATAAGGGGAGGTGATGATTTAAAATAAGATATATGGTATTAAGGAGGTGTATGATATGTATGTATAAATTAGGATATTAGTATAAGGACGGTGTTATATGATATAAATAATATTAAAGGATATATATAGTATAAGGAGGGTGTACGATATAAATAGGAGAAATAGTATAAGGAAGGTGTTGATTATTACAATAGGATATATAGTCTACGGAGGGTGGTGATTAAATATAAAGGGATATATAGTATAAGGGCAGGTGGTACGGTATAAATAGGTATATACTAAAGAGGTGTTGATATAAATATAAAGGATATATAGTATAAGGAGGTGTACGATATAAATAGGATATAATAGTCATAAGGAGGTGTATGTATGATATTAAATATAAAGGATATATAGTATAAAGGGGGTAACGATATAAATCGGGATATTAGTTATAAGGAGGTGTATGATATAAATAGGATATTATTAGTATAAGGAGGTTATGATATAAATAGGATATAAGTATAAGGAGGTGTATGCATATAAAATATAAAGGGTAATAGTATCAGTAGTGTTGACGATTTGAGAAATAGGATATTAGTATAAGGAGGGTGATGATATCATTAGGATATATAGTATAAGGGAGGGTGTATGAATATAATAGAAAAGGATTATATAGTATAAGGAGGTGTACGATATAAATAGGATAGATACTTATACGGAGTGTATGATATAAAATATTAATAATTATAGTCTAGGCGGTGTAGAATAAATAGGGAATATATAGTATAGAGGAGGGTATGAATAAATAAATAGGATATATAGTTATAAGGAGGTGTACGTAAAATGGATAAATATTAAGGCTGTTGATAAATAGGTATATAGTATAAGGGGGTTGATATAATATAGGAATATATAGTATAAGGAGGTGATTTAGCATATAAAATAGGATATATGTGATAAGAGGTGTTGATATAAATTAAGGAGTATATCGTATAAGGAGGGATTCGATTAATAAAAGGATATATAGTAAAAGGAGAGTGGTTGGATTATAGGAGTTAGTATAAGAGTAGTGTATAATAGATCTATGTTATAAGGAGTGTAGGTATATAAATAGGATTATAGTCGATAAGAGGTAGGTGTATGTATATAATGAGGATATAGTATAAGGAGGTTGATACGATATAAATTTAGGATATATAGTATAAGGAGGGGTGATAGATATATGTTTTAATTAAAGTGATCGTAATAGGATATAGTATAAGGAGGTGTGGATGATTCATAAATGGAGATATAGGTATAAGGAGTGTATGATATAAATATAAAGGATATATAGTATAAAGGAGGTGGTAACAGTATAGTATAGAGGTGTAGTATAAATAGGATATAAATAGTATAAGGAGGTGTATGATATAACATAGGTATAATATGGAGTACGATATAAAAAGGTCGAAGGGGGTGTAAGTGATAATGAATATATTAAAGGAGGTATGATAAAATAGGTATAGGTGATAAGGAGGTGTACGATATAAATAGATATATAGATAAGGACGGGTTGTATGATATAATAAAGGATATAAGTATAAGGAGGTGTACGATATTATAAATAGGATATATAGTATAAGGAGTGTGTATATTGATATAAATAAAAGGTTATATAGGGTATAGGAGGGATACGATATCAATAGGCTATATAGTATAAGGAGGTGTTGATAATGGGATATAATATAGAGTTGTAGATATTAGATATAGTATAAGGAGGTGTTATGAAAATAGGGATATCAGTATAAGGAGGTGTAGGATTATCAATATAAGGATATTATAGTATAAGGAGGTGCTATGAATAAAATAGGATAGTATAGTAGAAGGAGGTTGATGATATAAATATAAAGGATATATAGTATAAAGGAAGTGGTGTATATCAAACTAGGATAGATAGTATTAAGGAGTGTTGATATAATGGATATAAGTATGAGCGTAAAATGATTATATATAGGAGGTGTCGATGATTAAATAAATGGATATTATAGTATAAATGGAGGTTGTATGATATAATAGGATATATAGTATAGGAGTTGATGGTTATCGATGGAGATACGATATAATAGGATATATAGTATAAGGAGGTGTATGATATAAATAGGATATATAGTATAAGGAGGGTGTATGATATAAATACGGGATATATAGTATAAGGAGGTGTACGATATAAATAGGATATATAGTATAAGGAGGTGTATGATATAAATATAAAGGATATATAGTATAAGGAGGTGTACGATATAAATAGGATATATAGTAAGGAGGTGTATGATATAAATAGGATATATAGTATAAGGAGTGTGGTGTTCCGATATATATAAAGGATAATAGTATAAGGAGGTGTATAATATAAATAGGATTATCAAGTATAAGGAGGTTGTATCGATATAAATAGGATTATGATCGTATAAGGAGGTGTAGATTATAAATAGGTATATAGCTATGAAGGAGGTGTTATGAATAACTATAAAAAGTATAAAGGTAGAATAGATATCTAGTATAAGGAGGTGTGTACGATATAAATAGGTTATAGATAGAGGTAGAAATATAAGGAGATATGTAAGGATGCGAATATAAATAGGTATATACTATAAAGGGAGGGGTATGATTAATACGGATATATAGTATAAGGAGGTAGGGTACGATATAATATAAAAGGGATATATAGTATAAGGAGGTGTATGGAATAAATAGGATATATAGTTATAAGGAGGTTAGATTATAATATCAATAGGATATATAGATAAGGAGGTGTACGACTATAAATAGGAATATAGTATAAGGGAGGTGTACGATATAATAAAAGGATATATAGTATAAGGAGGGTGACGATTATATAAGTAGGATATATAGTAAAGGAGGGGTAGATATAAATATAAAGGAATATGTATCAAGGAGGTGATGATAAATAGGGCTATTATAGTATAAGGAGGGTATGATATAAAAGGATATATAGTATAAGGAGAGGTGTATGATACTACTATTATAAAGGATAGGATGATAGATAAGGGATATATAGTAAGGATGTGTATGATATAAATAGGATATATAGTTATAAGGAGGTGTAGATTTAAATAGGATATATAGTATAAGGAGGTGATGATAATATAAAGGATATGTATAAGGATGGTGTATGATATAAATAGGATATATAGAATAAGGAGGTGTAGTTGATATAAATAGGATATATAGTATAGGAGGTGTATGATATAATATAATGGATATATAGTATGAAGGAGGTACGAATACATTGAAGTGATATAAAATAGGATAATAGTATAAGGAGGGTGTAGGATAAAATAGAGACATATAGTATAAGGAGGTGTATGATATAATAGGACCCTATATAGCTAAGGAGGTGTATGAAATAAGGATAATAGTATAAAGGTCGTATAATTAGGTATATAGTATAAGGGGGGGATAAAGGAACAGGATCGGACGGCCGTACGATATAAATAGGAAATATATAAGAGTTTGTATGTATAATAGTAGATAGAGTGTATGATTTAAATAGGATATATAGTATAAGGAAGGGTGTCATGATATAAATAGGATATATGGTATAGGAGGTGTATCGATAATAATGATAAGGAGTTATGATAGATGGAATAAGTAAGGAGGTGTACGATATAAATAGATATATAGTATCAAGGGAGGTGTATGAGATATAAATATGGATAATAGTATAAGGAGGTGTACTGATAAATAGGATATATAGTAACGGAGGTGTATGATAAATATAAAGGATATATAGTATAAGGGGTGTACGATTATAAAATGGATATATGATAGCGTGTTGATCTTTGGAGATTTGGCTTAAAAGCTACATGGGTTGAAATGAAAAAACTTCAAATACTAGTTATATTACGATTGGAAGAAAGGTCCGTGATATGGTACTTCCTAAACACGGCCCTCTGTCTACTCCATGCTTTCCCTTTAGGTTCTATGAGTTACCTGTATTCTGAGCATCAGGCTTTGATTGACGTGCTTCTGTTGCGCTTGCATCCCTTCTAACTCGGACGGGCACGCTGCTTGCTCCAGAGCTTTCGAATATATTCTACGATGCTTTCAGGATGTGCCTTTATTCCCCTCACTTCCCTAGAAAGGCAGAAGATATTACGTGTTACTATATATTCAAGCACTGTCACCCTATAATGCCGTTTATATATCTAGATAATATAGTCACCCCCTAATGACTTTATATAATATACTAGCAAGTGTGCCTGTTGTGCACAATGGAAATTAGTGTTCGGTGTATGTTGTGTGGGGGAATATGGATATAGAAATCTTACACAGGTATATTTTAACTGTTACTCAGACAGTCACCAGCTTCCAGAGGAACCAAATGGGATAATCCTGCAGTCTGGACATAGACCCAGGCAATCCTGCCACACTGTGTTGTTAAAACTAAACATGCCTAGGTAATACTTATTGTATCACCACGGCAAGGGGGATGGTACCTCAGATATTATAAAAGAAGGTACCTCACACGACAGCATCATGGTATTATTATAGCATTGCATAATAATCTAACGTATTAACAAACATTCTAATTCCAGTTTACCTAAAGAATTGGTAATTTCTTTATCCCACATTAGAGGGTGACGGGTTACTATATTCTCTAGCTATATATATAAAACTTAGAGTGTGACGTGTATATAATTACTAGATATAGTATATAAAGACAATTAGAAGTGACGGTTATATAGTATCTAGATATATATAAAGAATTAGATGTGACGGGTGTTACTATATTCGCCCTAGATATAAGTTAGATAAAAAAAGGACATTATGAGTTGTGACGGTTACTATATTATCTAGATATATTATAAAGACATTTAGAATGTGGACGGGTATCCTATATTATCTAGATATAGTATATAAAGACATAGAGTGGGACGTGGTTAACTATATTATCTAGATATTTATATAAAGACATTAAATTGTTGACGGGGGGATTTTTTTTTTGTTATATATTACTAGATAGATATATAAAAGACATTAGATGTGAGCAGGTTACTATATTATCTAAGATTATTATATAAGACATAGAATTGACCAGTTACTATATTATCTAGATATATTATATACCAGACATGTAAGAATGTGACAGGTTACTATATGTATCTAGATATATATATAAAGACATTAGAATGTACAGGTTGACTATATTATCGAGATTATTATAAAAGACATTAGAATGTGACGGGTTACTATATTATCTAAGATATTTATATAAAGACATTAGAATGTGGACGGTTTACTATATTAATCTAGAGCATATTATATAAAGACATTAGAATGTTGACGGGTTTAACTATATTACTAGATATCTATATATAAAGACATTTAAACTGTGACGGGTTACTATATTATCTATATATAGTTATATAAAGACATTAGAGTGTGACGGGTTAGCTAGATATTTATCAGAATATTATAATAAAAGACATTGTAGGTGTGAACGGTTACTATATTATCAGATTAATTATAAGAACATTAGCGTGTGACGGTGTTACTATATTATCTAGATAATTATATAACAGACATTTAGAATGTGACGGGTTGACTCATATATCTAGATATATGATTATATAAAGACATTAGTGGTGACGGGTCTATATGAATTCTAGATTATTTATATAAAGACATAGATTGACGGGTTACTAGTATATCTAGATATATTATATAAAGACATTAGAAATGTGACGGTGTTACTATATTATCTACGAACTATATTATAAAAGACATTAGAATGTGAGCGGTTGATATATTATCTAGATATAGTATATAAAGACATAGAAGTGACGGTACTATTTATCTAATATCTAGTATATAAGACAATTTTAAGAAGGTGACGGGTTACTATATTAATCTAGATATATTATATAAGACATTAGAATTGACGGTTTACTTATATTATTGATATATGTATATAAAACATTAGAGTTACGGGGGTTACTATATTATCTAGATATAGTATATAAAGACATTAGAATGTCGACGGGTTACTTATATCTAGGGTATACGTATATACGAGACATTCGGTTGGTGACGGGTACTATATTATCTAGATATATTTATAATAATACATTAGAGTGTGACGGGTTACTATATTATCTAGATATATTATATAAAGACATTAGAGTGTGACGGGTTACTATATTATCTAGATATATATATTAAAGACCATTAGAGAGTGAGGTTACATATTATCTCAATATATATAATAAAGACATTAGAATGTGACGTGGTTACTATATTATTCTAGTATATTTAAAAAGACATGAATGTGACGTGTTACTATATTATCTAGATATAGTATATAAAGACTTAGAATGACAGGTTACTATATTATCTACGATAATTTAAATATAAAGGACATTAGAATGTGACAGGGTTACGTATATTATCTAGATATGAAATAAAGACATTAGACATGTTGAGGGTTTACTTATTATCTAGAATTATATAAATAACATTAGCAATGTGACGGGTTACTCATATTATCTAGATATATATAAAAGACATTAGTAATGTGACAGGTTACTATATTATCTATGATATATTAGATAAAACATTAGAATGTGACGGTTACTATAAGTATATCTAGATATATTACTATATACTGAGATATTATTATAAAGACATTGACTGTGACGGGTTACTATATATCTAGATATATATATAAAGGCATTAGAGTGTGAGGCGCTTCTATATTATCTAGATATAGTATATAAAAGACATTGAGATTGACTGGGTTACCTATTTATTGAGATATTATTATAAAGAGACATTAGATGTGACGGAGGTTCCTATAATACTAGAATATAGTATATAAAGACAATAGAGATGAGGGTTACTATATTATCTAGTAAGTATATTAAGACATAGATGTGACGGTTACTTATTATTAGATTAGTAGATACAAGACATTAGAATGACGGTACAATTATCTAGATATTAGTATATTAAAGACATTAGAATGGTGACGGTTACTATATTATCTAGAATATTTATTCATAAACATTAGAATGTAGAGGGTGTACTATAGTATCTAGATATATTATATAAAGACATTAGAATGTGAGGGTGCTATATTTCTGATATTTTATAAAGACTTAGAATGTGAGGTAATATATTATCTAGATAGGAATTATAACGACATTAGAATGGACGGGTTACTATATTATCTAGTATATAGTAATAAAGACATTAGAGTGTGAGGGGTTACTATATTATTGCATATTAGTATAAAGACATAGAGAGTGTGACGGGTTACTATATTATCTAGTATTAGATAAAGACATTAATGTGACGGGTTATATATTATCTAGATATAGTATATAAGAATAGATGGAGGTAGTATATACTATATAGTATAAGAATTGAATGGACGGGTACTTTATCTAGATATATATATAAAGACATATGTAGAAGTGCGACGGGTCTTATTATTATCTAGATATGATATTATAAAGACATTAGATGCGACGGGTTACTTATTATCTAGATATAGTAATAAAAGACAAAGAGCGTTGGACGGGTTACTATATTATCTAGATATATTATATAAGACATTAGTTGAACACGTGATTATCATAATATAAAGACATGTATGTGACGGGGTTACACTATATGATTAGAATATTATATAAACGACATTATGAAGTGACGGGTGTTACTATATTATCTAGATATAGATAAAGACATTAGAATTGGTCTTGTGACGGTGGTTACATATAGTATCTAGATATTTATATACAGACATAGAAGTGTGACGGGTTTATACTATATATTATGACTAGATGACGTTATTTATTATTGATAAGATATATAAAGAATGATTAGTGGGACGGTTACTGATTTCTATTAGATATATTATATAAAGGACAGTAGAATGTGACGGGTTACTATTATTATCCTAGATATATATTAATAAAGCATAGAGTGTGACGCACGTGGTTCCTATATTATCTGAGATAATTTATAAAAGAAACATTAAGAGTGTGACGGGTGTTAATATATTATCTAGATATATATATAAAGACATTAGAATGTGACGGTTACTATATTATCTAGATATATTATATAAAGACATTAGAATGTGACGGGTTACTATATTATCTAGAGATATTATATAAAGACATTAGAGTGTGACGGGTTACTATATTATCTAGATATATTATATAAAGACATTAGAATGTGACGGGTTACTATATTATCTAGATATATTATATAAAGACATTTTAGAATGTGACGCGGTTACTTATATTTACTAGATCTAATTATATAAAGACTAATGTGAGGTCAATCTGATAGTTATAAGACAGAAGGTGACTTACTAATTCATCTAGATATATTTATAAACGACATTAGAATGTGACAGGGTTACTCATCTTATCTAGAATTGTATAAAGAACATTGAGAGTGGACGGGTTACTATATTATCTAGATAAGTATATAAAGACAATTAGAAGTGACAGGTACTATATTATCTAGATATATTATATAAGACATTCGAGAGTGACCAGTAGTTACATATATTAAGATATATTATATAAAGACATTAGACAGGGACGGGACGATTATCTAGTATATATTACGAGAGTACTATATATTATAAAGAATAGACATTACGGTGACTGGGGTTACTATATATACTAGTTATAGTATATAAAGAACATTTAGAGATGTGAGGGTTCTATATTTCTAGATTATAGTATATAAAGACATAGAGTGTGCGGGTTACGATATATCTAGATAATTATTATAAAGACATTAGAGTGTGCAGGGTTACATATATTATCTAGGATATTTATATAAGGATATTAATGTGACGGGATTTATACGGTTAGTGTAAAGATCTAGGAAGATACGCTACTATTATCTAGTATATATTATATAAAAGACATTAGAAGTGACGGGTTACTATATTCTAGATATAGTAATAAAGAATGTAGAGGTGTGACGTGAGTTACTATATTATCTAGATATATTATATAAAGGATCATTTAGAATGGGTGACGGGTGGTTATTACGAATATTTATCATAAAGCATAAGTTGAGGGATCTAGTATATAAAGAAATTAGAATGCTGGACGGGTGGTACTTATAATCTAGATATATTATTATAAAGGGACATTGAATGTGACGAGGTTTACTATATCATCTAGATATAATCTAAAGACCTAGAGAATGTGACGGGTTACTATATTATCTAGAATATATCTAAATTAGTAAGGTACATATTATAGTATTAATATAAGACTTGAATGTGATCAGTGTTACTAATTATCTAGATGATATATATAAGGCATAGGAATGGACGGTTACTAATTATCTAGATATATTATATAAAAGAACATTAGAATGTGGTTTTTTTTTTTTTTTTGATCATTACACTATATATTAGACTATATTATATAAAGACATGTAGAATGTGAAGGTACTATATTATCAGATATAGTTATATAAAGACATTAGAATGTGAAGGTACTAGTGTTATCTATACTAGTATATTAAGACACTTAGAATGTGATAGTTGTTACTATATATTAGATATAGTATATAAAGGGACATTAGAGGATGATCGCGGTGGTACTAGATATCTAGAAATTATATATAAAAGAGCATAGAATGTGAGGTGTTACGATATTATCTAGGATATAGTTATTAAAGACATTAGAGTGTGACAGGTGTTACTTAATTATCTAGATATAGTACTATAAAGAATTTAGAATGTGAGGTGTTACTATATTATTAGAATATAATCCGCACCTATATAAAGGACATTAGAGTGTGAGGTTATATATTATCTAGATAGAGTATATAAAGGACATTTAGAAGTGAGGGTTACATAAATTATCTTAGATATATATATAAAGGGACATAGAATGTGACGGTGTATTATTATGCTACTATATTATCCTAAGTGACGGTACTAATATCTAGATAATAAAGACATTAGACAGTGAAGGGTTACTATATTATCTAGATATATTATATGAAAGACATTTGAATGTGACGGGTTACTATATTATGAGAATATTATATAAAGACATATAGAATGTGAGCGGTTACTATATTATCTAGATATATCTATATAAAGGAACATTAGAATTGACGGGGTACTATATGATCTAGATATTTATATAAAGACATTAGAATGTGAGCGGATTACTATATTATCAGATTTATTAAGAAGTTAATACGGTATAGATATTAGATATATAAAAGACATAGTTAGACTGGAAGGGTTACATTATTATCTAGATATATATATAAAAGAACATTGAAGTGACGGCGTTACTATATTATCTAGATATGTTATATAAAGACATTAGAATGTGACGGGTTACTATATTATCTAGATATATTATACAGCAGGACCGGATCTACTTACGGATCGTTTGATTTTGGGATGAGGCCCCCCAGCTCCTTGATTCTGTCATTGATATTAAATCGCCTGCGTCGTTCAACTGAAACGGAAACACATGGAATTAAAATAGTTCCTACTGATAATGGATCCATGCACTCGTGTTTCGGTGATCTGGTATCTTATCGGTTGTCCCTTTGCAGACCCTTATATGACTTTGTTAACACCTTCAAACATGAATCTTTATTCTGGTGATTAGATCTGTGAGCTGGAATGTGTTAAATATCCGAGAGAGAGAACCACCAGATCTTGTAATCAGTGAAAAGGAACTAGATGTTCTGAAAGCTGCCATATGATTATCTTCTAGTTACACTAATGGTTATCACCTTTATAACCCCATGTATTATAAGATAATGGTATCACCTTTACCACGCCATGTAATTATAGAAGGATAATAGTATCACCTTATAACACCCATGTATTATAAGATAAACGGTTCACATTTTATACACCCCATGTATTTATAGTGATAATGGTATCAACCTTTGATACACCCATGTATTTATACGGATAATGGTATCACAACTTATACCACGCATGTATTATAAGGATAATGGTATCACATTTATACCACGCAGGTAGTTATAATGATAATCGGTATCACTCTTATAGCACATGTATTATAAGGAATGGTAGTCCCTATACCACCCATGTATTAAAGGATAATGTATCACCTTTATTACCACACCATGTAGTGATAAGGATTAATGGTAATCACCTTTTATACACCCATGTATCTATAGGAATAATGGATCACCCCTTTATACACACCCCTATTTAAGGGATAATGGTTATACCTTTAACCACCATGAGTATAAGGAAATGGTATCACCTTTACCACCCAGGTATTTAGGTAATGGTATCACCTATAACCACATGTATATAAGGTAACTGGTATCACCTTCATACACCCATTTATTATAAAGGATAATGGTACTCCTTATACTATATATCCTATTTATATCATACACCTCCTTATACTAAATATATATAATATAATTTTTTTTTTTTTTAGGAGCTGGAGATGCAGGCTCAGATTCACGGGCTCAGTGCTGCCCCACCAGCCTCTAACACCACAGTGAGAACCACAGGTAGTGGAATCCCGGCCTTCCATTCAGCCACTCCTCAACCCCTGGACCCTGCAGCTCTAGACCTGGGTACACTCCACTTTGCAGACCCCCTGAGTGAGATGGTGGATTCTGACCTGAGTTTCCATCTCAGTCTGACTGGGGACTCTGCCATCGCTGACATTCTAATGGATGAAACTCTGTCTCCGCTGGGAAGTGCCGACCCCCTCTTGTCCTCTGTGTCTCCTCAAGCCTCCAAAACAAGCAGTCGACACAGCAGCTTCAGCATGGAGGACGACTCCTGACCAGGCAACTCCTAGCCCCTGCTTTCCATTTGGCTGCAGAGGTTCATATCTGACCCAACTAACTGAATACAATGAACCAAGTGGTCAGAACTTCATTAGATCATCTATAGACCTCCTGGTGTCTCCCGTTCTCTAGATCCCCTCCAATTGGCCTGGGTGACACTAACTGACTTCTTATCATTGACCAGAGTGGAGGGTAATCCAACTAGCAATATAGTTTAGAACCTTTCTAGGACTTTGGTAGAGGCCAGAGCAGAGTGAAGACACATGGTCAGGTTAAGGGCCAATGTTCAGTGCCGATGTCTTGATATAAACCATTTGCCAGAAATCCATGCACGTTAGGGTAAGTGTGTCAGCCGCAGTCCTCTAATGGTGTGTCAGCCGCAGTCCTCTATAATGGTTGTTGTGTCCAGCCGAGTCCTCTAATGTGTGTGTCACCGCAGTCCTCTAATGGTTGTGTCAGCCGCAGTCCTCTAATGGTGGGGAACACCTGCACTTTACACGCACGGGCCACATCTTTAGATTCACATAGTGGTAAAATCCCAGGATAGAGGGTGAGACCACATAGAACAATGGTCAAGCTAATTGCAAAGCATTGGATCATGGTGTCGATTTTGAAGGAAAGGAATTATGGGTGCAGAACTGGGAAATCATAAAAACATGGATTTAATTAATAGGTGATAAAGGAAACTGCATAATAATTGGGATGGTTTGTGAGTGGGAGGTAGGTCAAGGACAGGGTCACAGGTAGAGGTAGGCAGGAGGGTCAGGTAGGAGGAAGGCAGGGCAAGGTCAGGTCAGGTAGGCAAGACGGGTCACAGGTAGGAGGTAGGCAACATGGTCACAGTAGGAGGTAGGCAAGGAACAGGTCCAGGTAGAGGTAGGCAAGGACAGGGTCACAGGTAGGAGGTGGCAAGGACAGGGTCACAGGGTAGAAGATATGCTAGACAAAGGGTGATGGGTGGGCAGAACAGTCGCAGGTAGGGGTGTGCTAGGACAGGGGATGGGTGAGGTTTGCATCACCATGCTTCTCTGTGTAAAACCATTTCCATGCTGTTTAAAAAGGAAAGTAGAGAGATCTGTGTTGAGGTTTTCACATACAATGTGCCCGAGTCTTTTCCATGGGTTTATACATTTTGTGTCCGTTCCTATGACCCGTTGGGGCTATTCAATAAAAGGTGCAGGTATGTGTTTAGTCTTCTCATAAGGTAGAGATCCAGCATGTACAAAGCCATAAAATGACATTCTGACACAATTGAAGCGGACATTGGCAGGATTGGGAAGGCTTTTCTACTGGCAAATCTACCAAGCAAATAACCAGGCAATGGTTGGCCCAACGTGGTTACACGTGTATTAAATAAACCAGATCAAGTCCTATAAAATAAAACCAATTCTGTATTCACCCGAGCCTGTCCACGCCTTCCCCAGACAGAGGCAAATGAAACAACTTCTAGGGTTGTTTGAAGGCCTGGGGAGGCTGGAGATCTAGATTGTCTGGGAATGTAATGTTCACTACATGTGCTAAGCTATGAATGAATTCCATGGAATCGTGTGTGTGTGATGGTGTATGAATGAAGTAAGGAGGATAATATCAGCTAGGGAGGGTTCTGGGTGTGCTGGTCTCATCCTGACCTCATAGCTGGAATGACCGTCTTTTCTGCTCCATGTTTTTATACAATGTATCCTGCTCTATGTAACGGCAGATTCCAATAAAAGCTTTTCAAACTCTCTACCCTAGCCCTCATTCTTTATCTCATTGACGCTGTGTGCAATGCTGTGGGCTGCTGTGGCAGTGCAATGACGGTGGCTGCTGTGTGCAGGCATGATGGGGGCTGCTGTGTGCCAGTGCATGACGGGGGCTGCTGTTGCAGTGCATGACGGGGGCTGCTGTGTGCAGTGCATGACGGGGGCTGCTGTGTGCAATGCATGATGGGGGCTGCTTGTGCAGTGCATGACGGGGCCTGCTGTGTGCAGTGCTGACTGGGGTGCTGCTGTGTGCAGTGCATGACGGGCTGCTGTGTGGCATGCATGACGGGGCTGCTGTGTGCATGCATGACGGTGCTGCTGGTGCAGTGCATGACGGGGCTGCTGTGTGCAGTGCTGACGGGGGCTGCTGTGGCTGCATGACGGGGGCTGCTGTGTGCAGTGCATGACGGGGGCTGCTGTGTGCATGCATGACGGGGGGCTGCTGTGTGCAGTGCATGGTGGGGGCTGTGCTGTGTGGCAGTGCATGGGGGGCTGCTGTGTCAGTGCTAATGACGGGGAGCTGCTGTGTGCAGTGTATGACGGTAGCTGCGTGTGCGTGAGTGGTTGCTGGTGTCGTGCATGTGGGGGCTGTGTGTCAGTGCGATGGGGACTGCTGTGTGCAGTGTATGATGGGGGCTGCTGTGTGCAGTGCATGATTGGGGGCTGCTGTGTGCAGTGCATGATTGGGGACTGCTGTGTGCAGTGTATGACGGGGGCTGCTGTGTGCAGTGTATGATTGGGGACTGCACGGACACATCTCCTAGTAACACATCCGCTAGGAGCTCCCCCAAACCCCCCCTCCTACTACCAATCTGCTATGAGTCCGCATGTCCAAGTGGCGAGAGGGAATGGATCACTAACGGTCTCCGTGTGGGACAGGGAAAGATAAGTAGTGGAACGTCAGTCCTAAAAAAGAACAAATAAAGTGCAATACATTAGAAAGTGCTGCTACCAAACAACAACCAGGGACCATTAAAACAAATGATACATGTTTCGCCACTATAGCGACTTTATTACATGCACTCATAACTAGAATTTAAAGGAGCTGACGACGGACTTAGTGCATGGTGCGCGTCGGACTTGTCGGAGGAAGTGGTGAGGACCGAGAGACCAGGTAGTATCTCAACTTCTTTCCGTGCTCCTGCAGGTTTTTTGGAAGAACGGGAAGTAAGACGTAGCTTCTTTACCTACCGTTCTTCAATACAACTGACTACAAAAAATGAATTTTACCAGTGGAGATACCCTTCAATTTCTGTTATGGAAAAAGTATCTGCCTCCTCCATCTGCGCAATGAGCTTTTTATAAGCTTAGCATGTGCAGAAGGGCAGCAGGTAAAACAGCAGACACATCATTGGCTGTGATATCAGCATAAAGGGAGGAGCCAATTACTTTGCCAAATGGGGACAATAATAGTAATGCAGTAATAAATGGCTGAATATATTAGTTGGACTGGACATTCCCTTTAAGCCCTAGGTGCCATTATTACTTTAATACATATACTTAAGTTCTGTTGGTACGGGGATACTATATAATATTGAGTATTACTGGTATTTAAACATATACTGTAGTTCTGGTTGGTACAGGGATACTATATAATATTGAGAATTACTGGTATTAATACATATACTGTTATTTCTGGTTGGTACAGGGATACTATATGATATTGAGAATTACTGGTATTAATACTTATACTGTAGTTCTGGTTGGTACGGGGATACTATATAATATTAATAATTACTGGTATTAATAAATACCGGTATACTGTAGTTCTGGTTGGTACAGGGATACTATATAATATTGAGAATACTGGTATTAATACATATACTGTAGTTTCTGGTTGATCCAGGAAGACTTTCCGATTGGCCATTTGGAGTCAGGTGGAATTCTCCCAATCCCCCATTTTTTTGCCTTCCTCTGGTCCAAAAGGTAGGTATGGTAGTAGGATATAAATGTTGGACTAGATGGACGTATGTCTTTATACAACCTCCAATACTATGTTACTATGTAACTGTTATACAGACGTTATGGGTAGGGTATAAAGGTTGGACTAGATGGACGTATGTCTTTATAAAACCTCCAAAACTATGTTACTATGTAACTGTTATACAGACATTATGGGTAGGGTATAAAGTTTGGACTAGATGGATGTATGTCTTTATACAACCTCCAATACTATGTTACTTTTGTAACTGTTATACAGAATTATGGGTAGGGTATAAAGGTTGGACTAGATGGGACCTATGTCTTTATATACAACCTCCAAAACTATGTTACTATGTAACTGTTAGACAGACAGACAATTATGAGTAGTGTATAAAGGTTGGACTAGATGGACCTATGTCTTTATAAACCTACCAATACTATGTTACTATGTAACTGTTATACGACGAGTGTGGGGTTTCTGGTGTAATAGGGGGTCTCTGTTCTGTATTGTGGGGTTTCTAGTGTAATAGGGGGTCTCTGTTCTGTATTGTGGGGTCTCTGTTGTGTAATAGGGGGTCTCTGTTCTGTATTGCAGGGTCTCTTGTGTAGTAGGGGGTCTTTGTTCTGTATTGTGGGGGTCTCTGTTTGTGTAACGGGGTCTCTTGTGTAACGGGGTCTCTTGTGTAACGGGGTCTCTTGTGTATTGGGGGTCTCTGTTGTGTAATAGGGGTTGGTTATGTAAAAGGGGTCTCTGTTGTGTAATGGGGGTTTCTGTTGTGTATTTGGGGTCTCTGTAATAGAGGGTCTGTGTTGTGTAATTGGGGATTCTGTGTGATAGAGGGTCTCTGTTCTGTACCCCAGGGTATAATAGGGAGTCTCTTGTATAATACGGCGTCTCAGTTGTGCAATAGGGGTCTCTTGTATAATAGGGCGTCTCCAGTGTGAGCCCTGGACTCCTATCGTATTATATATCCTATGAGGTATAAGTACTGGCAAGTGTCGACCCACCGGGCGGGATCCTATTGTAATTACAGGGGAGCTTATCACTGTTCTGATATCCTTTGTAATTACGTGTGAACGCCCACCTGTCTCGTATCTATTCCTAAATAGGTAAATATAAACAAGTGTGATCTGAGCCCACGGTCTCTAAGCCTATGCAACGTAATTTTCAAGTTCCTGGATGGGAGCCTACACGCTCCCCTCCCTAATTGTAATTACAGACCTTTGAGCCCATGGTCTCTATCCTATTGGTAATTCTACCGTGTAGCCCCACGGCTCTATCCGAGTGTAATTACAGTGTGAGCCCACGGTCTCTATCCATTGTAATTACAGTGTGAAGCCCACGGTCCTGTATCCTATTGTAATTACAGTGTTGAGCTCACTGTCTCTATCCTATTGTAATTACAGTGTGGCCCATGGTCTCTTCCTACCTATTGTAATTACAGGTGATCCCCACGGTCCTATCCTATTGTACTACATTGTGTCCCACGGCTCTATCCTATTCTAATTACAGCAGTTTGGAGCCACGGTCTGGTTTTCTATTAATTACAGTTTGACCTACATTCCGTATCCTATTGTACTTACAGTTTGGGCCATGGTCCTCTATCCTATTGTATTACAGTGTGAGCCCACACGGTCTCTATCCTTTGTAATTCCAGTGTGAGCCCCTGGTCTCTATCCTATTGTCCTTACATGTGAGCCCACGGTCGGTATCCATTGTCATTCGTTGAGCTTATGTCTGTATCCTATTTAATTACAGTGGTTGAGCCCACGGTGCTCTATCCTATTGGTAATTACAGTGTTTACCTACATTCCCGTATCCTTATTGTAATTACAGTGTGATCCCACGGTCTGTTCCTATGTACTTACATGTGAGCTTATGGCTGTATCCTAATTGTAATTACAGGTGAGCTCACGGTCCTCTTCCTATTGGTATTACAGTGTGAGCCCAAGTCCTGTATCCTATTGGTAATACAGGTGAGCTTATGGTCTGGTATCCCTATTGTTTACATGTGAGTCCCACGGGTCTCTATCCATTGTAATGACATGTGCCCCCGGTCCTGCTCCTATTGATTACAGTGTGAGGCCCACGGTCCGTATCCTATTGTAATTCCAAGTGTGAGTCTTAGGTCCTGTATCCTATTGGTAATTACAGTGTGGAGCCCACGGTCTGTATCCTATTGTATTAAGTGGTAGCCCCGGTCTGTAGCCTAATTGTAATTACAGTGTTAGGCCCACTGTCGCTAGCCTATTGTAATACAGTGTGAAGCCCACGTCTCTACCTATTGTAATTAACGTGTGAGCCCACGGTCTCTATCCTATTGTTATTACAGTTGTGAGCCCACGGGCTGTATCCTTTGTAATAATACAGTGTAAGTGTGAGCCCCAACGGTCCTGTAGCCTATTGTACATTACAGTTTGAGCCTCCGGTCCCATTTCCATTGTAATTACAGTGTGAGCTTATGGTCTGTATCCTATTGTAATTACAGTGTGAGCCCATGGTCTGTATCCTATTGTAATTACAGTGTGAGCCCACGGTCTGTATCCTATGTAATTACAGTTTGAGCCTCAGTCCTTATCCTTTGTAATTACGTTTTGAGCCCATGTCTCTATCCTATTGTAATTACAGTGTGGCCCACGGTCTCTATCCTATGTAATTACAGTGTGCGCCCATGGTCTCTATCCTATTGTAATTACAGTGTAGCCCACTGTCTCTATCCTATTGTAATTTACATGTGAGCCCACGGTCTCCTATCCTATTGTAATTAAGTTTGAGCCCATGGTCTCTATCCTATTGTAATTACAGTGTAGCCCACGCTCTTGTATCCATTGTAAATTCCGTGGTGAGCCCACGGTCTGTATCCTATTGAAATTACAGTGTGAGCTTATGATGGTCTGTATCCTATTGTAGAATTACACAGTGTGAGCCCCGGTCCCTATCCTATGTAATTACAAGTGTGAGCCGCACGCTCTGTATCCTATTGTAATTCGATGTGAGGCCCACGGTCTGTATTCCATTTTCATTCCAGTGTTAGCCCACGCTCTCTATCCTAGTGTAATTACAGTGTGAGCCTCACAGTTCTGTATCTATTTAATTCAGTGTAGTCCACGGTCCATATCCTAGGGATTATATGTGAGGCCCGACGGTCTTTATCCTATTGTAAATTACAGTGTGTAGCCCATTGGTCTGTATCATTGTAATTACCGTTGAGCCCACGCTCTCTATCCTATTGTAATTACCTGTGAGCCCACGGTCTTGTATCTATTGTATTAGCAATTTGGCTCACTGTCCTGTATCCTTTGTAATTACAGTGTGAGCCCACGGTCTGTATCCTATTGTAAATACAAGTGTGAGGCAACACGGTCGTATCCTATTGGTAATTACCGTGAGAGCCCACGGTCCTGTATTCCATTGTATTACAGTGTGGCCCATGGTCTGTATCCTAGTGTAATATAGGGGAGCCCACGTCCCTATCTATTGAAATTACCGTTGAGCCCAGGTCTGTATCCTATTGTAATTTACACTGTGTGAGCTTATGATCTGTATCCTATTGTAATTACATGTGTGAGCCCACTGGTCCCTGGATCCTTGTGTAATTAACAGTGTGAGCTTAATGTCTATATCCTATTGTATTAACAAGTGTGAAGCCCACGTCCGTATCCTATTGTAATTACAGTGTGAGCCCATGGTCCCTATACTATTGAAATTACAGTGTGAGCCCACGGTCTGTATCCTATTGTAATTACAGTGTGACTTATGGGTCTGATCCTATTGTATTACAGTGTGAGCCCACGTTCCGTACCTATTGTATTACAGTGTGACCCAAACGTCTTATCCGATTGTAATGACAGTGTTAGCCCACGGTCTGTAATCCTATTGTCATTACAGTGTGAGCCCACGGTCCCCTATCCTATGAAAATTACAGTGTGGGCCCACGGGCCTGTATCCTATGTAATTAAGTGTGACTTATGGTCCTATATCCTATTGTAATTACAGTGTGAGCCACGGTCCGTATCCTATTGTAATTACAGTGTGATCCCACAGGTCCCTATACTATTGAAATTACAGTGGTAGCCCGACCCGGTCTGTCACCTTTGTAATTACAGACAGTGTGAGCTTATGGTCGTACCTATTGTAATACAGTATGAGCTTATGGTCTGTATCCTATTGTAATTACAGTGTGAGCCCAACATCGGTATCCTATTGTAATTACAAGTGGTGAGCCCACGTTCTCTATCCCTATTGTAATTACAGGGGTAGCCCACCGCCTCTCTCCTATTGTACTTACAGTGTGAGAAGCCCACTGGTCTGTTCCTATTGTAATACAGTGTGAGCCCACGGTCTGTATCCTACCTATTGTAATTACAAGTGTGAGTCCCACGGTCTCTATCCTATTTTAATATACAGTGTGACCCACGGTCCATATCCTATTGTAAGTATAGTGTGAGCCCACGGTCTGTATCCTATGTAATTACAGTGTTAGCCCACGGTCTTTATCCTATTGTAATTACAGGTGAGCCCCCCACGGTCCTGTATCCTCTTGTTAATTACAGTGGTGAGCCCACGGTCTGTATCCTATTGTAAATTACAGTTAGCCTACAGTCCGTATCCTATTGTAATTCAGTGTGAGCCCACTGATCTCTATCCTATGTAATTACAGTGGAGCACCACGGTCTTAGTCCTATTGTAATTACAACAGGTGAGCCCCACGGTGCGTATCTTTCGTAATTACATGTGAAAGCCCACGGTCTCTATCCTATTGTAATTACAGTGTGAGCCCATGGTCTGTAATCCTTATTCTAATTACATTACAGTGTGAGCCCACGCTCTGTATCATATTGTAATTACAGTGTGAAGCCCCCCGGTCCTGATCTATGTAATTACAGTGTGAGCCCCACTGTCCGTATCCCCTATTGTAATTACCGTGTGAGCCCACGGTCCCTGTATCCTATGTATTACAGTGTGACCCCACGGTCTGTATCCTATTGTAAGTACATGTGAGCCTTATGTCTTTTCCTATTGTACTACAGTGTTAGCCCACGGTCTCTATCCTGTTTGTAATTACAGTGTGAGCCCACGGTCCATTCCATTGGAATTAGAGTGTGAGCCCATGGTCTGTATCCTATTGTAATTACAGTGTGACCCACGTTCTGTATCCATTTGTAATTACAGTGTGAAGCCCCCACGGTCTGTTCCTCTTGTAATACAGTGTGAGCCCACAGTCTCGATCCTATTGGAATTACAGTGTGAGCCCATGGGTCCGATACCTATTTGTATTATAGTGTGAGCCCACATTGTATCCTATTGGAATTAACAGTGTTGAGCCCACGGTCTGTATCCTGTTGTAATTACAGTGTGAGCCCACGGTCTCTTCCTATTGTCATTACAGTGTGATCCACGGTCTGTATCCTTTGGAATTACGTGTGAGCCCACGGTCTCTATCCTATTGTCATTAACAGTGTGGAGCCCACGGTCCCTCTTATCCTATTGTAATTAAAGTGTGATCCAACGGTCCATATCCTATTGTAATACAGTGTGAGCCAGGCGGTCTGTATTCTATTGTAATTACAGTGTGAGCCCTCAGGTCCCTTGTCTCCTATTGTAATTACAAGTGTGAGAGCCCACGGTCTGTATCCTATTTTAATTACAAGTGGTGAGCCTAGGTCTCTATCCTATTTAATTATAGTGTGAGCCCACGGTCTTTCCTATTGTATTACAGTGTGGAGCCCACGGTCTGTCTCCTATTGTAATTACAGTGTGAGCCCACGGTCCATATCCTATTGTAATTATAGTGGTGAGCCACGGTCCCTCTAATCCTATTGTAATTACGTGTGACCCAGGTCCTCTATCCTATTGTAATTACAGTGTAGCTTTATGGTCTGTATCCATTTTAATTACCGTGTGAGCTATGGTCTGGTATCCATTTTAATTACAGTGTGAGCCCACGTCTCTATCCGATTGTAATAACAGTTGTCGTGTGACCCCACGGTCTGTATCCTATTGTAAATCAGTGTGAGCCCACGGTCGGTATCATATGTAATTACAGTGTGAGCCCACGGTCTCTATCCTATTGTAATTACAGTGTGGCCCACGGTCTGTATCCTATTGTAATTACAAGTGTTAGCCCACGGTCTGTATCCTATTTGGTAATTACAGGTTAGCCACGGTCTGTATCCTATTGTAATTACATTTTGGAGCTCACGGTCCTCATAATCCTATTGTATTACAGTGTGAGCCACGTCTCTAGCCTTTGTACTTCACAATGTGGCCCACGTCTCCTATCCTATTGTAATTACATTTTGACCTAACGTCCCGTATCCTATTATTACAGTTTGAGCCCAGGGTCCTATCCTATGTGTAATTCAGTGTGAGCCCCGGTCTCTATCCTATTGTAATTACCGTGTGAGCCCACGGTCCATATCCTTTGTAAGTAAGTGTGATCCCATGGTCTGTATCCTATGTAATTACAAGTGGGAGTGAGCCCACGGTCTCTCTTCCTATTGTAATTACCGTGTGAGGCCCCACGGTCTCTTATCCTATTGTAATTACCAGTGTGAGCCACGGTCCATATCCTATTGTAATTAAGTGTGAGCCCACGGCGGTCTGTATCCTTTGTATGACATTGTGAGCCCCCGTCTCTATCCTATTGTAATTACAGTGTGAGCCCATGGTCTCTATCCTATTGTAATTACTAAGTGTGGAGGCCCACGGTCTCTATCCTGTTGTAATTCCAGTGGTGAGCCCACGGTCGTCTATCCTATTGTAATTACGGTGTGAGCCCATGTCTGTATCCTATGAATTACATGTGGGCCCACGGTCTGTAATCCTGTTGTAATTACAAGTGTGAGCCCACGGTCCTGTATCCTATTGTAATTACAGTGTGAGCCCATGGTCTGTATCCTATTGTATTACAAGTGTGAGCCCATGTCCCTATCCTATTTTAATTACAGTGTGGGCCCACGTTCTCTTATATCCTATTGTAATTACAGTTGAGGGGAGCCCACGGTCCTCTAATCCTATTGTAATTACCGTGTGAGCCCGGGTCTTTATCCTATTGTAATTACATGTGAGCCATGGTCTTATCCCCTGTTGTAATTACAGTGTTACCCACGGTCTGTATCGCTATTGTACTTACAGTGTGGAGATGTGAGCCCCTGGCTGTTCCTGTTGTAATTACAGTGTGAAGCCCACGGTCCTATACTATTGTAATACAGTGTGAGCCCTTGTCTGTATCCTATTGTCCTTACTACAGTGTGAGCCCTGGTCTGTACCTGTTGTAATTACAGTGTGAGCCACGTCCTGTATCCATTGTATACAGTGGTTCGCCCATGGTCTGTATTCCTATTGGATTTACACGTTTGAGCCCCACGGTCTCTAATCCTATTGTATTACAAAAGTGTGCGCCAACGGTCCTCTATCCATTGTATACAACGTTTGAGCCCACGTCATTCTATCTATTGGTAATTCCAGTGTGAGCCCATGGTCGTATCCTCCTCATTGTCAATTACAGTGTGAGCCCATTGTCTGTATCCTGTTGTAATTACAGTGTGAGCCCACGTTCTGTATCCTATTGTAATTTACAGTGTGAGCCCACGGTCTGTATCCCATTGGGTAATATACAGTGTTAGCCCACGGTCTCTATCCTAGTAATTACGTGTGAAGGCCCACGTGTCCATATCCTATTGTTTCTGTGTGAGCCCATGGTCTGTATCCTATTGTGAATTCCAGTGTGAGCCCCACGGTCCCGTCTATCCTATTGTACTTACGTGTGAGCCCATGGTTTGTATCCTATTGTAAATTACGTGTGAGCCATTGCTGTATCCATTGTAATTCAAGGTGCGCCACGGGTGCTGTCTCCTATTGTATTACAGTGTGAAGCCCACGGTCCGTTCCTATGTAATTACAGTGTTAGCCCACTCGTACCTCTATCCTATTGTATTACAAGTGGTGAGCCCCCAGGTCCTCTCTCCTAATTGTAATTACAGTGTGCGCCCACTGTCTGTATCCTATTGTAATTACATTGTGGCCCACGGTCTCCTATCCTATGGTAATTACAGTATAGCCCCTGTCTGTATCCTATTTAATTACAGTGGTGACCCACGTCTCTAATCCTATTGTAATTAAGTTTGAGAGCCCAAGGTCTGTAATCCCTACATTGTAAATTACATTAGTGAGCCCACGGTCTGTATCCATTGTATTACAGTGTGAGCCCACCAATTTTCTGTATTCCCGATTGTAATTACAGTGTGAGCCCAACCGTCCTGTATCCTATTGTAATTACAGTGTGTATCCCACGGTCTGTATCTATTGTAATTACAGTGTGCGCCCACGTCCTGTATCATCCTATTGTACTTACAGTGGAGCCCCACGGTCCGTTGCTATGTAATACAATTGTGAGCCCCAACCCACGGTCTCATATCGCTATTCCTATTTGTAATTACACAAGTGTGAGAAGTGAGAGAGCCATGGTCTCTATCCTATTGGTAATTACAGTGTGAGTGAGCCCACGGTCTTTATCCTATTTATTACCAGTGTGAAAGCCCACGGTCTGTATCCTAATTGAATTACAAGTGTTAGCCCGAGCCCACGGGTCTGTAATCCTATTGTAATTACAAGTGTGAGGAAATGTGAGCAGTGTGCGAAAGTAGTGAGCGGATGAGAGAAAAAGGGTGCGCAGGGCAGACAGTGGAGATGAGGGCGAGCTTCATCTTGCGCTGCCTCTTGTCTGCGCCGTGGATGCCGCAGCCAGTGTAAAAACAACCAGTGTGAGTGCGGAGAGTGTGAAGCCTGTGCGGTGCACTGTATATCACGAAAAACGTGTGAGAATGAGTGAGCCCCACGGGTCTGATCCTATTGTACTTACCAGTGTGAGCCGAGCCCACGGTCTGTATCCTTTGTAATTACAAAATTGTGAGCCCCACGTGTCGTACCTATTGTAATTATAGTGTGAGCCCCGTGTCTCTATCCTATTGAATTGAAACAGTGTGACCCACGGTCCTCTTAATCCTAATTGTATACAGTGTGAAAGCCACCAACGGTCTGTAGCCTCCCTATTGGTAATTACATGTGAGCCCACGGTCTCTATCCTATTGTAATTACAGTGTGAGCACTCACCGGTCTCTAGCCTATTGTAATTTACAGTGTGGCCCACGGTCTCTATCCTATTGTAATACAGTGTGAGCTCACGGTCTCTTTCCTATTGTAATTACAGTATTTAGACAAAACAACACCTGGATAGTAAGTTTTCCTGGCAGTTTTCCACTAAGTGGCCGCCCGTGTCAATATAAGATATGTTTTCCTTTTTCATTCCTCCTGGCATATGGTTTATTGCAATTCCTTCTCCACACCTCCTTTCTCTCTTCTCCCACCCCCCCAACACACGCCATCAACCATCAGGTAATTAGAAGGTTATAGCCTAAGGTCCAATCTACTGGTAAAATGAGATGAAATGATCAAATCGTCCACACTACCTACTATTACTCTAATGCACTATGTTAACTGTACCAAAAAACAACACACTGTCTGACACTTTAATAGCGCACCCAGCGGTGTCATGTACCCCGTAGGCATGTGCTGTAAATTATCTTTTGTGTGTAAGGACATAGACACAGGAGGGAATACAATACCCCTAAAATCACACAATCCACATAACAAGTCACACAACAGACACTCTAACTGATTTAAACCCATATAACACTCATCGCAACGTTTCTTTTGTTTTCACAAATAGACTGTCCTAAAGTAGTCAGCACATAAAGCGATGCCAAAGGGATAACAGAGTTTTAATAATAGGCAGTGACACCTTTTACTGTGGCCTCACTCCTGGGCAAGCCTCTGTGACACCTTGGCCTGGCCTCCATGCCCCAATGATCAGCCATGCTGGCCTGTCTGGAATTCCCACTAGCTTCCCCCTCTCCCCCCAGGTCACAGCCCACCAAAAATCAATCGAAGATCCCACAAATTCAACTATACTATCGGAACCTTTATAATAAAGTATACCGTTATATGATATAATAAATATATCTATGGATATTTAAACCACGCATGTATTAAGGATAAGCTACACCCTAATCGCAAGAGGAATTCAAATCATATCCACCCACACCCCTTAGTACCACAACGCAATAATATCAGAAGCACACGCACAATATATAATATAACCACGACCAACGCCATGTATTGTAAGGATAATGGTAGTTGTGTATAAATTGTTGGATTTTGCCTTTATAAAAATATGAAATATGAAAAACCAACACCGCATGTTATAGAAAAGGATAATTCGATCACCAAATAATCACAAAAATCACCTTTATTATTATAAGAAATTTAATTAATTATATAATTTATATATTAAATATTACACAAATAAAAATAAATTTATAATTATAACCCCACGCATGTATTATTCAAAGGATAATGGTATCAAGACATCAGGGGAACACCATTTATATACCACACCATGTATTAGATAAGGATACATGGATCACTTTATACCACCATGTATTATAGGATAATGCTATCACCTTTATAACCCCCACATGTATTATAAGGATAATCGGTATCACTTTTACCACCCATGTAATTATAAGAGGATAATGTATCACCTTTATACCACCCATGTATTATAATGCATAATACTATCACTTTATTAACCACGCATGTATATAAGATAATGGTATCACCTTTGATAACCACCACATGTATTATACGGATAATGGTATCAACTTTATACCACCATGTATTATAAGGATAATGGTATCACCTTTATACCACCCATGTATTATAGGGATAACGGTATCACCTTTATACCACCCATGTATTATAAGGATATGGTGTCACCTTATACCACCCATGTATTAATAGGATAATGGTATCCCTTTATACCACCCATGTATTATAAGGATATGGTATCACCTTTATACCACGCATGTATTATAAGGATAATGAGTACCACCTTTATCACCCCTTTATTTATAAGATTATGATATTTAAACCATGTATATAAGGAATGGTATCACCTTATACCACCAGTATTATAAGGATAATGGTATCACCTTATACCACCCATGTATATAAGGATAATGGTATCACCTTATACCCCATGTATTATAAGGATATGCTATCACCTTTATACACCACTATGTTATAAGGATAATGGTATCACCTTTATACCACGCATGTATTATAAATGATAATGGTATCACCTTTATACCACCCATGTATTAAGGATAAATGGTATCACCTATTATCCAACCATGTATATATAGGATAAATGGTTCCACCTTTATACCACCCATGTTATTATAGGATAATGGTATCACCTTTATACCACGACCTGTATTATAAGGATAATGCGTCACCTTTCATAACTCACCACCCATGTATTATAAGGATAATGGTATCACCTTTATACCACGCATGTATTATAAGGATAACGGTATTCACCTTTTATAACCACCCATGTATTATAAGGATAACGGTATCACCTTTATACCACCCATGATTATAAGGATAATGGTACACCTTTAAACCACCATGTATTTATAAGATAACGGAAATCAATCACCTTTCCACCATGTATATAAGGATAATGGTATCACCTTTATACCCCATGTAATTATAAGGATAATCGGTATCACCTTTATACCACCCATGTATTATAAGGATAAGGTATCACCTTTTTTTATAACCACCCCATGTATTAATAAGGATAATGCTATCACCTTATACCACCATGTTTATAGATAGAGGATAACGGTATCACCTTTATACACCCGCATTATTATAAGGATAATTCTATCACCTTTTATACAACCATGTATATAAGGATAATGGTATCACCTTTATACACCACCCATGTATTAATAAGGATAATCGGTATCACTTTATACCACCAGTATTATAAGGATAATGGTATCACCTTTATACCACCCATGTATTATAAGGATAATGGTATCACACCTTTATACCAACCCCAGTATTATAGGAATAATGGTATCACCTTTATAACCACCATGTATTATAAGGATATGCTATCACCTTTATACCACCCATGTATTATAAGGATAATGGTATCACCTTTATACCACCCATGTATATAGGAAATAATGGTATCACCTTTATACTACCCATGTATTTAATGATATGGTATCACCTTTATACCCCCATGTATTTAAGGATAACTGTATCAACTTTATACCACGCATGTATTATAAGGTATAAGCAGGTGTCACCCTTTATACCACCATGTATTATAAGTGATACGTAATCACCTTTATACCACCCATGTATTATAGAAGAATAATGGTAATCACATTTATAACCACCCATGTATTATAATTATATGCTATCACCTTATACCCTCCCATGTATTATAAGGATGTGGTATCACCTTTATACCACCCTGTATTATAAGGAGAATGGTTCACCGTTTATACCACCCATGTATTATAAGGTAATGGTATCACCTGTTATTACCACCCATGTATTATAAGGATAATGGTATCACCTTTATACCACCCATGTATTATAGATATGCTATCATCACCTTTATACCACACATGTATTATAAGGATAATGGTATCACCTTTATACCACCCATTATTATAAGGATAACGGTATCACCTTATACCACCCATGTATTATAAAGGATAATGTATTCACCTTTATACCACCCATGTATTATAAGGATAATGGTATCACCTTTATACCACCATGTATTATAAGGATAATGGTATCACTTTTATACCACCCATGTATTATAGGATAATGGGTATCACCTTTATAACACCCATGTATTATAAGGATAATGGTATCACCTTTATCCACCCATGTATTATAAGGATAAGCTATCACTTTATACCACCATGTATCATAAGGATAATGGTATCACCTTTATACCACCCATGTATTTAAGGATAATGATCACCTTTATACCACCCATGTATTATAAGGATAGTATCATCACCTTTTAATACCACCCATGTATTATAAGGATACTGGTTCACCTTTATACGCCCATGTATTATAAGGATAATGGTATCATCCTTTATACCACCATGTATGATAAGGATCTGCTATCACATTTATACCCACTCCACGAAGCACACTCCACCAAAACTACCCATTACCCCTAAATGGAGAGCCACCAATACCACCCATGTATTATAAGGATAAGTAATCACCTTTATACCACCATGTATTAAAGGATAATGTATCACCTTTATACCGCCATGTTTATAAGGATAATGGGTATCACCTTTATACCAACCCATGTATTATAAGGATAATGGTAGACTCCACCAATGTATTATAAGTATCACCCCCCATGTATTATAGGATAATGGTATCACCTTTATCTTTATACCACCATGTATTATAAGGATAATGGTATCACCTTTATACCACCCATGTATTAAGGATAATGCTATCACCTTTATACCACCCCTGTATTTAGAGATAATGGTATCACCTTTATACCACCCTGTATTATAAGGATAATGGATCACCTTTATACCACCATGTATTATAAGGATAATGGTCACCTTGATACCACCATGTATTATAAGGATAATGGTATCACCTTATACCACCCATGTATTATAAGGATACTGGTATCACCTTTATACCACGCCATGTATTATAAGGATAATGGTTACCTTTATACCACGCATGTATTATAAGGATAATCGGTATCACCTTATACACGCCATGTATTATAAGGATAATTCATCACACCTTTATACCAACGCATGTTTATATAGGATAATGTACTAACCTTTATAGCCACCCATGTATTATAAGATACGGATCACTTTATACCACGCCTGTTAGTACCGCTTTGAAAACTTAATTCCAGATACAAAGACTTCCAGCGCACACTGTAATCGAAGTCATACATGGCAGTCAAGTAGGATCACCAAAACATATAATGTAGACCATCGCGACAAACACGCCAAAACGTTTTGAGGTCGTAGCCTCCCAGGTCTTTTACTCATAAGGTTTCAAACATAGCGTCCAGGACCTGCCTTTTATAGGCCTATTCATCCTTACGTCAAGGGGATGATAGCTAAAAAGACATGGAGCGCTGACATAACATATTCTAACACACACACTAAAACTTTGCTGTAAACTTCATTACTTGTCTACTACTAAGCAAAGGGGAATGACGCGATTTCTCACTATGACACATGAAAAACAACGAATACTGAGAGTAAGAAGAAAAGTATTAACAGAACATATAACACACATCGCGGGTGTCACAATAGAGAAAAGACAAAGACAATTTTAGACACTTACATCACATTTGTACATTCAAACTTCAAAAGCCTAAATACCCAATGTATCAGATAAAAACCCTCCAGGTAACACACATCAATCTATATAGCATACAAGACCACCAGTTACTCAATTGTTACTATGTACTGTTATAACAACATTAATGGGTATGGTTAAAGGTTGACTAGATGGACGTATGTCTTTATATAAGCCTCCGAATACTATGTTAGCTAATGTAACTGTTATACAGACCTAGGGTAGGGTATAAAGGTTGGACTAGATGAGTATGGTCTTTATATAACTCCAATACTATGTTACTAATGTAATCCTGTTATAGCAGCTTTATGGGTGGGGTGAAGGTTGTACTAGATGGACGTGGTCTTTATTACACCTCAGAATACTATTTTACTATTAACTGTTATACCGACATATGGGTAGGGTATACATTTGGACTAAGAGGGACTATGTCTTTATAACACCTCCATACTATTTACTAATGTCACTGTTATAACAGACATTAGGGTAGGGTATAAGGTTTGACTAGATGGACGTATTTTCTTTATCTAACGCTCCAATACTCTGTACTATTTAACTGTTATACAGACAGACATTATGGGTAGGGTTAAGGTTGGACTAGATGGGGACTGTATGTCTTTTATAACTCTCCAATACTATGTTACTATGTAACTGTTAACAGACATTATGGTAGGGTTATAAAGGTTGGACTTAGATGGACGTATGTCTTTATACACCTCGCAAGACTATGTTACTATTTAAGGCTGTTTAAACAGAATTATGGGTATGGTATAAAGGTTTGACTAATGGATGTATGTCTTCTAATTATAACAACCTCTTCAATAGCTATGTTACTTGTACTTGTTATAGCAGACAGTAATGGGTAGGGATATAAAGGTTGGGACTATATGGATTGTCTTTATACATACTCCAAGACGAGGGGACATGGAACGGGTAGACAGACATGAGAGGGGAGGATATAAAGGTTGGACTATATGGATGTATGTCTTTATACAACCTCCATACTATGTTACTAGTAACTTATAGCAACGTATGGGTCGGCATAATAAAGTTGGACGAGATGGATTTATGTCTTTATAACAAAAGCCTCCAATACTATGTACAGTAACTGTTTATCAAGACATTATGGGAGGGTATAAGGTTGGACTAGATGGAACGTATGTCTTTAGATCAACCTCCAATACTATGTTACTATGTAATCGTTATAGCATACCTTATGGGTCGGATATAAGGTTGGAACTCGATGGATGGAATGTCTTTAACAACGCTTCTCGAATAACTATTTACTATGTAACTGTTATACAAGACATTATGGGTAGATATAAGGTTGGACTAATGATGTATGCTTTATACAACCCTCCAATACTATGTACATGTAACTGTTATCAGACTTCATGTGTATGGTATTAAGTTTTGGATAGATGGACGTATGGTCCTTTAGACAACCTCCAATACTATGTTCTCTATGTAACGTGTTATAACCGACATTATGGGTAGGGTAAAAGGTTGGACTAGTGTACGTATGTCTTTAGCAACCTCAATAACGTATTTTACTATGTAACTGTTTACAGACATTATGGGGTATTGTATAGGGTTGGACTAGATGGACGTGTGTCTATTATAACAACCTCCATACTATTTATATGTAACTGTTATATCGACCATTATGGTTAGGGTATAAGTTGGACTAGATGGGAGTGCGTTGTCCTTTATACACCTCCATACTATCTTACTATGTAACTGTTATACAGACATTATGTGTAGGGTTAAAGGTTGGACTAGATGGACTTATGTCTTTATACAACTCCTAATACTATTTTATAGCTATGTACTGTTATAGTCCAGACATTATGGGTAGGGTATAAAAGGTTGGACTAGATGACGTTGTCTTTAGACAACCTAACTCTAATACTATGTTACTGATGTACTGTTTACAGACTATTATGGTAGGGTATAAAGGGTTGGACTAGATGAGCGTATGTCCTTTATACAACCTCCAAACTATGTTAACTACTATGTAACTGTTATACAAACATTATGGGTAGGGTATAAAGGTTGGACTAGATGGACGTACGTCTTTATACAACCTCCAATACTATGTTACATTGTAACTGTTTAATACAGACATTATGGGTAGGTGTATAAGGTTGGACTAGATGGGACGTATGTCTTATACAACCTCCAATAACTATGTTACTATGTAAACTGTTAGACAGCAGTAAAACATTATGGGTAGAGGTAAAAGGTTGGACTAACTAATGACGCTATGTCTTTAATACAACCTCCATACTATGTTACTATGTAACTTTATAGGCAAGACCATTATGGGTAGGGTATAAAGGTTGATACTAGATTGATGTATGTCTTTATACAACCTCCAATACTATGTTACTATATAACTGTTATACAGACTTATTGTAGGGTATAAAGGTTGGACTAGATGGCCGTATGTCTTTAATCAACCTCCTAACATACCATTTTACTAAGTAAGTGTTATACAGACATTATGGGTAGGGTATAAAGGTGTTGGACTAGTATGGAACGTATGTCTTTATACAACCTCCAATACTATGTTACTATGTAACTGTTATAACAGACATTATGGGTAGGGTATAAGGTTGGACGAGTAGGGACCGTATTGCTTTATCAACCTCCAATACTATGTTACTATGTAACTGTTATACAGACTTATGGGTAGGTATAAAGTTGTGACTAGAGGACGTATGTCTTTATACAACCTCCAATACTATGTTACTATGTAACTGTTATACAGACATTATGGGTATGGGTAATAAAGGTTGGACTAGACGGACGTTAGTCTTATACAACCTCCAATACTATGTTACTATGTAACTGTTATACAGACATTATGGGTAGGGTATAAAGGTTGACTAGATGGACGTATGTCTTTATACAACCTCCATACTTGTTCCTATGTAACTGTTATAGCGACATTATGGGTTGGTTAAAGGTGGACTAGATGGACGTATGTCTTTACCAACCTCCAACTATGTTTACTATGTACTGTTATACAGACATTATGGGTAGGGTATAAAGGTTGGACTAGATGTATTATGTCTTTATACAACCTCCATACTATGTTACTATGTACTGTTATACAGAATATTATGGGTAGGTATAAAGGTTGACTAGATGGACCGTATGTCTTTATAACACAACTCTCATACTAGTTTACTATGTAACTGTTATCGAGGCACATTATGGGTAGGTTCTAAAGGTTGGGACTAGATGGACTGTCATTATACAACTCCCAATACTATGTTACATGTAACTGGTTATAACAGATCATTATGGGTAGGGTATAAGGTTGGACTAGATGGACGTTATGTCTTTATACAACCTCCAATACTATTTGACTATGTAACTGTTATACGATATTATGGGTCAGGGTATAAAGGTATGGACTAGATGGACGTATGTTTATACAACGCTCCAATACTATGTTACTATGTAACTGTTATACAGACATTATGGGTAGGGTATAAAAAGTTGGACTAGATGGACGTATGTCTTATACAAGCCTCCAATACTATAGTTTAGTACTATGTAACTGTATACAGATTCTGGGTAGGTTAATAAAGGTTGACTAGATGACGGTATGCTTTATACAACCTCAATACTATGTTAGCTATGTAATCTGTTAGACAGACATTGATGGGTAGGGGTCTAAAGGTTGGACTAGATGACGATTCTTTATATACCTCATACGATGTATACTCTGTAAGCTGTTATAAGAGCATGATGGGTATGGTATAAAAGGTTGGACTAGATGGACGTATGTCTCTATATCAACTCCCAATATATGTTACTGTGTAACTGTTATTAGACCATTATGGGTAGGGTATAAAGGTTGGACTATAGATGGACGTTGTCTTTATACAACTCCAATACTATGTTACTATGTAACTGTTATCAGACCTTATGGTAGGGTATAAAGGTTGGACTAGATGGACGATGTCTTTTAAAGACACTCCCAATACTATGTTACGATGTAACTGTTATAACAGGACATTATGGGTAGGGTATAAAGGTGTACTAATGGACGTATGTCTTTATACAAGCCGTCCATACTATGTTCCTATGTACCTGTTATACCAGACATTAGGTAGGGTATAAAGTTGGAACTAGATGGACTATGTCTTTATACATCCTCCAATACTATGTTACTATGTAACTGTTTATACCGACATTTGGTAGGGTATAAAGGTTGGACTAGGATGTAGCGTATGTCTTTATAACAACGTCTCCAATACTATTTAGCTATGTAACTGTTATATCAGAATTATGGGTGGATTAAAGTGGACTAGATGGACGTAGTCTTTTACTAACAACCGTCCAATACTATTATATCTATGTAACTGTTATAAAAGCAGACTTATGGGTAGGGTATCAAGGTTCGGACTATATGGACGTTGTCTTTTATCAACCTCCAATACTATTTTACTATGTACAAAATGTTATACAGACATTAGGGGTAGGGTAAAAGGTTGGACTAATATGACGTATGTCTTTATCATACTCTCCAATACTATGTTACTATGTAACTGTTATAAACAGACTTATGGGTATGATATAACGTTGGACTAGATGGACGTATGTCTTTATACAACCTACACAATACTAGGTTACTTCTGTAACTGTTTATACAGACATTATGGGTAGGGATAAATGGTTGGACTAGATGGACGTTGTCCTTTATACAACCTCCAATACTATTTAGCTATGTCTTGGATTATACAGACAATTATGGGTATGAATATAAAGGTTGACTAGATGGACGTTATGTCTTTATAGCAACCTCAATACTAGTTCTATGTAACTGTTAACAGACATTCTGGGTAGGGTAATAAATGGTTGGACTAGATGGACGTATGTCTTTATCAACCGCGTCAATACTATTTATATGTAACTGTTATACAGACATTATGGGTAGTGGTATCAAGGGTGACTAGATGGATCGTATGTCTTTGATACACTCCATACTATGTTACTATTAAACTGTTATACAGACATTATGGGTATGGGTATATAAAGGTTGGACTAGTATGGACTATGTCTTTATATAACCTCCAATCCTATGTTACTATGTAACCTGATTATACAGACGATTAATGCGTATGTTAAAGGTTGGACTAGATGGACGTATGTCTTTTATACAACCTCCATACTTTTACTATGTAACTGGTTATATCAGAAGTATGGGTGGGTATAATAAAGGTTGGACTAGATGACGTATGTCCTTTATAGCAACCTCAATACTATGTTATCGATGTAACGTTATACCATACATTATGGGTAGGGTATAAAGGTTGGACTAGATTGACTATGTCTTTTATACACCTCGAATACTATGTTACTCTGTAACTGTGTTATAACGCCATTATGGAGTAGGGTATAAAGGTGGACTTAGATGGACTTATGTCTTTATAGCAACCCCAATACTATGTTACTATGTAAACTGTTATAACAGACTATTAGGGTAGGGTATAAAGGTTGGACTAGATTGTACGTATGTCTTTAATATTCAATCTCCAATAGCTATGTACTATAGAACTGTTAGACAGAGCATTCTTGTTAGAGGTATAAAGGTTGGACTAGATGGAGGTATGTCTTTATACAACCTCCAAACTATGTTTAACTTGTAACTGGTATACAACATTATGGGTAGGTATAAAGGTTGACTAGAATGGACGTATGTCTTTAACACCTCCATACTATGTTACTATGTAACTGTTAGACAGACTTAATGCGTAGGGTATCAAAGGTTTGGACTAGATGGACATATGTCTTTATCCCCGCTCCAATACTATTTTAGCTATGTATCTGTTATACAGACATTATGGGTAGGGTATAAAGGTGGACTAGATGGACGTCTGTCTTTTATTCAATCTCGGCAATACTATGTTCCTATTAACTGTTAGACAGAATTTGGTGGGTATAAAGTTGGAACTAGACGGACGTATTTCTTTATACACCGCCCATCCAATACTAATGTTACTAATGTATCTGTTATACAGACTTATGGGTGGGTTAGAAGGTTGGACTAGAGGACGGATGTCTTTATACAACCTCGCAATACTGATGTTACTATGTAACTGTTATAGGTCAGACCTTCTGGGTAGGTATAAAGGGTGGAGTAGATGATGACGGATGTCTTTATACAACCTCCAATACGAGTTACTATGTAACTTGTTTATACAGACTTATGGGTCGGGTATAACGGTGGACTAGCTTGACGGATGTCTTTAGAGCAATCAACCTCCAATACTTGTTACTATGTAACTGTTTTACAGACAATTATGGTTAGGGTATAAAGGTTGACTAGATTTACGTATGTCTTTATACACCTCCAATACATGTTAACTATGTAACTGTTATAACAACATTATGTGCGGAGTATAAAAGTTTGACTAGATTGAACGTATGTCTTTATACACCTCCAATACTATGTTACTATGTAACTGTTTACAACCATTATGTGGCCAAGTATAAAAGTTGGACTAGATGGATGGACGTATGTCTTGATACAACCTTCGGCACTCCAATAACTTGTTACTTATGTTGTTATACAGACATTAGGGGTAGTGTATAAAGGTTGGACTAGATGGACGTATGTCTCTTTATACAACCTCCAATACTATGTTACTATGTAACTGTTATACAGACATTATGGGTAGGGTATAAGGTTGGACTAGATGGTTGTATGTCTTTATAGAACGCTCCACTGACTATGTTTACTATGTAACTGTTATAACAGACCTATGGGTTAGGAAGGGTATAAGGTTGGCTCGATGGACGTATGTCATTTATACAACGCTCCAATACTATGTTGACTATATCACCTGTTGACAGCATTATGGGTAGGGTAAGAATGGTTGGACCTGATGGATGGACGGCTGTCTTTATATCAACCTCCCATACTATGTTACTATGTAACTGTTATATAGCATTATGGGTAGGGTATAAAGATGGACTAGATGGGCGGATGTCCTTATCAACGACTCCAATACTATGTACGATGTACCTGTTATATCAGACAGTATGGTAGGGTATAAAGGTTGGACTTGATGGTTTATGTGTCTGCTATTCATTACTATAATTGTTGTTTTTTCCCGCCCAAAACTTACTGAGAAATTGTGATTGTCCTTTTTCGGTCTCTCTTTATTGAAAGTTCCTTGGTTTCATGATCTGCAGGGGAAGAAATGAACAGAAATTAATAGTGGGTTCCGTCCATCTGGCCAACTGATTCCCACACTTCCCCCCAATATTGACATGTGAACATCCTGGCCATAAAAAGAACAAAAACATTCCAACTTCAATCCACTACCTGTGTATTTCCTGCTCTATGTGGGCAATCCGCGGGGGCAGGAGTTGCTTAGCAGTTATTGTTGGAGTTGCCATTTTCCCGGAGGGGGGGGCCAGTTAAACGTGCCAGCAATCTCCATGCGACCGGGAAGCGTAGAAAGTAAAAACCTCAAATGGTCCCTAGGATTTAAATATGCTCTTCTTCCCTGGCAGTCACTTGACCAGTGGTTCAAATTACTCTCATTCTAATGTTCGCGTGTCTCATCTCTGGGAGCCCTTCCTGAGACAACTTCCTTCCGGTTGTCTATCGTGGGTGCTCTGGTGTCACTTTCTTGTGTTTAGTCTGGGGTCGTCTGTGTCACTTTCTTTGTGTTTAGTCTGTGGGTCATGCTGTGTCACTATTCTTTGTGTTTAGTCTGTGGGTCTCTGTGTCACTTTCTGTGTGTTTGAGTCTGTGGGTCTCTGTGTCACTTTCTTTGTGTTTTAGTCTGGGGTCTTTGTGTCACTTCTTGTTGTTTAGTCTGTGGGTCTCTGTGTCACTTCTTTGTGTTTCGTCTGTGGGTCTCTGGGTCACTTTCTTGTGTTTAGTCTGTGGGTCTCTGGGTCACTTTCTTTGGGTTTAGTCTGTGGGTCTCTGGTCACTTTCTTGTGTTTTAAGTCTGTGGGTCTCTGGGTCACTTTCTTTGTGTTTAGGGCTGTGGGTCTCTTTGTCACTTTCTTTGTGTTTAGTCTGTGGGTCTCTTTTTCAGCTTTCCTTTGGTGTTTAGTCTTGGGTCTTTGTGTCAGCTTCTTTTGTTTAGTCTGTTGGGCTCTGTGTCACTTTTCTTTGTGTTATCTGTGGGTCTCTGGGTCCAGACTACCTTCTTGTGTTTAGTCTGTGGGTCTCTGTGTCAGCTTTCTTTTTTTTTTTTTCTTTTTGTGTTTAGTCTGGTGGGTCTCGGTGGTCACTTTCTTTGTTTAGTCCTGTGGGTCCTCTGTGTCACTTTTTTGTGTTTAGTCGTTGGTCTTCTGTGTCACTTTTCTTTGTGTTTAGGTCTGTTTGGGTCTCTGGGTCATCTTCTTTGTGTTTATGGAGTCTGTGGGTCTCTGTGTCACTTTCTTTTGTTAGTCTGTGGTCTTTTGTCAGAACTTTCTTGTGTTTAGTCTGTGGTCTTTGTGTCACTTTCTTTGTGTTTAGTCTGTGGGTCTCTGTGTCACTTTCTTTGTGTTTAGTCTGTGGGTCTCTGTGTCACTTTCTTTGTGTTTAGTCTGTGGTCTCTGTGTCACTTCTTGTGTTTGTCTGTGGTCTTGTGGTCACTTTTCTTTGTGTTTAGTCTGTGGGTCTTTGTGTCACTTTCTTTGTGTTTAGTTTGTTGGTCTCTGTGTCAATTCTTTGCCCTTGACCCAGCCCCTGGGTTGATTCAGTTGCTCAGTAGAGATCTGAGCATGTGTGACCCATCCAACAGCCAATCAGTAGAAATTACTGTTAGGAACATTCCAAGGAAAGTGGGCCTTGTGGAAGAAGAAGCCATTACAACCTAAAATGGTGCAACAGGCATGTAATAGCAAGGGCTATAACTTCAACTGATTTTTCACTCGGGACAAATACGCTGGAGGATAGAGGTAAGTTAAGTAAGAGTTGGGGGTAGTTTTCTGACAAAACGAATAGGGCGGGCTGGGGAAGGGGGGAACCTACAGTATAAAAGGGGTTGGACATGTCTTAATTAATCTCAGTATTAAAACACCATGTATCTCAGTTCGATTTCTTAAACACTTACGGGGTGGTGCTGGGGCAATTGTCCTCTCTCACAATCCCCTTTTTCCGTCATTGATAGCTAGCCTCCAGGCTAATGATCTCACATCGTTAGTCATCATCAATCTAAAATAAGTACAAATCTTACTGAAATAATAAAATAATAGTAATCAAAATAATAACATAGTAATAATAATAGTAGTAGGCAATAATTATAATAATAAATAGAAATAATAATAATAATAGTAATATATATGAATTCATGGGAATAGTAACTGAAAATAAGGAGATGAGATGAGGCCGGTATGCCTATTGGTTGGCCTGATGAAGGCTCCCTAGGATATGAGCATCTCCGCTGATGGGCACTTACTCCGCTCGTTCTCCAAGTTAGAGGCCAATGTTGAGCATGCCATTGGCTGTTCGGCGCTCTGCGGTGCTGGGGTGTGTAGGTGGTTCCGGCTGGGAGAGCTGTTTGGCAACTGTGCTGGTCCCAGGGGCAGATGGTCATGATGGGGAGTTTGGTTCAGCCCTGGTGGTAGACAAATACTGTTGAACTTGGCTGTGCGGCTGTGACTGCTGGATGTGGTATTTAGTCGGGTTCTGCCAGATGATTTTTGTACCGGGCTGGAGAAATAGGGAAGAAGATGTAGCATGTATCCATACTGTGCTCAATATGGCAGAAGCTCCACCATATGTCTCAAACAGATTAACAGAGAAAGAATGTATTGCGCACTATCACTAACCTTTAAGACTTCCAAAGGCACTTGCGCTGGAGTGTGCCGGTTGTATACTGGTGCATAGCAGGTCCGTAGGTGGCCTGGCCAGTGGCTGGCGTTCTCCAGGCTCTGTGCTGCTTGTTGTTCCTGTTCTCTGCGCTCCTGTTCTTGGGGGCTCTGAGCCGCGTTCATCAGCTGCTGCCGAAGCAAAATCCTGTAGGACATTGTGGCTGGGTCTGAAGGTGCGAGTGGAGATTCTACGCTTGACTGGCTATGGGGAAAATACAGATGAAAGGTCGCCCTCTAGTGATACCCCCTGGGATAGACTTGTAAACCAGGAATGTCATGAAAATGAACCAGAATAATCAAACCCTGAAATGAATTTGCCCGCATCTGTTGAGCACACCTTTGAGCGATACCTTTCTCTTTCCTCCCTATGGTTTTCCTGGCATGGCTGAAAGACATTCTCAGGAAACTTAGCAGTAATTAACTGGTCCTCTGAGAGGTCTCTGGCATGAGCAGTGGGGTTCCCCTCCTCCCACCCCCCCTTCGCTACTGCTGCGTTCCGTGCACAGAACTTAATAATCTTGAAATTCCCCATACCTAAGAGCGCGGGGGTTATAACGTGTTAATTCAGATTCTAAACTTACTTACTGAGTCCGGCCCCTTCTGCTGCTTCCACGATTAGAAGAAGAGCAGAGTAGAAGCGAGGAATGAGGCTGTAGTAGTTTAGAATTGTCAGAATTGGGGCCGCTTTTTTAACCTACGAGGTGCTAGTTTGGGGAGGGTTTATCATATAATCCTGTTTACACAACAAAGCACCACATGCGGATTGATCAAGGCAAACAGGGTCCGTGTATATGAACTGGGCCTCGCAAACTTACTGCTGGTAGGGATGGGGCTGTCTCTTCACTGGAAAAGTGGAATTCCCTTGGCTCAATCACGCTTTCTACATCAATGTCAGGAATGATACCAGATTCAGGAAGGATGGGACTCAGGCTGAGGGTAGGAAAAGACACTTCTAAGAAAGACCTCCTAATACACAACAGATACCGCAAGTACAAAAAAGAGACCCCTATTGCACAACTGAGACGCCTCTATTTATACAATCAGCCGCAGTCCTCTAATGGTGTGTCAGCCGCAGTCCTCTAATGGTGAACACCTGCACTTTACAGCATCGGGCCACATCTTTAGATTCACATAGTGGTAAAATCCCAGGATAGAGGGTGAGACCACATAGAACAAGATGGTCAAGCAATTGCAAAGCATTGGATCGGTGTCGATTTTGAAGGAAAGGAATTATGGGTGCAGAACATGGGAAATCATAAAACAGGATTTAATTAATAGGTGATAAAGGGAACTGCATAATATTGGGATGGTTTGTGAGTGGGAGGTAGGCAAGGACAGGGTCACAGGTAGGAGGTAGGCAAGGACAGGGTCACAGGTAGGAGGTAGGCAAGGTATACCCACCCATGTCTGTATAACAGTTACATAGTAACATAGTATTGGAGGTGTATAAAGACATACGTCCATCTAGTCCAAACCTTTATACCCTACCCATATTGTCTGTATAACAGTTACATAGTAACATAGTAATTGGGAGGTTGTATAAAGACTACGTCCGTCTAGTCCAACCTTATACCCTCCCAATAATGTCTGTATAACAGTTATCTAGTAACTAGTACTGGAGGTTGTAATAAAAATACGTCCGTCCTAGTCCAACCTTTATACCCTACCCATATGTCTGTATAACCAGTTACATAGTAACATAGTATTGGGTTGTATAAAGACATAGGTCCATCTAGTCCAACCTTTATACACTACCCATAATGTCTGTCTGTCTAACAGTTCATAGTAACATAGTTTTGGAGGTTGTATAAAGACTAGGTCCCATCTAGTCCACCACCCTACCCATAATGTCTGTATAACAGTTACAAAGTAACATAGTATTGGAGGTTGTATAAAGACATACATCCATCTAGTCCAACCTTTATACCCTACCCATAATGTCTGTATAACAGTTACATAGTAACATAGTTTTGGAGGTTTTATAAAGACATACGTCCATCTAGTCCAACCTTTATACCCTACCCATAACGTCTGTATAACAGTTACATAGTAACATAGTATTGGAGGTTGTATAAAGACATACGTCCATCTAGTCCAACATTTATATCCTACCTACCATACCCTACCTTTTGATCCAGAGGAAGGCAAAAAAATGGGGGATTGGGAGAATCCATCCTGACTCCAAATGGCAATCGGAAAGTCTTCCTGGATCAACCAAACTACAGTATATGATTAATACCAGTAATTCTCAATTTATATAGATATCCCTGTACCAACCAGAACTACAGTATACCGGTATTTATTAATACCCAGTAAATTATTAATATTATATAGTATCCCCGTACCAACCAGACTACAGTATAGTATTAAATACCATATTCTCAATATCATATAGTATCCCTGTACCAACCAGAACTACGATATGTATTAATACCAGTAATTCTCAATATTATAGTATCCCTGTACAACCAGAACTACAGTTATATGTTTAAATACCAGTAATACTCAATTTATATAGTATCCCCGTACCAACCAGAACTACCGTATATGTATTAAAAGTATTTGGCACCTAGGCCTTAAAGGGATGTCCAGTCAACTAATATATTCAGCAATTTATTACCTGCATTACTATTATTGTCCCCATTCTGGCAAAGTAATTTGGCTCCTCCCTTTATGCTGATATCACAGCCAATGATTGTCTGCTGTTTCACCTGCTGCCTCCTCTGCACATGCTCAAGCTTATAAAAAGCTCATTGCGCAGATGGAGGAGGCAGATACTTTTTTCATAACAGAAATTGAAGGGTATCTCCACTGTAAAATAATTTTTTGTAGTCAGTTTATTGAAGAACGGTAGGTAAGAAGCTACGTCTTACTTCCCGTTCTTCCAAAAAACCTGCAGGAGCACGGAAAGAGTTTGAGTACATACCTGGTCTCTCGGTCCTCCACCACTTCCTCCGACAAGTCCCGACGCGCACCATGCACTAAGTCCGTCGTCAGCTCCTTTAAATATCTATTATGAGTGCATGTAATAAAGTCGCTATAGTGGCGAAACTGTATCATTTGTTTTAATGGTCCCTGGTTGTTGTTTGGTAGCAGCACTTTCTATGTATTGCACTTATATTTGTTTTCTTTTTTAGGACTGACGTTCCACTACTTATCTTTCCCTGTCCCACACGGAGACCGTTAGTGATCCATTTCCCTCTCCGGCACTTGGCCATGCGGACTCTAGTCAGATTGGTAGTAGGAGGGGGGGTTTGGGGGAGCTCCTAGCGTGATGTGTTACGAGGAGAGTGTCCGTGCAGTCCCCAATCATACTGCACACAGCAGCCCCGTCATACACTGCACACAGCTCCCCAATCATGCCTGCACACACGCGCCCCCATCTGCACTGCACACAGCAGCCCCCATCATACACTGCACACAGCAGTCCCCATCTGCACTGCACACAGCAGCCCCATCATGCACTGCACACAGCAGCCCCCATCATACACTCGCACACAGCAGCTCCCGCATTACACTGCACACAGCAGCCCCCGTCATGCACTGCACACAGCAGCCCCCATCATGCACTGCACACAGCAGCCCCACATGCACTGCACCAGCAGCCCCCGTCATGCACTGCACACAGCACCGCCCCCGTCATGCACTGCACACAGCAGCCCCCGTCATTCACCGCACACAGCAGCCCCCGTCATGCACTGCACACAGCAGCCCCGTCATGCACTGCACACAGCAGCACCCCCGTCATGCACTGCACACAGCAGCCCCGTCATGCATGCACACAGCAGCCCCCGTCATGCACTGCACACAGCAGCCCCCATCACCCCCTACATGCAGCCACCTCAGCACTGCAGCCCCCGTCATGCACGCACACAGCAGCCCCCGTCATGCACTGCACACAGCAGCCCCCGTCATGCACGCACACACCGCCCCCTCATGCACTGCACACAGCAGCCCCCGTCATGCACTGCACACAGCAGGCCCCATCATGCATTGCACACAGCTGTCCAATGAGATAAAGAATGAGGTGCAGCGTGTAGAGAGTTTGAAAAGCTTTTTATTGGAATCTGCCGTTACATAGAGCAGGATACATTGTATAAAATACATGGAGCAGAAAGACGTCATTCCAGCTATGAGGTCAGGATGAGACCAGCACACCCAGAACCCTCCCTAGCTGATATTATCCCCTACTTCATTCATACACCTCACACACACACGATTCCATGGAATTCATTCATAGCTTAGCACATGTAGTGGAACATTACATTCCCAGACAATCTAGATCTCCAGCCTCCCCAGGCCTTCAAACAACCCTAGAAGTTGCTTTCATTTGCCTCTGTCTGGGGGAAGGTCGTGGACAGGGCTCGGGTTGAATACAAGAATTGGTTTTATTTTATAGGACTTGATCTGGTTTATTTAATTACACGTGTAACCACGTTGGGCCAACCATTGCCTGGTTATTTGCTTGGTAGATCTGCCAGTAGAAAAGCCTTCCCAATCCTGCCAATGTCCGCTTCAATTGTGTCAGAAATGTCATTTTATGGCTTTGTACATGCTGATCTCTACCTTCTGATGAAGACTAACACATACCTGCACCTTTTATTGAATAGCCCCAAACGGCTTCATAGGAACGGACACAAAATGTATAAACCCATGGAAAAGACTCGGGCACATTGTTATGTGAAAACCTCAACACAGATCTTCTACTTTCCTTTTAAACAGCATGGAAATGGGTTTTACACAGAGAAGCAGGTGATGCCCTCACCCATCACCCTGTCCTAGCACACCACCCCTACCTGCACTGTTCTTCTTACTTTTCTGCCACCCATCACCCCATCACCGCCTGTCCTAGATATCTTCTACCTGTGACCCCTGTCCTTGCCTACCCAGCATGCACTCTCACCCAACAGCCCTGAAATTATTTACCCAGCATGCACTCTCACCCAGCAGCCCTGAAATTATTAACCCAGCATGCACTCTCACCCAACAGCCCTGAAATTATTTACCCAGCATGCACTCTCACCCAACAGCCCTGAAATTCAGTTACCCAGCAGCCCTGAAATTCAGTTACCCAGCAGCCCTGAAATTAGTTACCCAGCATGCACCCTAACCCTCAAACCTTGAAATCATTTACCCACACAGTGGTAGCATAGTACTATATACAGTCCATATGGCATAGGCTACACTGTTGTGTTTTAACATGCTGATAGCATGTTAAAAAGCACATGCTAGTGTTGGGCAATCAGACTGACCACACTAGATGCCCTGATCGGATACCAATGATCACAGTGCATTTGGGCACCATCGAACCAATCATGTGCATGTGCTTTATCGCATGTGAACACACATGCTCTGTGTGGCCTCGGCATTAAAGCAATGGTGGTGACTGGGTAACCTGGGAAGGGGAACTGGGAAGCCTACATGGTTGAATTTAGTTACCCAGCCAGGATAATTGTTTTTAATCCTTACGTGAAAGCTTTTAGTACATGTAAGGAATAGATTCTGTATTTATTAAGGCTTCCGTGTTGTTGCCAGCACATCGCACATGTAGTTTTTAAAGAGCCTTGTAAGCCCCCTGACCCTACTATTATCTGTCTCTGTTCAGTTAATTTTTCTGCTGTATTGGGTTTGTTCTTGATGAACATGTTTTCATTGCTGTGGTGGCTCAGCAGTCTAAAACACTTATTTTAAAAGCACACAGCCCATTAGGTTACAGGTTCAAATCCCCAGACTTACTACTGTCTATCTAGTCCAACCTTTATACCCTACCCATAATATCTGTATAACAGTTACATAGTAACATAGTATTGGAGGTTATATAAAGACATGCGTCCATCTAGTCCAACCTTTATACCCTACCCATAATGTCTGTCTACCAGTTACATAGTAACATATTATTGGAGGTTGTATAAAGACATACGACCATCTAGTACAACCTTTATACCCTACCTATAATGTCTATCTAACAGTTACATAGCAACATAGTATTGGAGGTTGTATAAAGATATACGTCCATCTAGTCCAACCTTTATACCCTACCCATAATGTCTGTATAACAGTTACATATTAACATAGTATTGGAGGATGTATAAAGACATACGTCCATCTAGTCCAACCGTTATACCCTACCCATAATGTCTGTATAACAGTTACATAGTAACATAGTATTGGAGGTTGGACTAGATGGACGTATGTCTTTATACAACCTCCAATACTAGGTACAAGGTAGGAGGTAGGCAGGATCAAGTGGCTCACCAGGTAGAGGTAGGCAAGGACAGGGTCACAGGTAGGAGGTAGGCAAGGACAGGGTCACAGGTAGGAGGTAGGCAAGGACAGGGTCACAGGTAGAAGATATGCTAGGACAGGGTGATGGGTGGGCAAGAACAGTCGCAGGTAGGGGTTGTGCTAGGACAGGGTGATGGGTGAGGTTTGCATCACCTGCTTCTCTGTGTAAAACCCATTTCCATGCTGTTTAAAAAGGAAAGTAGAAGATCTGTTGTTGAGGTTTTCACATACAATGTGCCCGAGTCTTTTCCATGGGTTTATTACATTTTGTGTCCTTCCGAAGCCGTTTGGGGCTATTCAATAAAAGGGGCAGGTATGTGTTAGTTCTTCATCAGAAGGTAGAGATCACGCATGTACAAAGCCATAAAATGACATTTCTGACACAATTGAAGCGGACATTGGCAGGATTGGGAAGCTTTTCTACTGGCAATCTAACCAAGCAAATAACCAGGCATGGTTGGCCCAACGTGGTTACACGTGTAATTAAATAAACAGATCAAGTCGTCCTATAAAATAAAACCAATTCTTGTATTAACCCGAGCCCTGTCCAGACCTTCCCCAGACAGAGGCAATGAAAGCAACTTCTAGGGTTGTTTGACCTGGGGAGGCTGGAGATCTAGATTGTCTGGGAATGTAATTTTCCACATGTGCTAAGCTATGAATGAATTCCATGGAATCGTGTGTGTGTGATGTGTATGAATGAAGTGGGGATAATATCAGCTAGGGAGGTTTCTGGGTGTGCTGGTCTCATCCTGACCTCATAGCTGGAATGACGTCTTTTCTGCTCCATGTATTTTATACAATGTATCCTGCTCTATGTAACGGCAGATTCCAAATAAAAGCTTTTCAAACTCTCTACACGCTGCAACCTCATTCTTATCTCATTGACAGCTGTGTGCAATGCTGATGGGCTGCTGTGGCAGTGCATACGGGGGCTGCTGTGTGCAGTCATGAGGGGGCTCTGTGTGTCATGGCATGACGGGGGCTGCTGTGTGCAGTGCATGACGGGGGCTGCTGTGTGGCATGCATGACGGGGGCTGCGTGTGCGTGATGACGGGGCTGCTTGTGCATTGCATGACGGGGGCTGCTGGGTGCAGTTGCATTACGGGGGCTGCTGTGTGCAGTGCATGACGGGGGCTGCTGTGTGCAGTGCATGACGGGGGCTGCTGTGTGCAGTGCATGACGGGGGCTGCTGTGTGCAGTGCATGACGGGGGCTGCTGTGTGCAGTGCATGACGGGGGCTGCTGTGTGGCTCATGGGGGCTGCTGTGCATGATGGGGGGCTGCTGTGGGTATGCGCTGGTGTGGGGGGGGTTGGTGCAGTGCATGTGGGGGCTGCTGTGTGCAGTGCATGACGGGGCTGCTGTGTGCAGTGTAATGACGGGAGCTGCTGTGTGCAGTGTATGATGGGGCTGGCTGTTGCAGTGCTGTGGTGGCTGCTGTGTGCAGTGCAGATGGGGACTGCTGTGTGCAGTGTATATGGGGGCTGCTGTTGCAGTGCATGATTGGGGGCTGCTGTGGCAGTGCATGATTGGGGACTGTGTGCAGTGTATGGACGGGGCTGCTGTGGCAGTATGATTGGGGACTGCACAACACATCTCCGATATAACACATCCGCTAGGAGCTCCCCCAAACCCCCCCTCCTACTACCAATCTGACTGAGTCCGCATGGCCAAGTGCCGGAGGGAAATGGACACTAAACGGTCCCCGTGTGGGACAGGGAAAGATAGTAGTGGAACGTCAGTCCTAAAAAAACAAATAAAGTGCAATACATTAGAAAGTGCTGCTACCAAACAACCAGGGACCATTAAAACAAATGATACATGTTTCGCCACTATAGCGACTTTATTACATGCACTCATAACATATGATTTAAGGAGCTAACGACGGACTTAGTGCATGGTGCGCGTCGGACTTGTCGGAGGAAGTGTGGTGGAGCGAGAGACCAGTAGTTACTCAAACTCTTTCCGTGCTCCTGCGGTTTTTTGGAAGAACGGGAAGTAAGACGTAGCTTCTTTACCTACCGTTCTTCAATACAACTGACTACAAAAAATTATTTTACCAGTGGAATACCCTTCAATTTCTGTTATGGAAAAAGTATCTGCCTCCTCCATCTGCGCAATGAGCTTTTTATAAGCTTGAGCATGTGCAGAGGAGCAGCAGGTGAAACACAGACAATCATTGGCTGTGATATCAGCATAAGGAGGAGGGCCAAATTACTTTGCCAGAATGGGGACAATAATAGTAATGCGGTAATAAATTGCTGAATATATTAGTTGGACGGGACATCCCCTTTAAGCCTAGGTGAACATTATACTTTTAATACATATACTGTAGTTCTGGTTGGTACGGGGATACATATATATTGAGTATTACTGGTATTTAAAACATATACTGTAGTTCTGGTTGTACAGGATACTATATATTTGAGAATTACTGGTATTAAATCTATACTGTAGTTCTGGTTGGTACAGGGATACTATATGATATTGAGAATTACTGGTATTAATACTTATACTGTAGTTCTGGTTGGTACGGGGATACTATATAATATTAATAATTACTGGTATTAATAAATACCGGTATACTGTAGTTCTGGTTGGTACAGGGATACTATATAATATTGAGAATTACTGGTATTAATACATATACTGTAGTTCTGGTTGATCCAGGAAGACTTTCCGATTGCCATTTGGAGTCAGGATGGATTCTCCCAATCCCCCATTTTTTTGCCTTCCTCTGGATCAAAAGGTAGGGTATGGTGTGGATAAAATTGTTGGACTAGATGGACGTATGTCTTTAACAACCTCCAATATACTATGTTACATGTACTGTTATACAGACGTTATGGTAGGGTATAAAGGGTTGGACTAGATGGACGTATGTCTTTATAAAACCTCCAAAAAACTATGTTACTATGTAACTGTTATACAGACATTATGGGTAGGGTAATAAGGTTGGACTAGATGGATGTATGTCTTTATACAACCTCCAATACTATGTTACTTTGTAACTTTTATACAGACATTATGGGTAGGTATAAAGGTTGGACTAGATGGGACCTATGTCTTTAATACAACCTCCAAAACTATGTTACTATGTAAACTGTTAGACAGACAGACATTATGGGTAGTGTAAAAAGGTTGGACTAGATGGACCTATGTCTTTATACAACCTCCAATACTATGTTACTATGTAACTGTTATACAGACATTGGGTAGGGTATAAAGGTTGACTAGACGGACGTATGTCTTTATACAACCTCCAGTACTATTTACTATATAACTGTTATACAGACCTTATTGTAGGGTATAAGGTTGGACTAACGGACGTATGTCTTTATACAACCTCCTCCAACTATGTACTATGTTATATTAACTGTTTACAGACAATATGGGTAGGGTATAAAGGTTGGACTAGATGGACGTATGTCTTTATACACACCTCCAATACTATGTTACTATATGTAACTGTTATACAGACATTATGGTGGGTATAAAGGTTGGATCAGATGACGTATGTCTTTATACAACCTCCAATACTATGTTACTATGTAACTGTTATACAGACAATATGGGTAGGGTATAAAGTTGGACTAGATGGACGTTAGTCTTTATACAACCTCCAATACTATGTTACTATGTAACTGTTATACAGACTTATGGTGAGGTATAAAGGTTGGACTAGATGGACCGTATGTCTATATCAACCTCCAATACTATGTTACTATGTAACTGTTACAGATATTATGGGTAGGGTTAAAAGGTTGATAGATGGACGTTATATATTTATACAACCTCCAATACTTGTTTTACTATGTAACTGTTATACAGATATTATGGGTAGGGTATAAAGGTGGAAGATGGACTTAATATTTATACAACCTCCAATACTATGTTTCATGTAACTGTTATACAAACATTATGGGTAGGGTATAAAGGTTGGACTAGATGGACGTATGTCTTATATAACCTCCATACTAATGTTCCTTATGTACTGTTATACAGATATTATGGGTAGGGTTATAAAGGTTGGAACTAGATTAGACAGTAGTAAGTCTGGGGATTTGAACCTGTAACCTAATGGGCTGTGTGCTTTAAATAAGTGTTTTGGACTGCTGAGCCACCACAGCAATGAAAACATTTCTCAAGAACAAACCCAATACAGCAGAAAATAACTGAACAGAGACAGATAATAGTAGGGTCAGGGGCTTACAAGGCTCTTTTAAAAAACTACATGTGCGCATGTGCTGCAACAACACGGAAGCCTTAATAAATACAGAATCTATTCCTTCATGTACTAAAAGCTTTCACGTAAGGATTAAAAAACATTATCCTGGCTGGGTACAAATTCACCATGGTAGGCTTCCCATTCCCCTTCCCAGGTTACCCCATCACCACCATTGCTTTAATGCCGAGGCCACACAGAGCATGTGTGTTCACATGCGATAAAGCACATGCACATGATTGGTGTCGATGGTGCCCAAGCACTTGATCATTGGTATCCGATCAGGGCATCTAGCGTGGTCAGTCTGATTGCCCAACACTAGCTGTGCTTTTTAACACTGCTATCAGCATGTTAAAAACACAACAGTGTACCTATGCCATATGGACTGTATATAGTACTATCTACCACTGTGTGGGTAATGATTTCAGTTTAGGGTTAGGGTGCATGCTGGTAACTAATTTCAGGCTGCTGGTTAACTGAATTTCAGGGCTGCTGGGTAACTGAATTTCAGGGCTGTTGGGTGAGAGTGCATGCTGGGTAAATATTTCAGGGCTGTTGGGTGAGAGTTGCATGCTGGGTTAAATAATTTCAGGGCTGCGGGTGAGAGTGCAGCTGGGTAAATAATTTCATGCTGTTGGGTGAGAGTGCATGCTGGGTTAATAATTTCAGGGCTGCTGGGTGAGAGTGCATGCTGGGTAAATAATTCAGGGCTGCTGGTGAGAGTGCATGCTGGGTAAATAATTTCGTGCTGTTGGGTGAGAGTGCATGCTGGGTTAAATATTTCAGAGGGCGCTGGGTAGAGTGCCTGGTTAAAATAATTTCAGGGCTGTTGGGAGAGTGCAGATCTGTGGTACTAATTTTCATGGCATGCTGGGTGAGAGTGCATGCTGGGTAACTTATTTCAGGGCTGTTGGATGAGAGTGCAGGCTGGGTAACTTATTTCAGGGCTGTTGATGAGAGTGCATGCTGGGTTAACTGAATTTAGTGGGCTGTGGTGAGAGTGCATGTTAGTAACTTATTTCAGGGCTGCTGGGTGAGAGTGCAGGCATGGTAAACATTTCAGGGCTGCTGGGTATAGACGCAGGGCTCTATGGGTAGTTGACCAATATGCAGATCCCGGGCTGCCTGTAGAGGGAGCAGACGTACAAGCTCCAGTCGTCCTGGTCTCTATGGTCTCTGCTGCTTCCGGGTTCTATCTAGCCATCGGCACCGCTCTATGGTGGGTTGCGGACCGTTCCATTGAGTAAGAAGCAGGGGAGCTGTCAGGGAGAGTGGGAAGATGGCAGCAGGCTCTGTCAGAGGAGGAGTTCCAGCGGATGCAGGTAAAACCCGTCTCACCTCATCCTAGCAGGACCGGGGAGAGTGTGGAACCCCAGCAAGGTGACGGAACTGTCATGTGACTAAAAAGACGTCAATCTCCGCTATTGCATGATGTCATGGGAGTTGGGGGGTCATGTGAACCAAGGGTGGTCCCTGCCCTGGAGTGCTATAGGTGTGACCTACCGACTGCCACTCACCTACCTCCACCCCTCACCTACACTCACCTACCACCTACCACTCAACCACTCCACCTACCACCCCCACCTACCACTCACCTACCTACCAACCTACCACTCACCTCCTACATCCCACTCCCCCAAGTACCTACCACCACTACCTACCTACCACCCTCCACCTACCACTCATCTACCTACCTACCACCCCCACCTACCACTCACCTACCACCAACCGTCCCACTACCTACCACCTACCACTCACCTAACTGCTTACCTCTCTCCACCTACCAACCTACACTCACCTACCTACCTCCCTCCCACAGAGATACCTACACCACTACCACCACCACCGACCCCCCACCACCAAACTACCCTCACCACCAAACTACCACTCACCTACCTACCAACCTAACACTCACCTACCACTCCCCCCACCTACCAACCGACCACGCCCCCCACAACCAACCTAACCACTCACTCATCACCTACCTACCACTCACCCACCCACCAACCAACACTACACCTACCAACCTACCACTAACCACCGACCTACTACCACTGCCCTCCACCTCCACGCCACCTACCCATCACTCCCCACTCACCACTCCCCCACATACCAGTCCCCGTCTCCCACCTACCAACCTACCAGTCTCTCACTTACCAACCTACCAGTCCCCACTACCAACCTACCAGTCCCTGTCCCCCACCTACTAGTCCCCGCTCCCCCCCCATCCTATACCAACATACCAGTCCCACCTACCAACCTACCAGTCCACCTATACCACCTACCAGTCCCACCTACCAACTACCATTCTCACCTACCACCTACCAGTCCCACCTACCGACCTACCATACCTAACCATAACAGTCCCTGTCCGCCCCCTACTAGTCCCCGTCCCCCTACCAACCTACCAGTCCCACCTGAAGCCAACCACCAGCCCACTAACCACCTACCACCATACGTCCCCCTTCTACCAAACCCCCTAACCAACCTACCAATTCCTCACCTACCAACCTACCAGTCCATCTACCAACCTATCAATCCCCCACCTACCAACCTACCATTCTCACGTACCAACCCTACCAGTCCCCACCTACCAAAACCTACCAGTCCCTGTCCCCCACCTACTAGTACCCTGTCCCCCACCCCAACCTACCCAGTCCCACCTACCAACCTACCAGTCCCACCAACCTACCACCTACCAACCTACCAGTCCCACCTACCAACCTACCAGTCCCACCTACCACACACCTACCATTCCCACCTACCAGTCCCACCTACCACCTCCAGTCCACCTACCAACCTACCAGTCCCCCTTCTACCAAACCCCCCACCTACCACCTACCAGTCCCCCACCTACCAATTCTACCAGTCCCCACCTACCAAACCTACCAGTCCCCCACCTACCAACCTACCAGTCCCCCACCTCCAATCCCCCACTACCAATCTATTAGTCCCCCACATACCAGTCCCCCAACCTACCAACCTACCAATCCCCCACCTACCAATCTTAGTCCTCCCCCACTGCCACCTACCAGTCCCTGTCCCCCAGCTGCCAACCTACCAGTCCCCCACCTGCCAACCTACCAGTCCCACCTGCCAACCTACCAATCCCCCCCTGCCAACCTACCAGTCCCCCACCTGCCACCTACCAGTCCCCCACCTGCCAACCTACTACCAGTCCCCCACCTGCCAACTTACCAGCCCCACCTGCCAACCTACCAGTCCCCCACCTGCCAACCTACCAGTCCCCGCCAACCTACCTACCAACCTACCAGTCCCCACCTACCAACCTACCAGTCTTTTGGTCATTCCCCCTCCCCATCACCTTCCTATTTGACGCTGACACTAGGAACATCAACACACAGAGTACCTAAACCTTTGTTTACTGACATGACGCCATGACTGTGTTGCATTTGTATTCGTTTAACATGGGGGAGAGTCTTGGTGATTGTGATCTTGCTAAGACCTTACTGGAATTCTCGACTTGTTACCCTCACTTGTTACCCGTTTTAGGCTCAATTGCTGGAACTCCGAACCCAGAATTATCAATTGTCAGGACAGTCGCCAAGAACAGTCAAGGTAAGAGTCCTCCCATGTACAGTCCCTCATCTACTGAACTTGTATTCTTTCCTTCCTTTAAAGAAATAGTTCTACTGTAAAGGTGATTAATCACCTTGAATGCATTGACTGTGGAGGTTAAGGGTCTATCCTTACTCTACGTTACTTCAGTCAATGTCTGTGGAGCCAGGAATAAAGATAAGAAACAGCACTTACCGTTTACACTACGACCCTACCGCGTCCAACTGACAGGTCTCCCCACTGCTTCTGCGTTCTGATTAGCTTTAGTTGGGATGCACGATAGTGTGTGCTAGAGTTAATCAGAACCAGGAATGCAGTCGGAATTTCAGTGTGACGAGGATCATGCGAAAGTAAGGTTTTCTTCTATCTTCATTCTGCTCACAGGCATTGATTGAGAAGAAGGTAGGAATAGATCCTAACCCCCAGTCTTCAGAAAATGCATTTAAAAGGGCATGTCCACGCCATTTGTTAATCTTTTGCTGTAGTGTAGGGCTCCTTCCCCCCGGCCCCAAACCGTATAGTTTAGTTATATTTGCAGAAACCTCCACTGACTGTACTTACTACCTCTCTCCTCCGCCGTGCTGTCAAGGAGAGTGCCATCACGGCACGCTGCTTCCGCTATCCCGAACGTCGAGGAGGGAGGTAATGTAAGTACAAGTTCAGGGGAGTTTCCTGCAAATATAACTATGGCGGTTGGGGTTGGGGGAGGAGCCCTACCTACAGAAAATGGGTTTTGTGCTAGGGAGGGAGAGGAAAACTTTGTGCAGTGAATTTTCCTTTTAACTTTCTTGCTTTCTCTCACCTTTGGCGGCTCCTATTTTTCCTTAATAATTACCATTTACCCCTTTGTTTGCAACCATTTACTGTAATGTCTTTGTCTCTTCAATGGTTTCCTAAAGATGTGTTTTTAACAGAGCTCTCAGCCTACGACAGAAACATTCATCATCGTTGGAAAAGGAGTATGGGAAAGCACAAAAGGTAACTATGTTTCACATGAATGTCCTAAACCTTTCCCTTTAACAATGTCGTCTCTCTGTCCTCTTACTAACAACCTACCACCCCATCCCTCCCTGTCCTCTCACTAACCACCGACCACCCCATCCCCCCTGTCCTCTTACTACAAACCTACCACCCCATCCCTCCCTGTCCTCTCACAACAACCTACCACCCCATCCCTCCTGTCCTCTTGACTAACAACCTACACCACCAATCCCTTCTCCCTGTCCCTCACTAACAACCTACCACCCCATCCCTCCGTCCTCTCACTAACAACCTACCACCCCATCCTCCCGGCCTCTTACTAACAACCTACTACCACCCCCCATCCTCCCTGTCCTCTCACTAACAACCTACCACCCCACCCTCCCTGTCCTCTCACTAACAAACCTACCACCGCCATCCCTCCCTTCCCTCTTTACTAACAACCTACCACCCACCCCCATCCCTCCCTGTCCTCTTACTAACAACCTACTCACCCCATCCCCTCCCTCCCTGTCCTCCTCACCTAACAACCTACCACCCCTCCTCTCTCGCCTGTCCTCTAACTAACAACCGACCACCCTAACACCCCCATCCCTCCTCCTGACCCTCTTACTAAACAACCTACCACCCCATATCCTTCCCTCTCCTAGCTACAACCACCACCCCATCCCTCCCTGTCCTCTCAATAACAACCTACCACCCTCATCCCTCCTGGCCTCTCACTAACAACCTACCACCCCATCCCTCCCTGTCCTCTCACTAACAACCTACCCCCTCTCCCTCCCTCTCCTCTAGCTAACAACCTACCACCCCATCCCTCCCTGTCGCTCTCACTAACTAACAGCCTACACCCATCCCTCCCTCTCCCTAGCTTAACAACCTACACCGCCATCCCTCCCTGTCCTCTCCACTAACAACCTAACCCCCCCCACCCCTCCCTCTCCTCTAGCTAACACCTACCACCCCATCCCTCCCTGTCCATCGTCACTAACAACCTACCACCGCCCCATCCCTCCCCTCCTCTAGCTAACACCCTAACCACCCCACCCCCCATCCCTCCCTGTCCTCTCATACAACCTACCACTACCACCCCATCCCTCCCTCCTCCCGGTCCTCTCACTAACAGAACCCGCTGCCCCATCCCTCCCGGTCCTCTCACTACTGCCCCATACTCCTTATTGTCAGTGAATTGTGTCTTCCCACCAATTTCAGAACTGCACACTGTCCCAGACTGGAGAAAATACCATTATTGTTTCTCTAATGTCCCTCTACCTTTCCCCACAGGCGCTCAATAAAAGCAAGAAGGCCCAGGTAATGCATGACATCTTCTCTTGTTTCCCTTTGGCTCTTCTGTCCTATCAAGAATATAGAAGAATCCTAAGACTGTTTAATTGTTTGTCGTTATCAACCTCATATACTATGTTAGTGAATGTAACTTGTTCATACAGACATTTATTGGTCGGTAATAAAGGTTGGACTAGACGGACTGTATGTGTTTTATAACAACCTCCAATACTGTTTACTATGTACCTGTTTATACAGACATTTATGGTAGGTATACAGGTTGGACTAGATTGACGTAGTCTTGTATATACAACCCTCCAATACATGTTACTATGTACTGTTATATCAGACATTAGGGTAGGGTATAAAGGTTGGACTAGACGTACGATGTCTTATACAACCTCCAATCTATGTTACTAGTAACTGTTATACAGACATTATGGGTAGGGTATAAATGTTGGACTAGATGGACGTATGTCTTTATTCAACCTCATATACTATGTTACTATGTAACTGTTATAACAGACATTATGGGTAAGGTAATAAAAGTTTGGACTAGACGGACGTATGTCTTTTATACAACCTCCAATACTATTTACTATGTAACTGTTCTACAGACATTATGGGTAAGGTATAAGGTTGACTTATGGTACTTATGTCTTTATACAAACCTCCAATACTATGTTTACTATTAATCTGTTATACAGACATTATGTGTAGGTATAAAAGGTTGGACTAGACGGACGTTGTCTTTATACACAGCTCCATACTATGTTACTCTATGTAAACTGTTAATACAGACTTATGGTAGGGTTATAAAGGTTGGACTAGATGGACCGTATTCCTTATTCAATCATATACAGTTACTATGTAACTGTTATACAGAACATTATGGTTAAGGTATAAAGGTTGGACTCGTGGGAGTATGTCTTTATAACCACCTCCAATAAAAACTGTTACTCTGTTTAACTGTTAACAACATTATGTAGGGTATAACGTTGGACTAGATGACGTATGTGTTTTCAACCTTCCAATACTTTTTGTACTATGTAACTGTTATAACAGACATTATGGGTAGGGTATAAAGGGTTGGACTAGAGGACGTATGGTCTTTATACAACCTCCAATACTATGTTACTATGTACTGTTTAACAACATTATGGGTAGGGTAAAAGGTTGGACTAGATGGACGTATGTCTTTATACAACCTCCAATACTTGTTACTATGTACTGTTATACGACATTATGGGTGGGTATAAGGTTGACTAGATGGACGTATGTCTTACAACCTCCAATCTATGTTCTATGTAACTTTATACGACCATTATGGGTATGGTTAAAGGTTGGACTAGATGGACCGTATGTCTTTTATCAACCTCCATACTAATGTTACTATGTAACTGTATACAGACTTTATGGGTAGGAGGGTATAAAGGTTGGACTAGATGGACGTATGTCTTTATACAACCTCCAATACTATGTTCTATGTAAACTGTTATCACAGACATTATGGGTAGGGTATAAAGAGGTTGACTAGATGGACGTGATGTCTTTATACACCTCCATACTATGTTACTATGTAACTGTTTATACAGACATTAATGGGTATGGTATAAAGGTTGGACTAGATGAGTATGTCTTTATACACCTCCAATACTATGTTACTATGTAACTGTTATAAACTTATGGTAGGTAAGTGGGACTAGATGGACGTATGTCTTTAAAAACACTCAATACTATGTTACTGTGGTACTGTTATAACAGACTTATGTGTAAGGTATAAAGGTTGGACTAGATGGACGTATGTCTTTATACAACCTCCAATCCTATGTTACTGTGTAACTGTTATACAGACATTATGGGTAGGGTATAAAGGTGGACTAGATGGACGTATGTCCTTTATACAACTCCAATCTATGTTACTATGTAACTGTTTATACAGAACATTATGGGTAGGGTATAAGGTTGGAACTAGATGGACGTATGTCTTTATACACCTCCATACTATGTTACTATGTACTGTTTTGTTTATACAGACATTATGGGTAGGGTATATAAAGTTTGGACTAGATGGACGTATGTCTTTATATCACCTCCAACTATGTAACTATGTAACTGTTATACGGACATTATGGGTAGGGTATAAGTGGGACTCAGGACGTATGTCTTTATAACAACCTCCAATACTATGTTACTATTTAACTGTATACAGGACATTATGGTAGGGTATAAGGTTGGACTATATGACGTATGTCTTTATCAACCTCCAATACGTATGTGACATGTAAACTGTTTTATCAGACATTAATTGGTAGGGTATAAAGGTGACTAGATGGACGTATGTCTTATATAACCTCCAATACTATGTTACTCTATGTAACTGTTATAACAGACATTATGGGTAGGGTAGAAGGTTGGACTAGATGACGTATGTCTTTACAACCTCCAATACTATGTTACTATGTAACTGTTATACAGACATTATGGGTAGGGTATAAAGGTTGGCTAGATGGACGTATGTCTTTACAACCTCCAATACTATGTTTACATGTAACTGTTATACAGACATAATGGGTAGGGTATAAGGTTTGGACTAGATGGGACGTATGTCTTTACACAACCTCCAATACTATTTACTATGTAACTGTTATACAGACTTATGGGTAGGGTATAAGGTGGGACTAGATGGACGTATGTCTTATACAACCTCCAGACTAGGTTACTGTAGTAACTGTTATACAGACATTATGGGGTAGGGTAATACAAGTAGGACTAGATGGACGTATGTCTTTATACAACCCCAATACTATGTTACTATGTAACTGTTATACAGACATTAGTAGGGTATAAAGGTGGGACTAGATGACGTATGTTCTTTATACAACCTCCAATACTATGTTACTATGTAACCGTTATACAGACATTATGGGTAGGGTATAAATGTTGGAACTAGATGACGTATTGTCTTTATACAAACCTCCAATACTATGTTACTATTTAACTGTTATCCAGACATTATGGTAGGTATAAGGTTGGACTAGATGGACGTATGTCTTTATACAACCTCCAATACTATGTTACTATGTAACTGTTATACAGACATTATGGGTAGGTAAGGTTGGACTATATGGACGTAGTTCTTTATACAACCTCAATACTATGTTACTATGTAACTGTTATACACATTATGGGTAGGTATATAAGTTGGACTAAGATGGCGTATGTCTTTATACAACCTCCAATACTATGTTACTATGTAACTGTTATACAGACATTATGGGAGGGTATAAGGTTGGACTAGATGGACGTATGTCTTTATACACCTCCAATACATTGTACTATGTACTTTATAACAGACATTATGGGTAGGGTATAAAGTTGGACTAGATGGACGTATGTCTTTATACAACCCTCCAATACTAGTTATATGTAACTGTTATAACAGACATTATTGGTAGGGTATAAAGGTTGGACTAGATGGACGTATGTCTTTATACACCTCCAATACTATGTTACTATGTAACTGTTTATACAGACATTATGGAGGGTATAAGGTTGGACTAGATGGACGTATGTCTTTATTACAACCTACCAATACTATGTTACTATGTAACTGTTTATACAGACATTATGGGTAGGGTATAAAGGTTGGACTAGATGGACGTATGCTTTATACAACCTCCAATACTATGTTTACTATTTGCTGTTTAAACAGACATTATGGGTAGGGTAATAAAGGTTGGACATAGATGGACGTATGTCTTTGATATAACCCTCCATACTATGTTACTATGTAACTGTTATACAGACATTATGGGGTAGGGTATAAAGGTTGGACTAGAATGGACTTAATGTCTTTATAACCTCCAATACTATGTTACTATGTAACTGTTATACAGACATTATGGGTAGGGTATAAAGGTTGGACTAGATGGGAACGTATGTCTTTATATAACCTCCATCAACTCAAACTAATGTACTTACTTAACACATTTGGCGATATACAGTGACAGATGGACGATGTCCTTTATACCCTCAATCTAGTTACTTGTACGTACACTTGGATGTATTTGGATAAGGATGTCATTTCGTACACCCATCTATCTAGTTGTTTAAGCCTTATGGTCCTTGGTATCACCAGTGGCTAGTGTGGTTAGAAGCCTTTTCACTTGCATTACATTTTTCCTTTTATTATGAGTGAGGCAATTATGGGGGGTAGAATGGTGACTCAGATGGACATGTCTACACAGCCTCAATAGCATGTTACTTTGTACTGCAGTATACAGCACCTATGGAGTAAAGGTGACAGATGGCTATGCTACAACTCCAATACTTGTTATTGTACTGTTTACAGCCATTATGGTAGGATCCGGTTGGGCACTAGTATGACTAGTTATTCCCAATAAGTTCACTTGCTTCTATACCTCACTTATGGGTAGGTCTACAGGTTGGCGACTGCTCAGATTGGAACTAGATGCGATATAACAGGCAGCATACCGTGTCGATTACTATATCAGTGGTTATAAGACATTATGGGTAGGTATAACAGGGCAGAAAACGACTATGTTCTTCTAACCTCCCATACTAACATAATGGACACAGAGTAATTTTTCTTCCATTGTCTGCCAGAGCTCTGTCCTGGTCCAGTTACATGTTTGTTACGCGGTCTAAGATCTTACCATGCTTTGTGGGTAGCAGGTCGCTTGAGTTACTATGTGGCCATTTTACAGAGTGGATGCATGCTTGAGAACTGACTCAATGGCTACTCCGGTGACGTTGCAGACACGCCTAAATGGGGACTCTCCAGGAATCGATTCTTTTCATTGGAGATCACGGTATAGCACAGTTGACAAGTTCCCTATCTCTAATCCAGATCAATATTTTACAATGCATAGCCATGCTTAAACCCAATTTGTTATCGAAAGAGGCCTAGAACAAGGACATGGACAGACGTCCCAGCCTTTAGCTGGAGACTTCAGGATTACTCAAAAACGATGCACTAGCAACAAAAAATGCAGGTATTTCTCTTATTCATCTTCTCTGTCATAATGGCATGTAAAATCTTACGCTATGGAAGTCAGGCTGGTGTATCATGCACTAAGGGCTGAATGATTTCGTGAACGTAGGACTCATTCCTTCGTAACTATATGAAACAACCAGTTGCAATAATTTCGGCCAACTTACAATTGTTAACTGACAGTTCTCACACTACTTTTCAATTTACTACCTAAACAAACATAAAGTCCGGCAGATTAATCCTATTGATGGATATGTTGACCACATCCTCGTAATACACATCTATGCTCCCAGCTGTACCCTTGCCAGATCCTTTAACCATTATTTAACTACAAGCTATTGGTGAAAAATCCTTTACGTCTCCCATTACTTACTATAAATTGAAATACCTGCCCATTCATGCTCTTAAATAAATGGAACTGACCACTGCTTCTATCCGCAGTATAGAAATAAATACATGTGTGTAAATGAAAACCGCTCTAGTGGAGTGAATTGACCCCCAAAGCCTTCCATATCATTATGTTATAATGACCAGGTGGGATCCGATACCTTTTAACCAGTAAATATTCCAGTCTGTCCATACTAAATCCAAGATATAGTCAGAATGAAAAGCCCAGCCATATTCCCAGGAATATACATTACCTTACACGCATGAGTAATATTGGTGTAACACAAACAGGGTATATCAATACAAGTTCTATTGTTATTATTATTGTTATTTATTTTATGTGGCTAATTTTGCCCCAACATCAGATGAACGTTTCAATGCTGATAAATCTGATTGGCTTTGGGGAACAATTAGCACTATTTTGAACGACAATGAACTTTTAATTGAATGTCCCTGTAAATTCTAACCTCATTTATAACTGCCTGTGCCTTGGATGTGCTATCCCATCATCCCACCGTCCATTTACCTGTCGAAACTTTTATTTCTCCCGTTGGGTATAAATTTTAGAAGGATCAAGTTGTGTAATCTGCTTTTCACCCACTCTACCATCCAAGCGCCTCACGCCCAATCTCCGTTCCAGAACAGTCCCAGATCAGCCTTTAGATGACGCTTATATCCCGGTGGTGTAAAGACCGGTGCCAGCCTGACCACCCTTTAATGGCTTTTCCACAACTGATGTCCGTACCTAACCGAATGTGAAACTCCCATTATTAGGTCACCAACCCGACGCCCTTCTGTTAATAGGGCATGTCACCCTTCAATAAACTTTTTATATAAGTCACTGTTCCAACTCCCCCAGCCCCAACCGCATTATATTATCACAGAAGTGCCCGATCATTAACTATACCGTCCTCTCTCTTCACCAACTGCGCCCCGGCCCTCTCTTGGCAACGGAAATGCAGCAGGGGGCATGGTCCGCAGCTGCGTCTGTGATTGCCCTGAGCCGGCTGGGATTGGCTTGATATTTGGCCCGAGGGACTGTGTGGCACTGAACTTTGGACTATTAACCAGTAGAGCTTTCCACTTCCGTTCAATGGTTTCCTGTGATAATGGCGAAATCTGCTGGCATGCCCCTTTAAATACATTTAATGGAACTCCTAGTGTTCGCTGGGTACACACCAGCGAGACGAATATTCGTTCCCAAGGGAACCGCGCAATCGGGCCGTGATTTTACCACACAGTCCGATCTCCTGTTTCATCCTATCGGACAACGCACTCGAGCTGCTGGTGTATGTACCCAGCCTTATGTGTCCAATGGGCAATGAACAGGCAGTAATGTACAGGAGGTGTCTACCCATTTACAACCCATACAAACTGCACATCCAGACTAACGGGGGAAATGTAAACTGTAACCAGGACATTGACATCCCATAGGCAGCCGGTAGTCCTAATAAAAGATCCTCCGCAGTGACGTCCCTCCTCAAGCACCAAGGACAGAGAACCATTGGACCATCAATGTCTCCAGGCCCTGTCCATACATCCCACTATCCATCGCCATCACTGGAATGAACAAGGGACGGATTTTCTATATGGACCTTTATCTTTCTTGGTACCTAAACCAAAGTGATGTAAAGTATATTCCCAAAAAAATAGGCCCTTGACGAGGCTTGAGAAAGGACGGAGCGCTGTCCAGAATCTTTGCCTTTGGTGTGATAAATGTGGAACCGTTGTGTTTTGCACTATCGTCAGGAGAATCTCGTTATTTTCCAGAACAATAAATATTCATGCAGCTGAGTCCGACAGTTTTTACAAGCTGGAGTAGTAGTAGAACTGCAACTTACCTCCACATTTTGCCATTGACAGGGTTAAAGGTCATGTCCACCCCCAAAACTATAATCCCCCACACTACTGGCCCCATCATGTAGTGTAGTTTAGTAATCCTTACCCCCATCCCCGCTCCGATAGGTTCTCTGTAGTGTCCCCCCCCCCCCCCCAAAGTTCCCAAAACTGCCCACCAGGACTAGAGACTCTGCCTCCTACCTGTCCTCCGGGAAATTTTGGCATGCGTACTGCAGCCCTTCTCGCCCTCTCCCCTCTCCCTCCCTCTCAGATTCCCTCCCCCTAGTGTAAATCCCTTAATATATAAGATTCCCCCTGCCGCCCCAGCCCCAACCACTCTATTTAAGTTTTAGAAAGCTCCCAAACTCTACGTCTACCTCTCCTCTTTCCTCCGCCGAAATGAGCTGCCGGCAGCGCGTCCGTGATTGGCTGCCGCTCAGCCATCACAGACGCGACTGCCGTCCCAGCCCCTCTGCTTGCATCCTTTTCCCTCGAGCAGAGGGCCCGGGAGCGCGGCGAGGAAGAGAGGGGAGGTAAGTAGAGTTTGGGGGGCTTTCTAACCATATAAATATAGCAGTATGGGGCTGGGCTGGCAGGGGGAATCTTAGTATTAAAATAGAATTTTAGGGTGGACATGCCCTTTAACGAACAGCTGCAGCTCAGTAACTTACTATATAAACTTTACAGATGTATCCATGTTATTTAGAGTACCAGAATGCGAATGAATCGCCTCTCTAAATAAAACCCATTGATTGGATATTCTGTACTGCCATGGCAACTGCAGTCACCGCTGGGGATGCTTAGTCACTGCTAGTTGTTACCGAGGTGTAACGTGCAGTTCTATCTGCAGTGAATAAACAAAATGTCTGTGGTGCCAGGGGGAGATGTGCTGGTGGTGCCAGGGGGGATCACCTAAGGCTCCATTTTGGTCTTAATCCGTGTTCTCTTCTTGATTTCAGGGACACCTCCTATAAGCACAGGGAATTAAGGATTTTTAATGATCTATCATCGTATTACGGTGTTTTATTACTGTGTGGTGGTGTTTCTTATGGCACTGTCCTGTATCCTGGTTTTTTTATGGTCTATCCAGTCTGTATTAACGGTGTTTTATTCTGGGGGGGTGTGGTGGCGTTCTATATGGCACTGTCCTGTATCCTGGTGTTATATTATGTCTATCCATCTGTATTCGGTGGTTTATAGCTGGTGGTGGTGGCTGTTCTCGTATGGCACTGTCCTGTATCCGGTGTTATATTTGATGTCTATCCGCTGTATTAACGGTGTTTATTACTGTGTGGGTGCGCGTTCTATCGATGCACTGTCCCGTTATCCTGGTTGTTATATTATGTCTATCCACTGTATTACTGTGTGTATTACTTTGTGGTGGTGGTCTATATGGCCTGTCCTGTACCTGTGGTGTTATATTATTATGTCTATCCATCTGTATTAACGCGTGTTTTATTACTGTGGGTGGTGTCTATATGGCACTTCCTTATCCTGGTGTTAAGTTAACATGTCTACCCTCTGTATTCCGGTGTTTATATACTGTGTGGTGGTCGTCTATGGCACTGTCCTGTTCCTGTGTGTTATATTACTGTCTATCTCATCTGTATTAAACGGTGTTTATTACTGTGGGGGGGTGGTGGGTCTATATGGCACTTGTCCTGTATCCTGGTGGTATATTAATGTCTGTCCATCTGTATTAGGTGTTAAACCAACATGGAAGAGAGTGGGTCTAGGCAAACATGTTACTGTACTACTCTGTGTGTTGTAATGTTCTAGGGCACCTGTCCTGTTATCCTACGGTGTTATTAACTGTTTAGGTTGGTGTTTTACTATGGGGCATAGGCACTGTCCTGTTACCTGGTGTTTATATTAATGTCTGTCCTCTGTAATCGGTGTTAATTACTGTGTTGGTGGTGGTGTCTCTAGGCACTGTGTCCTGTATCCTAGTGTTATATTAATGTCTGTCCATCTGTATTCGGTGTTAATTACTGTGTGTGTGTGTTCTAATAGGGCACTGTCCTGTAATCCTGGTGTTATATTAATGTCTGTCCATCTGTATTACGGTGTTTTATTTACTGTGTGGTGTGTGTCTTATGGCACTAGTCCCTGATCCCTGGTGTATATTAAGTTCTGTCCATCTGTATTACGGTTTTATTACTGCTGTGGGTGGTTTTTGATCTGGCACTGTCCTGTATCCGGTGTTAATGTTAATGTCTATCCCATCTTATTACGGTGTTTTTATTGTGTGGTGGTGTTCTATAGGCACGTTCCCTGTATCCTGTGTTATGATATAATGTCTATCCATCGTATTACGGTGTTTTATTACTGTGTGGTGGTGTTCTATATGGCCACTTGTCCTGTATCCTGGTGTTATATTAATTGTCTGTCCATCTGTATTACGGTGTTTATTACTTGTGGTGGTGTTTCTATATGGCACTGGTCCTGTATCCTAGTGTTTAGTAATGTCTATCCATCTGTATGACGGGTTTATTACTGTGTGGGTGGTGGTCATATGGCACTTTCCTGTATCCTGGTGTTGTATATAATTTCTTCCATCTGTATGTAACTTACGGTGTTTATACTGTGTGGTGGTGTTCTATATGCACTGTCCTGATATCCTTAGGTGTTATAATACTGTCTATCCCTCTGTATTACGGTGTTTAATTACTGGTGATGTGGGGGTCTATATGGCACGTCCTGTACCTGGTTTCATATTAATGTCTATCCATCTGTATTACGGTGGTAATTACGTGTGGTGGTGTTCTATAGTGCACTGGTCCTGTATCCTGGTGTTATATTAATGTCATCCATCGTATTACGGTGTTAATTACTGTGTGGTGGTGTTCTATTGGCATGTCCTGTTATCCTGTGTGTTTTATTTTAATGTTCCTATCCCATCTGTATTACGTGTGTTTATATACTGTGTTGGTGGTGTGGCTATATGGCACTGTCCGATCCTGGTGTTTATATTATGTCTATCCATCTGTATTACTGTGTTTATTACTGTGTGGTGGTGGTCTATATGGCACTGTCTCTGTACTCCTGGTGTTATATTAATGTTAGTCCCATCTGTATTAACTAGCGGTGGTTAATTATGGTGTGGTGGTGTCTATATGGCACTTCCCTGTATCCCTGGTGTTATATTAATGTTCTATCCTCTGTATTACGGTGTTTATTACTGTGTGGTGGTGTTTCTATATGCACTGTCCTGGGGGTTATCCTGTGTTATATTAATGTCTGTCCATCTGTATTACGGTGGATTTCATTACTGTGTGGGGTGTTCTATATGGCACTGTCCTGTTCCGGTGTTATTTTATGTCCTATCCATCTGTATTACGGTGTTTTATTGTGTGTGGTGGTGTTTCTATATGGCACTGTCCTGTATCCTGGTGTTTATTAATGTCTGTCCATCTGTATTACGTGTTATTACTGTGTGGTGTGTTCTATATGGCACTGTCCTGTACCTGGTGTTATATGTTATGTCTACCATCTTATTTACGGTTTATATTGTGTGGTGGTGTTGTTCTATATGGCCTGTCCTGTCTCCTGTGTGTATATTTATTCTAATCCATCGGTAATTACGGTGTTTATTACTGTGTGGTGTGTTATATGGCACTGTTCCTGTATCTGTGTTTATTTCATGTCTGTATCCATCTGTATTCGGGGTTTATTACTGTTGGGTGGTTCTATATGGCACTGTCCTGTTCCTGTGTTAGATTTATGTCTAACCATCTGTATTAACGGTGTTTATTTATCTGTGTGGTGGTGTTTTATAGCACTGTCCTGTATCCGGTTGTTAATATTTAGTCTTATCCTCTGTCTTACAGGTGTTAATTCACGTGTGGTGGTGTTCTATATGGCACGTCCTGGTATCCTGTGTTATATATTATGTCCTATCCTCTGTATTACGTGTTTATTGTGGTGGTGGTGTTCTATATGGCACTTTCCTGTTATCCCTGGTGTTATCTTTATGTCTATCCATCTGTAATTAGGTGTTTTATTACTGTGTGGTGTGGTGTTCTATATGGCACTGTCTTTCCTGGTGTTATATAATGTCTGTCCATCTTGTATTACGGGTTTATATACTGTGTGTGTGTTTCTATATGGCCTGTCCTTGTATCACTGGTGTTATATTTATGTCTATCCATCTGTATTACGTGTTTATTCTGTGTGTGGTGGGTCTATTATGGCACTGTCCTGTACCTGTGTTATATAATGTCTGGTCGCATCTGTATAACGGTGTTTATTACTGTGTGGTGGTGGTTCTATATGGCACTTGTCCTGTATCCTGTGTTATATTTATGTCTATCCTCTGTATTACGGTGTTTATTGTGTGGTGGTGTTCTATATGGCACTGTCCCTGTATCCTGGGTTATATTTTACTGTCTAGTCCCATCAGTATACGGTTTATTACTGTGTGGTGGTGGTTATGGCAACTGTCCTGAGTGCCTGGTGTTATATTTATGTCTATACCATCTGTCGGGGTTCCTTGTGGTTCATAGGCCTGTCTTATGTTTATTATCCTTATGTATACGGTGTATAGTGTGGTTGGTTCTATATGGCACTGTCCTGTTACCTGGTGTTATATGTATGTCTATCCATCTGTACTTACGGTGTTAATTACTGTGTGGTGGTGTTCTTAATATGGCACTGCCTGTATCCTGGTGTTATATTTATGTCTGCCCTCTGTATTACGGTGTTATTACTGTGTGGTGGTCGTATATGGCAGCTAAGTCCTGTATCCTGGTGTTATACATTATGTCTGTTACCATCTGTACTACGGTTGTTAATTCTGTGTGTGGTGTGTCTATATGGCACTGTCCTGTATCCTGGTTGTTTCTATTATGTCTGTCCTCTGTATTAACGGTGTTAATGTACTGGTGTGGTGTGTTCCTATATGGCCTATGGTCCTGTAGTACCTGGTGTTTAGATTAAGTCTTCCATCTGTTATTAACGTGTGTTTTACTGTGTGGTGGTGGTTATTCATGGCACTGTCCTGTATCCTGGTGTTATTATTTATTGTCTATCTCTGTATTACGGTGTTAATTACTGTGTGGTGGTGGGTCCTATATGGCACTGATCCTGTATCACTGGTGTTATATTTGTGTCTATCCATCTGTATTACGGTGTTTATTACTGTGTGGTGTTGGTCTAATGGCACTGTCCTGTATCCTGGTGTTATATTATTGTGTCATCCATCTGTATTAAGCGGTGTTTAATTACTGTGTGGGGTGGTCTATTGCACTGTCCGTGTATCTCCGTGTTATATTTATGTCCTATCCATCTGTATTAACTGTGTTTATTACTGTGGTGGTGGTGGCTATATGGCACTGTCCTGTATCCTGGTGTTATATTTATGTCTATCCATCTGTATAACGTGTTTACTGTATACTGTGGTGGCGTTGTTATAAGTGGCACTGTCCTGTAAGCCTGTGTTATATTTATGTCTATCCATCTGTATTACGGTGTTTATTACTGGTATTACTATTGTGTGGTGGTGGTCTATATGGCACTGCCCGGTTCCTGGTGTTATTTATTCCTGTCCATCTGTATTACGGTGTTAATTACTTTACTTGTGGTGGGGTTTCTATATGGCACTGTCTGTATCCTGGTGTTATATTATGTCTATCCTCTGTATTACGGTGTTTTTACTGTAGGGTGGTGTTCTATATGGCACATCCTTATCCTGTGTTATATTAATGTCTATCCATCTGTATTAACGGTGGTTTATTACTGTTGGTGTGGTTCTAATATGGGCACATGTCCTGTATCCTGGTGTATATTATGTCTAATCTCATCTGGTATTACGGTGTTTATTAACTGTGTGGGTCGGCTTGTTCTATGGCACTGTCCTGTATCCTGGTGTTATATTTAGTCTTCACTCTGTATTATACGGTGTTTTATTACTTGTGTGGTGGTCGTTCTATATGGCACTGTCCTGTCTCCTGGTGTTATATTTATGTCTATCCATCTATTATTCGGTGTTTATACTTCTTCTGTGTGGTGGTGTTCTATATGGCACTGTCCTGTATCCTGGTGTATTATATTTAAGTCTATCCATCTGTATTAACGTGTTTATTACTGTTAATTTCCTGTGGTGGTGTGGTCTATATGGCCTGTCCTTGTATCCGGTGTATATTTAATGGTCTGTCCTCTGTATTAACGGTGTTATTACTGTTATCTGTGTGGTTGGTTCTATAGGCACTGTCCTGTACCTGGTGTTATATTAATTGTCCTGATCCATCTGTATTAAACGGTGTTTTATACTGTGGTTGGTGTTGTCTATATGGCACTGTCCTGTATCCTGGTGTTATATTTATGTCTATCCATCTGTATTACGGTGTTTATACTGTCCTGGTGGTGGTCAATGGCACTGTCCCTGTATCCTTGTGTTATTTATGTCTGTATCCATCTGTATTACGTTGTTTTATTACTGTGTGGTGTGGTTCTATATGGCACTGTCCTGTATCCTGGTGTTATATTTATGTCTATCCATCTGGATTAACGGTGTTTATTACTGTGTGGTGGTGTTCTATAGGGCCTGTCTGTATCCTGTGTTATATTTATGTCCTATCCTTCTGTATTATCGGGTGTTTATTACTTGTGTGGTGTGTTTTTCTATATGTCCTGTATCTGTTATTTTATTTATATTCCATTGGATCTGTATCCGGTGTTTATTTTTAATATGTGCCATTTGATCTGTATCCGGTGTTTTTTTTATATGTGCCAATTGGATCCTGTATCCGGTGTTATTTTTAATATGTGCCATTGATTCTGTATCCGGTGTTATTTTTATATGTGCCATTGATCTGTATCGGTGTTATTTTATAGTGCCATTTATCTGTAATCCGGTGTATTTTTATATGTGCCATTGGCTCTGTATCCGGTGTTATTTTTTATATGTGCCAGTGATCTTATCCGGTGTTTATTTTTATATGTGCCATTGATCTGTATTCCCGAATCCGGTGTTAATTTTTTATATGTGCCATTGATCTTGATCCGGGTGTTATTTTTATATCTATTATACCGGTTATTTACACACCGTATTATCACAGTTTACCACCTATTCAACACTATTACATAACACAGTATCACACACAGTATTATACACTGTATTACAACACAGTATTATGCACAGTGTACACACAGTATATACACAGTATTCCCACATTCTTACACACGTATTACACAGTCTTACCACAGTATTACACACAGTGTTATACACATCTTTACACACACAGTGTTATACATCGCCTTACCAACAAATACCCGCCATGTCCACTGCCATGTTTAATGGCACCGACTTATTTCCACAATAGAACGAGTGCAGACAGTTTGGTGTTCGTTGCTGATAAAACGGGGGATTTAATGGAAGATTTTACTCATTTTCTCACAAATTTACTTCATAGTATTCCCATGTTGGACTAATGGACGTATGTCTTTATCAATCTCCAATACTATGTTACTATGTAACTGTTTATACAGATAGTATGGTAGGGTATAAAGGTGGACTAGATGGTGTATGTCTTTATACAACCTCCAATACTATGTTACTATGTAACTGTTTACAGACATTATGGGTAGGGTATAAAGGTTTGGATTGATGGACGTATGTCTTTATACAACCTCCAATACTATGTTACTATGTAACTGTTATACAGACATTATGGGTAGGGTATAGGTTGGACTAGATGGATTATGTCTTTTACAACCTCCAATACTATGTTACTATGTAACTGTTATACAAGACATTATGGTAGGATATAAAGGTTGGACTAGATGGACGTATGTCTTTTTATACAACCTCCAATACTATGTTACTATGTAACTGTTATACAGACATTATGGGAGGGTATAAAGGTTGGACTAGATGGACTATGTCTTTATACAACCTCCATACTATGTTACTATGTAACTGTTAAACAGACATTATGGGTAGGGTATAAGGTTGGACTAGATGGACGTATGTCTTTTTATACAACCTCCAATAAAGTTACTATGTAACTGTTATACAGACATTATGGTAGGGGTATAAAGGTTGGACTAGATGGATGTATGTCTTATATACCCCTCCAATACCATGTTACTTATGTAACTGTTATGCAGACATTATGGGTAGGGTTAAAGGTTGGACTAGATGACGTATGTCTTATACAACCTCCAATACTATGTTACTATGTAACTTGTTAACAGACATTGGGGTAGGGTATAAAGGTTGGACTAGATGGACGTATGTCTTTATACAACCTCCTACTATGTTACTATGTAACTGTTTACAGGCATTATGGGTAGGTATAATTTTGGACTAGATGGACATATGTCTTTAACAACCTCCAATACTATGTTACTATGTAACTGGTTATACAGACATTATGGGCAGGATATAAAGGTTGGACTAGATGGACGTATGTCTTTATACAACCTCCAATACTATGTTACTATTAACTGTATACAGACATTATGGGTAGGGTATAAAGGTTTGACTAGATGGACGTATGTCTTTATACAACCTCCAATACTATGTTACTATGTAACTGTTATAGAACATTATGGGTAGGGTATAAAGGTTGGACTAGATGGACGTATGTCTTTATACAACCTCCATACTATTGTTCTCATGTAACTGTTATACAGACATTATGGGTAGGGTATAAAGGTCGACTAGATGGACGTATGTCTTTATACAACCTCCAATACTAATGTTACTATGTAAACTGTTTAGACAAACATTATGGGTAGGGTATAAAGGTCGGACTAGATGGACGTATGTCTTTATAACAACCTCCAATACTATGTTACTATGTAACTGTATATATACATTTTGGTAGGGTATAAAGTTGACTAGATGGACATGTCTTTATACAACCTCCAATGCTATGTCTATGTAATGTTATAGACTATGGGTAGGGTTTAAGTTGGACTAGATGGACGTATGTCTTATACAACCTCCAATACTATGTTACTATGTAACTGTTATACAGACATTATGGGTAGGGTATAAAGGTGGACTAGATGGACTGTAGTCTTTATACAACCTCCAATACTATTTACTATGTAACTGTTAACAGACATTATGGGTAGGGTTTAAAGGTTGGACTAGATGGACCTATGTCTTTATAAAACCTCCATACTATATTACTATTTAACTGTTAGACAGACATTAGGTGGGGGTGTGTTTCAGCCACTGTGGTGCAGGGCAGAGAGAGAGCTTATGATGAGAACCTATTAGTAAGCAGCAAACATTAATGTTTTAGCACTGTACTTCTGACTGTCTGTGAAACAAGAACAAAACATGATCTACTGAATAGTGCGCGAACTCCTTATAGGTTAAAAATTTTTTATTTATTAAACAAATGTTAAACTATTAAACACTAATGCTTTTTGCTATGGGAATTTCTCATGTTGTATTTTTAAAAGTTCAACCGTGATTGTTTACTGGGATCATTATGTGTAAAGGCTACAGAATGAGGTGGTACCCTCCACCTGTACTATTTTTCTTTTTTTTTTTTTTTGAAATACAACAGGATGTTTGTAATAGAATTTGTCAACCCCAAGCACAGCGTCTTTTTTACAACCTTTTGTAGTGTAGGGCTCCCAACCCCAACCACCATAGTTATTCCCCAGCAAAACTCCCCCGATCATTACTACTTTGCCCTCTCCCCAATGTTCAGTCCCGGCCCATGAAACTGCAAGCAGGGGGCTGAACCAGCAGCCGCCTTGGTGTTTCGGCTGTACTGACATCGGAGGGAAGAGGCAAGTAAGTAGAGATCAGGAGTTTTCCTTCAAATAACTATAGCGGTTGGGTTGGGGAGGGCGCCTATCTACTAGGAAAGGGAATTTGAGCTAGGGGGAGGGAGAAGAGAACCGGGGAGACACACTATTATACACAGTATTACACACACTATTATACACAGTATTACACACAGTGTTACACACAGTATTACACACACTATTATACACAGTATTACACACAATTGGCATCATCCTTTCACACACGTGAAACATAGTTGCTCTTTACAAGGGAGGAAAAGGCAATACAAGCCACCAGTAGATGAAGGGCTGTCTACATGGGGAGCCTCTTAACAGCCCAGTGACGCCTGTTCCTCATCCCAGTATTACCAGTATGCCCTATCCCCGAAATTAGCCGCCGAATTAGACCAGACTGTCCTGACACTGATAATTCTGGGTTCTGGAGTTCCAGCAATTGGAGGCTAAAACAGGGTAACAAGTGAGAATCTCCAGTAAGGTCTCTTAGCAAGATACAATCACCAAGACTCTCCTCTCCCCCATTGAAACGAATACAATGCAACACGTCATGGGCGTCCATGGTCAGTAAACAAAGGTTTTAGGTACATCTGTGTGTGATTTCCTAGTGTCAGCGTCAAATAGGAAGTGATGGGGAGGGGGATGACCAAAAAGACTGGTAGGTTGTAATTTGGGGGACTGGTATGTTGGTAGGTGGGCGGACTTGGTAGGTTAGGCAGGTGGGTACTGGTAGGTTTTTGCCGGTGGGGGCCTGGTAGAGATTGGCAGTGGGGGACTGGTAGGTTGGCAGGGTGGGGGACTGTAGGTTTTGCAAGGTGGGGGACTGGTAGGTTGGCAGGGTTGGGGACTTGGTAGGTTGGCAGGTTGGTGACGGGGTAAGGTTGGCAGGTGGGGGACTGGTAGTTGGCAAGGTGGGGGACTGTAGGTTTGGCAGTGGGTGGACTGGTATGTTGCAGTGGGGGAACTAGATTGTATGGTTGGTTGGATTGGTAGGGTTGTTGGTGGGGACTTGGTCATGTGGGTAGGCTAATAATTGGGTAGGTTGGGGGGATTGGTAGGGCTGGGGGACTGGTAGTTGGTCAAATCAATAGATGGGGGACTGGATCAACAGAGAGTTTGGTAGGTGGGGGACTGAGTATGAATTGGTAGGAATGGGGGACTGGAGGTTGGATAAGCAGTGGGGGGGGTTTTTGGTAGAAGGGGGGACTGGTAGGTTGGTAGGAGTGGGACTGGTAGTTAGTGTGTGAGGTGGACTGGTATGGTAGGTGGGACTGTGGTATGGTGGATAGGTGGCTTGTAGGTGAGGTGGATGGTAGGTTGGTAGTGGTGCCGGGAGGTTGGTAGTGCTGAGAGAGTTGGGTAGGGGGGGAACGGGTTACTAGTAGGTGGGGGACAGGACTGGTAGGTTGGTAGGGGTGTACTGTCGGTTGGTAAGTCGTGAGATGGTCAGGCTTGTATAGATGGGATGGGTGGAGATGACGGTGGGTACGGATTGGTACTGGTGGTGATGGTGGATTGGTTTAGGGGTTTGGTAGCAGTGGGGCGGTTGGTAAGGCTGGTAGGTTGGGCTGTGGGTGGTAGGCTCTGGTCTGGTAGGTGGGAACTGTAGGTTGGTAGGTGTGGACGGGGATATAGGGTTGGCGGACAGAGGACTGTTAGGTTTGGTATGGGGGACTGGTAGGTTGGTGTGGGATGGAGTGGGTGATTTGGACACGGTAAGAGTGGTAGTTGTTGTGGACTGGTAGGGTTGGTAGGTGGACTGGTAAGTGTTGGTGGGTGGACTGGTAGGTGTAGGTGGGGGACGGGGACTAGTAGGTGGGGGACAGGGAACTGTAGGTTGGTAGTGGGGACTGGTTAGGTTTGTAAGTGGAGGGAGACTGGAGAAGTTTGGTTAGGTGGGAGACCGTGGGACTGGTATTGTGGGGAGCTGAGGTGTGTGGGACGTGCTACGGTAGTGGGGCGTGGTCGGGGGACGTGGATCGGTAGGTGGTCTGTCGGTAGGTTCGGTAGGTGTGCGTTGTGGTTGGTCGGTGGGTGTGGTGGTAGGTCCGGTGATGGTGTGAGTTGGTTGGCGTGGTAGGGGCGTGTGGGGCGGGGGGGAGCGTTGGTGTGGGGGATGCTGATAGTCGCTTTGTGGTCGGTAGTGACGTGGTGCTTGGTCGGGTGCGTGGTCGTGGTGCCGTGGGGGAGTGGTAGGTAGGAGGTGAGTGGTGCGTACTACCTACACTTGGAGTGGAGGGGAATAGCGGTAGTGTATGGTGGTAGGTGGCGAGCGGTGCGATTTGGGGTGAGTTGCGGAGTGGTAAGGTGCGTATGGTCGGTGTAGGTTGGTAGTGTAGGTGGGGGTGGGTTAGGTGTGATGGTGGTAGTGGAGGGGTGGTGGTAGGCTAGTGAGTGGTAGGTACTTGGGGGAGTGGGGAGGTAGGTAGGTGAGTGGTAGGTTGGTAGGCTAAGGTGATGTGGTGGTGGGGGTGGTAGGTAGTTGTGAGTGGTAGGATAGTAGGTGAGGTAGGTGAGGGGTTGGTAGGCGTGAGGGAGGTGGTAGTCGTAGCCACCTATAGGCACTCCATGGGCAGGGACACCCTTGGTCACATGGACCCCCAAATCCCTGACATATGCAATAGCGGAGATTGGACGTTCTTTTTAGTCACATGACAATTTCCGTCCACCTGCTGGGGTTCCACATATCCCCCCGGTCCTGCTAGGATGAGTGAGACGGTTTTACCTGGCATCCGCTGGAAATCGCTCTCTGCCGAGCCTGTCGCCATTTCCCACTCCTCCTGACAGCTCCCCCTGTGTCTACTCAATGGACGGTCCGCAACCACCATAGAGCGGTGCCGATGGTAATAGACCCGGCAAGTCAGCAGAGGACCATAGAGACAGGACACTGGAGCTTGTAACGTCTGCTCACTCTACGGCAGCCGCGGGATCTGCATAGTGTCAATCTACCCATCAGAGCCTGGTATATACCAGCAGCCCTGAAAGTCGTTACCTCATCTGCACCTCAACCCCAGCATCCTGAAATAAGTTACCTCACATGCACTCTCACCAGAAGCCCATAATTTCAGTTTACCCAGCATGCACTCCATACCAGCCCTGAAATAAAGTTACCCAGCATGCACTCCTCATCACCAAGCACCCTGAAATAAGTTACCCAGCCATGCACTCTCATCCCAGCAGCCATAATTAGTAACCCCCACACTGCACTCTCACCCAAACAGCCCTGAAATTATTTACCCACATGCAATCGCCCACCCAGCAGCCCTGAAATTGTAACCAGCATGGGGGCACTCTCACCAACCAGCCTGAAATTATTTACCCAGCATGCACTCTCGATAAATACCACCCCACCCAGGCCTAATTACAGCAGACTCCCTGATTCACATGAATATTTACCCAGCATGCACTCTCACCCAAGCACCCTGAACATTATTAGTGCATGCTGGGTAAATAATTTCAGGGCTGTTGGGTGAGAGTGCATGATGCTGGGTACTAATTTCATGGCTGCTGGGTGAGAGTGCATGCTGGGTAACTTATTTCAGGGCTGTTGGATGAGAGTGCATGCTGGGTAACTTATTTTAGGGCTGTTGGATGAGAGTGCATGCTGGGTAACTGAATTTAGTGGCTGCTGGGTGAGAGTGCATGTTGAGTAACTTATTTCAGGGCTGCTGGGTGAGATTGCATGCTGGGTAACATTTCAGGGCTGCTGGGTATAGACGCAGGGCTCTATGAGTAGTTGACAATATGCAGATCCCCGGGCTGCCTGTAGAGGGAGCAGACGTACAAGCTCCAGTCGTCCTGTCTCTATGGTCTCTGCTGACTTTCCGGGTCTATCTAGCCAATCGGCACCGCTCTATGGTGGGTTGCGGACCGTTCCATTGAGTAAGACAGGGGGAGCTGTCAGGGAGAGTGGGAAGATGGCGCAGGCTCTGTCAGAGGAGGAGTTCCAGCGGATGCAGGTAAAACCGTCTCACCTCATCCATAGCAGGACCGGGGGGAGATGTGGAACCCCAGCAGGTGACGGAACTTGTCATGTGACTAAAAAGACGTCACATCTCCGCTATTGCATGATGTCATGGGAGTTGGGGGTCATGTGAACCAAGGGTGGTCCCTGCCCATGGAGTGCTATAGGTGTGACCTACCTACCTGCCACTCACCTACCTACCACCCCTCCACCTACCACTCACCTACCTACCTACCACTCACCTACCTACCACCCCCACCTACCACTCACCTACCTACCAACCTACCACTCACCTACCTACATCCCACCCCCACCTACCAACCTACCAGTCCCCCACCTACCAACCTACCAGTCTTTTTGGTCATTCCCCCTCCCCATCACCTTCCTATTTGACGCTGACACTAGGAACATCACACACAGAGACCTAAACCTTTGTTTACTGACATGACGCCATGACTGTGTTGCATTTGTATTCGTTACAATGGGGGAGAGTCTTGGTGATTGTGATCATGCTAATAGACTTACTGGAGATTCTCACTTGTTACCCTGTTTTAGGCTCAATTGCTGGAACTCCGAACCCAGAATTATCAATTGTCAGACAGTCTGCGCAAGAACAGTCAAGGTAAGAGTCTCCCCATGTACAGCCCTCATCTACTGACTTGTATTCTTTCCTTCCCTTTAAAGAAATAGTTCACTGTAAAGGTGATTATCCCTTGAATGCATTGACTGTGAGGTTAAGGGTCTATTCCTTACCTTACGTTCTTCAGTCAATGTCTGTGGAGCCAGGAATAAAGATAGAACAGACTTACCGTTTACACACGACCCTCCGCTGTCACACTTGACAGGTCCCCGCTGCTTCCTGGTTCTGATTAGCTTTAGTGTGCATGCACGATAGTGTGTGCTAGAGTTAATCAGAACCAGGAAGCAGTCGGGAATTTCAGTGTGACAGAGGATCGTGCGAAAGGTAAGTTTCTTCTATCTTCATTCCTGGCTCCACAGGCATTGATTGAAGAACGGAAGGTAAGGAATAGCTCCTTAACCTCCCAGTCTTCAGAAAATGCATTAAAGGGCATGTCCACGCCATTTGTAATCTTTTGCTGTAGTGTAGGGCTCCTTCCCCCGGCCCCAACCGCTATAGTTATATTTGCAGAAACTCCCCTGAAAGCCGCTGGGGGGTACCCTTCGATGATCCCCACGATAGAAGGGTGTTACTCTTCTTCCTTCCGACGCCTTCTGCAGAGGAGAGCAGAGGAGAGAGGCAGCCAATCACGGACGCGGCTTCCGGCTATCCAGAACGTCGGAGGAGGGAGGTAATGTAAGTACAGTTCAGGGGAGTTTCTGCAAATATAACTATGGCGGTTGGGGTTGGGGGAGGGAGCCCTACACTACAGAAAATGGGTTTTGTGCTAAGGGGAGGGAGAGGAAAACTTTTGCAGTGAATTATTCCTTTAACTTTCTGGCTTCTCTCATCCTTTGGCTGGCTCCTATTTTACCATTTACCCCTTTGTTTGCACCATTTACTGTAATGTCTTTGTCTCTTCAATGGTTTCTAAAGATGGTGTTTTACAGAGCTCTCAGCGCTCCGACAGAAACATTCATCTTTGGAAAAGGAGTATGGGAAAGCACAAAAGGTAACTATGTTCACATGAACTGTCTAACCTTTCCCTTTAACATGTCGTCTCTCTGTCCTCTTACTAACAACCTACCACCCCATCCCTCCCTGTCCTCTCACTAACAACCTACCACCCCATCCCTCCCTATCCCTCCCTGTCCTCTCACTAACAACCTACCACCCCATCCCTCCCTGTCCTCTCACTAACAACCTACCACCCCATCCCTCCCTCTCCTCTAGCTAACAATAAGTTGCCACGTACCGTAAGTTACCATTGATATTTTAACCTTATTTTATCCAAACTACGTACAGTAAGTTGCCACGTACAGTAAGTTGCCACGTACAGTAAATTGCCACGTACAGCAAGTTGCCATGTACAGTAAGTTGTCACGTACAGTAAGTTACCATTGATATTTTAACCTTATTTTATCCAAACTACTTACAGTAAGTTGCCACGTACAGTAAGTTGCCACGTACAGTAAGTTGCCACGTACAGTAAGTTACCATTGATTTTTTAACCTTATTTTATCCAAACTTTTCACACTATTTGTCACCATTGACTTTATTGGTTCCGATTTCGAATTTTAAAACTTTTTCTATACCAGATTGGACCGTATTTTCGGAAGTTTGCCATCTCTAACACAGACACGTATATAAACACAAACCCACACATACTGTATGTACACAACCACACACACGGCTCTGAGCGACATGTTTGGATTCTTCCCAGGTCGATGCTACTTTGCCAATATGTGACCTGCAAGAGTTAATTATAGAAGAGGAAATGCTCTGCAATAAGACACTGGCAGCTCAGACCAACACAACAGCGCCCCTCTCTGGGGAGGGTGAGTTCTACCACATTATTATTTATTTCAAGTTATAAGCTCCACAGATTCAGGGGTTGACAGTTTACTGCTCGCTCGGGCTGATGGAATAAACTGATGGAATAAGGGTGCCTGTGCTAATTATCCTCCGATACCTGTAACTGTAATTGGAGATAGTCACGCCATGAAGAGAGTGCCAGCTGCCAGTGGCTGGGCGGTTGGGTATATTTATTATTGGGCAGGAGAGGACAGAGAAGGGTCAGTTTGTATCAGTCGTGGTCTCCTACGTTTGGGTTTTGTTTGTGTTGTTTCAGGTTGTGCGGGGAAGTGGGATAAACTGAGCTGTTGGCCGCTCACTCCTGAAGGACACACAGTGACTCTCCAGTGCCCCAAACCCATTCAGCTAATCACAGAATATGAAGGTGAGACACAATGTGATAGACCGAGCATTGACCTTCTCTATTAGCTCCTCTATAGACGGAGATAGAGACCAACCTTCTGTCCTGTTCTTCCACTACCCAGGGCACATAAACAGAAACTGCACCAAGGACGGGTGGTCGGAGATATTCCCCCCGGTGGAAGAGGCCTGTAACTTCAACAGAAACAAATCCACTACAACCTACCTGGTAAGGGAAATGGTGGGACAGATGGTGGGAATCGTGTGTGGGGGTCAGTACAGAGAGGAAAGTAAGTGGGGGAGAATTACACCAAGGGGCATATTTATTAAGCAGGGGTATTATTAAATAAGGGATGTTAAAGGGAATGTCCACCCCCCAAACTAAAATGTGGTATATCCCGCAGGAAATAGCTGTAAACCTCGACCTCACAAGGTCATAGCATTCAAAGACCTCCCCAAATGTACTCACCCTCGCCGCGTTCCGCCTGCACCACGTGCTTGGGAGACAAGCAGAATGGAAATTGTAACATTTCCATTGGTTGTTATAGTGGTAGGAAGGATCGTTCCATATAAAGGCTATACGGCCTTATAAAGGACCTTCAACTCCCTGCAAATCATTAAGACAGCAGAGAGTTAGAGAGCAGATAAAGTAGAATAGATTGGGAGAGATTTGACATTTTTTGTTGGTCCTTTAAACAAATTTTACATGCACACATACATGAATTTTGCATGTGCCCCCCCCCAATATATTCTGGTAGTAAGGATTATATTTATTAGACAAATTTAATGGCAGGAAGCATCGTCTGTTATAAGAAATATCTTCTGCCGTTCATAATTATCATTTGATTAACTAAATTACGCCCTCTAGTGCCCCCAGCTTAAAACTGCATCATAACTGAATCTTTGCCACTCAAAGAAAATGGATCAGAGCCTTCTTATAACAGACGGGATCTTGCAGTCTCATGTTATAGGAATAGAATTGCCCCAAATAAGTAAGTGGCGGAGATATGCAACATTCCTCCTTTATGTCCAATGGCTAATGGGAAAATGTAATGGAAGGATTGATCCCATTGGTCAATCTCCCTAGGCAGTTGGCTGGGATTTCCTACACGAAGGTCACAGCTGATTTTTCAGCAAACTTGGTCGGCCATTGTTCTGTAAATCTGCTGGTCAGAATGACTGCATATCGGGATGTGGCTGGGACTGAAATGGGTCCTGCCCCCAGACTGCCCATACGTGGGAATTGGGAGCTATGAATACCGAGCAGATATTGCCTTGTGTGGACCAGGTCATTTCATTGTATATATAGACAGATTTCAATTGGTACCCACAGGCACTGGGGCGCAGGATCTAAGTGTGACCAGGATTTCACCAGAGCCCCTGATTGTGGGGGTGTTCCGCTGCTGAGTCACACCAGGTTGTGACCCCCAGTATCTGCTGGGGGCCACACTGTCACTGAGACAGGAGAGAGGAACAGGGGAGACAAGTGGAAACAAACAGCCAGCACCAGTTTGATTGTCTACTGCATTGCCCAATCGTCTGTAAGGAAGGCAATGCAATAACGTCTAGTAACATACCATCAGCATAAAACCCACACAATACACCACGTGTATTATCGGGTTAACTGGGGGGTTTACACAACTAATGGGGATCTGGTGCTGTTTTTTAATGGAGGCGAAAGCCAATGCTTCTTACCCGACCGGCAGTAAATCTCACAATACATTGCAGGATCTCTGGCAGGTACGTAATGCGCCTTAGGGTTCTTGCCCTAACCACGCCCCACCAGCACATGCCCCATGTGAAAGAACTGTCCATGAGCGCCTCCCTCTGGAAGGAGAGATATAGTGTCCACACAATCCTTCCTTTGCTTGTGACCCTATGTATAACTGTATTAGAAAACCCCAAACAGGTAAGTGTCCGAAGGAGTAACCATTGGTCAAACAGAAATAGGAGAGAATTGGGCAGTTCCCCTATTATCCCTGTTATCATAGTTATTATAAAGGATCCCCTCATTTCCTGAAGCCAGATCCTCACCACAAAGCACCCGCCCCCTGTATGAGCTTTTACGTGCTTGCACATGCTCAGCAGTCAGTCATTGGCTGTACCATTAGTCATGGCTGTTACGGACTGCTGCCACCTGGAAGAATGAGAGGGAAGATGTGGCACTGGATAACAAGATGAAGATCTGGCAGGAATGTCTGGCAGGTGGGTAAATATTACAGTCTTGGAGGGTGAGGAAGCAAAGTCTAAATCTTTCTAAAGAGGAAGAGTAAATAATGGGAGACTTTTTATTTCCTTCCAGGGGTATTTTATGCACCTTAAACCCATCTACACAATTGGCTATGGCACATCTCTGGCCTCTCTGTCTCTTGCCCTTGTCCTTTTGGCCTCGTTCAGGTGAGTGGTGAAAAGGAAATTGTTATAAAGACATTATGGGTAGGGTATAAAGGTGTTATACAGACATTATGGGTAGGGTATAAAGGTTGGACTAGATGGACGTATGTCTTTATACAACCTCCAATACTATAAAGGTTGGACTAGATGGACGTATGTCTTTATATAACCTCCAATACTATACTATAACATGGCATTCACAGGAATTTTTTCCCATCATGTCTGACCAGAGATTGTCATTGGTACCCAGTCGCCTGGTTTGGGGTTTTAGGGTCCTTGTATTTCACCACTGGCTGTGTGGTTGGAGCCTGAGGTTCCTTGAGTTAATGTTGTGCTCTTTTTAGGAGGTGGAGGCTTTGCTGGGGGAGAATGAGATGCTTCAGGGAAAGCTACACAGTCAAGAGGATGATTTCCGTCTGCAGAACAGCACTCTAATGCAGGAGCTCTCCAAGGTAATCTGATTGGCTTTTCAGTTGAGATCCTGTTGGGCACAGTTGTGACCAATGTTCCACTATCTTCTAACCAGTATCTCTCACTTTTATCCAATGTAGCTCTGCTCCCAGATTGAGGAACTAGAGGCAGAAAACAAGGCCAAGGGTGGACAGACCGTTCCAGACCTTTCTAGTTCAGTGGAAGAAGATCTTAGGAGATTAACAGCAGAAAACACTGCACTGCAGAAAAGAATGACCAGTAGGTATTTCTCTGTATCCAGCTCTGTCTCTGTCATTTAATTACGGCATCTTAGAAATCTTACCGGCTATGTGTGGCGGTACCAGGTCAGGCCTTGGTGTTTTACTAATGTGGCCACATACAGAGGCGTGATCAAGTAGAACCATCAGATCAGCTGGTTTACAGCTAAGGGAACCTCATTCCTTTCTGGTAACATACAAATCAGGGTAATACCAACCAGAGTCTGAATCGCAATCAAAATTTTCACCGCAACCAACTTTTTAAACCAATTTGTTTATCAAAACCTGACAAGGAATGAATCGTCCACAGCTGAGCTTTTGCATGGTTTTCAACGAGCCTAACAACCAGATTTAATTCCTGTCAGGCAGACTGCTAATCCGGTTCCTATTGATGGATAGTCAGTGTTGGTACACCTTACGTACATGCATTAATTCAACAAATCCAGTAATTGGTTGTCTCCAATCACATGACTGCTTGACCCTTGCCAGATCCTTTACCATTATTTAACTAACAAGCTATTGGTGAAATAATTTACTCCCAATAATTACTGATAAATGAAATACCTGCCACATTCTGCCAAATAAATGGAACTGACCAACCTGCTTCTATCTAATAGAAATAAAGTGAAAACAGCTCTGGGAGTGAATTGACCCCCAAGCCTTCCATATAATTATGTATAATGACCAGGTGGGATCCGATAAACATTTAACAGTAAATATTCCAGTCTGTCCATACTAAATCCAAGATATAGGTCAGGAATGAAGAACCAGCCATATATTCCCAGGAATATACATTACCTTACACCATGAGTAATATTGTGTAACACAAACAGGGTTAATCAATAAAAGTTCTTATTGTTTATTATTATATTTATTGTGCTAATTTTGCCCCAACCAATCAGATGTAAGCTTTCAAATGCTGAATAAGATCTGATTGGCTGGGGAAAATTAGCACTATTTTGAACGACAAGAACTTTTATTGAATGTCCCTGTAAATGTCTAACATCATTTATAACTGGCTGTGACTTGGATGTGACTATTCCCATATCCCACCGCCATGTTACCTGTCCGAACACTTTTATTTCTCCCGTTGGGTAGAATTTTAGAAGGATCAAGTTTTGTCAATCCTGCTTTCCCCACTCTACCAGCCAAGCGCCTCACCCCAATCTCCTTTCCAGAAAGCCCATAGCCTTTAGATGATGCTGTATATCCAGGTTGGTGATAAAATCCGGTGCCAGCATGACCACCCTTTATGGCTTTGCCACACTGAGATCCTTACCTAACCGAATGTGAAACTCCCATTATTAGGTCACCCAGCCTTCTGTTAAAGGGCATGTCCACCCTTCTAATAAACTTTTTATATAATGTACTGTTCCCTCCCCCAGCCCCAACCGCATTAATATTATTCACAGAAAGTGCCCCGATCATTACTTACCGTGCCTCTCTCCTTCACCACACTGCCCCGGCCCTCTGCTTGCACGGAAATGCAAGCAGGGGGCAGGGTCCGCAGCTGCGTCTGTGATTGGCTGAGAGGCAGGCTGGGATTGGCTGATATGGCCCAGGAGGGACTGTGTGGCACTGAACTTTGACTTATTAACCAGTAGAGCTTTCCAGTTCAATGTTTCCTGTGATAATGGGAAATCTGCTGGCTGCCCCTTTAAATACATTTAATGGGAACTCACTAGTGTTAGGCTGGGTACACACCAGGCGAGACTGAATATGCATTCCCAAAGGGAACCGCGCGATCGGCCGTGATTTACACACAGTCCCAATCTCCTGTTCATCCTATACGGACAAACAGGCCACCGAGCTGCTGGTGTGTACCCAGCCTTAGTGTCCAATGGAGCAATAAACAGGCAGTAATGTACATGGTGTCTAACCTATTTACAACCCAATACAAACTGCACATTCCCAGAACTGGGGGAAATTGTAAAACTGTAACCAGGACATTGAGCATCCCATAGGCAGCCGGTAAGTCTAATAAAAGATCCATCCCAGTGACGTCCCAGCACCAAGGACAGACCATTGGACCATCAATGTCTCAGGCCCTGTCCATATCAATCCCACTATCCAATCGCCAGCCTGGAATGACAAGGGACGGATTTTCCTATATGGACCTTTATCTTTCTTGGTACCAAACCAAAAGGTGATGTAAAGTATATTCCCAGATAGGCCCTGACGAGGCTTGAGAAAGGACGGAGCGCTGCCAGAATCTTTGCCTTTGGGTGAATAAATGTGAACCGTTGTTTTGCAACTATCCATGAGAATCTCGGTTATTTGTTACAGAAACAATAATATTCAATGCAGCTGAGCCGACAGTTGTACAAGCTGGAGTAGTAGTAGAACTGCAACTTAACCCTCCACATTTGCCATTGACATGGTTAAAGGGCATGTCCACCCCCAAAACTATAATTCCCCCCAACTACTGGCCCCATCATGTAGTGTAGTTTATCCTTACCTCACATCCCAGCTCCATAGGGTTCTCCTGTAGTCCCCCCCCCCCCCAAAGTCCCAAAACCTGCCCACCAGGACGATAGCAGGACTCTGCCTCCTACCTGGCCTCCGGGAGAATTTTGGCATGCGTACTGCAGCCCTTCTCCCCCTCCCTTCTCCCTCCCTCTCAGGATTCCCTCCCCCTAGTGTAAATCCCTTAATATATAAGATTCCCCCTGCCAGCCCAGCCCCAACCACCTATGGATAGTTAGAAAGCTCCCCAAACTCTACTTACCTCTCCTCTTTCCTCCGCCGAAATGAGCTCCCGGCAGCCGCGTCCGTGATTGGCTGCCGCTCAGCCAATCACAGACGCGACTGCCGGTCCCGCCCCTCTGCTTGCATTTTCTCGAAGCAGAGGGCCGGGAGCGCGGCGGAGAAAGAGGGGAGGTAAGTAGAGTTTGGGGGGCTTTCTAAACATATAAATATAGCAGTTGGGGCTGGGCTGGCAGGGGGAATCTTATATTAAAAAATGAATTTTAGGGTGGACATGCCCTTTAACAGGAACAGCTGCAGGCTCAGTAACATTAACTATATAAACTTTACATGATGATCCATGTTATTTAGAGTACCAGAGAGCGAATGAATCGCCTCTCTAAATAAAACCATTGGATTGGATATTCTTACTTGCCATGGCAACTGCCAGTCACCGCTGGGGAATGCTTAGTCACTCTAGTTGTTACCGAGGGTTAACTGCAGTTATGCTGCAGTGCATAAACAAAATGTCTGTGGTGCCAGGGGGAGATGTGCTGGTGGTGCCAGGGGGATCATCCTAAGGCTCCATTTGGTCTTAATCCGGTTCTGTCTTCATGATTTCAGGGACACCTCCTATAAGCACAGGGAGATTAAGGGATATTTTAATGTCTATCCATCTGTATTACGGTGTTTATTACTGTGTGGTGGTGTTCTATATGGCACTGTCCTGTATCCTGGTGTTATATTTATGTCTATCCATCTGTATTACGGTGTTTATTACTGTGTGGTGGTGTTCTATATGTCTTGTATTCAGTGTTATTTTTATATGTGCCATTGATCTGTATCCGGTGTTATTTTTATATGTGCCATTGATCTGTATCCGGTGTTATTTTTATATGTGCCATTGATCTGTATCCGGTGTTATTTTTATATGTGCCACTGATCTGTATCCGGTGTTATTTTTATGTCTACCATCTGTGTCACGGTGTTATTACTGTGTGTCTGGTGGTCTATATGGCAACTGTCCTGTAATCCTGGTGTTTATCATTTATGTCTATCCCTCTGTATTACGGTAGTTATTACTGTGTGGTGGTGGTCTATAAATGGCACTGTCCTTATCCTGGTGTATATGATTAAATGTCTATCCATCTGTATTATATACGGTGTTTATTACTGTGTGGAGTGGGTCGTCTATATGGCACTGTCCCGTATCCTGGTGTTATATTTATTCTATCCATCTGTATTACGGTGTTTATTACTGTGGTTGTGGTGGTCTAATTGGCACTGTCCGCCCTGTTCCTGGTGTTATATTAATTCTGTCCTCCCGTTAAGACGGTGTTAATTACGTGTGGTGGTGTTCTATATGGCACAGTCCTGTATCCTGGGTGTTATATTAATGTCTGTCCATCTGGTATAACTGTGTTTATTACTGTGTGGTGGTGTTCTTTGGCCCTGTCCTGTATCCTGGTTGTTATATTTAAATGTCTGTCCATCTGTATTAACGGTGTTAATTACTGTGTGGTGTTGTTCTAATTGGCACTGTCCTGTATTCCTAGTGTTATATTAATGTCTGTCCCATCTGTATTACGGATGGTTAATTACTGTGTGTGGTGTGTCTATATGGCACTGGCCTGTATCCCTGGTGTTTTCAGCTTATGTCTGTCCCTCTGTATTACTTGTGATGTATATTAACTGTGTGGTGGTGTTCTATTGGCACTGTCCCGGCCTGTATCCTGGTTTATATTAATGTCTGTCCATCTTATTACCGGTGTTATTACTGTTTGGTGGTGTTCTGTATGGCACTGTCCTGTATCCTGGTGTTTTATTTTATGTCTATCCCTGTATTACGGTTTATATTGTGTGGTGGTGTTCTATATGGCCCTGTCCTGCATCCTGGTGTTTTATTAAATGTCTATCCATCTGTATTACGCTGGTGTTTACTGTGTGGTGGTGTTTCTATACTGGCACTGTCCTGTTATCCTGGTGTTTATAATTAATGTCTGTCCATTGTTTACGGTGTTTTATTACTGTGTGGGGTGTTTTCTAATATGGCACTGTCTGTACTCCTGGTTATATGAATGTCAATCCATCTGTAATTACGGTGTTTATTACTGTGTGGGGTGTCGATATGGCCCTGTCCTGTATCCTGGTGTTATATTAATGTCTATCCATCTGTATTACGGTGTTTATTACTGTGTGGTGGTGTCTAATATGGCACTGTCCGTATCCTGGTGTTATAATTAATGTCCTATCCATCGTATTACGGTGTTTTTAATTACTTGTGTGGTGGTGTTCTTCTGGCACTTTCCTCGTATCCTGGTGTTATTTAATGTCTATCCATCTGTATTACGGTGTTAATTACTGTGGTGGTGGTGTTTCTATATGGCACTGTCCTGTATCCTGGTGTTATATTAATGTCTGTCCATCTGTATTACGGTGTTAATTACTGTGTGGTGGTGTTCTATATGGCACTGTCCTGTATCCTGGTGTTATATTATGTCCATATCTCCATCTGTACTTACGTGTTTTATTACTGTGTGGTGGGATGGTCTAATATGGCATCTGTCCCTGTATCCTCCTTGTGTTTATATTAATGTCTATCCATCTGTAAAATTACGTGTTTGATATGACTGTGTGGGGTGGTCTAATATGCACTGTCCTGTATCCTGTGTTATATTAATGTTCTGTCCATCTGTTTACGGTGTTACTTACTGTTGGTGGTGGTGTCTATTAGTGGCACCTGTCCTGTATCCTGGTGTTATCTAATGTTCTATTCCATCTGTATTAACCGGTTTTTTATTACTGTGTGGTGGTGTTCTATATATGGACTTCCTGTATCCTGGTGTTATATTAACCCTGTCCTGTCCCTCTGTATAACGGTGTTAATTTTAACTGTGTGGTGGTGTTCTATATGGCATTGTCCCTGTATCCTGGTGTTATTTTATTGTCTATACCATCCTGGTATTCGGTGTTTTATTGTGTGGTGGGTGTTCCTATAGTGGCACTGTCCTGTACCTGGTGTTATCTTAATGTCTGTCCATTGTATTACGGTGTTAATTACTGGTGGGTGGTGTTTCTATATGGCACATGTCCCTGTATCCTCCTGTGTTATTTTATGTCTATTCCATCTGTATTACGGTGATTTATTGTGTGTTGGGGTGTGTTTCTATATGGCACGGTCCTGTATCCTGGTGTTATATTTTATGTCCTATCCATCGGTATTACGGTGTTTATTCTGGTGTGTGGTGGGGTTCTATCTGCACTGTCCTGTATCCTGTGTTTATAATGTCTGTTCCATCTGTTTAGGTTGTTTATTCTGTGTGTGGTGTTCTAGTGGCACTGTCCCTGTATCCTGGTTTTATAGTTATGTCCTATCCATCCTGTATACGGTGTTTATATTACTGTGGGGGTGGTGGTCTATAATGGCCTAAAGTCCTTTATCCGGTGTTTATATTTATGTCTATCCCTCTGTATTACGGTGTGAATTACTGTGTGGTGGTGTTCTATATGGCACTGTCCGTACTGGTGTTATATTTTGTCTCTTTTCCTCTGTATTTCGGTGTTTTAATTGTGTGGTGGTGTTTCTATAATGGCACTGTTTCCCTGTATCCTGGTGTTATATTTTATGTCTATCCATCTGTATATATAACGGTGTTTTATTACCTGTGTGGTGGTGTATCAATATGCACTGTCCTGTATCCTGGTGTTATATTAATGTCTGTCCATCTGTATTACGGTGTTGATTAACTGTGTGGGTGGTGTTCTATATGGCACTGTTCCTGTATCCTGTTTTTATTATTTCTGTCTATCCATTCTGTTTAACGTGTTTATTACTGTGTGGTGGGTGGTCTATATGGCACTGTCCTGTATCCCTGGTGTTATAATTAATGTTGTCCATCTGTATTCGTGTTTTTATTACTGTGTGGGTGGTGTTCTTATGCACTTCTGTAATCCGTGTCTGGTGTTATATTTATGTCTATCCTCTGTATTACGGTAGTATTATAGTGTGTGGTGGTGTTCTTATGCACTGTCCTGTACCTGTGTTATATTTATGTCTAATCCATCAGTAATTACGGTGTTTATTACTGCGTTTGGGGTTGGTCTCTAATGGCACTGTCCTGTATCCTGGTGTTATATTTATGTCTATCCATCTGTATTACGGTGTTTATTGTGTGGTGGTGTTCTATATGGCACTGTCCTGTATCCTGGTGTTATATTTATGTCTATCCATCTGTATTACGGTGTTAATTACTGTGGTGGGTGGTTGTTCATATGGCACTGCCTGTATCCTGGTGTTCTATTTATGGGCTATCATCTGTAATTCGGTGTTACTTACTGTGTGGTGGTGTCTATATGGCACTGGTCCTGTTCCTGGTGTTATAATTAATTTCTGTCCTCTTATTAACGGTGTTAATTTACTGTGTGGTGGTGTTCTATAGGGCACTGTCCTGTATCCTGGTGTTAATATTTATGTCTATCCATCTTTATTAATTACGTGTTTTAATTACTGTTGGTGTTGGCCTATATGGCCCTGTCTGTCCTGTATCCTTGGTGTTTATTAATGTCTGTCCATCTGTAATTATTAAAACGTGTTTAACTTACTGTGTGGTGTGTTCTATATGCCTGCTGTCCTTATCTGGTGTTATATTTATGGTCGTGAGGTCCATCTGTATTACGGTGTTAATTCTGTGTGGATGGTGGGTTCTATATGGCACTCGTCCTGTATCCTTGGTGTTAATTGTCTATCCATCGGTTTAACGGTGTTTTTACTGTGTGTGGTTGTTCTTATGGCACTGTCCTGTATCCTGGTTTTAATTTTGTCTATCCATCTGTATTACGGTGTTTATTAACTGTGTGTGGTGGTCTATATGCACGGTCCTGTATCCTGGTTTATATTTATTCTATCCTCTGTAATTAGCGGTGTTAATTACTGTTTGTGGTGTGCTATATGCACTGTCCTGTATCCTCCTGGGTTATATTTAATGTCCTATCCACTTATTACGGTGTTTATTCCTGTGTGGGGCGTTCTAATATGGCAAAAAAAAAAACTGTCCTGTATCCTGGTTGTTTATTTATGTCTAGCCATCTTATTACACGGTGTTTATTCTGTTAATTACTGTGTGGTGGTGTTTATCTCATAGGGGCACTGTCCTTTTAATCCTGTGTGTTATAGTTATGTCTAATCCATCTGTATTACGGTGTTAATATACTGTTAATTTACTATTATCATGTTGGTGGTGGTCTATATGAATTGGCACTGTCCTGTATCCATGGTGTTATATTAATGTCTGTCCATCTGTTACGGTGTTTTTTACTGTGTGGTGGTGTTCTATATATGGCACCTGTCTTGTATCCTGGGTTATATTTATGTCTATCCATCTGTTTACGGTGTTATTACTTGTGTGGTGGGTGGTCTAATATGGCACAGTCCCTGTATCCTGGTGTTATATTAATTCGTCCATCTGTATTAGACGGTGTTTATTACTGTGTGGTGGCGTTCTATATGGCACTGGTCCTTATCCTGGTGTTATAATTTATGGTCTATTCACCTGTAATTACGGTGTTTATTACTGTGATGGTGGTGTTCTATAGGGCACTGTCCTGACCTTGTGTTATATTTAATGTCTATCCAATCTGTATTATACGGTGTTTAATATACTGTGTGGTGGCGTTCTAATATGGCACTGTCCCTGGTTTTAATCCTGGTGTTATCCTTTATGTCTATCCATCTGTATTAACGGTGGTTTTATTATTACTGTTAATTACTGTGTGGTGGTGTTCTATAATGGCACTCGTCCTGTATCCTGGTGTTATATTATTCTATCCTCTGTATTACGGTGTTACTTACTGTTAATGTCACTGTTTGGTGGGTGGTCCCTATATGGCACTGTCCTGTATCCTGGGTTTCTCATTAATGTCTGTCCATCTGTTATTACGGTTTTATTACTGTGTGGTGGTGTTCTAATATGGGCACTGTCCTGTACCTGGTGTTATATTTTATTTCTATCCATCTGTATTACACGGTGTTTTATTCTCGTGTGGTGGTGGTCTTATAATGGCCTGTCCTGTATCCGGGGTGTTATTATTAATGTCTGTCCATCTGTAGTAACGGTGTTTATTACTGTGTGGTGGTGTCGATATGGCACTGCCTGTATCCTGGTGTTAATATTTATGTGCTCTCCATCTGTATTAAATACGGTGTAATTATTACTGTGTGGTGAGTGGTTCTATATGGCACTGTCCTGTATCCTGGTGTTATATTTATGCTATCCATCTGTTTACGGTGGTTTATTACTGTGTGTGGTTGTTCTCTATGTCTTGTATTCAGTAGTTATTTTTATAATGTGCCATTGATCTGTATCCGTGGTTATTTTTATTATGTGCCATTGATCTGTAATCCAGGTGTTATTTTTTTATGTGCCATTGAACTCTGTATATCCGGTGGTTATTTTTATATGTGCCATCTGATCTGTTATCCGTTGTTTATTTTTAGATGTGCCATTGGATCTGTATCCGGTGTTTATTTTTATATGTGCCATTGATCTGGTATCCGGTGTTATTTTTATATGTGCCCTTTGACTGTATGCCGGTGTTATTTTTTATATGTGCCATTAATCTGTATCCGGTGTTATTTTTATATGTGCCATTGATTGTATACCGTTTTATTTTTAATATGTGCCTTGATCTGTATCCGGTGTTATTTTTTATTGTGGCCTTGATCTGTATCCGGTGTTATTTTTATATGGTGCAATTGATCTGTACCCCGTGTTATTTTTATATGTGCCATTTATCTATCCGGTGTTATTTTTATATGTGCCATTGATCTGTATCCGGTGTTATTTTTATATGTGCCATTGATCTGTATCCAGTGTTATTTTTATATGTGCCATTGATCTGTTGGTAAAGTTGGTAATTGTCTGGTATCTCTAGCCCTTCAGGAACACCATGAGAAGGAATTGGCTGCTCTGAGGTGTCAGGGATTGGAAAAGGTACAGCACAGCTTACACACAGAGGGAGAAACGCCACAGGTACTAGGAACCCTGGAAGCTGCTTGTCCTACTGAGCAGGTAAAGTTGCTTGTTGGATTTGATGTGGGTTCTGTCCCCCCTTGTTACTTCTCTCACTCTACCTTTGTTTGCGTTACAGGGAGACCAACAGCCCCCGGTCAAGGAGGATTTCCAAGGTGAATTATTATTATTATTGTGGATTTATATAGCGCTAACATCTTCCGTAGCGCTTTACAATTCCATGTATACATTCACATCAGGCCCTGCCCCAAAGAGCTTACAATCTAATCACTTTATGTACACATACAACCTATCAGTATGTCTTTATGATGTCCTCTGCCCTATGTTGTATCATGAATTGCTGATTTGTGGGTCCCACACACATTATTGAGCAGTGTGTAATGTGGATATGATCAGTGTTAAATAGACACCTTCTAACCAATCATTTTCCTGCTTGTTGGAAGGTTCCCATGAACCCAGAGCCCTAGTCCTATAAATTAGCACTGTGGATTACGTTTTATAGCAGTAGCCCTTGGTTGGAGAAGCACATTGCATAATGTATCAGGGCTTGTTCACACTAGAAACTGACCGTAACGTACAGCATGTGTTTGTCACTTTGTATCCATTTTATAACAATGTGTATTCCATAGATTTCTATAGAAAATGCATGAAAAAACGTACAGAAATGCTGCATGTAGTGCGTTATTTAAACGGACAGAAATGCTGCATGTAGTGCGTTATTTAAACGTACAGAAATGCTGCATGCAGTGCGGTTATTTAACATACAGAAATGTGCAGCAGGCATTATTTAACGGACCAGAAATGCTGCCATGCAGTTGCGTTATTTAACGTACAGAAGGAAATGCTTGCATGCAGTTGCGTTATGTAAACGGACAGAAATAGAAATGCTGCATGTAGTGCGTTATTTAAACGTACAGAAATGCTGCATGCAGTGCGTTATTTAAACGTACAGAAATGCTGCATGCAGTGCGTTATTTAACATACAGAAATGCTGCATGCAGTGCATTATTTAAACGGACAGAAATGCTGCATGCAGTGCGTTATTTAACGTACAGAAATGCTGCATGCAGTGCGTTATTTAAACGGACAGAAATGCTGCATGTAGTGCGTTATTTAAACGGACAGAAATGCTGCATGCAGTGCGTTGTTTAACGTACAGAAATGCTGCATGCAGTGCGTTATTTAAACGGACAGAAATGCTGCATGTAGTGCGTTATTTAAACGGACAGAAATGCTGCATGCAGTGCGTTATTTAAACGGACAGAAATGCTGCATGCAGTGCGTTATTTAAACGGACAGAAATGCTGCATGCAGTGCGTTATTTAAACGGACTGGAACGGATTATAACACAGCAGGTGTGAACAATATAAAATCCTATGGAGTTTTACTGCGTTTGAAAACTGGATACAAACTGATGTAGTGTGAACGAGCCCTTAATCTGAGCAATGCAGCCAACCAGTGCTCCCTTCCATAAATGCCAATTGCAACACTTCCTGCAAATTTCCTGTAGTACACACGGTGCCTTTAATTGTAGGTTGGCAGCACTGGGAGCCAAAGACCCACAAAGAGAACCCTCTAGTCTGCGAGAATTCACTACTAGGAGCTTCACATTTTATTCATTTCATCCTGATTTAGATGTGAAACTGAAACTGGAGACCCAGAATGAAGAGAACCGTCTGCTCAGAAATCAGATCCACAGCCTTCAGGTCAGTGGGGTATTGTGAGGGCTAGAACGTGAGTTGGGGGAATACAGGGGGAAGGTGGGTTGTGGGTGCTGGAGGTGAAGAAACATGAGTGAGGGGCATGGGGGTGGTTCTTGGAGTCAGGAATGGGAGTGTGGTAGGAACAAGGTGCTGTGGGTGAAGGGGCATTGGGCAGAGGTGGGTACAAGGGTGGGTATAGGGGTATGTGCTGGTTCCAGGGTTCGGGTGTCACTGATGTCTCTGATGTGTTTTTGTTTGGAACAGGGACAAGTCGCTAAGCTTCAGGAGGAGCAGTTAAAGGTAAATAAACCCATGTGGGTGCTGAGTGAATAAACAATCTTTGATTCAATAAGTAGATGTGTGTGGACCGTGACCTCTAAGCTTCTGTGTTTCCCTTACAGGCCACTGAGAAGCTAAAGAAGAAACATGAAAGGTGAGGCTTAGGGTGTGTGTACCTCTCCCTGTAACTGTGTCTACTCTGCCACCCTGTGTGTTTCTTTGTGTATGTGTCACTGCGTGGGTGTACTCTGTCACTGCGTGGGTGTACTCTGTCACTGCGTGGGTGTACTCTGTCACTGCGTGGGTGTACTCTGTCCCTGTGTGTGTGTACTCTGTCACTGCGTGGGTGTACTCTGTCACTGCGTGGGTGTACTCTGTCACTGCGTGGGTGTACTCTGTCCCTGTGTGGGTGTACTCTGTCACTGCGTGTGTGTGCTCTGTCACTGCGTGGGTGTACTCTTTCACTGCGTGGGTGTACTCTGTCACTGCGTGGGTGTACTCTGTCACTGCGTGGGTGTACTCTGTCACTGCGTGTGTGTACTCTGTCACGGCGGGTTGTACTCTTCCCGTGTGTTGTACTCTGTCACTGCTGGGTATCCTGTCACTGCGTGGGTGTACTCTTTCCTCGTGGGTGTACTCTGTCACCTGGGTGGGTGTACTCTGTCACTCTGCGTGTGGTGTCTCTGTCACCTGTGGGTGTGTACTACTTTTCACCTGCGTACTCGTACTAGCGGGTTACTCTGTCACTGCGTGGGTGTACTCTGCGGTGACTTGCACTGCGTGGTGCTGTGTACTCTGTCACTGCGTGGGTGTACTTCTGTCCTCGTGGGTGACTCTGTCACTGTGTGGTGTCTGTCACTGCGTTGGGTGTACTCTGTCACGCGTTGTGTGTACTCTGTCACTGCGTGGGTGTACTCTGTCATGCGTGTGTGTACTCTGTCCTGCGTGTTGTACCTCTCCCCTGTGTGGGTGTACTCTGTCACTGCTGGTGTGGCTTGTCACGCGTGGGTGTCTTTCACTGCTGGGTTCTCTGTCCTGGTGGTGTACTCTGTCACTGCGTGGGTGTACTCTGTCACTGCGTGGGTGTACTCTGTCACTGCGTGGGTGTACTCTGTCACTGCGTGTGTGTACTCTGTCACTGCGTGTGTGTACTCTGTCACGCTGTGCGTGTGTACTCTGTCACTCTGTGTGTGCGCACACTCTATGACCTTGTTGCCATCTTTATCTCTGCCACTACCACTTGCCTTCTTTTTTGGTTATTTTGTAGCTACCTACAACTGCACATGGAGAAAGAAGCCCTTTACAATGACAGCAGGTAATAAGGAAATACAGGCCAAGCCTTCTCTCCCCTGGTCAGCCTGTTCCCTTTATCTCTAACATCCACCCCTACTGTAGTCTGTGGTTATTGGTCTATAGTTAGAAGACATATGGGGACACTAGAGAGAAAGGTATAAGGTGGGAGGAAGCAGTGTGAGTGGGGGTCTGTATAGGAGATGGTTCTGTGATGGGTACAGGGTACGGACAGGGACATATGGGGACACTAGAGAGAAAGGTATAAGGTGGAGGAAGCAGTGTGAGTGGGGGGTCTGTATAGGAGATGGTTCTGTGATGGGTACAGGGTACGGACAGGGACATATGGGGACACTAGAGAGAAAGGTATAAGGTGGAGGAAGCAGTGTGAGTGGGGGTCTGTATAGGAGATGGTTCTGTGATGGGTACAGGTGTCCGACAGGACATATGGGGACACTAGAGAGAAAGGTATAAGGTGGAGGAAGCGTGAGTGGGGGTCATAGGAGATGGTTCTGTGATGGGTACAGGGTACGGACAGGGACATATGGGGACACTAGAGAGAAAGGTATAAGGTGGAGGAACGAGTGTGAGTGGGGGTCTGTATAGGAGATGGTTCTGTGATGGGTACAGGGTACGGAGAGAGACATATGGGGACACTAGAGAGAAAGGTATAAGGTGGGAGGAAGAAGTGTGAGTGGAGGGTCTGTATAGGAGATGGTTCTGTGATGGGTACAGGGTACGGACAGGGACATACGGGGACACTAGAGAGAAAGGTTTAAGGAGGAGGAAGCAGAGTGAGTGGGGGGTCTGTATAGGAGATGGTTCTGTGATGGGTACAGGGTACGGACAGAGACATATGGGGACACTAGAGAGAAAGGTATAAGGTGGATGAAAGCAGTGTGAGTGGGGGTCTGTATAGGAGATGGTTCTGTGATGGGTACAGGGTACGGACAGGGACATATGGGGACACTAGAGAGAACGGTATAAGGTGGAGGAACGAGTGTGAGTGGGGGTCTGTATAGGAGATGGATCTGTGATGGGTACAGGGTACGGACAGGGACATATGGGGACACTAGAGAGAGGTTTAAGGTGGAGGAAGCAGTGTGAGTGGGGGGTCTGTATAGGAGATGGTTCTGTGATGGGTACAGGGTACGGACAGGGACACAAGAAGAAATCTAAAGAAGGAGCAGCATAGCGAAGTTATTAAATGTTAAGGATTTTGTAGATAATTCATTGTTTAATGGGGAGCCAGGTAGATGTGCGGCAGAGAGGAGATTTAATTTCCCGATTGTTACCGTGCGGCAGAGTTAAGTATGGACTGAAGAGCAGAAAGATGGGAAGCAGTGAGACCAGAAAGCAGAAGGTTACAATAGTCCAGGCGTTCCGTTTTAGTCAGGGGCTCCATCCATGAGGAGACAGTCGGAGATGAGTGATTGGGTGTCAGGACTTAGCGTGGGGTGGAAACATATATTTGAGTATCATTTGCATACAGACGGTAGCTAAAACTTTTTTTAAGGACCAAAATAGAAGAAATTCTGCAGAAGAAAGAGGAAGAAGTAAAATCTGTATCATCCAGGAACCAGAAACTGCAGCAGGATCTGCAGGCAGCTCAGCAGGTAAGCTTGCCAGTTACACTTCCCTCTCCCTGAACGTGGCTGTGGTCCTTCCACCTATTTATGTTCCCTCTCCCTGAACGTGGCTGTGGTCTTTCCACCTATTTATGTTCCACTCCTGAACGTGGCTGTGGTCTTCCACCTATTTATGTTCCCTTCTCTGAACGTGGTGTGTCCTCACCTATTTATGTTCCCTCCCTGAACGTGGCTGTGGTCTTTCCACCTATTTATGTTCCCACTCCCTGAACGTGGCTGTGGTCCTTCCACCTATTTATGTTCCCTGTCTCTGAACGTGGCTGTGGTCCTTCCACCTATTTATGTTCCCTCTCCCTGAACGTGGCTGTGGTCCATCCACCTATTTATGTTCCCTCTCCCTGAACGTGGCTGTGGTCCTTCCACCTATTTATGTTCCCTCTTCCTGAACGTGGCTGTGGTCCTTCCACCTATTTATGTTCCCTGTCTCTGAACGTGGCTGTGGTTCCTCTGGTTCCCTCTCCCTGAACGTGGCTGTGGTATGTCTGACCATGTCTGTTACACCGAGAGGGATTTTCTCCCGACTCCCTGGTACTGAGATTTTCAGGCTTTTCTTGTATCTTCCAATGGTAGTGTGAATGTCTTTTGGTTTATTCCACAGAACTGCACAGAGCTGAAGGGGCAGATTCAAAGCCAGAAGCAGGAACATGAACGAGCCCTTCATGGAGTCCAGGAACAGGTAGTTATTTCTCTGTGACATCCAGTCTGTTCTGGTCTATGCTCCATTCCTGAATTATTATTATTACAATGTTTGGCTTCTCTCTGGCTTCTCTTTTTCCTTTCTTTTGCTTTGCTCCTGGGTTCTGCTTACGGCCCCTGCAGGTGGCTTGGCAGAGTGCTGAGAGTCAGGAGCAGGTGGACAATATTCTGTCTGAGAATGATGCCTTGCGCACCAATCTAGCGGCATTAGAACAGGTACCATATCTCTGGATAAACCCTTCGTCTTATTAAGGGGTCGGAGCTTTGCACAGGGGCAGTGTGGGATCTCTGTTTGTCTGGTGTAGTGTAGGGATCTGTACAGTGTCAGGAGGTAGAAGTGTCATTTAAAGGCTCTGAGCATGTGAGTATAGTTGCAGACCCTGATCTTCTGTACTTCCTTTCCTGCAGATTCAAAGCACAAGGACGCAAGAGCTGAGCCTTCTACGTGAGCAGAGCTCAGCGCTGACAGTGGAACTACAGCAGCAGCAAAACGAAAAGGAAACGCTACTGACTCAGAAAGAGGACTTGAAGACTCAGCTACAGGTATCACATCTCTGCTCTACTCAAAAAGGCTCCTCCCCTTCTAAACTGTGTTCGTTTGTATTTGTGTAAGGCTCCTCCCCACTGAGCTCTACCAGTTTGTATGTTATTAAGGCTCCTCCCCAGTGAGCTCTGCCTGTTTGTATTTTGGTAAGGCTCCTCCCCAGTGAGCTCTGCTAGTTTGTATTTGGGTAAGGCTCCTCCCCAGTGAGCTCTGCCAGTTAGTATGTTGTTAAGGCTCCTCCCCAGTGAGCTCTGCCAGTGTGTATTTGGGTAAGGCTCCTCTGCCAGTGTGTATTTGGGTAAGGCTCCTCCCCAATAATCTGTTGTTCTATTTATTAATAGGCCAACACGATATCTGGATTAATGAGCAATATACAATATAATCATCATTCAGACAATGGTTTACAGTCTTTCTACTACTGTCTGATGTTCGTTCTGGTTGTTTCTCCAGGAGTCCCTTCATGCAAACCGCCGCTTGGTGGACCAGCTTCAGGAAAAGGAGCAAGAGATTGAGCACTTGTGCCAGGATCTGGATGAAGCACGCAAGGTAGGATCTGTGTCCGCCTGTTTCGTCCATTTCTTATTTCGCCTTTCTGGTATGTGACCACCTGCTGTCTTCCTGCAGAGCGCAGATAAAAGAAAAGCCATGTTGGACGAACTGGCCATCGAGATGTTACAGGAGAAGACGCGCCATAAAGAGGAGGTAGGAAATGTTAAGCTGCAGCACGAGAAGGAGGCGCTGAGTATCCGAGCCAAGTATGAGCGAGAGCTTCGAGAGCTTCATGAAGAGAAGAACAGAGGAGAAGAGGAACTGAGGGGACAACTGCGGGAGGAGAAGGTAAGAAGAGACCCTGACCCCCTTAGCACCAGTTATCCATCATACAACCTTCATTCTTATTGCACACAAACTGCTAATTAAGCTAATAGGCCACTTGTCTTCCTACAGATAAACCTGGATAAAGTCAAGCTTCTCCCTAACCACCTGGCTCAGACATTCTTAAAGGGCCCATACACCCAACAATACCGATCGTACAACCACTGTATTGTTTTGCGCAATTGCGCGGTATATCAATTGGGATTGTTGATTGTATGGGCCCCTTAGTGTACAGTAGGAAAAACAGATTGAAGGTCGCACTCCAAAATCGGTTGAATACTTAATTTATTTAGTGACCAACATCAAAATAACAACGTTTCGGAGGGAGAAAACAGGTGCCCCCTTCCTCAGGTTTTGCCCCTGAGAGAGAGAGAAACTGGCCATTGTGGTACTTTTTGTCTGTGCTAAGGCTGGGTACACACAATGATCGACCAATGTCCGACCGCTTGTTCAACTGAATCGGACTAATGGGTGATCAGACGTGTCTGAGAACCACGGGTGATCTGGCCGACCGGTCATAAATGCTGAACAGTTAGTGGGGAGAAAGGATCTTACCATGTGTACCAGGCTTTGGGGGTGGAAAGGATACAGTTTCCTTACAGTATATTGATAGTTTTAATGGTCTTAAAAAGACAGTAAGTGACTGGGTGATTCCATCCATTGAGCTGAGATGGAGTAAAGTCTCTGTGGCCCCCTTTCCATTCCTTGACCATTCCTGTGGGGTTGGGGCCCTGGATAATCGCCCTGTTTATTGTAATAATCCTGGCTCTACATACTGCACATGTCCAGGTATCCAGACACACCTAGTGAACCATTCACATTCTGAATTTATTCTACCCACAATGCAATGAGCCTTTTCCAAGCCTTGAGAAAAATGATGTACAAGGGGCAATGTTTCTGTTCATAACACCACATTTCATATCCTGTTCCTCTCACTGAGCCACATGGTAGTAAGACCATTAGGAATGTCCCCAGTCTCCTACTCAAGGGGAAATATTGTAGATGTTTTAGGCCTCTGCAATTACCAGTACAATGTACACTATAACTGTGCTGTCTGCACCCAGGCGTGTGAGCGGTGTACCTGCAATGTCACTCTGTGGTGAGCAATGTACACTATAACTGTGCTGTGTGCACCCATGCATGTGAGCGGTGTACCTGCAATGTCACTCTGTGGTGAGCAATGTACACTATAACTGTGCTGTGTGCACCCATGCATGTGAGCGGTGTACCTGCAATGTCACCTGTGAGTGAGCAATGTACACTATAACTGTGCTGTGTGCACCCAGGCATGTGAGCGGTGTACCTGCAATGTCACTTTGTGGTCAGCAATGTACACTATAACTGTGTTGTGTGCACCCATGCATGTGAGCGGTTGTACATGCAATGTCACTTTGTGGTCAGCAATGTACACTATAACTGTGTTGTGTGCACCCATGCATGTGAGCGGTGTACCTGCAATGTCACTCTGGGGTGAACAATTTACAGCACCCATTGGAGGAAGCAGCACTTTATACATATTGAGCATTGAAACGTGCAGGATATTCTGATGACAGGGCCTTCTGGTAATCTTGGCGTTGTACACACATGTGAAATATGATTAATATTCTTGTGCGTCCCAGGCCCGGAGCAGGGAGTTGGAGGGCTTCCAGCAGACATCAGAAGAGCTGCGACTACAGATTCAGTCACTAGAGGGAACCAAAGGATGGTTTGAACGACGTCTCAAGGAGGCAGAAGTAAGTAGAACATTGGAGCTGTGGTTATGGTTTTTTTGGAGCCCACAGTGCAGGTAGAGTTGTAGGTACCAGGGAAACTGAACCTGTAACTGTCACACTCGGGCCGTAATGGATTAACATGGTGTTTGAGAAGTTAAAGGGTAGGTGTAGGCAGTTTGTAAACCGTTGTCTTTCTAATTGCTACAGAAATATTCACCTGTGTGACGTCAGTAAAACATTGTTAAACATTCAACAGGAAAACATGGAAAAGAATCAACAGCAACACGAGGACCATGTGGCCAGAATAAACACAGAGCATATGGGGGGGTTGCAGGTAAGTTAGGGGGGGGGGATATCTCTATGACTGGAGTATATGACATAATGCGGGATAAGGTGATTGTTTATATGGTGAGTGATGTAGTTTTACATTGTTGTTTAGATTAAAGACCAAGAGCTGGAAACAGCGAGACAGAAACTAGAGGCATCTGGGAATGAGAAGGCGGATCTCCAGGTGGCAATTAACCAACTAAGGCAGGTAGGAGGAGCCAGGACTTTACCACAATGCTTGCACCAGGGCGGTGAATGTGATGGACAGGGGGTGTGGTTTCCCTCAATGTTCTGATACAGTCAGGATTTTCTCTTTATAGGAATTAAAGGACACAGTAGATGGGCAGAGAATCTTAGAAAAGAAGGGGAGTGCAGCAGTGAGTATTGTAACCAGTAACACTACTATCCCTCTATATCTACCCTACACCACACACTCGCAGTACGGAAATTCATTACTCGGCCATCTGATGAACTGTGCTGTGATATCCCTATTTAACGACGCGGCTCCTTCTGGGAATTTCTCCGATTGTTTTTGACCATCTAACATTGACTTTTCCATTTTAAAGTTGAAGGATCTTAAGAGGCAGTTACATTTGGAGAGGAAGAGAGCGGACAAGTTGCAGGAGCGATTACAGGAGATCCTGACCAATAGCAAGACACGAACTGGTAAGTAGATCATTGGATATTAACCGGAGCTGTTCCTCTGTGTGATGGGCTCACCACCAATTACTAAACACTAATCCCCCCTCCCCCTTAATCTTTACCCAGGGTGCGGACTTAATGGCTGTCACCCCTGGGTATACAGCTTCTGGTGCCCTAGACACTCCAGTCCTGCCTGTGACAGGGACGCTACAACCCTTAGCCCAGGGGTGCTCTGAGCACACTTGGCTCCCTGCGAAAAACCCCACAAACCCAACGGAGAGTTGCCCGTCACTTATACATATTGACCATAAACCGTAATTGCCACCATGTGTGTTACAGGTACACACACCTACCCAGCATGCACAGCTGTAGAATAAAACAAATAATACAATAGAATATAATATACTGGTTATAACACAGAGTTCCTTAGTTCTAATGAGAGCAATCAGAGATTCAGCTAACGATTTCAATATTGTTTAATGACAACAAGACCAGTAAAGCGATAGAATGAATGGCGAGCGCCCCTATGCTCCTGTGTTTACACTTGTTGCCGGATATTGGATTATAGTATAAAGGTATTTACCCCTGTAAAACAGAGCGCTCGCCATTCATTCTATCGCTTTACGTGGATACGACAGGCCGCTGGCCCTGTTTCCGTGATTGGTGTACCTGTACGTGAGGGAGGCCTGGGGTGTAAATATAAGCGATCCTGCACACTCGATCTGTACATTTGCGCCTTGATAAAGTGCAAACAATAAACTACAGAAAATATAACAGACACAAAGAGAACACAAGCAACAGTAAAGCAAAACTCTTCCCTAATATCCGACACCATGCGCTCTTCACAAGCCATTTCTCATATTGCTAGTCAGCCAGGCAGACCCAGGGACTTAGTATGAATAAATATGCATATGTATGTATGTATTTTATATATAAATGCATGTAGATCCTGCCAACCCATCTGAGTGCCTTCCATGAAGAGGTAAGTCATAATGTAGCTCTTGGGGTGGTCAGTGGATGTGATTTCATAGGTTCCTAATTAAATTAAAGACTAGTGGTCTTAAACTTTCTATTTGTACTTGGAGTAAGCACTGGCTAAAGGATAGATTATAAAGAGTGGTGATCAATAGCACATTCTCTAGTTGGACCAGTGTTGTTAGTGATGATCCTCAGGGGTGTGTCTCGTTCCCCTTATCCTATTTATAAATGACCTAGTGGTAGACATAGAGAGTACGACCTCTGTGTTTGATAAAGGATAGATTACATAGAATGGTTATTAATAGAACATTTTCTAGTTGGACCAGTGTTGTTAGTGATGTTCCTCAGGGGTGTGTCCAGGGTCCGGTACTCTTTATCCTGTTTATAAATGACCTAGTGTTAGACATTAATAGTACAATCTCTGTGTTTGATAAAGGATAGATTATAAAGAGTGGTTATTAATAGAACATTTTCTAGTTGGACCAGTGTTGCTAGTGATGTTCCTCAGGGGTGTGTCCTGGGTCCGGTACTCTTTATCCTATTTATAAATGACCTAGTGTTAGACATTAATAGTACAATCTCTGTGTTTGATAAAGGATAGATTATAAAGAGTGGTTATTAATAGAACATTTTCTAGTTGGACCAGTGTTGCTAGTGATGTTCCTCAGGGGTGTGTCCTGGGTCCGGTACTCTTTATCCTATTTATAAATGACCTAGTGTTAGACATTAATAGTCAATCTTGTGTTTGATAAAGGATAGATTATAAAGAGTGGTTTATATAGAACAGTTTCTGTTGACAGTGTTGCTAGTGATGTTCCTCAGGGGTGTGTCCGATTTATAAATAACCTAGTCTTTGAGAGTATTAGGATAAAACTAGCTACCATTGTATGTTCCTGTAGTCTATTAACAATGCACTAGCCAGGGCTACAAATGTAGAATTATGTAGACTACTAACAATCCACTAAGCAAGGCTAACAATGGATGTAGTTTTCTAATAATCCACTAGCCAATGTTATAGGTTATAATAATTAATTTATTTCCACCTATGTACCCAGGTGACCCAGCCATTCCTAGTGTACCCTGTCTGATATCACATGGGTTATATTGGGTAATGATTGGCTCCTACGTACCCAGTGACCCAGCCATCCTAGGTACCCGTTGAATCACATGGGGTTATATGGGTAATGATTGGCTCCTACGTACCCAGGTGAACAGCCATTCCTAGTGTACCTGTCTGATATCACATGGGTTATATTGGGTAATGATTGGTCTCCTTCGTACCCAGGTGACCAGCCATTCCTAGTGTACCCTGTCTGATATCACATGGGTTATATTGGGTAATGATTGGCTCTACGTACCAGGTGACCACGCCATTCCTAGTGTACCCTGTCTGATATCACATGGGTTATATTGGGTAATGTTGGCTCCTACGTACCCAGGTGACCCAGCCATTCCTAGTGTACCCTGTCTGATATCACATGGGTTATATTGGGTAATGATTGGCTCCTACGTACCCAGGTGACCCAGCCATTCCTAGTGTACCCTGTCTGATATCACATGGGTTATATTGGGTAATGATTGGCTCCTACGTGACCAGGTGAACCCAGCCATTCCTAGTGTACCCTGTCTGATATCACATGGGTTATATTAGGTAATGATTGGCCTATGTACCCAGGTGACCCAGCCATTCCTAGTGTACCTGTCTTGATAACATGGGTTAATTGGGTAATGATTGGCCTCTATGTACCCAGGTGACCCAGCCATTCCTAGTGTACCCTGCTGATATCAATGGGTTATATTGGGTAATGATTGGCTCCTATGTACCCAGGTGACCCAGCCATTCCTAGGTACACTGTCTGATATCACACATGGGTTATATGGGTAATGATTGGCTCCTATGTACCCAGGGACCCAGCCATCCTAGTGTACCCTGTTGATATCCCAGGTTAATTAGGTAATGATTGACTCTATTGTACCCAGGGTGAACAGCCATTCCAGTGTACCTGTCTTGATATTCACATGGGTTGTTATATGGGTATATGATTGGCTCCTATGTCACCAGGTTGACCAGCCATTCTAGGTGTACCCTGTCTGATATCACATGGGTTATATTGGTGAATGATTGGGTCCTATGTACCCAGGTGCACCCGCCATGTCCTAGTGTACCTGCTGATATCACATGGGTTATATTAGGTAATGATTGGACTCCTATGTACCGCAGGGACGCCGACTTATTCCTAGTGGACACTGGCTGATATCAATGGGTTATATTGGGTAATGATTGGCTCCTATGTACCCAGGTGACCCAGCCATTCCTAGTGTACCCTGTCTGATATCACATGGGTTATATTAGGTAATGATTGGCTCCTATGTACCCAGGTGACCCAGCTATTCCTAGTGTACCCTGTCTGATATCACATGGGTTATATTGGGTAATGATTGGCTCCTATGTACCCAGGTGACCCAGCACGGAGTTCCATCATTGGGACTCTGTGAACCAGTTGGCTGTATTGTGATTCCCCATAAGAAGCTTTGTCTCTCGCTCCTTCACTGTTATCTTCCACCGACTGCCATGGTTCTCTGCGCCCACCACCTTGGTAGTGTGTGTGTGCGGTGTGGGTTTGAGATCATTTTGTTCCCTGTAACCTTCTTCCATAGACATTTCTCTCCATTTCTACCTCCTCCTCCTTGCTCCCCCTGGAACCATTAGGACCATCCATTTTAAGCAGAGCATTAATATTTGATGGATTTGTTGAGTCAGGAGGTGGGAGGGAGGAATAGCCAATCCCAGAGTGAATAATGCTGAACTGCAATTACAGATCTGCCTGGTACAAACGTCACCTTGTCTATAAACCGTCTCTCCTTAACCCGATAACCTGTAACAGTCTCTCCTTAACCCGATAACCTGTATCAGTCTCTCCTTAACCCGATAACCTGTATCAGTCTCTCCTTAACCCGAACAGTCTCTCCTTAACCCGATAACCTGTATCAGTCTCTCCTTAACCTGATTACCTTTTATTATTACCTGCAGTTCCCTTTTATTCTGCTATAACCTTGGCTAGTGAATTGTTAAGATCTATTAGTAGCCTCAGCTAAGGGATTGTAAGTACTCTACAGGATCATCCATTGGTAGCCTTGGCTAGTGGATTGTTAGTAGACTACAGGATCATCTATTAGTAGGATTAGCTAGTGGATTTTTAGTGGACTATAGGATCATCTATTTGGTAGCCTTGGCTAGTGGATTGTTGGCCATAAGCTGATCTATGTGATTAAGCCCTACCACAAACGCTTTGCTGAACAGGAAATAGTAATAGTAATAATAATGTGGATTCCCGGTTTGATACACGAGTACAGTGTATAGAGTTTATACTTTATATTATTTTCTTTGGTTACTTTCTATGGTTTTAGTGATCATGCTATGTATAGGAGCCTCTAATAAAGTGTCAGGCTGAGCAAGCTTGATGAGTGTCTCATTATGTTCAGTAAATCTCGTTACTAACTGCTACGGATTGTGGTGGGATTCCAAGGTGCACAGCTCCTTCTCATCATGTTCACCCACCATCTGACCTGTATGTGGAGTTATGTGGCGACTCTCACCCTATTCTGTACTATTGCAGGTTTAGAGGAACTTGTCTTGGCTGAGATTAACTCCCCAAGTCGAACACAGACTGGGGACAGCAGCAGCATCTCTTCCTTCAGTTACAGAGAGATCATGAAGGAAAATGCCACCCCAAGTAGTAATAAGGTGAGAATGCTGAATAGGGGGTATCCTGTTGAATTGGTAGTGGTGGGTCAGGCATGGAAAAGACAGACAGTAGATATCTCATAGGCTCAGAATGTCATAGTAAGGCTAAACACTCACTGGTACTTACTGTAACTCTCTCTTATACACGGGAACTAACCACTTCCAGTTGTAATGTATGTATATATTTTATTATAAAGCGCTACATATTCCGCAGTACTTTACACTTATTTAATCCATTCAGATCAAGCCCCACCTCGAAGAGCTTACAATCGAATCCTTTTATCTACACATAGACCCTATCAGTCTTCTCACAGGGAGAAGATTCAAATTCCTTGCATATTTGTGACCAATGGAGGATTTGAACCCAGGACTGTTAGCACTGCAAGGGATGAGTGCTAACCACTGAACCACCTTGCTGCACAATGACTCACTAGGATTTGTTTACTGGTTGTGATGGTTTTCATTCAGCCAGATCATGGTCTATCTGTGGGATCCGTTAGATCGACTAGAAGTTTAGTTCTTGAAGATGTTTCGCTAGTCATATGACTGGATCTCTCCATTCAGAATGACTTGTACAAGAATCTGTTGGCAATATTTACCCTGGAATGTGTCTCAATCAACTTATAACAGCAAGGGGTCAGGGACCTCCATATAACAGCAAGGGATCAGGGACCTCCATATAACAGCAAGGGGTCAGGGACCTCCATATAACAGCAAGGGGCCAGGGACCTCCATATAACAGCAAGGGGTCAGGGACCTCCATATAACAGCAAGGGGTCAGGGACCTCCATATAACAGCAAGGGGTCAGGGACCTCCATATAACAGCAAGGGGTCAGGGACCTCCATATAACAGCAAAGGGTCAGGGCCCCTCCGTATAGCAGCAAGGGGTCAGGGCCCCTCCGTATAGCAGCAAGCGGTCAGGGCCACTCCATATAACAGCAAGGGGTCAGGGACCCTCCGTATAACAGCAAGGGGTCAGGGACCCTCCGTATAACAGCAAGGGGTCAGGGACCCTCCGTATAACAGCAAGGGGTCAGGGACCCTCCGTATAACAGCAAGGGGTCAGGGACCTCCATATAACAGCAAGGGGTCAGGGACCTCCAATCATGCTGTTATATGCTGATTGGTACAGATTCCAGGGTTTATTTATTGCCAACCAACTAACCCCGATTCTTAAAAGAATCATTCAACCCTGCATTTAAAGACCTTCTCCTTATTTCTCTCAGCCCCCCCCCCTCTTTCCCTCCTCTCTTCCTCTCTCTCTCTCTCTCTCTCTCTCTCTCACTCCCTTTACTCTCTCTGCCCCCACCTGCAAACGGCATTGTGGTTTGCGTGCGAGTCGTACTATGTCATCAACACTCCTCCCACTGTGGAGTGCGCCTTGGGTGCGTGCGCAAGTAGGGGTCGGCTTCTCCAATGGCCCGCAAAGTGGGAGGAGTTTTGATGACGCAGCTCTTCTGCGTCCGTGGATCACGAATGGAGAGATCCAGTCGGATGACTAGCATAACGTCTTTGAGAACTAAACTCCAAGTCCAGTTGGTCTAACAGAATCCCCCAGATACATGATTGGTTATTGTATATGTGTGTGTATTTGTCCTAATAGCTATAAAATGGTTTACATTATAGTGTCTCTTTCAGTCTAATACTGGCAGCCCACAGTCTCAGACACAAAGACCGGCTGAGCTGTCTGATGAAGAGGTGTCAGATCTGTTCCAGAGGCTGGCGGAAATTCAACAAGAGAAATGGCTACTGGAAGAGAAGGTATAGTTGTGAACTGATTCTTTTAATATGCATTAATACCAGTAATTCTCAATATTATATAGTATCCCTGTACCAACCAGAACTACAGTATATGTATTAATACCATTAATTCTCAATATTATATAGTATCCCCGTACCAACCAGAACTACAGAATATGTATTAATATCAGTAATTCTCAATATTATATAGTATCCCTGTACCAACCAGAACTATAGTATATGTATTAATACCAGTAATTCTCAATATTATATAGTATCCCTGTACCAACCAGAACTACCGTATATGCATTAATACCAATAATTCTCAATATTATATAGTATCCCTGTACCAACCAGAACTACAGTATATGTATTAATACCAATAATTCTCAATATTATATAGTATCCCTGTACCAACCAGAACTACAGTATATGCATTAACACCAATAATTCTCAATATTATATAGTATCCCTGTACCAACCAGAACTACAGTATATGTATTAATACCAATAATTCTCAATATTATATAGTATCCCTGTACCAACCAGAACTACAGTATATGCATTAATACCAATAATTCTCAATATTATATAGTATCCCTGTACCAACCAGAACTACAGTATATGCATTAATACCAATAATTCTCAATATTATATAGTATCCCTGTACCAACCAGAACTATCAGAATATGTATTAATACCAGTAATTCTCAATATTATATAGTATCCCTGTACAACCAGAACTACAGAATTGCATTAATACCAGTAATTCTCAATATTATATAGTATCCCGTACCAACCAGAACTACAGAATATGTATTAATACATTAATTCTCAATATTATATAGTATCGCCTACCAACCAGACCTACAGATATGCATTTATACCAGTATTCTCAATATAATATAGTATCCCTGTAAACAACCAGAATACAGTTATAGTATTAATACCAGTAATACTCAGTTTAGTAGTATCCCCGTACCAACAGAACTACAGTATATGTATTCAATACCAGAATTCTCAATATTATAGTATCCCGTACCAACCAGAACTACAGTATATGTATTAATACCAGTAATTCTCAATATTATATAGTATCCCCGTCCAACCAGAAATATAGTATATGTCAATACCAGTAAATTTGAATATATATAGTATCCCGTACCACCAGAACACAGTATATGTATAATACCAGTAATTCTTACTATTATATAGTATCCCCGTACCAACCAGGTCATAGTATATGTATTAATACCAGTAATTCTGAATATTTATATGTATCCCGTACCAACCAGAACTACAGTATATGTATAATACCAGTAATTCTCAATATTATATAGTATCCCCGTACCAACCAGAACTACAGTATATGTATTAATACCAGTATATGTATATAGGTGTATATTTGTATTTATTCATCCTTAATAACTATGTAGTAATGTTTTGTACTTTTACTTACAGGTTAAGCACCTAGAAGTCAGTTGCGCTTCCATGGCAGAGGATTTGTGCAGGAAAAGCTCCATCATTGAAACCTATGTAATGGACAGCAGGATCGGTCAGTAACAGTAACTGGGCTCATTGTATTCCATGTGGCCCTAACATGCTGTTCTCTTATTCTGAATAATGTTTCTCAACTATATTTTACTGTTGTTTTATTCTGCGTAATGTGTTAATATTGTTCTCTGATGTTGTGGGCCTGATTGGATCCAGAATACCGTGTGCCTGGTTGGATCCTGAATACCGTGTGCCTGGTTGGATCCTGAATACCGTGTGCCTGGTTGGATCCTGAATACCGTGTGCCTGGTTGGATCCTGAATACCGTGTGCCGGTGATCCTGAATACCGTGTGCCTGGTGGATCCGAATACGTGTGCCTGGTTGGATCCTGAATACCGTGTGCCTGGTTGGATCCTGAATACCGTGTGCCCTGGTTGGATCCTGAATACCGTGTGCCTGGTTGGATCCAGAATACCGTGTGCCTGGTTGGATCAGAATACCGTGTGCCTGGTTGGATCCAGAATACCGTGTGCCTGGTTGGATCCAGAATACCGTGTGCCTGGTTGGATCCAGAATACCGTGTGCCTGGTTGGATCCAGAATACCGTGTGCCTGGTTGGATCCAGAATACCCTGTGCCTGGTTGGATCCAGAATACCCGGCCTGGTGATCCAGAATACCCTGTGCCGGTGGATCCAGAATACCGTGCCTGTTGGATCCAGAATACCCTGTGCTGGTGGATCCAGAATACAGTTGTAAATGATTGGATCCAGAATACTGTTGGCCTGCTTGGGTCCAGATACTGTGGCGCTTGGGTCAGATACTGTGTGCCTGCTGGGTTCCAGAATACTGGTGTGCCTGCTTGGTCCAGATATTGTGGCCCTGGGTAATCCAGAATACTGTGGACCTAATTGGCCCAGAACAATGTGTGCCGGGTTGATTCCAAAATACTGTGTTCCTGGTTGGGTCAAAATACTATGTACTGATTGAATCAAGAATAGGTATCTGGTTGGATCCAGAATAGGGTGGGCCTGCTGTTTGATCCAGAATAATGTGTTTCTGGTGCTTGTATCCAGAATACTGTGGGCCTGATTGTATACAGAATACTGTTATTGTTTGTTCCAGAATTAAGTGGGACTGATGTTTGTCTCCAGAATATGTGGGAGTGATTGGATCCAGAAAACTGTGTTTCTGAAATTTGTATTCAGAATACTGAGTTTTGTTTGTATCCAGAGTACTGTGAGCCTGATTGAATCCAGAATACTGGTTCATGATGTTTGTTATCCAGAATACTGATGCCTGATTGGATCCAGAATACTGTGTTCATGATGTTTGTATCCAGAATACTGTATGCCTGATTGGATCCAGAATACGTGTTCATGATGTTGTGTATCCAGAATACTGTATGCCTGATTGGATCCAGAATACTGTGTTCATGATGTTTGTATCCAGAATACTGTATGCCTGATTGGATCCAGAATACTGTGGGCCTGGTTGGATACAAAATATTGTGTTCAATTATCAACAATTTGTGGATTCCCAACAGGTAGATTTGAGGTGCACCCCTGAGGCCTGTGCCAGTCAGGTAAGTATCAAACCAATATAAAATATGCTGGGATTCACACTCAGGTAAGAGTTAATAGCTATGCTGCCTCCCTGCATATTTATACTGGTTTGATACAAAAATACAGTGTGCATGACGATAACTGTGTTATGATAATATATTTAAAAAATGGACTGTTGTACATCCATATAAAGTACAACTGTATAATACATACAAAAAAAGAATTCTAGGTACAAAACAATCTAATTGATAGGTCACATAGGGAACCTTCAGCTCATGCAGCCAAATAGGCAAGTACCAGTAAGTTGGGTCCCAGTAAAGGAAGCGACCTGACATGGTGACTGGCTTAAAATAATTTGGCAACTTATTGAACTAATTGTTTTATTAAAAGTTCAGGATGTTGTATCCAGAATGAGTGTCCTGGTGTCTGTATCCAGAATAGTGTTCCTGATGTTTGTATCCAGAATAGTGTTCCTGATGTCTGTATCCAGAATAGATGTCCTGAGTCGATCGATGAGTTCTGATGTCGATCCAGAATAGAGTGTTCCTGATGTCTGTATCCAGAATAGAGTGTTCACTGATGTCTGTATCCAGAATAGAGTGTTCCTGATGTTTACAGATATAGGTTCCTGATTAGGTATCCAGAATAGAGTGTTCCTGATGTCTGTATCCAGAATAGAGTGTTCCTGGTGTCTGTATCCAGAATAGTGTTCCTGATGTTTGTATCCAGAATTGTGTTCCTGAGTCTGTATCCAGAATAGAGTGTTCCTGATGTCTGTATCCAGAATAGAGTGTTCCTGATGTCTGATCCAGAATAGAGTGTTCCTGGTGTTGTATCCAGAATAGTGTTCCTGATGTTTGTATCCAGAATAGTGTTCCGTGTCTGTATTCAGAATACAGTGTTCCTGGTGTTTATATCCAGAATAGTGTTCCTGATGTTTGTATCCAGAATACAGTGTTTCTGATGTTTGTATCCAGAATACAGTGTTACCTGATGTTTGTGTCCAGAATACAGTGTTACTGATGTTTGTATCCAGAATACAGTGTTACTGATGTTTGTATCCAGAATACAGTGTTACTGATGTTTGTATCCAGAATACAGTGTGACTGATGTTTGTATCCAGAATACAGTGTTACTGATGTTTGTGTCCAGAATACAGTGTTACTGATGTTTGTGTCAGAATACGTGTTCCTATGTTTGTATCCAGATCAGGTTCCCGAGTTGTTGTATGTCCAGTTTGATCCACGAACAGTGTTCCCGATGTTTGTGTCCAGAATACAGTGTTCCGATGTTTGTGTCCAGAATACAGTGTTCCCGATGTTTGTGTCCAGAATACAGTGTTCCCGATGTTTGTTCCAGAATACAGTGTTCCGAGTGTTTGTATCCAAATACAGTGTTCCCGATGTTTGTGTCCAGAATACAGTGTTCCCGATGTTGTACAGAATACAGTGTTCCGAGGTTTGTGTCCAGGATCAGTGTTCCAGGTTTTGTGTCCAGAATCCAGTGTGCCGATGTTTGTGTCCAGAATACAGTGTTGCCGATGTTTGTATCAGAATACAGTGTTGCCGATGTTTGTATCCAGAATACAGTGTTCCCGATGTTTGTATCTAGAATACAGTGTTCCCGATGTTTGTGTCCAGAATACAGTGTTACTGATGTTTGTATCTAGAATACAGTGTCCCGATGTTTGTATCCAGAATACAGTGTTCCCGATGTTTGTATCTAGAAACGTGGTGACTGAGTTGTGTCCAGAATACAGTGTTTCCCGGTGTTTGTAACTAGAATACGTGTTCCGAGTTGTATCTCAGAATACAGTGTTCCCGATGTTTGTATCCAGAATACAGTGTTCCCCGATGTTTGTGTCCAGAATACAGTGTTCCCGATGTTTGTGTCTAGAATACAGTGTTCCAGATGTTTGTATCCAGAATACAGTGTTCCCGATGTTTGTGTCCAGAAACAGTGTTCCCGATTTTGGTCAGAATACAGTGTCCCGTTTGTTCAGAATACAGTGTTCCGATGTTGTGTCCAGAATACAGTGTTCCCGATGTTTGTGTCCAGAATACAGTGTTCCCGATGTTGTGTCCAGAATACAGTTCCCGATGTTTTGTATCTAGAAACGTGTTCCCGATGTTTGTATCCAGAATACATGTTTCCGATGTTGTGTCCAGAATAAAGTGTTCCGATGTTTGGTCCAGAATACAGTGTTCCCGATGTTTGTGTCCAGAATACAGTGTTCCCGATGTTTTTCGTTCCATTGTATCCAGAATACAGTGTTTCCCGATGTTGTGTCCAGAATACAGTGTTCCCGATGTTGTGTCCAGAATACAGTGTTCCCGATGTTTGTGTCCAGAATACGTGTTCCGATGTTTGTAGTCCAGATACAGTGTTCCGATGTTTGAGTGTCCAGAATACAGTGTTCCCGATGTTTGATCCAGAATACAGTTTACTGATGTTTTGTATCAGAATACAGTGGTTCCCGATGTTGTGTCCAGAATACAGTGTTCCCGATGTTTGTATCCAGAATACAGTGTTCCCGAGGTTGTGTCCAGAAACAGTGTTCCCGATTGTGTCCAAATACAGTGGTTCCCGATGTTTGTGTCCAGAATACAGTGTTCCGATGTTTGTGTCCAGAATACAGTGTTCCCGATGTTTGTATCAGAATACAGTGTTCCCGATGTTTGCCAGAATACAGTGTTCCCGATGTTTGTGTCCAGAATACAGTGTTCCCGAGTTTGTATCCAGAATACAGTGTTCCCGATGTTTGTATCCAGAATACAGTGTTCCCGAGTTTGTGTCCAGAATACAGTGTTCCCGATGTGTGTCAGAATACAGTGTTCCCGATGTTGTGTCCAGAATACAGTGTTCCCGATGTTTGTATCCAGAATACAGTGTTCCAGATGTTTGTGTCCAGAAACAGTGTTCCCGATGTTTGTGTCCAGAATACAGTGTTCCCGAGTTTGTATCCAGAATACAGTGTTCCCGATGTTTGTGTCCAGAATACAGTGTTCCCGATGTTTGTGTCCAGAATACAGTGTTCCCGATGTTTGTATCCAGAATACAGTGTTCCCGAGTTTTGTCCAGAATACATGTCCCGATGTTTGATCCAGATACAGTGTTCCGATGTGTATCCAGAATACAGTGTTCCCGATGTTTGTATTCCAGAATACAGTGTTCCCGATGTTTGTATCCAGAATACAGTTACTGATGTTTGTATCCAGAATACAGTGTTCCCGATGTTTGTGTCCAGAATACAGTGTTCCCGATGTTTGTATCCAGAATACAGTGTTCCCGATGTTTGTATCCAGAATACAGTGTTACTGATGTTTGTATCCAGAATACAGTTCCCGATGTTGTGTCCAGAATACAGTGTTCCCGATGTTTTGTGTCAGAATTACAGGTTCCCGATGTTTGTGTCGCCAATACAGTGTTCCCGATGTTTTGTCCAGAATACAGTGTTCCCGATGTTTGTATCCAGAATACAGTGTTTCCGATGTTTGTGTCCAGAAACAGTGTGACTTGATTGTTTGTTCCAGAATACAGTGTTCCCGATGTTTGTGTCCAGATACAGTGTTCCCGATGTTTGTGTCCAGAAACAGTTGTTCCCGATGTTTTGTGTCCAGAATACAGTGTTCCCGATGTGTTTGATCCAGAGACAGTGTTCCAGATGTTTGATATCCAGAATACAGTGTTCCCGATGTTTGTTTCCAGAACAGTGTCCCTGGATGTGTGTCCAGAATACAGTGTTCCCGATGTTTGTGTCCAGAATACAGTGTTCCCGATGTTTGTGTCCAGAATACAGTGTTCCCGATGTTGTGTCCAGAATACAGTGTTGCCGATGTTTGTGTCCAGAATACAGTGGTTCCCCGATGTTGGGTCAGAATACAGTGTTCCCGATGTTGTGTCCAGAATACAGTGTTCCCGATGTTGTGTCCAGAATACAGTGTGTTCCCGATGTTTGTGTCCAGAATACAGTGTTCCCGATGTTTGTGTCCAGAATACAGTGTTCCCGATGTTTGTGTCCAGAATACAGGGTTCCCGATTTTTTGTGTCCAGAATACAGTTGTTCCCGATGCTTGTGTCCAGATACATGTTCCGATGTTGTGTCCAGAATACAGTGTTCCCGATGTTTTGTGTCCAGAATACAGTGTTCCCGTGATGGGTCAGAATACGTGTTCCCGATGTTGTGTCCAGAATACAGTGTTCCACGATGTTGTGTCCAGAATAACAGTGTTCCCGAGTGTTGTGTCCAGAATACAGTGTTCCCGATGTTGTGTCCAGAATACAGTGTTCCGATGTTGTTTATATCAGAATACAGTGTTCCCGATGTTTGTGTCCAGAATACAGTGTTCCCGTGTTTGTGTCCAGAATACGTGTCCGATGGTTGTCGTCCATGTTTGTGTCCAGAATACAGTGTTCCGATGGTTTGTGTCCAGAAATACAGGGTTCCCGAGGTTGTGTCCAGAATACAGTGTTCCCGATGTGTTCCGATAAGTCCGATGTTGTCCAGTCATGTCGGTTTGTATCCAGAATACAGTGTTCCCGATGTGTGTATCCAGAATACAGTGTTCCCGTGTTTGTATCCAGAAACAGTGTTTCCCGATGTTTGTATCCAGAATTACAGTGTTCCCGATGTTTGTATCCAGATACAGTGGTACCGATTGTGTGTCCCGAATACAGGTTCATGTTTGTATCCGAATACAGTGTCTCGATGTTTGTGTTCCAGAATACAGTGTTTCCCGATGTTTGTATCCAGAATACAGTGTTCCCGAGTTTGTGTCCAGAATCGTGTTCCCGAGTTTGTGTTCCAGAATACAGTGTTCCGATGTTGTGTCCAGAAACGTGTTCCCGATGTTTGTTCCAGAATACATGTGTTCCCGAGTTTGTGTCCAGAATACAGTCGTTCCGATGTTGTGTCCCAGAATACAGTGTTCCCGATGTTTGTGTCCAGAATACAGTGTTACTGATGTTTGTGTCCAAGAACAGTGTTCCCGATGTTTGTGTCCAGAATAAGTGTCCCGAGTTGTGTCCAGAATACAGGTTACTGATGTTTGTGTCAGTAATGTTATGTTGGTCCAGAATACAGTGTTCCCGATGTTTGTGTCAGAATACAGTTGTTCCGATGTTGGTGTCCAGAATACAGGTGTTCTGATGTTTGTGTCCAGAATACAGTGTTCCGATGTTTGTGTTCCAGAATACAGTGTTCCCGATGTTTGTATCCAGAATACAGTGTTCCAGATGTTTGTGTCCAGAATACAGTGTTCCCGATGTTTGTGTCCAGAATACAGTGTTCCAGATGTTTGTGTCCAGAATACAGTGTTCCCGATGTTGTATCCAGAATACAGTGTTACTGATGTTTGTATCCAGGGGGTGGGAAAGGGTCATGGTGGGCCGATGTGGTGAAAAAACTAATAAAGGGCGAGAAGCAGTATGGAGGGGGTGCAGAAAAATTGTGAGAAAGACGAGCAGGAATGTGAATGTCCCAGGTGTCAGAAAGGAGGAAAGTGAGAGAAACGGTCAGTGAGTGCGGGGCAAGGAGCGATAGAGGGTTAAGAGTAGAGTAGAGGTGTTAGAAAGGTTGGCAAGGGCAGATGGTGGCCAGTAGGGGAAAGTAAACAAGGCGAGAAGAAGCCAGTTCCGAGTACTGTGGACAGTGAGCCGAGGGATGAAAGCAGGTGTGCTAGTAGGAGAGGACCCGACTTTGAAGGAGGTAGGAATCGTATAACCGTAGTCGTGGTCGTACATGTTGGAGTCGTCCTCGTTGGAGAGGAAGTCAGGATCGCAGATAGTGTTGCGTATCTGGAGAGGATTCGCCGTCCGGCTGATGAATCTTGGCGAGTCGTGGCAGGGGCGTTCTCTGCGTATACTGGACTAACGTCAACACGATGATTTACAGGGCGCCGTCTATCTTCGAGTAATCGACAGTACCCTGGGTACAGGGGCAGTATAGCATCGTTAACAGACCTGGGACAAGGCCGCAGTCTGGCAGAGTTTGGGGACAGGATGTACGTTCAGTGCAGCGTGAGCCTCGTGAACGGGCGGTCCCATACGTGCAGTGACCGACGTGTATACGTGTAGTGCGTGTGCGGACGACACGTCCTACGGGGGCATTCTCACGCGCTCGCGTGGGCAGTTGCATACGGTAATACGTTATATGTGTGTCCGAAATATTGTTTCCAGAAACATGTGCGCTTCATGTTGAATGCACTAGCAAGTCACCCAATCCTATGTCCAGTTACTGACATGATTAGCTCAGTACCCTGGCATTGATGACATAGTGGAAACTGTGCACATGCCTTTCACCTAGTAAGATCTGTATGGTTGTGTTTCAGGGCGGAGGTGAGGTGGGGTTACATTTAGTATGAATTAGCTGCATGCGATTGGCTGAGTAGTGTAACCTATCAGGCCATGTTGATACAGTTAGCGCTACAGTCAGAGGGCAGGAAATGTAAGTAAGTCATTGAGATTCCTTGGCAAGTTCTGTGGCATTCATCACGTCTCCCATTACGGGTCTCCGTTCAGCTTGTGCCCTGGAGAGTTAACCTGTTAATATCCTCCTTCGTGACCCCGGAGATCAATTCAATACGGTTGCAATTAATCCTGTACGGCTCTGTGTGTACTCAGGGGTGTGTGTGGCCATTGCTATACCTTCGTTCCTGGAACGAAAAGCAAGATCAAACACCCTGGTTACAGGGGAGGTATCACATAACAGCACACCTGGTATACAAGGGAGAATAATGACAGTACACAGTACCCGGGTATACAAGGGAGTATACTTAAACAGTACACAGTACCCTGGGTAACAAGGGGAGGATATTAACAGTACACAGTCCTGGGTATACAAGGGTGGATATACATGACAGTACAGTCACCGCCCTGGTTACAAGGGAGATATACATTACAGGCACACATCCCTGGTATACAGGGGAGTAACCTTACAGTCACAAGACCCGGGTATACAAGGGGAGATATACATTGACAGTAACACAGTACCCTGGGTATACAAGGGGAGGTATACATTAACAGCACACAGTACCCTGGGTATACAAGGGAGATTACATTAGCATACGACCGGTAACAAGGGGAGATACTGTACAGACACAGTTACCCGTGGGTATACAAGGGGAGATATACATTGACAGTACACAGTACCCTGAGTATACAAGGGGAGGTATACATTAACAGCACACAGTACCATGGGTATACAAGGGGAGATATACATTGACAACACAGACCCGGTATACAAGGGAGGTATACATTAACAGCACACAGTACCCTGGTATACAAGGGGAGATACAGGACAGTACACAGTACCCTGGGTATACAAGGGGAGATATACATTGACAGTACACAGTACCCTGGGGTATACAAGGGGAGGTATAACATTAAGTACACAGTTACCCCGGGTATACAAGGGGAGATTATACATTGACAGTACACAGTACCCTGGGTATACAAGGGGAGGTATACATTAACCAACACAGTACCTGGGTAACAAGGGGAGGTATACATTACAGTACACAGTAACCTGGGTACAAGGGGAGATATACATTAACCGATACACAGTACCCTGGGATATACAAGGGGAGGATATAACATGACAGACCCCCACACAGTACCCTGGTGTATAAAGAGGGGAGAGTATACATGAACAGCAACAGTTCGTACCCGGGGTTATACAAAGGGAGATATACCATTGAAAGTACACAGAACCCTGGGTAACAAGGGGAAATATACATTGACCGTACACAGTACCCTGGTATACCAAGGGGAGGTATACATTACGACACAGACCTGGTATACAGGGGAGACTACAACAGTACACAGTCCCTGGGTATACAAGGGAGATAAAATTGACAGTCACGTACCCGGTCAGGATACATTAACAGCACACAGACCCTGGGTATACAAGGGGAGATATACATTGGCAGGCACACAGTTACCCTGGGTATACAAGGGAGGTATTACATGAACAGCACACAGTACCTGGGTATACAGGGAGGGGATTACATGACAGTACACAGTTACCCTGGTATACAAGGGGAGATATACATTGACAGTACACAGTACCCTGGGTATACAAGGGGAGGGGTATACATTAACAGCACACAGACCTGGGTATACAAGGGAGATATACATTGACAGTACACAGTACCTGGTATACAAGGGGAGGTATACATTAACAGCACACAGTACCCTGGGTATACAAGGGGAGATTACATTGACAGTACCCAGTACCCGTGGGTATACAAGGGGAGATTATACATTGACAGTACACAGTACCCCTGGGTATACACGGGGAGATATACATTAACAGTACACAGTACCCTGGGTTAGACAAGGGGAGATATGTACATGACAGTACACAGTACCCGGGTATACAAGGGAGATTATACATTGACAGTACACATACCCTGGTGTAACACAGGGAGGTACATTAACAGCACACAGTACCTGGGTATACAAGGGGAGATATACTTGAAGCACACAGTACCCTGGTATACAAGGGGAGGTATACTAACAGCACACAGTACCCTGGTATACCAGGGGAGAGTATACATTGACAGTACACAGTACCCTGGGTATAAAGGGGAGTATACATGACAGTAAACAGTTACCTGGGTATACAAGGGAGGTATACATAACAGCACACAGTACCCGGGTATTACAAGGGGAGGTGAGGTAACATTAACAGACACACAGTAACCCTGGGTTATACAAGGGGAGTAATACATGGCACAGCACACACAGTCCCTGGGTATACAAGGGGAGGTATACTTGAACAGCACACAGTACCCCTGGGTATACAGGGGAGGTATACATTTACAGCACACGTCATGGGATACAAGGGGAGGATTACATTGACAGTACACAGCACCCTGGGTATACAGGGGAGGTATACATAACAGCACAACAGTACCCTGGGGATACAAGGGAGATATAACTTGACAGTACACAGAACCTGGGTAGACAAGGGAGAGTATAATCGACAGTCACATACCCTGGGTATACAAGGGATATACATTGACAGTACCAGTACCCTGGATATACAAGGGGAATTATACTTGACGTAAACAGACCCTGGGTAACAGGGGAGGTATAATTAAGCAGCACACAGTACCGGGATAACAAGGGGGGATATACATTAACAGACAACGTTACCCTGGGTATACAAGGGGAGGTATACATGCAGCACAGTAACCCTGGGTAACAAGGGGAGAGTATACTACAGTACACAGTACCCTGGGTATCAAGGGGAGAAGTATACACCTGAGCAGTACACAGTACCACCCTGGGTATACAGGGGAATGTATACATTACAGCACACAGTACCCTGGGGGTAATAAGGGAGATATACTACAGACACAGTACCCTGGGTATACAAGGGGAGGTATACATTGACAGTACACAGTACCCCTGCGGAATACCAAGGGGAGGTATACATTAACAAAAGTAACACAGTACCCATGGTAACAAGGGCGAGGTACTACATTGGACCAGACACCAAGTACCCTGGGTATACAAGGGAGGATAACATGACAGCACACAGTACCGGATGGTATATACCAAGGGGAGGTATAATTAACAGCACACAGACCCATGGGTATACAAGGGGAGGTATGACATTGACAGTCACAGTACCTGGATATACAATGGAGGGGGAGGATACATTGACAGCAAAAGCACCATGGGTATACAAGGGGAGATATACATTGACCAGTACAAGAACCGGGGTATACAAGGGAGAATACCTTGACAGTTACACAGTACCTGGGTTAAACAAGGGGAGATATAATGAAGAACAGTACCCTGGGGTTATACAAGGGGAGTATCAAAAACGGACCGTTACAGGAGGTTATACATGACCGTACACAGTACCCTGGGTATTTACAAGGGGAGGTATATATACATTACAGTACACAGTACCCTGGGTCATACAAGGAGGAGGTTTATTACATTGAAGCAGTACACTAGTACCTGGGTATACAAGGGCGAGGTACTAATTAGACAGCCACATCAGTACCAGGGTATACAAGGGAGGTATAACATTAACAGCACACAGTTACCTGGGTTAACAAGGGGGGTATACATTAACAGCCACACAGTTACCTGGGGTTAATAACAAGGGGGAGGTATATAATGCAGCACAGAGCACCCTGGGTATACAAGGGGAGGTATACATTGGCAGCACAGAGCACCCTATCAGGGGGTATAATTTCCCACCCACCAGGGAACAAGGGGAGGTTTTATACATTAAAGCACACACAGGACCCTGGGTATACAAGGGGAGGTATTACAGATTAACCAGCACACAGTACCTGGGTTATACAGGGAGAGGTATACATTAAACAGCACACAGTACCACGGGAACAAGGGGGAGGTATACCTTAACAGCACACGTTACCCCTGGTGTATACAAGGGGAGGTGATTACATTGGCGCACAGAGCACCCTGGGTGATAAACGGGTGGTATACATTAACAAGCACACAGTGACCCTGTCGGTATGACAAGGGGAGGATACATTGGCAGCCATCAGAGCACCCTGGGTCACAAGGGGAGATAAACTTTGGCAGCACAGCAGCATAACAAGATACAAATCTGCACATGCTCAGTGTGCTCTTTGTCCCTACCCAACCTATTCCCAGTAATAGGAAAACCAGTAGATCTTTAGATGTTTTGAAAACTACAATTACCAGCATTCCCTTACATGCACTCTGCAGATGGGGAATGTTGTGAATTGTAGTTTTTAAACATCAGAAGACCTGCTTGTTGCCTATGTCTATTCTATTTCATTTTCTCTGAAGCTTGTCAGGAAAACATGCTGTGTGAACTGCATTGCCATGATGACTTGGTAATGGTGAAATGGTTTATAGGAAGAAATTACAGTTCATGACAATAGGTCCTAACGGCCCCTTATTAACTGTCTATAAAGATAGATGACAGACAAAAAAGATATGATAGAGAAAGATTAGATAGGCAGACATACGGATGGATGGATGGATAGATATATATATAGATGGATTAATAGACACAGACAGATGGACTGATACACAGACAGTTGGATGGATAAATAGATAGATAGATAGGTAGGTAGGTAAATGTGCTTAGATTGTAAGCTCTTCGGGGCAGGGCCTGATATGAATATATACATGTAATTGTAAGGCGCTACGAAATATGTTCACGCTATATAAATCCACAATAATAATAATAATAGATAGAAAGATAGATAGATAGATAGATAGATATGGATAGACCTAGATTGATAGCTAGATAGATATGAATAGATAAACATGGATAGATAGACAGATAACACAGACAGATGGATGGGTACAGTAGATAGACAGATATAGAATGACTGATAGAGTGAATGATAGATAAATAGATATGTATAGATAGATGGACAGATAGAGATATAGTTATGTATAGATAGAGAGATATAGATAGATGGACAGATAGAGATATATGAGTATCAGAGAATAGGAGAGTAGTAGATAGATGGACAGATTAGAGAATAGTATGTATAGATAAAGGAGAGAATAGATAGATGGACAGAAGGGTAGTAGAATGAAGAACAGAATGACCAACACAGATAACTAAATATGTTATAAAATAATTGGGAACAGATTCGAGGAGTATGTATAGATAGACAGGCAAATAGACAGACAGACGGATAGATAGACAGACAGACAGATAGAAGAATGTATAGATAGACAGACAGACAGATATGATAAATAGGTAGATATGTATAGACAGAGGGAAAGACAGATAGATAGATATAGATATGTATTGATAAATAAGTATGAGCATCATGGAAATATAACAGGTGCCTTAAAAACCTGTAACATAGGAAAGGGGGCTCCCTGCTCCCCGTAGAGCTTCCAATCTAATTAGGGTGTAACATACAGATACATAGAAAAGGGATGGAAAGTGCCATTAGTAATAAATGGTGCGTGTGAACAGTCCTATGCTGTTTCTGTGCTCAGAGAGATAGATTGAGATTTGGATTTAACTTGGTTATTGAGGTTTTTGATGAAAGGACGAGGGAATAGAAAATTCCAGAGGATGGAGCCAAAAGAAGAAAGGGTTAAGGCGAAGGAGGGAGGCGGGTTTGTGTGGATCTGTATAGATTAGAGTGGATACGATAGAGAGGGAGAGATAGATAGATAGATAGATAATAGATAGATAGATAGGATAGATAGATGATAGATTAGATAGATATACATGGACAGAAGTGATTAGATGGACCGACAGGACAAATAGTTCGATAGATAGAGCGAGATAGATAGATATATATACATGGACAGACAGTGATGAATGACCAGCAGACAAATAGTTCAAGAGATGATAGATAGATAGATAGATAGATAGATAGATAGATAGATATACATGGGACAGACAGTGATAGATGGACACGAGACAGACAAATAGTTCAATAGAGATAGATAGATAGAGAGATATAGATAGATAGATAGATATACATGGACAGACAGTGATAGATGGACACAGACAGACAAATAGTTCGATAGATAGAGAGATAGATAGAGAGATAGATAGATAGATAGATAGATAGATATACATGGACAGACAGTGATAGATGGACACAGGACAGACAAAATAGTTCGATAGAGATAGAAGATAGGGATAGATAGTAGAGAGAGGGATAGAAGATTAGATTAGATAGATAGATAGATAGATAGATTAGATTATAATATACATGGAAGACAGTGTGCTAGATGGACACAGACAGGACAAATAGTCGATAGAGAAGATAGATAGAGGATAGATTAGAGAGATAGTAAGATAGAGAGATAGATAGATAGAGGATAGATAACATGGACAGACAGTGATAGATGGACACAGACAGACAAATAGTTCGATAGATAGAGAGATAGATAGATATATATACATGGACAGACAGTGATAGATGAACACAGACAGACAAATAGTTCGATAGAGATAGATAGATAGAGAGATAGATAGATTAGGTATATAACATGGAAGCCAAGTGATAGAGGACACAGACCAGGCACAAAATAGTTCGATTAGAGATAGATTAAGATAGGAGATAGAATAGTAGATTAGATAGATTAGGATAGATAGAGAGATAGGTATATATACATGGAGACAGACGTGATAATGGGACAAAGACAGCCAAAAATAGTCGCATAGAGAGAGATAGAGACGATTAGATAGATAGATAGATAATATACTACAGGACACGTATAGTGGAACACAAGTCACAAATAGTTCGATAGAGATAGATAGATAGATGGATATAGATAGATGGATATATATATATGGATGGATGGATGGGATAGAGGAGGGATTGCAGGTGTGGATGAGATTAGATGAGAGCGGTAGATGGATAGTTAGATAGATAGATAGATGGATAGATATGGATAGATAGATGGATAGATGGATGGATGGATGGATTATATAGATAGATAAACAGTTATGAATAGACAGATAGATATGGATGGATAGATAGGTAGATGGACAGATAGATAGAATTAAGCAAAAATATTGAGCTTATTCAGTAAGAGGTTCAACCATTTGCCTAAACAGTTATTTTGCAACAACCAATTAGATCCCAATTTACTGGTCTGCTCCAGTTCTAAAACATTTGTTAACATTAATTGGTGTTGCAGAGTTGACCAGCCCGAGAATAATTTGCAACTTTGTTAAATAATTTGTTTGTTATATAGTGTACATTTTATTTATAGGTATGGTCCTTACTAAATCCTCTGGTTACCGGATGATAAGCTGGGGACGGATGTATCATTACTCTAAGGCCTTGGGGGATCCATAAGTGTGTGTATCTCGTACAAGGCCAAGCTGGTACATAAGTGTGTGTATCCTTACTAAGGCCTTGGTACCATAAGTGTGTGTATCCTTACTAAGGCCTTGATACCATAAGTGTGTGTATCCTTACTAAGGCCGTGGTACCTCGATGATAAGTGTGTGTATCCTTACTAAGGCTGTGGTACCATAAGTGTGTGTATCCTTACTAAGTCCTTGTTACCCTGATGATAAGTGTGTGTATCCTTACTAAGGCCTTGGTACCATAAGTGTGTGTATCCTTGAATAAGGCCTGGACCATAAGGTGTGTGTATAGTACTAAAGGCTTGGTACCATCAAGGTGGTCGGGTGATCAGTAGTCTCCGAGGCCTTGGATACCATATAGGGTGGGTAATCCTTATATGAGGCCGTGGTACCGATGATAAGTGTGTGTATCGTACTAAGGCCGTGGTGGTACCCTATTAATTGTTCTTATAGCTGGCCATAAGTGTTGTGTTCTAGCGTTCCGTGATTTATAAGGCCTTGTGTACCCATAAGTGTGGGATCCTTACTGAAGGCCGGTGTCCCTTGATATAAGTGTGGTCATCCTCACTAAGGCCTTGGGTACATAAGTGTTGTGGATCCTATAAGCCTTCCTAAGCGGTGCTCTATTGGCCATAGGGGTACCATGTGATAAGGTGTGCTATCCTTACTAGGCCTGTGGTACCATAGTGTGTGATCCTTACTAAGCTTGGACAGTGTGGTCTACAGCCTGCTAGTTGTTAGTTACTAAGGTGTGACCATATGGTGTTATCTAAAGGCCGTGGGTACCTGATGATAAGTGTGTGTATCCTATAAGGCCGTGGGTACCCAGATGATAAGTGTGTGTAGTCTTACTAAAGGCGTGACCGAGTCTAATGGTGTGTGTATCTTTCTATAAGGACCGTGGGTACCATAAGTGTGTGTATCCTTACTACAAGGGTCGATACTGTGTGATCCTTACTCCGTGGGAACATGTAAGTGGTGTATCCTTACTAAGACGTGGAAAAATACCCTGATAAGGTGTGTGTATCCTATTAATAGGACGTTGTACCAAAGTGTGTGTAATCCTTTACTCTAAGGCCGTTGGTTTACCCTGCACTAGAGTGTGTGTATCCGTGATGGTCCCTGAGACTATGGACACCACTGGTTGTAACCAGCTTGCTATGAATAAACCATTTTGAACCACATACAGTCTGTGGGGTGTTAATTGATCCTGTAATGTTTTTTCTTCCTGCTTGCCATTTCCAGTAAACCAAATCCGTGGTGGTGGTTATGACAAGTTATAGATGTTTTGCAGTATCCCATGTATGTAGAACCCCCGTGGTACTTTGAGGACTTTCCCGTGGGTAGTTGGTGCTGGAGCCCCAATCTCTGGCTGCGTCCCCAGTCTTGCTGTAGAGTCTAAGAGGATCTGACAAGTAATGGGGGTTTGAGGCATCAGCATTCCTGGCCTGCTGCATAGGGTTGTAAATAATTCAGGTGCAGGAAGATTTGCTGATGATTATTTACCAGGAAGGTGAGGGGTGGAGGGGTGAGAGGAGGAGGAAGGGGGGGAAGCGGGAGTTCAGGAGAATATACCATTTCTAGTAAATGACCAGACCTCCTGCCTGGCAGACTACCAAGGTTTCCCATAGCAATTTGAAATGATTTACCGATCTTCACTAGCACTTGTAGGGGGAGATCAAAGAACAGCGTCTCATTGTGGACATTCCCAATAAAACTAGTCTTTAGGGTAACTAATTGTATAGATTAACATGTTCAGTGTCGGGCCTCCCAATGGGTTGCCACTTAGCAGAGTCAATTGGTTTTCCCTTCATGGTGGTGATGAGTCCCCTTATTTCGGAAAAACCCTCGATACATCATGTGTTTATTTCGGGATTGTAAGACCCTTGGGTCAGAATGGGTTTCTCGACAGTGTAGAAGATAACAGTAGGGGTCATGCTGCTCGGCCTTTGTATCAAGTGGCGTGGGACTGAGGGACAATTCAATTACACAGAAAGGAGGTGAACTGCTTCACATTCTTTTCGTAGCAAAAGAAATAAAGGCGGTAATCACCGATTTTGAAGATTTTGTAAAAAATTCTCAAGAACAAGCTTCGCAAATTCGCACCCCTTTAGCTTTAGTGCGGTTGAGGGTTAGCAGGTTAAGGTTTAGCGGTTGGTTTAGTGCGGTTAGTAGCTTAGGGGTTAGGGGTTGGGGTTAGCTGTAGGGTTAACGTTAGCGTCAGGGTTTAGCGGTTAGGTTAGCGTTCAGGGTTGTTGCGGTTAGGGCGTATAGGCGGTATGGTTGTAGCCCAGTTTAGCGTTATCGGTTAGGGTAAGCGGTTAGGGTCTAGCGTCACAGGGTTAGAGTTGCGTTTATCGGTAGGTGTTAGCGGTAGGGGTTAGCGGTAGGGTTTTAGCGTCCAGGGTTATCGGTTAGGGTTAGCGCGTTCAGGGTTTCGCGTTAGGGGTTAGCGGTTAGGGGTTAGCGTCAGGTTATCGGGTTAGGGTTAGCGTCAGGGTTAGGTAGGGTTATCGGTTAGGGGTTTGCGGTTAGGGTTAGCGTTCAGGGTTTATCGGTTAGGGTTAGCTGGTCAGGGTTATCGGTTAGGGTTGGGGTTTCGGTTAGGGGTTATCGGTTAGGGGTTAGGGGTTAGCGTCAGGGCGTATCGGTTAGGGTTACGTGGTAGCGGTTAGGGTTGAGTCAGGGTTAGCAGTTAGCGTTAGTCGGTTAGGGTTAGGTTCAGGGTTATTCGGTTAGGGTTAGCATTACGTTTCGGGTTTTATCGGTTAGGGGTTAGCGGTTAGGGTTGGTAGCGTCAGGGTGTAGGGTTACGGTTAGGGTTAGGGGTTGCGGGTAGGGTGGTAGCGGTTAGGGGTTTAGCGGTTAGGGTTAGCGTCACGGTTTATGCTGTTAGGGTTAGCGGGGTTTGCGGTTGGGTTAGCGTCACGGTTAGCGGGTTTCGCGTTGTCGGTTAGGGTTCAGCGTCAGGGCGTCAGGGTTAGCGGTAGGGGTAGCAGGTTAGCGGGTTAGGTTCTAAGGGTTACGGTTTAGGGTAGGGTTAGAGTTAAGGGTTATCGGTTAGGGGTTGCGTTGTTAGTGGTTAGCGTCAGGGTTATCGGTTAGGGTGAGAGTCAGGGTTATCGGTTAGGGTTAGGGGTTTGCGGTTAGGGTTATCGGTTAGGGGTTAGCGGTTAGGTTAGCGTCAGGGTTATCGGTTAGGGTTAGCGTTATACGGTTAGGGTTAGCGTCAGGGTTAGCAGTTAGCGTTATCGGTTAGGGTTAGCGTCAGCAGGGTAGCGGTTAGGTAGGCGCAGGGTTATCGGTTAGGGTTTGGTTAGGTTAGGCGGTTAGGCGGTTAGCGTAGGGTTATCGGTTTAGGTTAGCTGGTTAGGGTTAGCGAGGGTTATCGGTTGGTTACGGGTTAGGGGTTTGCGGTTAGGGTTAGCGGTTAGGGTTAGCAGAGCTTGGCGTTAGTTGGGTTAGGTCAGGGACTTAGTTAGTCAGGTTGGTTAGGGGTGACGGTTGGGTTAGGGGTTGAGCGTAAGCTTATCGGGTAGCGGTAGGGGGGTTTGCGGTTGAGGGGGTAGCGGTTAGGGTTAGCGTCAGGGTTATCGGTTAGGGTTAGCGTTATCGGTTAGGGTTATCGGTTAGGGTTAGCTTCAGGGTTAGCGTTATCGGTTAGGGTTAGCGTCAGGGTTATCGGTTAGGGTTAGCGTCAGGGTTATCGGTTAGGGGTTAGCGTCAGGGTTATCGGTTAGGGTTAGGGGTTTGCGGTTAGGGTTAGCGGTTAGGGGTTAGCGTCAGGCTTATCGGTTAGGGTTAGCGTCAGGGTTATCGGTTAGGGTTAGCGTCAGGGTTATCGGTTAGGGGTTTGCGGTTAGGGTTAGCGGTTAGGGTTAGGGGTTAGGGTTAGCGTCAGGCTTATCGGTTAGGGTTAGCGGTTAGGGTTAGCGTTTAGGGTTAGCGTCAGGCTTATCGGTTAGGGTTAGCGTCAGGGTTATCGGTTAGGGTTAGGGGTTATCGGTTAGGGTTAGCGTCAGGGTTATCGGTTAGGGTTAGCAGGGTTATCGGTTAGGGTTAGGGTTAGCGTCAGGGTTATCGGTTAGGGTTAGCAGGGTTAGCGTTTAGGGTTTTTCAGTGACATTGCTCTGAATTGCTCAACATTTTCAGTTGTTGTAATTTAGCAACTTTTCAAGAATGGAGAAATGTTTTGCACCAAATATTAAACACCTGCTTTGCACCTAGTCTTGCTACACGTGTGCAGTAACAAAACCCTGTTCCATATCTGCTGCAAAGCATTTAGTGAATACAGTTTTGTTAAATGTATCGATACGGACTCTCGAATGTCCCACAGTGTTGGTAATTGACAGGCAGGATCTGTTGATCTGTGAATAAGAGATTCAGGTATTTCAGCTTCTAGGGCACAGGACAGGCTGCAGCTTCCTTGTGATCTGCTATACATTATACAGCATGTTCAGAGGTGCCACAAAGAAAGATGAATTGTGAGAGCTGACCCCTAGTACTCCCCAGCTAATTAGATAAATCAACAGCCACAGCAAAAGGAGATATGAGACATCGCTGTTTGTATCTTTGTGAATGTGCTGTGTCTATTGGGACAATGTTGTTTTGTGACTTTACTTCCCCTTTAAATCTAAACATTAATCCTGTGTCTCTAAGCACCAGCACAATAAATAATTCATAAGCTCCACTAGCACTTCCTAAAGACCCACCCCATATCTGTATGTCTTCCCACCCACTTAGATTGCAAGCTCTTCAGAACAGGGACACTACACTAATATCTCTTCATCCTTATTTTACCAACAGGTTTTCCCAAACACCCACATGGTGCTTTATATATAGAATATATCTCTTCCATTAAATATCAATGGCTCTCGTACCCCTAGACCAAACCCACATTCTCCTTCCATTGCTAGTGACTGTCACATCCCATAATAAATGTGTCTCCAGCTGATCCATCTCTCTCCCCTCTAGATGTGTCTACCACCCACAACCAAGCAGATAGGAGCAGCCTGGGCAGTGTCCTGCGTGACCTGGTAAAACCTGGCGATGAGAACCTGAGAGAGATGAACAAGAAGCTTCAGAACATGTTAGAGGAGCAGCTGACCAAGAACATGCACTTACAGAAGGTAAGTACCACTGGTACATAGATCAGGAGAAGACCTACTGATCAGCCACAACCCTACCCCTAGTAACCGCTTATTCCTCCTCCACCTTTACTGGTTACCCAGTCCCAGGTGGTCTGCACGTCTCTCTTTTTTTTCTTCGCTGTCCTCCTGCACTTTACTGCTCTCTAACTCTGCTCATTGATATGGGCTGTTCATGGTCGTCTCTCATTCGTTCGCTGTCTCCCTGCTCTCTAACACTGCTCATTGATCTGGTTCCATTCATGGTGGTCTCTCGTTCCTTCGCTGTCTCCCTGCATACTAACTCTCTGGATCATTGATCTGGTTCCATTATGGTAAGTCTCTCGTTCCTTCGCTGTTCTCCTGCTACATCTGACCTCTGCTCCATTGATCTGGTTTCCATTCATGGTTGCCTCGTCGTTACTTCGCTGTCTCCCTGCTCTCTATTCCTGCTCATCTATAGGTTCCATCATGGTAGTCTCTCGTTCCTTCGCTGTCTCCCTGCTCTCTATCTCTGCTCATTGATCTGGTTCCATTCATGGAGTCTCTCTCGATCCTCGCTGTCTCCCTAGCTCTCTATCTCTGCTCATTGATCTGGTTCCATATGGTGTCTCTCGTTCCTTCGTGTCTCCCTGCTCTCTACTCTGCTCATGATTGGTTCCATCATGTGGTTCTCGTTCCTTGCTGTCTCCCGCTTCTATCTCTGCTCATTGATCTGGTCCATTCATGATGGTCTCTCATTCCTTCGCTGTCTCCTGCTCTCTAACTTGCTCATTGATTTATCTGGTTCCATCATGGTGGCCTCTCGTTCCTTCGCTGTCTCCCTGCCTCTAAACTATTGTCTCATTGATCTGCGTTCCATTCATGTTGGCCTCTCGGTCCTTTGCGTCTCCCTGCTCTCTATCTCTGCTATTGATCTGGTTCCATTCATGGTGGTCTCTCGTCCTTCGCTGTTTCCCTGCTCTCTAACACTGCTCATTGATCTGTTCCATTATGGTGGTCTCTCGTTGTCCTTCGCTGTCTACCTGTCTCTCTAACCTGCTCATTGATCTGGTTCCATTCATGGTGGTCTCTCTGTCTTCGCTGTCTCCCTGCTCTCTATCTCTGCTCATTGATTCTGGTTCCATTCATGGTAGCTCTCTGTTCCTTCGCTGTCTCCCTGCTCTCTAACTCTGCTATTGATGGTTCCTTCATGGTAGTCTCTCGTTCTTCGCTGTTCTCCCTGCTCTCAACTCTGCTCATTTGATCTGGTTCTAGGTGGCTCTCGTTTCCTTCCTGTCTCCCTGCTCTCTATACTCTGCTCATTGATCTGGTTCAATTCATTGTGGTCTCTCGGCCTTTCGCTGTCTCTCAGCTCTCTATCTCTGCTCATTGATCTGTTCCATTTCAGGTATCTCGTTCCGTCGCTGTCCCCGCCTCTTAACTCTGCTCATTGATCTGGTTACCATTCATGGTGTCTCTCGTCCTTCGCTGTCTCCCTGCTCTCTATCTCTGCTCATTGATATTGGTTCCATTCATGGTTAGTTCTCGTTCCTTCTGCGGTCTCCTGCCTCTCTCTAACTCTGTCATTGATCTGGTTCCATTCATGGTGTTCTCTGTCTTCGACTGTCTCCCTGCTCTCTATCTCTGCCATTGATCTGGTTCCATTCATGGTGTTCTCTCGTTCCTTCGCTGTCTCCCTGCTCTCAACTCTGCTCATTTTTTTTTCTTTTTTTTTTTTTTTTGATCTGGTTCATATTCATGGTGGTCCTCTGTTCCTGTCGCGTCTCCCTGCTCTCTATCTCTGCTCATTGATTGGTCCATTCATGGTTGCCTCTCGTTCCTTCGCTGTCTCCCTGCTCTCTATCTCTGCTCATTGATCTGGTTCATCATGGTCGTCTCTCGTTCCTTCGCTGTCGCCCTGCTCTCTAACTCTGCTCATTGAACTGGTTCCATTCATGGTGGTCTCTCGTTCCTTCGCTGTCTCCTCTCTCTCTATCTCTGCATTGAATCTGGTTCCATTATGGTATAGGTAGTCTCTCGTTCCTTCGCTGTCTCCCTGCTCTCTAACTCTGCTCATTGATCTGGTTCCATTCATGGTCAGTGTCTCTCGTTCCTCGCTGTCTCCCTGCTTCTTAACTCTGCTCTGATCTGGTTTCCATTCATGTCGTTCTCTCGTTCGCTTCGCTTTGTCGGCCCTGCTCTCGTAACACTGCTCATTGATCTGTGTTCCATTCATGGTGGTAGTTCTCTCGTTCCTTCGCTGTCTCCCCTGCTCTCTATCTCTGCTCATTGATCGGGTTCCATTCATGGTTAGTCTCTCGTTCCTTTGCTCTGTCTCCCTGCTCTCTAATCTCTGCTTCATTGATCTGGTTCCATTCATGGTAGCGCCTCTCGTTCCTTCGTGTCTCCCTGCCTCTAACTCTGTCATGATATGGTCCATTCATGGTAGTCTCTCGTTCCTTCGCTGTTCTCCTGCTCTCTATATCTGCTCATTGATCTGGTTCCATTCATGGTGTCTCTTCAGTTCCTTCGCTAGTCTCCTGCTCTCTAACTCTGCTCATTGATCTGGTTCCATTCATGTGTCTCTCGTTCCTTCGCTGTCTCCTGTCTCTTATCCTCGAAATTGTAGTGCGTTCCATTCATGGTAGGTCTCTCGTTCCTTATGTCTCCCTGCTTCTTCTAACACTGTCATTGATCTGGTTCATCAGTGGTCTCTCGATTCCTTCGCTGTCTCCCTGGGGGCCTTTGCTTCTTATAACTCTGCTCATGATCTGGGTTCCATTCATGGTAGTCTCTCTTCCTTCGCGTCTCCCGGCTCTTCACTCTGATCATTGATCTGGTTCCATTCATGGTAGTCTCTCATTCCTTTCGCTGTCTCCCTCTGCTCTCTATCTCTGCTCATTTGATCTGGTTCCATTCATGGTAGTCTCCTTCCATTCGCTGTCTCCCTGCTCTTAACTTGCTCTTGATCTGGTTCCATTCATGGTAGTCTCTGTTCCTTCGCTGGTCTCCTGCTCTCAACCTGCTCATTGATCTGGTTCCATTCATGGTAGTCTTCTTCCGTTCTGCTGTCTCCCCTGCTCTCTAACTCTGCTCATTGATCTGGTTCCATTCATGGTGGTCTCTCAGTTCCTTCGCTGTTCCCTGACCTGCTCTATCTGATCTATTATCTGGTTCCATTCATGTGTAGGTTACTCTCCTTCCTTCGCTGTCTCCCTGCCTCTATAACTCTGCTCATTGATCTGTTCCATTCATTGGTGGTTCTCTCTTCCCTCGCTGTCTCCCTGCTCTCTAATCTCTGCTCATGATCTGGTTCCATTCATGGTGTATCTTTCCTTCGCTATGCTCCTGCTCTCTAACTGCTGCTCATGATCTGGTTCCATTCATGGTGAGTCTCTCGTTCCTTTCGCTGTCTCCCTGCTCTCTATCCTCTGCTCATTTGATATGGTTCCAATCATGTGTCTCTACGTTCCTTTCGCGGTCGCCCTGCTCCTCTACTTGCTCATGAATCATGGTTACATTCATGGTGGTCTCTAGTTCCCGCTGTCTCCCTGCTCTCTAACTCTGCTCATTGATCTGGTTCCATTCATGGTAGTCTCTCGTTCCTTCGCTGTCTCCCTGCTCTCTAACTCTGCTCATTGATCTGGTTCCATTCATGGTAGTCTCTGTTCTCTCTTCCTCGCTTGTCTCCTTCACCCTCTCTCTAACTCTGCTCATTGATCTGGTCCATTCATGGTAGTCTCTCGTTTTCCTTCTCGCTGTCTTCCCTGCTCTCTACTCCTGCTCATTGATCTGGTTCCATTCAGGTGGGTCTCTCGTTCCTTCGGCTGTCTCCTGCTCCTATCTCTGCTCATTGATCTGGTTCCATTCATGGTAGTCTCTCATTCCTTCGCTGTCTCCCTGCTCTCTAACTCTGCTCATTGATCTGGTTCCATTCATGGTGGTCTCTCGTTCCTTCGCTGTCTCCCTGCTCTCTATCTCTGCTCATTGATCTGGTTCCATTCATGTAGTCTCTCATTCCTTCGCTGTCCTCCCTCTCTCGTAACTCTGCTCATTGATCTGGTTCCATTCTGGTGGTCTCTTCCCTCTTCCTCCTCGCTGTCTCCCTGCTCTCTATCTCTGCTCATTGATCTGGTTCCATTCATGGTGGTCTCTCATTCCTTCGCTGTCGTCCCTGCTCTCTAACTCTGCTCATTGGATCTGGTTCCATTCATGGTGGTCTCTCGTTCCTTCTTCGCTGTCTCCCTGCTCTCTATCTCTGCTCATTGATCTGGGTTCCATTCATGGTAGTCTCTCGTTCCTTTCGCTGTCTCCCTGCTCTCTAACACTGCTTGTTGATCTGGTTTCATTCATGTGGTCTCTCATTCCTTCGCTGTCTCCCTGGCTCTCTACTGCCCTCTAACTGTGCTCTTGATCTGGTTCCTATTCATGGTCGCATGGTCGTCTCTCATTCCTTTGCTGTCTCCCTGCTCTCTAACTGTGCTCAAGATCTGGTTCCATTCTGGTCGTCTCTCATTCTCTTTGCTGTCTCCCTGCTTCTCTAATCTGTGCTCATTGATCTGGGTTCCATTCATGTCGTCTCCTCATTCCTTTGCGTCCCTCCCTGCTCTCTATCTGTGCTCATTGTTATGGTTCCATTCATGGTCGTCTCTCATTCCTTTGTCTGTCTCCCTGCTCTCTAACTGTGCTCATTGATCTGGTTCCATTCATGGTCGTCTCTCATTCCTTTGCTGTCTCCCTGCTCTCTATCTGTGCTCATTGATCTGGTTCCATTCATGGTCTGCCTCTCATTCCTTTGCTGCTCCCTGCTCTCTATCTGTGCCATTGTTATGGTTCTTCATGGTCTCTCTTGTCTTCGCTCTATCTCATTTTCTGCCCTTCTCCCCTGCTGATCACCTTGGTATTTCTATCTATATCTAAGGCGGTTTGCACACTGTACAGCATATTTGGGATATAAGCCAGGGATCCCCTCATCATGTGGCTATACTTAGTTCTTCCTTAGTTAGTGCTGAAGCAGAAAGGAGGGGCGGGGCGCGAATACTGGCTGGAAAATCTGCCATTGAGACAATATTCTAGCAGTGTCAATCAATAGACGGGAAATGAGAGTACTGTGCACAGGCTTCTCCCTCTCTCTCCCCTGCCCATTGCTGCCTTTCCTAGATGGCGGGTCCTATAGAGTATCCTGGTAATGCGCTATGTGTACAGTGGGTTCCACCACCACCGTACTGGACACGGGGAAGATTTGGTCCACCACCCACATTGCCCAAGAGTAACCGTTATGGGAATAACCTATTCCACTCCACCCTTCCTCATTGGAGCACTTGCCGTGCTATATGTTGCCTTTAGGTGGCCATCCTGTACCCACTGGGAGGTTATTGCAGTACCATCCCCCCATCACTGCTTCCTTTTTACGAGGAAAATTTTCTTTCCATCATTTCAACTTTTTGCCCAGAGCAAGAAAGTCTAAAGTGCCCCGAATGTTGGGATTTAGTCTTGTTAGGGAGACGGTAAAGACGCAGGTTACACGCTCACTACCAATACTGTGGCAGATCCACATTGCTGGATTGAGGCAGTTGAGGGTGACGTTGTCACTGTCTCTTTAAGCAAGGGGCCCGAGATCAGGGGGGGGGTCTCCTTTCCTTACTTCTCCTTAACAGATAAGACTCAGCAGGGGACAGAGAGGCGCCAATAGTGAAGAGATGCACACTCGAGCTGTAGGGCAGATGGTAATAAAGGTCCTTCAGTTTTTGGGTTAACGTGGTCACATCGGGCGAAGGCGACTAAGTGCGGTACGATGGGCAGTGTTGTGGAGTTACTCTCTAATCACTTTTTTCTTCCTTTACACGTAGGACTGGGAGGCTCTCTCACAAGAATCGTTAGACTCAGCAAGGAGTGGGTCCCAAGCCGGAGCCAGAGCAGAGTGGCACATCAAGCTGAAATCGAAGCCTTCCCTTTCTCTGTGCCAACCTCCCTCAGTTTTGTTTTCTCTCTGGGGATCTCTGCCTTCTTAGCGCCCTGATATCTGTACTGACTGACGCTGGCACCAGAGGGGGGTCCGCGGTCTCTACGGTCACTTTCCCTCATTAATTCTCCCCCCAACATCCCTTCGCTGAGAGTTGGGTAACATTGCCAGGGCCCCTTTTCCTGTTCCCTCTGCCCCCACAGGCACTTTGCTGGATGGACAGTGAGTGGCCCCATTCCAGGCTTGTCTATTTATAAGCGTTATATAGATCATTGTGTTTGTAATGGGGGATGTTATTACTCTCCTCATGTATTTCAGTGATTCTCTACATGTAACTACTAGCAAAATGATGTCCAGTCTGGGGGAAACCAGGGACAGTTTGTACTGGCAGCGTCCACACTGCAGGGACTGCAAACTGCACCGAACGCGGAAATAAGGATAAACCTTGTCCTCCTCGTGGTTTCCTGGTTGTGTTCCTTACATGTTGGGTGGTCACTGGTACAGCTCTGCTAAAACTGCTCTGTGATTGGTCAACAAGAAACCACTAAGGCTAATTAGAAACCAGCAAAGTCGTTAACTTGAGGAAAATGAATCTTGTAATCTGTACAGTTTTTTTTAATAAAGGGCGATCTTCCCCCATAGAGCCGTGCATAATATCATCCTGGAGGGTAAGATATAATACACAATATTTAATGGCGATATCTATAGAGAGATCATCAGTAACTACATGAGTGTCTGTGTGAAAGGGAATAACAATGGGAGCCAGATACAGATATGGACAGTAAATGTTACTATATGGGGACAGTGTACAAACTGATCACATGACGGTGATAGAGTATACAACAGTACACACACTGGGAAACTAATCACTATCTGGTTAACTTGTCTCAGATGATATTTAATACGCCCTTTAATTACACAGCTACTGTCCACAGTACTGACCACTGACCTTACACACAGTAACTATGTATACAGGGACAGAAAGGAACAGGATTTATATAGTAATATTGTTTTATACTATAATGAGGGTTATACCTGTACATATCAATTAACCCCTTATTACAATCCACTGTCCACAGTACTGACCACTGACCTTTACACACAGTAACTATGTATACAGGGACAGAAAGGAACAAGGATTTTATGGTAATATTTTTATACTATAATGAGGGTTATACCTGTAACATATCAATACCTCCTTTATTACATCTACTGTCCGCAGTACTGACCACTGACCTTACACACAGTAACTATGTATAACAGGGACAGAAAGGAACAAGGATTTATATAGTAATTTGTTTTATTACTATACTGAGGGTTATATCTGTAACATTCAATTAAACCCTTTATTACATCTACTGTCCGCAGAACTGACCACTGACCTTACACACAGAACTATGTATACAGGGACAGAAAGGAACAAGGATTTTATGGTGATATTGTTATACTATATGAGGGTTATACCTGTACATATCAATTAACCCTTTATCCTCTACTGTCCACAGTACTGACCACTGACCTACACACAGTAATTATGTATACAGGGACAGAAAAGGAACAAGGTTTGATATGGTGATATTGTTTTATACTATAATGAGGGTTAATACCGTAACATATCAATTAACCCTTTATTACATCTACTGTCCACAGTACTGACCACTGACCTTACACACAGTAACTATGTATACGGGGACAGAAAGGAACAAGGATTTATATGGTAATATTGTTTATACTATAATGAGGGTTATACCTGTAACATATCAATTAACCCTTTATTATATCTACTGTCCACAGTACTGACCACTGACCTTACACACATTAACTATGTATACGGGGACAGAAAGGAACAAGGATTTATATGGTAATATTGTTTATACTATAATGAGGGTTATACCTGTAACATATCAATTAACCCTTTATATTACACCTACTGTCCCACCGTACTGACCCACTGACCTTACACACAGTAACTATGTATACAGGGACAGAAAGGAACAGTTTATATGGAAATTTGTTTTATACTATAATGAGGGTTATACCTTAACAATCAATTAACCCTTTATTACAACTCTACTGTCCACCGTACTGACCACTGACCTTACACACAGTAACTACGTATACAGGGACAGAAGAGAACAAGGATTTATATAGTAATATTGTTTATACTATAATGAGGGTATACCTGTAACTATCAATTAACCTTTACTTACATCTACTGTCCCAATTACTGACCACTGACCTTACACACCGTAACTACTTTACGGGGACAGAAAGGAACAAGGATTTATATGGTACTTTGTTTATACTATAATGAGGGTATACACTGTAACCATATCAATTACCCTTTATTACATCTATGTCCGCAGTACTGACCACTGACCTTACACACAGTAACTATGTATACAGGGACAGAAAGGAACAGGATTTATATGGTAATATTGGTTTTATACTATAATGAGGGTTAACCTGTAACATCAATTACCCTTTATTACATCTACTGTCCAACATACTGACCACTGACCTTACCCAACACAGTAACTATGTATACAGGGACAGAAAGGAACAAGGATTTATTGGTAATATTGGTTATACTATATGAGGGTTATACCTGTAACATCAATTAACCCTTATTAACATCACTGTCCCAGTACTGACCCTGTACCTTACACACAGTAACTAATGTATACAGGGACAAAAGGAACAAGGATTATATGGTAATATTGTTTATACTATATGAGGGTTATCCCATGTCAACAGTCAATTAACCCTTTATATTACATCTACTGTCCGCAGTACTGACCACCGACCTTATGACACACAGTAATGTTATACAGGGACAGAAAGGACCACGGATTTATTGGTAATATTGTTTATCAACTATAATGAGGGTTATACCTGTAACATAATCAATTACCCTTTATTACACCTCCTGGTCTGCGCAGTACTGACCACGCGACCTTACACACACAGTAAAATAGTATCACAGGGACCGAAGGAACAAGGATTTTATATGTAATATGGTTTAAACTATAATGAGGGTTATCACCTGTAACAATAATCATTAACCTCTTTATTCATCTACATGCCGCCACAGTACTGACCACTGACCCTAACACACAGTGAACTATGTATACATGGTAAGAAGGACAATATTAATGGTAATATTGTTTATACTATAATGAAGATTATTACCTGTAACATATCAATTAACCCTTGTATTACCACCCTAACTGTCCGCAGTACTGACCACTGACCTTACACACAGTAACTAAATGTAAAAGTACAGGGACGAAAGGAACAGAATTTGTATATATGGTAATATTGTTTAAACTGTGTGCAGATTTGTCCTGTAATAAGGACTTGATATGTTTACATCTATTAAAATATTATATGCCAGTATACCTTTCCTCATACTTTGTGGTTCCTTACTAAGTCCTTGTTACCCTGTAGAATAAGTGTGTTTGTCCTTACTAAGCCTTGGTATCCATAAGTGTGTGTATCCTTACTAAGGCCAAGCTTGGTACCATAAGTGTGTGTATCCTTACTAAGGCCTTGGTACCATAAGTGTGTGTATCCTTACTGAAGGCTTGATACCATAAGTGTGTGTATCCTTACTAAGGCCGTGGTACCTCGATGATAAGTGTGTGTATCCTTACTAAGGCTGTGGTACCATAAGTGTGTGTATCCTTACTAAGTCCTTGTTACCCTGATGATAAGTGTGTGTATCCTTATCTAAGCCCTTGGTACCATAAGTGTGTGTATCCTTACGTAGGCCTTGGTACCATAACGTGTGTGTATCCTTACTAAGGCCTTGGTACCATAAGTGTGTGTATCCTTACTAAGGCCTTGATACCATAGTGTGTGATCCTTACTAAGGAGGCCGTGGTACCTCGATGATAAGTGTGTGTATCCTTACTAAGGCCGTGGTACCCTGATGATAAGTGTTGTATCCTTACTAAGGCCGTGGTACCATAAGTGTGTGTATCCTTTCTAAGGCCGTGGTACCCTGATAAGTGTGTGTATCTTACTAAGGCGCTTGTACCAGAGTGTGTGTATCCTTACTAAGGCCGTGGTACCCCTGATGATAAGTGTGTGCACTCCTTACTTAAGGCCCTTGGTACCATAAGTGTGTATCCTACTAAGTGCCTTGGTACCGTAAGTGTGGGGTGTATCCTTCTAAGGCCTTGGACCCGGTAAGTGTGTGTATCCTTACTAAGGCTGTGGTACCATAAGTGTGTGTATCCTTACTAAGGCCGTGGTACCCTGATGATAAGTGTGTGTATCCTTACTAAGGCCGTGGTACCCTGATGATAAGTGTGTGTATCCTTACTAAGGCCGTGGTACCCTGATGATCAAGTGGTGTAATCCTTTACTAAGGCACGGGGTACTCTAAAGTGTGTGTATCCTTACTCTAAGGCCGTGGTACTCTGATAAGTGTGTGTATCCTTACTAAGGCCGTGGTACCCTGATAAGTGTGTGTATCCTTACTAAGGCCGTGGTACCCTGATAAGTGTGTGTATCCTTACTAAGGCCGTGGTACCATAAGTGTGTGTATCCTTTACTAAGGCCGTTGTACCGAAAGTGTGTGTATCCTTATGGCTTACGATAGTGTGTGCTTGAGTACCCTGATGATATGGACACACCTGGTGTAACCAGCTGGTTGAATAAACCATTTCTTTGGCACACATTACAGTCCTGGGGTGTGGTAATTATTCCTGTAATTTTTGGTTTCTTCCTGCTTGCCATTTTCAGTAAAACCAAATCCGTGGTTATGCCAAGTTTAGAAACTGTTTTGGCAGTCTCCATGTATTAACCCCCGTGGGTACTTTGAGGCCTTTCCCGTGGTATTGGTGGCTGAGCCCCCCAATCTCTGGCTGCGTCCCAGTCCTTGCTGATGAGTCTAAGAATGATCGACAAGTACTGTGGGTTTCTGAGGCATCAGCATCTCTGGTGGCTTGCAAGTGTAAATATTCAGGTGGGCAGGAAGTTTGCTGATGATTTATTTTACCCAGGATAGTTGATGGGGTGGAGAGAGGAGGAAGTTGGGAGCGGAGTTCATTAGAATATCCTTCTCAGTAATGACCAGACTCGTGCCCTGCACTACAACAGGTTTCCATAGAAATTTTGAATGATTGTGACCATATCCGCACTAGCGCACGAGGGTGGCTATACGACCACGTCTCATGTGGGAAATTCCAGATACTATCTTTAGGTAAACTAAATTGTAGATTTAACTTCGTGACCTGTTCGTGGTTCTGGCCTCCTATGGTTACTTATGCAAGTCAATTGGTTTTTTCCCTTCATGGTGGGTGATGACCCCTTATTCTGGAAACCCCTCTGCACATCCTGTGTTTATCTTCGGATTTTAAAGCCCTGTGGGGTCAGCCACTGGGGGCTTCTACATGAGCAAGATACGTATGGGTCTGTCTCGGCCTCGTTGTCTCATGTTTGCGTTGGCTGAGGAACAATCAATCTAACACAGTAGGAGTAACTGCTTCCATTCTTTCGTAGGAGAAGCAAAAGATAAAGGGTCAATCACCGAGTTTTGAAGCATGTTAACAAATTCAAGACACAAGCTTTCGCAAATTCGCCACCCTCTTAGCGGTTAGGGTTAGCGTTTGGTAGCGGTTAGGTTAGCGTTGGGGGTTGCGGTTAGCTTTAGGGGTTAGCGGTTAGGGGTTAGCGTGTTAGAGGTTAACGTAGCGTCAGAGGTTAGCGGTTAGTGGTTAGCGTCAGGGTTTGGGTTTAGGTGGTGAGGTCATGGTTATCGGTTAGCAGTTAGCTTTTCGGTTAGGGTAACGGTATGTACTGGTAGCTTAGGTTACGTTAGCAGTGTCTAACGTTAGGGTTAGCGTTAGGGTTAGCGTTTAGGGTTACGTAGGTTACGGGTTAGCGTCGGGTTAGCGTCAGGGGTTAGCGGTTATGGGTTAGCAGTCAGGGTTAATCGTTAGGTTAAGCTCCGGGTTAGCGTCAGGGTTTCGGTTTTAGGGGGTTTTGGCGTTAGGTTTAGCGTCAGGGTTATCGGTTAGGGTTAGCGTCAGGGTTATCGGTTAGGGTTAGGGGTTTGCGGTTAGGGTTATCGGTTAGGGGTTAGCGTCAGGGTTATCGGTTAGGGTTAGTGTTAGCGGTTAGGGTTAGCGTCAGGGTTAGCAGTTAGCGTTATGCGGTTTAGGTTCAGCGTCAAGGGTTATCGGTTAGGGTTAGCATTAGCGGTTAGGGTTATCGGTTAGGGGTTTCGGTTAGTGGTTTAGCTCAGGGTTATCGTTAGTGTTAGGGGTTGCGGTTAGGGTTAATCGGTTTAGGGGTTAGGCGGTTAGGGTTAGCGTCAGGTTAGATCTGGTTAGGGTTCTAGGGGTTTTGCGGTTAGGGTAGCGTCCAGGGTTAGCGGTGGCGTAGGGTTGCGTCTAGGGTTATAGCCGGGTTATGGGGTTAAGCGTCAGGGTTATCGAGTTAGGGTTGAGTAGCTCTCAGTGGTTGCGGTTTAGTGGTTTGCGGTTAGGTTAGCGTCAGGGTTATCCGGTTAGGGTTAGCGATCAGGGTTATCGAGTTAGGGTTAGGGTTTTGCGGTTAGGGGTCTAATCGTTATGGGTTAGCGTTAGGGTTACGTCAGGGTTATCGGTAGGGTTAAGCGTTAGGCGTTAGGTTAGCGTCAGGTTAGCAGTTAGCGTTATCGGTTAGGGGTTAGCGTCAGGGTTATCGGTTAGGGTTAGCGTCAGGTTATCGTTAGGGTTAGCGTTAGGGGTTAGCGGTTAGGGTTATCGTTTAGGGGTTAGCGGTTAGGGTTAGGGTCAGGGTTTAAGATCGGTAGGTTAGTGGGTTGCGGTTAGGTTAGGTTAGCGGTTAGGTGGTTAAGCGTCAGGGTTCCGGTTAGGGTTAGGGGTTATGCGTCAGGCTTATCGGTTAGGGTGAGGGGTTTTGCGGTTAGGGGTTATGGTTAGGGTTAGCGTCAGGGGTTATCGTAGTTAGGCGGTTAGGCGTTATCGTTAGGGTTAGCTTAGGGTTAGCGTTATCGGTTAGGGTTAGCGTCAGGTTATCTGGTTGAGGTTAGCGTCAGGGTTTCGGTTAGGGGTTACGTCAGGGTTCTCTGGTTAGGGTTAGGGGGTTGCTGTTATGGTTTAGGTTAGGGTTTACGTCAGCTTATCGGTTAGGGTTAGCGTCAAGGGTTATTCGTTAGGTTAGCCGTCGGTTATTCGTTATGGGGTTTGCGGTAGGTTGAGCGGTAGGTGGGGTTAGGGTTAGCGTCAGGCTTATCGGTTAGTGGTTAGCGGTTAGGGTTTATGCGTTTAGGGTTATCGGCGTTCGTAGGCTTAGGTTCGGTTAGGTTGGGTGTTATCGTTCAGGGTTTACCGTTAGGGTTAGCGGGATAGGGTTATATCGGATAGGGTTAGCTCGTGTTTCGTAGGCAGCATGTTTAGGGTTAGGGAGCGTCGGGTTATCGGTGAGGGTTTAGCAGGGATTGCGTTTAGGGTTTTTCAGTGACATTGCTCTGAATGGCTCAACATTTTCAGTTTGTTGTAATTTAGGCAACTTTTCAAAATGGAGAAATGTTTTTGCACAACATATTAAACACTGCTTTGGGCACCTAGTCTTGCTACACGTGTGCAGTACAAACCCTGTTCATATCTGCTGCAAAGCATTTAGTGAATACAGTTTGTTAAATGTATCGATAGGACCTCCCGATGTCCCACAGTGTTGGTAATTGACAGGCAGGATCTGGTGATCTGTGAATAAGAATTCAGGTATTTCAGCTTCTAGGGCACGGAACAGGCTGCAGCTTCCTTGTGATCTGCTACACATTATACAGCATGTTCAGAGGTGCCCACAAAAAAGATGAATGTGAGAGCTGACCCCTAGTACTCTCCCGCTAATTAGATAAATCAACAGCCACCAGCAAAAGGAGATATGGAACAATCGCTGTTTGTATCTTTGTGAATGTGCTGTTCTATTGGACAAATGTTGTTTTGTGACTTTACTTCCCCTTTAAATCTAAACATTAATCCCTGTGTCTCTAAGCACCAGCACATAATAATTCAATAGCTCCACTAGCACTTCCTAAAGACCCCACCCCCTATTCTGTATGTCTTCCCCACCCACTTAGATTGTCAACTCTTCAGAACAGGGACACTACCTAATATCTCTTCATCCTTATTTTACCACCAGGTTTTCCCAAACACCCACATGGTGCTTTTATATAGAATATATCTCTTCCATAAATATCATGGCTCTCGTACCCCTAGACCCAACCCACATTCTCCTTCCATTGCTATGACTGTCACATCCCACTAATAAATGTGTCTCCAGCTATCCATCTCTCTCCCTCTAGTGTGTCTACCACCCACAACCAGCATGATAGGAGCAGCCTGGGCAGTGTCCCTGCGTGACGTGGTTAAAAACCTGGCGATGAGAACCTGAAGAGATGAACAAGAAGCTTCAAACATGTTAGAGGAGCACTGACCAAGAACATGCACTTACGAAGAAGTACCACTGGTACATAGATCAGGAGAAGACCTACTGAATCAGCCACAACCTACCCTAGTACCCGCTTATTCCTCCTCCACCTTTACTGTTACCCATCCCAGGTGGTCTGCACGTCTCTCTTTTTTTTTCTTTTTTCGCTGTCCTCCTGCACTTTACTGCTCTCTAACTCTGTCTCATTGATATGGGCTGTTCATGGTCTCTCTCATTCGTATCGCTGTCTCCCTGCTCTCTAACACTGCTCATGGATCTGGTCCATTCATGGTGGTCTCTTCTGTGTCTTCTCTGTCTCCTCCTCCTCTGCTCTACTGCCCTCTAACTGTGCTCATTGATCTGGTTCCATTCATGGTCGTCTCTCATTCCTTTGCTGTCTCCCTGCTCTCTATCTGTGCTCATTGTTATGGTTCCATTCATGGTCGTCTCTCATTCCTTCACTGTCTCCCTGCTCTCTATCTGTGCTCATTGTTATGGTTCCATTCATGGTGGTCTCTTGTTCCTTCGCTGTCTCCCTGCTCTCTAACACTGCTCATTGATCTGGTTCCATTCATGGTAGTCTCTCATTCCTTTGCTGTCTCCCTGCTCTCTATCTGTGCTCATTGCCCAGGCTCGGGTCTGGCACGTCTCTCTTTTTTTTCTTCAGCTGTCCATCCTGGACTTAATGCCTCTCTAAATATGATCACTTGATATGGGCTTTGTTCATGGGTCGTCTCTCATTCGTCGCTGTCTCCTGACTCTCTACACTGCTCATGATCTGGTTCCATTCATGTTCGGCTTCTCTATTCCTTCGCTGTCGACCCTGGCTTCCTAAAACTCTGTCATTGATATGTTCCATCATGGTGGTACTCTCGTTCTCGAGTGTCTCCCTGCTCTTGAACTCTGCTCATTGATCTGAGTTCCCTTCATGGTGGTTCTCTGTTCCTTTCGATGGTTACTCCCTGCTCTCTAACTCTGCTCATGATATGGTTACATTCATGGTTGTCTCATCGTCCTTCGCGTCTCCCTGACTCTCTAAAACTATACTGCTAGTTTGTGGATCTGGGTTCCATTCATGGTAGTCTCTCGTTCCTTCGACGTCTCCACTGCCTCTCTAAACCTCTGCTCATGATCTGGCTGGTTCATTCATGTAGCTCCTTCGTTCCTTCGCGGTCTACCTGCTCTCCTAACTTGTCTCTTGATCTGCGTTCCACTTCATGGTAGTCTCTCGTTCCTTCGCTGGTACTCCTGTACTCTAACTCTGCTCATTGATACTGAGGTCCATTCATGTCGTCTCTCTTCCTTCGCTGTCTCCCTGCCTCTCTAACATGCTCATTGATCTTGGTTCCAATCATGCAGTGGTCTCTCGTTCCTTCGCGTTCTCCTGCTCTCTAACTCTGCTCTTGATCTGGTTCCATTTTCATGGTGGTCTCTCGTTCCTTCGCTGTTCCCCTGCTCTCTCAACTCTGCTCATTGATCTGGTTCCATTCATGGTGCGTCTCTCGTTCCTTCGCTGTCTCTGCCTCTCTAACTCTGCTCATTGATCTGGTTCCATTCATGGTGTCTCTCGTCTCTTCGCTGTCTCCCTGCTCTCTAACTCTGCTCATTGATCTGGTTCCATTCATGGTAGTCTCTCGTTCCTTCGCTGTCCTCTCCCTGCTCTCTAACTCTGCTCATTGATCTGGTTCCATTCATGGTAGTCTCTCGTTCCTTCGCGGTCCTTCCGCTGCTCTCTAACTCTGCTCATTGATCTGGGTTCCATCATGGTAGGTCTCGCTCGTTCCTTCGCTGTCTCCCTGCTCTAACTCTCGGTCATTGATTGGTTCCATTCATGGTAGTCTGCTCGTTCCTTCGCTGTCTCCTGCTCTCTAACCTCTGGCTCATTGATCTGGTTCCATCATGGTTGCCTCTCGTTCTTTGCTGTCTCCTGTCTCTATCCTGCTCATTGATCTGGTTCCATTCATGGTAGTCTCTCGTTCCTTCGCTGTCTCCCTGCTCTCTATCTCTGCTCATTGATCTGGTTCCATTCATGGTAGTCTCTCGTCCTTCGCTGTCTCCCTGCTCTCTATCTCTGCTCATTGATCTGGTTCCATCATGGTAGCTCTCTCGTTCCCTCGTGTCTCCCTGCTCTCTATCTCTGCTCATTGATCTGGTTCCATTCATGTGGTCTCTCGTTCCTTCGCTGTCTCCCTGCTCTCTATCTCTGCTCATTGATCTGGTTCCATTCATGGTGGTCTCTCATTCCTTCGCTGTCTCCCTGCTCTCTAACTCTGCTCATTTATCTGGTTCCATTCATGGTCGTCTCTCGTTCCTTCGCTGTCTCCCTGCTCTCTAACTTGCTCATCTGATCTGGTTCCATTCATGTTGGCCTCTCGGTCCTTTGCGGTCTCCTGCTCTCTATCTCTGCTAATTGATCTGGTTCCATTCATGGTGGTCTCTCTCCTTCGCTGTTTCCCTGCTCTCTAACACTGCTCATTGATCTGGTTCCATTATGGTGGGTCTCTCGTTGTCCTTCGCTGTCTACCTGCTCTCTAACTCTGCTCAGTTGATCTGGTTCCATTCATGGTGGTCCTCTGTCTTCGCTGTCTCCCTGCTCTCTATCTCTGCTCATTGATCTGGTTCCATTCATGGTAGCTCTCTAGTTCCATCGCTGTCTCCTGCTCTCTAATCTGCTATTGATGGTTCCTTCATGGTAGTCTCTCGTTCTTCGCTGTCTCCCTGCTCTCAAACTCTGCTCATTGATCTGGTTCTTAGGTGGTCTCGTCGTTTCCTTCGCTGTCTCCCTGCTCTCTATCCTGCTCATTGTCTGGTTCATTCATTGTGGTCTCTCGGCCTTTCGCTGTTCTCAGCTCTCTATCTCTGCTCATTGATCTGTTCCATTCATGGTATCTCGTGCCTTCGCTGTCTCCCGCTCTTAACTCTGCTCATTGATCTGGTTACCATTCATGGTGGTCTCCTCGTTCCTTCGCTGTCATCCCTGCTCTCTATCTCTGCTCATTTGATATTGTTCCATTCATGGTTAGTTCTCGTTCCTTCTGCGGTCTCCTGCCTCTCTCTAACTCTTGACTCATTGATCTGGTTCCATTCATGGTGTTCTAGCTGTACCTGCTCGACTGTCTCCCTGTGCTATCTCTATCTCATGCCATTGATCTGGTTCCATTCATGGTGTTCTCTCGTTCCTTCGCTGTCTCCCGCTCTCAACTCTGCTCATTTTTTTTTCTTTTTTTTTTTTTTTTTGATCTGGTTCATTCATGGTGGTCCTCTGTTCCTCGCGTCTCCCTGCTCTCTATCTCTGCTCATTGATACTGGTCCATTCATGGTTGCCTCTCGTTCCTTCGCTGTTCCCTGCCCCTCATCTCTGCTCATTGATCTGGTTCATCATGGTCGTCTCTCGTTCCTTCGCTGTCGCCCTGCTCTCTAACTCTGCTCATTGAACTGGTTCCATTCATGGTGGTCTTCGTTCCTTCGCTGTCTCCTACTTCTCTATCTCTGCATTGATCTGGTTCCATATGTATGGTAGTCTCTCGTTCCTTCGCTGTCTCCCTGCTCTCTAACTCTGCTCATTGATCTGGTTCCATTCATGGTAGTCTCTCGTTCCTTCGCTGTCTCCCTGCTCTCTAACTCTGCTCATTGATCTGGTTCCATTCATGGTCGTCTCTCGTTCCTTCGCTGTCGCCCTGCTCTCAACACTGCTCATTGATCTGGTTCCATTCATGGTAGTCTCTCGTTCCTTCGCTGTCTCCCTGCTCTCTATCTCTGCTCATTGATCTGGTTCCATTCATGGTAGTCTCTCGTTCCTTTGCTCTGTCTCCTCTGCCTCGGTCTATCTCTGCTTCATTGATCTGGTTCCATTCATGGTAGCCTCTCTGTTCCTTCGTGTCTCCCTGCCTCTAAACTCTGTCATGATATGGTTCCATTCATGGTGTCTCTCGTTCCTCGCTGTTCTCCTGCTCTTCTATACTGCTCATTGATCTGGTTCCATTCATGGTGTCTCTTCGTTCCTTCGCTGTCTCCTGCTCTCTAACTCTCTCATGATCTGGTTCATTCATGTCGTCTCTCGTTCCTTCGCTGTCTCCTGTCTCTATATCTGCTCGAAATTGTTATGCGTTCCATTCATGGTAGGTCTCTCGTTCCTTATGTCTCCCTGCTCTTCTAACACTGATCATTGATCTGGTTTCATCAGTGGTCTCTCGTTCCTTCGCTGTCTCCCTGCCTGCTCTTAACTCTGCTCATTGATCTGGTTCCATTCATGGTAGTCTCTCGTTCCTTCGCGTCTCCCGCTCTCAACTCTGATCATTGATCTGGTTCCATTCATGGTAGTCTCTGCTTCCTTCGCTGTCTCCTCTGCTCTCTATCTCTGCTCATTGATCTGGTTCCATTCATGGTAGTCTCCGTTCCATTCGCTGTCTCCCTGCTACTATAACTTGCTCATTGATCTGGTTCCATTCATGGTAGTCTCTCGTTCCTTCGCTGGTCTCCCTGCGCTCGACTCTGCTCATGATCTGGTTCCATTCATGGTTAGTTGTCTCCGTTCTTGCTGTCTCCCTGCCTCTCTAACTCTGCTCATTGATCTGGTTCCATTCATGGTGGTCTCTCAGTTCCTTCGCTGTTCCCTGACTCTCTATCCTGTCATTGATCTGTTCCATTCATGGTAGGTCTCTCTTCCTTCGCTGTCTCCCTGCTCTCTATAACTCTAGCTCATGATCTGTTCCATTCATGGTGGTTCTCTCGTTCCCTCGCTGTCTCCCTGCTCCTAATCTCTGACTCATTGATCTGGTTCCATTCATGGTAGTTCTATTCCTTCGCTGCCTCCCTGCTCTCTAAACTCTGCTCATTGATCTGGTTCCATTCATGGTGGTCTCTCGTTCCTTTCGCTGTCTCCCGCTCTCTATCCTCTGCTCATTGATTGGTTCCATATCATGCTGTCTCATTCCTTTGCGTCTCCTGCTCTCTAACTTGCTCATGATCTGGTTCCATTCTGGTGGTCTCTCAGTTCCGCTGTCTCCCTGCTCTCTATCTCTGCTCATTCATTCGGTTCCATTCATGGTAGTTATCTCGTTCCTTCGCTGGTCCCTGCTCCCTAACGCTTGTTGACTGGTTCATTCCTGATGTGGTCTCATCATCCTTCGCGTCTCCCTGCTCTCTACTGGCCTAACTGTGCTCATTGATCTGGTTCCTTCATGGTCGCATGGTCGTCTCTCATCCTTTGGCTGTTCCTGCTCTCTAAACTGTGCTCATTGATCTGAGTCCATTCATGGTCGTCTCCATTCCTTCGCTGTCTCCTGCTCTCTAACTGTGCTCATTGCATGGTTCCATTCATGGTCGTCTCTCATGTCCTTCGCTGTCTCCATGCTCTCTATCTGTGCTCATTGTTAGGTTCCATTAAGGTGTCTCTCATTCCTTTGCTGGTCTCCCTGCTCTCTAACTGTGCTCATTGTATTCTGGTTCCATTCATGGTCGTCTCTCATTCCTTTGCGTACTCCTGCTTCTCTATCTTGTTGCTCATTGATTCTGAGTGTCATTATGGTCGTCTCTCATTCCTTTGCTGTCTCCCTGCTCTCTATCTGTGCTCATTGTTATGGTTCCATTCATGGTCGTCTCTTGTTCCTTCGCTCTATACTCATTTTCTGCCCTTCTCCTCCTGCTGATCAGCCTTGGTATTTCTATCTATATCTAAGGGCGGTTTGCACACTGTAACAGGCATATTTGGGATATAAGCCAGGGATCCCCTCATCATGTGCTATACTTAGTTCTTCCTTAGTTAGTGCTGAAGCAGAAAGGAGGGAGCGGGGCTGCTGAATAATGCTGGAAAATCTGCCATTGAGACAATATTCTAGCAGTGTCAATCAATAGACGGAAATGAGATACTGTGCACAGAGCTTCTCCCCCTCCCCTGCCCATTGCTGCCTTTCCTAGATGGACGGTCCTATAGAGATCCTGGGTAATGCGCTATGTGTACAGTGGGTTCCACCACCGTACTGGACACGGGGGAAGATTTGGTTCCACCCACATTGCCCAAGAGGAACCGTTATGGGAATAAACCTTATTCCACCCTTCCTCATTGGAGCACTTGCCGTGCTATATGTTGCCTTTAGGTGGCATCCTGTACCCACTGGGAGGTTATTGCAGATACCATCCCCCCATCACTCTTTCCTTTATTACGAAGGAAAATTTCTTTCCATCATTTCAACTTTTGCCCAGAGCAAGAAAAGTCTAAAGTGCCCAGAATGTTGGGATTTAGTCTTGTTAGGGAGACGGTAAAGACGCAGGTTACACGCTCACTACCAATACTGTGGCAGATCCACATTGCTGGATTGAGGGCAGTTGAGGGTGACGTTGTCACTGTCTCTTTAAGCAAGGGGCCCAGAGATCAGGGGGGGGGTCTCCTTTCCTTACTTCTCCTTTAACAGATAAAGACTCAGGCAGGGGACAGAGAGGCGCCAATAGTGAAGGAGAGTGCACACTCGGCTGTAGGGCAGATGGTAATGAAAGGTCCTTCAGTGTTTTGGGTTAACGTGGTCACATCGGGCGATAGGCGACTAGAGTGCGGTACGATGGGCAGGTGTGGAGGTTACTCTCTAATCACTTTTTCTTCCTTTACACGTAGGACTTGGAGGCTCTCTCACAAGAGATCGTTAGACTCAGCAAGGAGTGGGTCCCAAGCCGGGAGCCAGAGCAGAGTGGCACATCAAGCTGAAATCGAAGCCTCCCTTTCTCTGCCAACCTCCCTCAGTTTTGTTTTCTCTCTGGGGATCTCTGCCTGCTAGCGCCCCTGATATCTGTACTGACTGACGCTGCACCAGAGGGGGGTCCAGCGGTCTCTACGGTCACTTTCCCTCATTATTCTCCCCCAACATCCCTTCGCTGAGAGTTGGGTAACATTGCCAGGGACCCTTTATCCTTCCTCTGCCCCCACAGGCACTTTGCTGGATGGACAGTGAGTGGCCCCATTCCAGGCTTGTCTATTTAATAAGCTGTATATATAGATCATTGTGTTTGTAATGGGGGATGTTATTACTCCTCATGTATTTCAGTGATTCTCTACATGTAACTACTAGCAAAATGATGTCCAGTCTGGGGGAAACCAGGGACAGTTTGTACTGGGCAGCGCCCACACTGCAGGGACTGCAAACTGCACCGAACCGGAAATAAAGGATAAACCTGTCTCCTCGTGGTTCCTGGTTTGGTTCCTTTACATGTTGGGTGGTCACTGGTACAGCTCTTGCTAAACTGCTCTGTGATGGGCAACAAGAACCACTAAGGCTAATTAGAAACCAGCAAAGTCGTTAACTTGAGGAAAATGAATCTTGTAATCTGTACAGTTTATTTAATAAAGGGCGATCTTCCCCCATAGAGCCGTGCAGTAAATATCATCCTGGAGGGTAAGATATATAACACAATATTTAATGGCGATATCTATAGAGAGATCATCAGTAACTACATGGAGTGTCTGTGTGAAAGGGGAATAAACTAATGGGAGCCAGATACAGATATGGACAGTAAATGTTACTAGTATGGGGACAGGTGTAAAACTGATCACATAGACGGTGATAGAGTATACACAGTAACACAACTGGGAACTAATCACTATCTTGGTTAACTTGTCTCAGATGATATATTAATTAACCCCTTTATTACAGCTACTGTCCACAGTACTGACCACTGACCTTACACACAGTAACTATGTATACAGGGACAGAAAGGAACAAGGATTATAAGAATATTGTTTGTTTATACTATAATGAGGGTTATACCTGTAACATATCAATTAACCCTTTATTACATCTACTGTCCGCAGTACTGACCACTGACCTTACTCACAGTAACTATGTATACAGGGACAGAAAGGAACAAGGATTTATATGGTAATACTGTTTATACTATAATGAGGGTTATACCTGTAACATATCAATTAACCCTTTATTACACCTACTGTCCACAGTACTGACCACTGACCTTACACACAGTAACTATGTATACGGGGACAGAAAGGAACAAGGATTTATATGGTAATATTGTTTATACTATAATGAGGGTTATACCTGTAACATTCATTAACCCTTTATTACATCTACTGCTCCAGTACTGACCACTGACCTTTACCCACAGTAACTATGTATACAGGGACAGAAAGGAACAAGGATTTATATAGTATATTGTTTTATACTATAATGAGGGTTTACCTGTAACATATCAATTAACCCTTTATTACATCTACTGTCCACAGTACTATGACCACTGACCTTACCCCAGTAATTATTTAACAGACAGAAAGGACAAGGATTATATGTGATATTGTTTATACTAATATGAGGGTTATACCTGTACATATCAATTAACCCTTTATTACATCTACTGTCCACAGTACTGACCACTGACCTTACACACAGTAACTATGTATACGGGACAGAAAGGAACAAGGATTTATATGGTAATATTGTTTATACTATAATGAGGGTTATACCTTGTAACATATCATAACCCTTTATACATCTACTGTGCCACAGTACTGACCACTGACCTCACACACAGTACTATGTATACGGGACAGAAAGGAACAAGGATTTATATGGTAATATTGTTTATACTATAATGAGGGTTATACCTGTAACATATCAATTACCCTTTATTACACCTACTGTCGCACGGAACTGACCACTGAACCTTACACACAGTAACTATGTATACAGGGACAGAAAGGAACAAGGATTTATATGGAATATTGTTTATACTATAATGAGGGTTTATACCTGTAACATATCAATTAACCTTTTATTACATCCTACGTCAGTCCACACTGACATGACCTTACACACAGTAACTATGTATACAGGGACCAGAAAGGAACAAGGATTTATATGTAATATGTTTAACTATAATGAGGGTTATACCTGTAACATATCAATTAACCCTTTATTACATCTACTGTCCACATTACTGACCACTGACCTTACACACAGTAACTAGTATACGGGGACAGAAAGGAACAAGGATTTTATGGTAATATTGTTTATACTATAATGAGGGTTATACCGGTAACAATCAATTAACCCTTTATTACACTACTGTCCCAGTACTGACCACTGACCTTACACACAGTAACTATGTATACGGACAGAAAGGAACAAGGATTTATATGGTAATATTGTTTTATACTATAATGAGGGGTTATACCTGTAACACATCAATTAACCCTTTATTACATCTACTGTCCACTACTGACCACTGACCTTACACACAGTAACTATGTATACAGGGACAGAAAGGACAAGGATTTATATGTAATATTGTTTATACTATATGAGGGTTTACCTGTAACATCAATTAACCCTTTATTACATCTACTGTCCACAGTACTGACCACTGACCTTACACACAGTAACTAGTATACAGGAACAGAAAGGAACAAGGATTTATATGGTAATATTGTTTTACTATAATGAGGGTTATACCTGTAACATCAATTACCCTTTATTACATCTACTGTCCGCAGTACTGACCACCGCCTTACACACAGTAACTAGGTTACAGGGACAGAAAGGAACAAGGATTTATATGGTAATATTGTTTATACTATAATGAGGTTATACCTGTAACATATCAATAACCCTTTATTACATCCTACTGTCCCAGTACTGACCACGACCTTACAACAGTACTATGTATACAGGACAGAAAGGAAAGGATTTATATGGTAATATTGTTTATACTATAATGGTTTTACACCTGTAACATTCATTAACCCTTTATTATCTACTGCCCACAGTACTGACTGACCACTGACCTTACACACAGTAACTATGTATACAGGACGAAAGGAACAATGATTTATATGGTAATATTGTTTTATACTATAATGAGGATTATACCTGTAACATATCAATTAACCCTTTATTACAACCTACTGTCCGCAGTACTGACCACTGACCTTACACACAGTAACTATGTATACAGGGACAGAAAGGAACAAGAATTTGTATTATATGGTAATATTGTTTATACTGTAGTGAGATTTGTGCCTGTAATAAAGACTGAATAATGTTTACATTATGAATATTATATGATACCTTTACCTCATACTTTTAAAAGAACTCCTTTATGACTTATATCTTTATATTTTGCAATAAATATGTCATTATTCATGCAAATAAAAGTCATGGGGTATGAAATAATAATGAAAGGTATTCTTTAGAAACAACTAAATAAGGTTAATATTAATTAAGCCCCTGAACCAGATAAAATACATCCTCGGGTCCTTAGGGAGCTAAGTTCAGTTTTATCTAGGCCATTGTTTCTTATTTTTGCAGATTCCCTTATGTCCGGATGTGTGCCTCTGGGTTGGAAAAAAGTAATTCAAATATAAAAGGGTAGTGTTTCAAAGCCGGGTAATTACAGACTGGAATGTTTAATATGGGAACATATTCTAGACCATGTTCAAGGACTGACTTTATAAGTAGTATAAAGTGTGTGGATATGTTTTCCCATTCCCCAATTGGAAAACATTTACACAAAGCATAATTGTCCATATAGTTCAAACTTGAAAGGAATAATCACTTCCCTGAAAGCATTTTTCAGAAGTGATTTTTCCTCGATTGGGAAAGGTTGTTTTAAGGGTCTCGGTTCTACAGATCACCACAAACAAACACTTGTTTGTGATTTAATCACTTTCCTCAATTCAGAAATAGTGTCTTACTATAGCAGGTACTAAACTGATCAGACAATCGTAGTTCATTACCACCACTAGACCACCAGGGAAGAGGTGGGGGAGGTCCCTGACCTTACCGCTGTGGCTTTACTTAAAATTGGGAAACCAGTCTCCCTATAAAATTACTGCAGTTAAGGGGTTAAATCTGCTCTGGAAAGTTTACTGGGAAATTAGATGTTAAATCTCCCGAGGGAATTGGGAGAAGTTGCCCTGGGAAGTCTCTCGAGGGAATTGGGAGAAGTTGCCCTGGGAAGTCTCTCGAGGGGATTGGGAGAAGTTGCCCTGGGAAGTCTCTCGAGGGGATTGGGAGAAGTTCCCTGGGAAGTCTCTCGAGGGAATTGGGAGAAGTTGCCCTGGTAAGTGTCTCGAGGGAATTGGGAGAAGTTGCCCTGGTAAGTGTCTCGAGGGAATTGGGAGAAGTTACCCTGGAAAGTCTCTCGAGGGAATTGGGAGAAGTTGCCCTGGAAAGTCTCCCGAGAGAATTGGGAGAAGTTGCCCTGGAAAGTCTCCCGAGAGAATTGGGAGAAGTTGCCCTGGGAAGTCTCCCGATGGAATTGGGAGAAGTTGCCCTGGAAAGTCTCCAGAGGGAATTGGGAGAAGTTGCCCTAAGAAGTCTCCCGAGGGAATTGGGAGAAGTTGCCCTGGGAAGTCTCCAGAGGGAATTGGGAGAAGTTGCACTGGTAAGTCTCCTGAGGGAATTGGGAGAAGTTGCCCTGGTAAGTCTCCTGAGGGAATTGGGAGAAGTTGCCCTGGGAAGTCTCCCGAGGGAATTGGGGGAGAAGTTGCCCTGGGAAGTCTCCCGAGGGAATTGGGAGAAGTTGTCCTTGGAAATCTCCATAGGGAATTGGGAGAAGTTGACCTGGGAAGTCTCCTGAGGGAATTAGGAGAAAATGCCCTAGGAAGTCTCGAGGGAATTGGGAGAAGTTGTCCTTGAAAGTCTCCTGAGGGAATTCTAGGAAATTGCCATGGGTAGTCTTCAGTGGGAACTGGAAGAAGTTGCCCTTGGAAGTCTCCTGAGAAATCGTAAGTAATTGCCCACGGAAGTCTCCTGGGAGAAGTTGCTTTGTAAAGTCTGCTTGATAATTTGGGAGAAGTAGCTCTAAAAAGTTTCCCTGTGAAGGATTTGGAAGAAGTTGATCTGGTAAGTATTTGGGGGAAATAAGAGTGAAGTTGCCCTGGGAAGTCTCCTGGGGGAATTGCAATAAGTTTCTCTGAAAAGTTTCCTGGGAGAATTGATGAAGTTGATCTGGAATGTATTCAGAGGGAATAGGAAGAAGTTGCCCTGGGAGATCTCCTGAGGGAATTATGAGTAGATGCCCAGGATGTCTGTTATCAGGAGAAATTGCTCTAGATAATTTCTTGGGGGGAATGAAAGAAGGTGCCCTGGGAAGTCTCCCGAGGGGGAAATTAAGAGAAGTTGCTATAGGAAGTCTCCTGTGGGAACTTTGAGAACTTTGCCCTGGGAAGTCTACTGGGAAAATTGAGAGATGCTTCTCTGGAAAGATTCCCAGGGGAATGGAAGAAGTTGATCTTTGAAATATCCTGAGGGAATTGGTAGTTGTTACCCTGGGGGAATCGGGAGAAATTGCTATTGAAAGTCTCCTGGTAGTTGTCCTGGGAAGTCACCTGAGGGGGGTGTTACTCTGGGAAGTCTCCTGTGGGAACGGGGTAAGGTTGTCCTGGAAAGTCTTTGGAGAAAGTGGAAGTAGCTCCCCTGAGAATTGTCCTGGAGAAACTCAAAGTAGTTGCTCCAAAAAGTCTCCTGTGGGAATTTAAAAGTTTCACGGAGAAATCTTTGGGAACTGGAAGAAGTTCCCATGGGAAGTCTCCTGAAGGAATTAGGAGTAGTTGTTCTGGGAAACTTCTGAGGGGGGAATTAAGAAAAGTTGCTCTGCGAAGTCTCGTGGCAACTGGGAGAAGTTGCCCTTGGGAGACTCCTGGGGGTTAACCTGGAAAGTTGCTCTAAAAAGTCTCCTAGGGGAATTCAGAGGTCTCCCTGAGAAGTCTTCTGGCGAATTCAGAGTAGTTGTCCTGTTAAGTCTCCTGGGGAAATCTGAAGAAGCTTCTCTGGAAAGTTCCTTGGGGAATGAAAGTTGATCTGGATATTATCCTGAGTTATTTGGAAGAATTTGCCCTGGGAAGTCTCCTGAGGGAATCAGGAGAAGTTTCTCTGAATAGTTTCCTGGGGAAATGCGGAGAAATTGCTTGGGAAGTCTCCTATAGGAATTGGAAGAAGTTGATATGAGAAGTCTCTTGAAGAAATTAAGAGAAGTTGCTTTGGAAAGTCTCCTGTATGAACTGGGAGAAGTTGCCCAAAGGGAGGATCCTGTGGGAACTAGGAACATTTTCCAGGGGGAATTAGCAGAAATTGATATAGGAAGTCTACCGGGGAAACAGGGTGACGTTTTCCTGTAAGTCTCTTGGTCATTTGGGAGTAGTGGCCCTGGGCAGTCTCCTTGTGCAACTCAGAGAAGCTGTAATGAAAAATCTCTGGGGGAATAAAAAGAAGTCTCCATAAGAAATTGGGAGAAGTAACTTTGGAAAGTCTCCTGGGGGGTGGGATTAAGAGAAGTTGCTCTGGAAAGTTTCTGGTAGGAACTGAAACAAGTTTCCCTAGTAAGGAACCTTGAAAAGTCTCCTATAGGAACTTGGAGAAGTTGCCCTGGGAAGTCTCCTGTAGGAATTGGGAGAAGTTGCTCTGGGAAGTCTCCTGTAGGAACTTGGAGAAGTTGCCCTGGGAAGTCTTCTATAGGAACTTGGAGAAGTTGCCCTGGGAAGTCTTCTATAGGAACTTGGAGAAGTTGCCCTGGAAAGTCTTCTATAGGATCTTGGAGAAGTTGCCCTGGGAAGTCTTCTGTAGGAACTTGGAGAAGTTGCCCAGGGAAGACTCCTGTAGGGACTGGGAGAAGTTGCCCAGGGAAGACTCCTGTAGGGACTGGGAGAAGTTGCCCAGGGAAGACTCCTGTAGGGACTGGGAGAAGTTGCCCAGGGAAGACTCCTGTAGGGACTGGGAGAAGTTGCTCTGGGAAGACTCCCTTAAGAACTGGGAAAAGTTGCCCTGGAAATCTCCTGTGGGAACTAGGAGAAGTTGCCCTGGAAATCTTTAGTGGGAACTGGGAGAAGTTGCCCTGGAAATCTCCTGTGGGAACTGGAAGAAGTTGCCCTGGGAAGTCTCCTGTAGGAACTGGGAGAAGTTGCTCTGGGAAATATCCCATTGAACTAGAAGTTGCCCTGGAAATCTCCTGTGGGAACTGGGAGAAGTTGCCCTGGGGAGTCTCCTTTGGGAACTGGAAGTTGCCCTTGGAAGTCTCCTGTGGAAAACAGGAGAAGTTTCCTGAAGGAAATTGGAAGAAGTTGTCCTGTGAAGTTCTCTGGGGGAATTTAGGAGAAGTTGCTCTTCCTCTCCTGAGGGAAGTGTAGTTGCGCTGGCAAGTTCCCTGGGGAATCAGGAAAGGTGGCTCTGGAAAGTTTGCTGGGGGAATTGGGAGAAATTGCCCTCGGAAGTCTATTGGGGAAATAAGGTGAAGTTTCTCTGAGAAGTCTCCTGGGCAATGGGAAAGGAGTAGCCCTGAGAAGTCTTCTGGGGAATCCGGGGAAATGGAAGAAGTTGATCTGGTAAAAGTTGTAAAAGTAAAGCCTCCTGAGGGAATTTAGGAAAAGTTGCTCTAGAAAGTTTCTTAGGTGAATAGAAGAAGAGGGATTATAGGAAATTGCCATGGGTAGTCTTCGTGGGAACTGGAAGAAGTTGCCCTTGAAGTCTCCTGAGAAATCGTAAGTAATGCCCACGGAAGTCTCCTGGGAGAAGTTGCTTTGTAAAGTCTCTTGATAATTTGGGAGAAGTAGCTCTAAAAAGTTTCCTGTGAAGGATTGGAAGAAGTGATTGGTAAGTATTTGGGGAAATAGAGTGAAGTTGCCCTGGGAAGTCTCCTGGGGGAATTGCAATAAGTTCTCTGAAAGTTTCCTGGGAGAATTGATGAAGTTGATCTAGGAATGTAAGTCAGAAGGGAAAAGTCTCCTGGGGGAATAGGAAGAAGTTTCCCTAGGAAGTCTCCTGGGGGAATAGGGAGAAGTTTCCCTAGAAAGTCTCCTGGGGAATAGGGAGAAGTTACCTTTGGAAGTCTTAGGGGTTTCCCAGATGATAGGAGCAGAGAATGACCATAGCAGGATGGGGTTTCCTATTCAGAGAAGGGATGGAGATGTCCATGAACAGGAGCACTGACTCTCTGACATCCAATGGGAAATCCCAGAGGATTTGCACAGCTCAATGAGCTGAAGGTTAAACCTGCAGGGGGAATCACCCACTGGTGACATTTGGCTCTCATGGTGCCTTACATGCTGGAGTGGAAAGGATTTACCCAGCCAATGGCCCACACTGTCCCCCTAGATCTCCCTGCAGTGATTGTCCCCAGCACTGCAGCAGTGGATAGTGGGGGGGTAGGTACCAGCAGTCAATCCATTTCCTCCCTGGCTTCTATGCTGCAGTGCAGAGGTTAATAATCCATGTGCCTCCTCCCCTTTTCCATTTACTCTAATGCTGCAGTCCATTGTTCCTGCCCCTGTGCTGTCACGTCTCTGGCTCCAGCACTGCAGTGGAAAGGTTAATGTCCCTGTGCCCACCGCTTCCTGCTTCCCAAACTGAGCTTAATATCCCAGTGCCCTCTCTCAATGGTCCTGTGCTGCAGCTTACACTCATCCCTCCTCCTCAGACTAATTAGGAGCATGAGAAGGGAATGAGTGGGACTGGGAGAGGGAAGATACAAATCCTATCCATTCCCAGTAGGAAGATAAGAAAGAGCATCACACAGTGACTCCTGTCTACCTGATTTGAGCTACAACTACTGCAGAGCCTGGGACCGCCTGGACCAGGAACCAAGGTGGGAAGTAAAAATGTTGATCTCCATCTGTTTGTCTGATTACCTGCGGCTCTGTGTGTACATATAACTGTGTGTATTTACAGAGGCCTGGGTGGGCTCAGATATCTGTGTATACCAATAACTGTGTATATACACTTATGGGTGTTTACAGATTGTGTTGTGTTTATATAAACAGTTCGTGTTGTACAGATATAGTTTGTATATAAGTTGTGTGTGTATATACATATAATACTGTGTGTATATCAGTTCAATGTGTGTTTTGTGTACAGATAACATTGCACATAGATAGTTCTGTCTGTGTACAGATAATTAAATATACAGGGTTCTGTCTGTGTATAAATAATAGTTTGTATATACAGGTTATGTTCTGTTTAAATGATAGTTTGTGTATACAGTGTTTGTGTTCAGATAATAGTTTGTATATACAGTTCTATCTGTGTACAGATAATAGTTTGTATATACAGTTCTGTCTGTGTACAGATAATAGTTTGTATATACAGTTCTATCTGTGTACAGATAAGTTTGTATATACAGTTCTGTCTGTGTACAGATAATAGTTTGTATATACAGTTCTATCTGTGTACAGATATAGTGTGTATATACAGAGTTCGGTCTGTGTACAGATAATAGTTTGTATATACAAAGTTCGGTCTGTGTACAGATAATAGTTTGTATATACAGTTCTGTCTGTGTACAGATAAGTTTGTATATACAGTTCTGTCTGTACAGATAATAGTTTGTATATACAGAGTTCGGTCTGTGTACAGATAATAGTTTGTATATACAAAGTTCGGTCTGTGTACAGATAATAGTTTGTATATACAGTTCTATCTGTGTACAGATAAGTTTGTATATACAGTTCTGTCTGTGTACAGATAAGTTTGTATATACAGTTCTGTCTGTGTACAGATAATAGTTTGTATATACAGTAACAGTTACATAGTAAAATAGTTGGAGGATGTATAAAAGACATACGTCCATCTAGTCCAACCTTTATACCCTACCCATAATGTCTGTATAACAGTTACATAGTAACATAGTATTGGAGGTTGTATAAAGACATACGTCCATCTAGTCCAACCTTTATACCCTACCCTAATGTCTGTATAACAGTTACATAGTAACATAGTATTGGAGGTTGTATAAAGACGTACGTCCATCTAGCCAACCTTTAACCCTACCCATAATGTCTGTATAACAGTTAATAGTAACATAGTATGGAGGTTGTATAAAGACACGTCCATCTAGTCCAACCTTTATACCCTACCCATAATGTCTGTATAACAGTTCATAGTAACATAGTATTGGAGGTTGTATAAAGACTACGTCCATCTAGTCCAACCTTATACCCTACCCATAATGTCTGTATAACAGTTTATATGTAACATAGTATTGGAGGTTGTATAAAGACGTACGTCCATCTAGTCCAACTTTATACCCTACCCATAATGTCTGTATAACAGTACATAGTAACATAGTATTGGAGGGTTGTATAAAGACGTACGTCCATCTAGTCCAACCTTTATACCATCCCCAAGTCTGTCTAACAGTATATAGTAACATAGTATTGGAGGTTGTATAAAGAATACGTCCATCTAATCCAACCCTTTATACCCTACCCATAATGTCTGTATAACAGTTACACAGTAACATAGTATTGGAGGTTGTATAAAGACATACGTCCATCTAGTCCAACCTTTATACCCTACCATAATGTCTGTCTAACAGTTACATAGTAACATAGTATTGGAGGTGTATAAAGACATACGTCATCTAGTCCAACCTTTAACCCTACCCATAATGTCTGTATAACAGTTACATAGTAACATAGTATTGGAGGTTTATATAAAGACATACGTCCATTATTCCAACCTTTATACCCTACCCATAATGTCTGTTATAACGTTACATAGTAAAATAGTATTGGAGGTGTATAAAGACATACGTCCATCTAGTCCAACCTTATACCCTACCCATAATGTCTGTATAACAGTTTATATGTAACATAGTATTGGAGGTTGTATAAGACATACCCATCTAGTCCAAACCTTTATACCCACCCTAATGTCTGTCTAACAGTTACATAGTAACATAGTATTGGAGGTTGTATAAAGACATCCATCCATCTAGTCCAACCTTTATACGCTACCTATAATGATGAATGTTGTTATAACAGTTACATAGTAACATACTATTGGAGGTTGTAGAAAGACATACATCCATCTAGTCCAACCTTTATACCTTACCCATAATATCTGTATACCAGATAGATAGTAACATAGGATTGGAGGTTGTAAAAAGACGTACATACATCTAGTCCAACATTTATACCCTACCCATAATGTCTGTCTAGCAGTTACATAGTAACATGCATCCATCTAGTCAAACCTTATAGATAAGTGTATATATACAAAGTCCTTTGTGTATATATATATATATATATATATATATATATATACACAAAGTGCTGTGGTGTGTACAGATAAAGGTGTTTATATACAGAGTCCTGTGTGTGCATAGATAACAGTATATATATAGGGAGTTCCTATGTATATAGATGAGGGTGTATATATACAGAGTCCTGTATGCGCACAGTTAACAGTGTATATATAGGCCTGGGTGTGTATAGATAACGGTGTTTTGATAGATACAGAGTCCTGTGTGTGTACAGATAATGGTGTATCTGTACATATAAATATATATATACACACACACAACTCTGTATATACACACCGTTATCTATACTCACACAGGACTGCGTACAGATAGTTTGTATAGACCGTGTTCAGTGTGTGTGTGTACAGATAACTGTATATATAGAGTTCTAGCAGTGTGTATATACATATTCAGTGTGTCTGAATAGTGTCTGAACAGTGTATAAACTTAGTTCAGTGTGTGTGTGTGACTGTACAGATAACTGTAAAAATACAGAGATCTGCCTGTGTACAGATACTAGTTTTGTATAGACAAAGATCAATGTGTGTGTACAGATAGCTGTTCAGATACTAGTTGTATAGACTGAGTTCAGTGTGTGTGTGTGTGTAAAGGAAACAGTGTGTATATACAGAGTTAAATGTGTGTGTGTACAGATAATTGTAAATATACAGAATTCTGACTAACTATACAAACTAGTATCTGTACAGAGTTCAGTGTGTGTACAGATAGCTGTGTGTATATACAGAGTTCAGTGTTTGTAAAGATAACAGTGTGTATATACACACAGTTCAGTTTGTGTGTACAGCTAAGTGTGTATGTACAAAGTTCAGGTTGTGTGTACAGATAAGTGTGTATATACAGATACTAGTTTGTTTAAACATAGTCCAGTGTGTGTACAGATAAGTGTGTATATACAGAGTTCAGTGTGGGTGTGTGTACAGATAACTGTAAATATACAGAGTTCTGACTGTACAGATACTAGATTGCATTAACAGAGTTCAGTGTGTGTGTACAGATAACTGTGTGAATGTACAAAGTTCAGTTTGTGTGTACAGATAACTGTGTATATACAGAGTTCAGAGTGTGTATATATAGAGTTCAGTGTGTGTGTGTGTACAGATTAGTGTGTATACAGAGTTCAGTGTGTGTGTACAGATCACTGTAAATATACAGAGTTCTAAGTATGTACAGATACTAGTTTGTTTAGTTCTCAGTGTGTGTACAGATAGCAGTGTGTATATACAGATTTCAGTGTGTGTGTGTGTGTACAGGTAACTGTATATATATAGTTCTGGCCGTACAGATATTAATTTGTATAGACAAGAGTTCAGTGTGTTTCTACAGGAAATTGTGTATATACAGAGTTCATTGTGTCTGTGTAGAAATAACAGTGTATAAACTTAGTTCAGTGTGTGTGTACAGATAACTGTAAATATACAGTTCTGACTGTACAGATACTAGTTTGTATAGTTAAGAGTTCAGTGTGTGCACAGATAAGTGTGTATATACACTGTTAAGTTTGTGTGTACAGATAAGTGTATATACAAAGTTCAGTGTGAGTACAGATACCAGTGTGTACATTAGAGCCATTTGTTTATGTAACAATGTGTACAGATAATTGGAAATACACAGTTCTGAGTGTGTACAGATACTAGTTTGTATAGACTTCAGTTCAGTCTTTGTGTACAGACAACTGTGTATATAGAGAAAAACAGTGTGGATATACACAGTTCAGCTTGTGTGTACAGATACTAGTTTGTATATACAAAGTTTAGTGTGTGTACAGATAACAGTGTGTACATTAGAGCCATTTGTTTATGTTTATGTAACAATGTGTAAACATAAAGCTGTGTGTATACAGCATAACATTTGTGTTTGTGTAGGTCTGTATATAACATGTTGTATTCTAATAATGTGTATATAACTGTGTATACACAAAACAGGATGTATGCGTGTACACATAGCAGTGAGTATACATGTAGCTGTATGTTCATTAGTGGACTGTTTCTACCAGTGAATGGACAGTCCTTAGTAGTGTCTACATGGGAAGATATTAAATAGGGGGGTGTCTGTCTGTCAGTAGACCTGGAACAATTAGTTACAGACAATGTATCCTACGTTATTGCCCCATACACAATGGAATCTTCTTTCTTTTCCAGATGATTTCATGGAATACAGAGCCAGGAATATTTTTCTGAATTTCTGAGCACAACAGGGAATAAAGTGAACTGAATCCGATCACTGCAAAGAGAGAGAGAGATGAACTGTCCACAGACTGGAGCAGCAGTTTATTACTGATTCATCCTCCTTCTTCAATAAACAGAATCTTCTGGCCCAGCTGTACATGGTCGGCTTCAAGGATCACTCTTTGGACTTGTGGCTTCTGAAGACTAAGCCTAAATTTAATCATGGCTGCTGGAGTGGCAACCTGGCTCCCCTTTGCTCGGGCAGCAGCAGTCGGGTGGCTTCCTCTAGCCAAAAAGCCATTGCCGAAACCTCCCAGTGATACACAGAAAAGAAACGATGAAATCTTGGTGGTGAATGTGAGTGGCCGGAGATTCCAGACCTGGAAGAACACTCTGGACCGCTACCCGGACACGCTGCTCGGTAGCACAGAGAAAGAGTTCTTTTTCAACCAGGAGACACAGGAATACTTTTTCGACCGTGATCCTGAGATGTTTCGGCACATACTTAACTTTTACCGCACAGGCAAACTGCACTATCCCCGCCATGAGTGTATCCAAGCCTTTGACGAAGAGCTGTCCTTTTATGGCATCATCCCGGAAATCATCGGAGACTGTTGTTTGGAAGAATATCGAGACCGCAAAAAGGAGAACCTGGAAAGGCTGGCCGAGGACACAGAGGCTGAAACTGCTAATGACACTCCTCTTCCCCCTGACAGCACCTTTCGCCAGAGACTCTGGAGGGCGTTTGAGAACCCTCACACCAGCACTATGGCTCTCGTCTTCTACTATGTAACTGGCTTTTTCATAGCTGTGTCAGTCATTGCCAATGTGGTGGAAACAGTTCCCTGTGGGCCGCCGGCAGGACGCCTCAAAGATCTTCCCTGTGGGGAAAAGTACCTGTTGGCCTTTGTCTGCATGGACACCGCTTGTGTCCTCATCTTCACTTTTGAGTACCTCATGCGTCTGTTTGCAGCCCCTAGTCGCTGTAAGTTCATGCGCAGTGTGATGAGTATTATCGATGTTGTGGCCATTATGCCCTATTACATTGGCTTGGTGATGCCTGAGAATGAAAATGTCAGTGGTGCCTTTGTGACACTTCGAGTCTTCCGTGTCTTCCGCATCTTTAAGTTTTCCCGCCACTCCCAGGGGCTGCGAATCCTCGGATACACGCTTAAGAGCTGCGCCTCAGAGCTTGGCTTCCTGCTCTTCTCCCTCACCATGGCCATCATCATCTTTGCAACTGTCATGTTTTATGCAGAGAAGGGGACCAGCAAGACCAAGTTCACCAGCATCCCTGCAGCATTCTGGTACACTATTGTCACCATGACAACCCTGGGGTGAGTTGCATGGATTCCAGTATCCGCTTGGGTCTTTGATGGGTGTACAATGTGAGGTCATGCAACATGGGCAACCTGTCCATGAACTGCAACTCTCAGTGGTTTGGGCATGCTGGCAATTGCAGTTTAACAGATTGCAGGTTGGACACACTGGATGTAGCACCGAGATGAAGCTATTTATCTAAATTACTATCAGATTGGTAACACCAAAAGAATAATTGATAAAAAAATCCAAAATACAAACTCACAATAAAGGCCCCATTGACCTCCTGTGTCTATGAATAGTCATCAAGACACAAAAATCCCCAGAATCCTCTAATAACAACCCGAAAATCCTGCCTGCCAAATCAAACAGGTCATAAGGGCTAGACCGCACTATCCGTGCTGTGTTACGCTGCAAAATCTGCTCTACTGCTCCAAAAATTGGACCTGATTTTTGGAACGGTACAGTGGGACCTTGCCCTTCCTGGACCAGAAAATCCAATAGTTCTTGAGTCAACTCATTCATCCCAAAATTCAACAGTCCATAAGATGCACAAAACCCCTTCCTGACAAACTGAAACAATCCTTAAACCAACCAGAGCCAAATGAATGACAGTCAACAGTCCCTGAGCTGAGCATAAAACCTTCCTGACAAATCAAATAGTACTTGAGCCAACCACTTCCTGCCAGACTGAACGGTCCCTGAGCCAACTAGTAAATCCTTCCTGACAAATCAAACAGTCCCCAGGTCAACCATAAAATTCTACCTGCCAAATCGAGCAGTCCCAAAAACAACTTCAAAATTCTTTTTGCCAAACTGAACAGTCCCCAAGTCCACCATAAAATTCTTCCTGCCAAATCGAGCAGTCCCCATTTTTTTTTTTTAACTATCCAATGAACCTGCCATCACTACGTCCAATGGAAGACAGTTCCATAGTTTTACAGTTTTTACAATGAAAAACCCCTTCTGAAGTCTTAAGGGATGTCCTCGTGTCCTCTGACATGTTCTATTGGTGAACAATGCCCCAGATAGTTTATTGTATGGCCCGTTAATGTATTTATACACAGTAATCATATCCCCACGCAAGCGCCTTTTCTCCAGTGTGCGTAATTGTAACTTATCAATTGTTGGTGCAGTTTTACTGGAGACAAAAGGAGCTTAATGTAAGTGTTTGGGGAGGTTTTGCTGTTATTTCATCTCATTAATTATTTGGAGAATGTGCCTTTTCTCTCCTTAACTTTCCCTGTGTGGGGAGTTCAGGCAGTGAATTGACCACCAAATCCTTATAGTCCTGGCAGATACAATATCTTCCAATAAATAATGAGTGTTTAGAGTGGCCATTAGTAATTTCCTATATAAAAAAAGATTTCTATGTGGTTAGGAAATGGACAGTATAGGTGAACACAGTCCTGACAAATAAATGGCAACTGGGCAGTTTGACATAGGCTGATTTTGTTAAACAGTATGTAAACTGAAACAAAGTACTCTGTCTCATCACAATCTATAAATTAATACATGTAAGTAGTTGACTTCAGTCCAAGTACTTGTTATGCTCTGCCTCAATATCCATCCTTCCTGACTAATCCGACTATCTGTGAGGGTAAGTAAGCTTAGTCTCACCATTCCAGCTACAGCAAAACTGCACACAGCAAAATGGTTTTTTTTCCTCCCACAATATTTAATTCATTGTGAATGGAGAAAGCCAGTCGGATGACTAGCGAAACTCTTCAAGAACTAGTCCAGTTGATCTAACCACAGATATTTACTTTTATGGTGAAAAATGCAAAAACATACCTTAACACCACACAGAGACAGATACATACACCTACTGATACACCCGCACAACCCAACCTACCCTTCCATTTCCATGACAACCATACCTAAACTATCAATAAATATATATATTCTAGATATATTATATATATATATATATATATATAAAAAGATTTTTTTACAGTCATAAACACAAAAACATACCCCTAACACCACAGATACAGGTACATAAAGCTACTGATATACTCCAGCACTCAACCCACCTTTCTGTTTCTATTGCAAACATATATACACAATAATACAAATCTATATATTTAATCAGAATGGATCATGAACTGTAAATTCCCGCTTTCATTACCATATAATTAAACTTTCCCTTTTCAGATGACATATGAAATGTAAGATGTTCCAGATTGGATATCCAAAGAATTAGGGGACAGGTCAATGTTACCGTGATAGTTGGGAACACTTTCCAGTAATGGGCAAAAAAAAACCAGATTCCCTAATGTAGATACCCTTTTATTTTCCACAGAAACAATCTTATTGGATCCCAACAAGATCTGCCTTTGTATGCATCCACACTGACCAAGCTGCTTGTTAACCTTCAGTTTATTTACCAGCCAGTATAAATTGTCTCCCTGGGGCAATACAAAATAGTCAGCTCATTTTACTGACCTTTTTTTTTCAAGTTAAAAGATAAAGCTTCTGAATCTACCTACATTCTTTGCATAAGCAGTGGTGGCTCACCAGTCTAAATACATGTTTTTATATAGCCCATGAGGTAATGGGTTTATTACCTCAGACGTTTTGTTTTCATTATGTTCCTCACAAAAAAAATGTAATTCTATATTTTCTACTTTCTATATGGAAGCTCTATTGGGATAGTGGTATAGAGCTTTGCTTTCAGCAAGACAAAGTACATGAGGTTGCTGGTTCAATTCCCCAGACTTATTTGAAATTTTTACTGAAATGTTCTGTTTCTTACATCCATGCTATTTAAGAAATTCACTGCAAAGATTACTTTTTTGTAAAAAAAGAAAGAAATATATCATTTTTTAGAGAAGGGAGCATTTAAATATGTTTACACACAAACTGCACTGAAATCCCTGTTCTGTCTCATTGATAGGGAGTATATCTATGCTGTTATGTGATTGGCTGTCAGCTTCTAGAAAGCAAGACTGCAGCTTCCTTGTTTTGATCTGTTTAGCTCTAAAGAGCATGCAAAGTGTACTGCAGCAATTAGCTGGGAGACGCCCAGCTTAGGTGGATTATGGGAGCTGACTTCTAGTACCCACAGGTTAATTTCATAAATCACCCAACATCCACAGCAAAGAGAGAGGTGAGACAGTTTGTTGTATGTTTGTCAATGTGCTCTGACTATTGGGACAATGTTGTCTGGAGACTTTAGTTCACCTTTAAACACAATCATTTTTATTAAAAACTTTTCTGCATGTAACAGATTGGTAGACAGGTAACAAATACAAAATAATCAGAATGGCAACAGCAAAATATAAAAACTGATTATTATTCTTGACTACCTCGTAAGTTCTTTGGGGACCATTTGCCGAGAGCAATAATCTCTCCCCCCTGCGGTAATTCACTATGGCTGGGTACACACCAGCAGATATTTACATAGTAACATAGTAATTAAGGTTGAATAAAGACATTCGTCCATCAAGTCCAACCTATTCCCTTTTTTTTTTTTTTTTTTTTTTTTTAACCCTACCTCATATATCTCACCCTATCCTATAAAGTACCATCCAACACAGCCCTCCATATATCTCACCTTATCCTATAAAGCACTATCCAACACAGCCCCTCCATATATCTCACCCTATCCTATAAAGCACTGTCCAACACAGCCCTCCATATATCTCACCCTATCCTATAAAGCACTATCCAACACAGCCCCTCCATATATCTCACCCTATCCTATAAAGCACTATCCAACACAACCCCTCCATATATCTCACCCTATCCTATAAAGCACTTTCCAACACGCCCTCCATATATCTCACCCTATCCTATAAAGCACTATCCAACACAGGTGAGATTGATTAGATACCACGTGGAGTGGCACTAACATTCCAACATGCAGAGCAGGATTATCCACAAGGCAACCCTAGGCACCTGCCTAGGGCCCAGGAAACTTCTGGGGGCCCAGCTTCAGAAGCAGTAACAATATTATAGTCTATACAATATATGTAGCAAAAAAGGGGGCCCTAAATGATGGCCCTGCCTAGGGCCCCATATGATCTTAACCCATCTCTGCCAACATGTCTGCACTTTATGGCTGTATTCTGTTTGTGAGATTGATTAGATACCACGTGGAATGTCACTAACATTTTAACATGTCTGCACTTTATGGCCGTATTGCTTGTGAGACTGATTAGACACCACGTGGAATGTCTCTAACATTTTAACATGTCTGCACTTTATGGCCGTATTGCTTGTGAGACTGATTAGACACCACGTGGAATGTCTCGATCTGTTACGGTTATTTAAACCCTCCAAAAAAAGGTGAAAAATCTAGAAATGTGAAATGCAATGTCCGGCCCAATAAGAAAGGAACATTTGCCCTGTAACTGAATAAACTGTATAAAGGAGAATGAAAGTCTTATAATTAATGGTGATTCCCCACATTATTGAATGCTAACAAATACCTTAATCCAACTGTTCCAATCGTTCATCCTCCCTTTCTTCCCATGGTCCTTTGCTACTGGTGATAGAAAGTCTACAGTATAGAAGCAGTTTATCACACCAATAAGTGTTCCTAAGGTTCAGAACATGTGTTTGGAGAGAGAGGCTTGGGGTTAGAAGGTTGTAGCGGGTGAAGGTTAGTATGGGACGAGGAGAAGTAAAAGGATGGGTGTCTGAATGGCAAACATGGAGGAGAGAGGTTGTCTTGGTTGGAAAGGGACAATAATAACATTATTATTAGAATATTATCAGGTTTTCATGTCTGTGTAAATCATTCCTAATGCCTTGCAGGAGGACAGTGAAAACCATGCTCTGTGTATTAAGAACAGATCAGCATTTGAGCTGCAGCATCACCATCTCCTGCATTGCCTGGAGAAAACCACGGTAAGGTCCAAGTACCGACAGTATCCTGTCCTCCATTACCAGCCCCCATGCTCAGTTCCCAACTGATGGGCCCCGAACCCTCTAGTGTTTTTCCTTTAAATTCCTCAGTGATTTCCACGGATTTATTCCATTGTGGATAAACCTTTCCCATGGCAGATCAGTTACAGGAAACATTCCATGTTCCTCTGTTTTAATCCCCATAATCCTCTGTCTCTCTCATTGTTCTATCCATCTTTCTCTTTTCTCTAGTGCCACGAGTTTACAGATGAGCACACATACAGTGAAGCGCTCATGACTGAATCTATTGGGTACCGCACCAGCCGGAGCACCTCTGTATCCTCCCAACAAGGACTGGTTACATCATGCTGTCCAAGGCGTGCCAAGCGCCGTGCCATGCGTCTAGCCAACTCTACGGTATCAGTCAGTCGTGGCAGCATGCAGGAACTAGACACCCTAAATGTACACAAAGGCCTCTCCCAAAGGTAGTCCACTGCTTTCTTACAGTCTCAGTAATGATCTAAGTAGAAGACATCTTGGAATTAAAGTAATAGCAGAAAATGATTCTTATCATGTACAATTCATCATTGTACATGATAAATTACACACAGGGAGAGTCAATAAAAGTTTAAAATGGTGCTAATTTTGCCCCAACCAATCAGATATTATTTAACATATGAAAGCTAACATCTGATTGGTTGGGGCAAAATTAGCACCATAAGAACTTTTATTGAATAACCCAGACAGTATACAAGCAAGCAGATAAGTGTATAAAATAAGTGTGGTGTGCCTTCTAATAGATATCTCAGTGGATTTCTTCTGGTACATTGTCTACCGTATATACTCGAGTATAAACCGAGGTTTTCAGGCTTTAAAAAAAGCCTGAAAATCTTACCTCGGTTTATACTCGAGTCAACGTGTCTCTTACCTTGTCCGGCGGGCCGCGTGATCTGCATCCTCAGTGCCCATCCGGATGATGTCACTACCCGGCGCCTCTCACTTTGCGGCGCCGAGTAGTGAAATCATCCGGATGCGCACTGAGGATGTGGAGCGAGGGGCCGCCGGACAAGGTAGGAGAATACCACAGACACCAGAGAGGGCGGCAGCGTGCAATATTTACAAATAAGAGTAAAACCTTCTTTATTTGTGCATACTGTATGCACAAATAAAGGAGGATTTACCCCTATTTGCAAGTATTTGCCACTTAAGATGTTTGAAAACTACAACTCCCAGCAATAAAGCATGCTGGGAGTTGTAGTTTCCAAACATCTTAAGTAGCAAATACTAACCCCCTCGGTTTATACTCGAGTCAATCTGTTTTTTTTCTCCTTTTTTAGCTAAAACTAGGTACCTCGGTTTATACTCGGGACTGTTTATACTCGAGTATATGCGGTAATCTTAATTTAACATAGGCAGACGGGCAGCATGGTTTCTCATCCCGACAAGGTTTACCCAGTATCGTTAGAGTGTATGGCCACCTTTAGACATTAAGACAGATTAGACCTTTAATCTATAGACAAATGTCCAATCTATCTAAAAACCGTATGCAATCAATTTGAGATCACAAAATGAATGGGCCAGATGGGATTATCTCAAGATAAAAAATGCTGCTTGTAAAATGCTGTCTTTAGACATTAGATAGAGATCTCTAATCGATCTAAGGTCTGCCTAGTGTATGGCCAGATAAAATGGTTGTAGCTGTGTTAACTATACAATCCTTCCTACTGACCAACCGTTCGAGGCTTTCGACCGATCGGCCAGGAGGAAGGACTGTCGGTCGCGGCAAAAGCAGCCATATAATAATTCGGCCCGACCGAAACACTGAAATGTTGGTTGGTCGGGTCGAATTATTCTATCGTGTGTACCTAGCTTTAGTCCAGAAGCATATACATGAAAGATGAGTACTGTAGGATAAGGCGATACCTTTTTATTATGGACTAACCATTCATTCTTACAGATAAGCTTTCGAGAGATCCACTTCTCTTTTCCTCAGGTCAAGCAGTACTAATATGGCCAGCTAAGGCATTTAAGACTTTCACACTCTTATTTTGTTTTTAGCCGTTCAAGCCTCAATGCCAAACAACATGGAAACCTAAAGATGAACTGTGAGACGGCAGACCTTACAGCTGCTATCATTAGTATCCCGACGCCTACAGCCAACAGCCCTAATGAGAGCCAATCGTCGTCCCCTAGTGCTAGTGTCCTGAGAAACTCCAGCATTACTGCCAGATACTACCAAGAAACAGTTCGGATTTCCAGTCTGTAGGAGCTGATGAACCCCAATTACAAACACACTGTGATTTACCTACATCACAACCTGCTCCTCAAAGGCAACCAAGCATCACCCAGTGACTGTGTAACCTGTCCCAGAAAATGTACAGGTACTTCAATGCAGACCAGACTGCCAGCTCCTGGGCCAATAGGCTTATTACTCAACAACCTGGACTATCATTCGGATAGCACAAGTCATCCTACAAACAAAAGGAAATCCAACAAAACATAGTGCAGCATGTACACAACACAAGCCCTGCATGTACACACAAGTGGGAACAATGCCATTGCATGCATACACCTCCAAAGTCTACAAACAGCCTTTTTCACACAAAACTGTAATAAACTACCCAGGAACAAGTCTGTGCTCGCAGCTTTGCATGAGGCTGCAAGTAAAAAACCGTGCACACACATCTGTAGGCAAAGTAAATAAATATGCCTCAAAAAACCCTTATAAATGATGTTTACACAAGGAGGCACAGCACAGTCAAATACACACACCATGAACATCCCAAGACCCAGTACACACAAACACACTAAAATATGCAAAGCACGCACAGACTGCATGGAACACACAGCACCAAGCATACTGCGTTCACAAACTACACATGTATATATATACACACTACTTGTACAAGGGGAGATGGCCCACACATTACATGTGACATGCTGCACAAAAACTACACATACATACTGACACAAGACCCATAGCACACAAATACATGCACAGCTGGATACAAAAACTGTATGCAATGCACACACAGCACTGTATCTACATACAGAGAACATACATACGCACAGTATCTCCCCAAAACCCACCCTGGTTAAAGGAAATGCACAAGAGAGAGATCTATGCACATAGCGAATATGTATTAATATATACACATATATAGTGATACACACACCTCACCACATGTACACACAAATAAATAAACAGTGGAGTAATGGCATAATGTTGGGATACAAGAGAACATTGTATATATCTGTATGCACAAAGCACTGTGTATATATCTACATGCACTGTACGTGCAGTCTATGTTAATCTGCATGAATACAGGATATCCGTATACAAAGCACTGAACACACCGTAGAGCTGTATGCACAGTGCTGCACACATCTATAACACTGCGTACAAAGTGGCACCACACTAGACGGGTGGCTGGGAACTAGGGTCTTTTTGGGGGCAGGAGGTGACAGTAACCCAACGTGAGTGAGCGAATATTGTAGTAGGAGCTTCTGACTCAGGGACAAATTGAATTTCTGTTTCCTCTTACATGCTAGTGGGACACACGGCCTGAATGGTTTCCCACTAGTTTCTATCATTGATAGAGTTTTTACAAAGGTGGATGTGGATAACACAGTCTCATCACAATGTACGAAATGCAGCGTCCATGGTGGACCTCGTCCAGCCACTGCTATAGTACATGTAGGTCAGTGAGGGCGACCTTACACACCATTCTATGCATGCGGTCACTTCCTGTTCTGACTCAGCCAGTCACCTGGGGTGATATGTACATGTCAGTGCAGTGTAAGGACACAAAGCCATATTTACAATGGACATAACAGCTTGGGGCTGTCAAAAGATTCTAAGTATCAATGGTGGGGACAATTCCTGATATTCCAATACAATACCACCCATGACGCTCTATGGCTTATTTGTATTTATCAAAAATCACTTTGCTCCGTACAACCAACTGTAAAACTTTGCTTATAGGAATGTCATATGCTGCATCCATGTTGTCTCTACCCAGTACCCCGACATTCTCTACCAAATAAATAAAATAATTCATCATGTCTTCCAAACAAAGGTCAAACCTGACCGCACAGTTCCGTCTCAATAACTGTTACTAGCCACCCTAACTTTATAAAATACTTCTCATTACCCCACCTACAGTCTCAATAACTGTTACTAGCCACCCTAACTATATAAAATACTTCTCATTACCCCACCTACAGTCTCAATAACTGTTACTAGTCACCCTAACTATATAAAATACTTCTCATTACCCCACCTACAGTATCAATAACTGTTACTAGCCACCCTAACTTTATAAAATACTTTTCATTACTCCACCTACAGTCTCTAACGGTTACTAGTCACCCTAACTTTATAAAATACTTCTCATTACCCCACCTGCAGTCTCAATAACTGGTACTAGTCACCCTAACTTTATAAAATACTTCTCATTACCCCACCTACAGTCTCAATAACTGTTACTAGTCACCCTAACTATATAAAATGCTTCTCATTTCCCCACCTACAGTCTCAATAACTGTTACTAGCCAACCTAACTTTATAAAATACTTCTCGTTACACCACCTACAGTCTCAATAATTGTTACTAGCCATCCTAACTTTATAAAATACTTCTCATTACCCCACCTACATACTAGCCACCCTAACTTTATAAAATACTTAACATTACCCCACCTACACTCTAAATAACTGTTACTAGCCAACCTAACTTTATAAAATACTTCTCATTACCCCACCTACAGTCTCAATAACTGTTACTAGCCACCCTAACTTTATAAAATACTTCTCATTACCCCACCTACAGTCTCAATAACGGTTACTAGCCACCCTAACTATATAAAAACTTCTCATTACCCCACCTACATTCTCAATAACTGTTACTAGTCACCCTAACTTTATAAAATACTTCTCATTACCCCACCTACAGTCTCATAACTGTTACTAGCCACCCTAACTTTAAAAATACTTCTCATTACCCCACCACAGTCTCAATAACTGTTACTAGCCCACCCTAACTTTATAAATACTTCTCATTACCCCACCTACAGTCTCAATAACTGTTACTACCACTCAACTTTATAAAATACTTCTCATTACCCCACCTACAGTCTCAATAACTGTTACTAGCCACCCTAACTTTATAAACTTCTCATTACCCCACCTACAGTCTCAATAACTGTTACTAGCCACCCTACTTTATAAAATACTTCTCATTACCCCACCACCTACAGTCTCAATAACTGTTACTAGCCACCATAACTAATTAAAATACTTCTCATTACCCCACCACAGTCTCAATAACTGTTACTACCACCCTAACTTTATAAAATACTTCTCATTACCCCACCTACAGTCTCAATAATGTTACTAGCCACCCTAACTTTATAAATACTTCTCATTACCCCACCTACGTCTCAATAACTTTACTAGCCACCCTAACTTTATAATACTTCTCATCCCCACCTACAGTCTCAATAACTGTTACAGCCACCCTAACTTTATAAAATACTTCTCATTACCCCCACCTACAGTCTCAATAACTGTTACTAGCACCCTACTTTATAAAATACTTCTCATATACCCCCACACAGTCTCATAACTGTTACTACCCTAACTTTATAAAATACTTTCATTACCCACACCTACATCTCAATAACTGTTACTAGCCACCCACTTTATAAAATACTTCTCATTACCCCACCTACAGTCTCAATAACTGTTACTAGTCACCCTAACTATATAAAATACTTCTCATTACCCCACCTACAGTCTCAATAACTGTTACTAGCCACCCTAACTTATTAATACTTCTCATTACCCCACCTACAGTCTCAATAACTGTTACTAGCCACCCTAACTTATAAAATACTTCTCATTACCCCACCTACAGTCTCAATAACTGTTACTAGCCACCCTAACTTTAAAATACTTTTCATTACCCCCCCTAACCTCATAACTGTTACTAGCCACCCTAACTATATAAAATACTTCTCATTACCCCACCTACAGTCTCAATAACTGTTACTAGCCACCCTAACTTTATAAAATACTTTTCATTACCCCACCTACACTCTCATTAACTGTTACTAGCCACCCTAACTATATAAAATACTTCTCATTACCCCCCCCCCCTACAGTCGCAATAACTGTGTACTAGCCACCCTAAACTTATAAAATACTTTTCATTACCCCCACCTAACTCCTCTTAACTGTACTAAGCCACCCTAACTATATAAAATACTTCTCATTACCCCCCTACAGTCTCAATAACTGTTACTAGCCACACTAACTTTTATAAATACGTTCTCATTACTCCCACCTACACAACTCTCTTAACGTTTCCTAGCCACCCTACACTTTATAAAATACTTCTCATTACCACCACCCTACATCTCCTAATACTGTTACTAGCCACCCTAACTTTATAAATACTTTTCTCATATACCCCACCTACGTCTCACATAACTGTTAGCTACCACCCTAACTTTATAAAATACTTCTCATTACCCCAACCATACAGTCTCATAACACTGTTACTAGCCACCCTACACTTTATACAATACGTTCTCATTACCACCCCACCTACACTCTCAATAACGTTCCTAGCCCCCTAACTTTATAAAATACTTCTCATATTACCCACCTACAGTCTCAATAACTGTTACTAGCCCCCTAACTTTTATAAAATACTTCTCATTACCCCACCTACAGTCTCAATAACTGTTACTAGCCACCCTAACTTTTATAAAAATACTTCTCATTACCTCCCACCCCCCACTAACTTACTCGCCACCCTAACTATATAAAACTTCCATTACCCCTACCCCACCTACATCTCTAACTGTTACTATAGCCCCCTAACTTTATAAAAATACTTCTCATTACCCCCACCTACAGTCCTCAATAACTGTTACTACCACCTAACTTTATAAATACTTCTCATTCCCCCACCTACAGTTCCAATAACTGTTACTACGCACCCTAACTAATAAATACTTCTCATTAACCTACAGTCTCAATAACGTTACTAGCACCCTAACTTTATAAAATACTTCTCATTACCCCCACCTACTCTCAATACTGTTTACTAGCCACCCTAACTATTATAAAATACTTCTCATTCCCCCCACCTACAGTCTCAATAACTGTTACTAGCCCACCTAACTCTTTATAAAATACTTCTCATTACCCCACCTACAGTCTCAATAACTGTTACTAGCCACCCTAACTTTATAAAAATCATCTTTCCATTACCCCCTACAGTCTCAATAATGTTACTAGCCACCCTACTTTATAAATACTTCTCATTACCACCTACCTACAGTCCTCAATAACTGTTACTACGCCACTTAACTTTATAAATACTTCTCATTACCCACCTCACAACACTAGCCACCCTACTTTTATAAAATACTTTCTCATTACCCCACCTCCACCAGTCTCAATACTGTTTTACTAGCCACTACCTTTATAAAATACTTCTCATTACCACCCACCTACAGTCTCAATAACTGTTACTAGCACCCTAAACTTTATAAAACTCTCATTCACCTTACCCCACCTACAGTCTCAATAACTTTACTATCACCCTAACTTTATAAAATACTTCTCATAACCCCACCTAAAGTCTCAATAATTTGTTACTAGCCACCCAACTTTATAAAAATACTTCTCATTAACCCACCTACAGTCCTCAATAACTGTGACTACACCCAACTATTATAAAATACTTCTCATTACCCCACCTACATTCTCAATACTGTTTACTAGCACCCTAACTTTATAAAATACTTCTCATTACCCCACCACCTACAGTCTCAATATACTGTTACTAGTCCACCCGTACTTTATAAAATACTTCTCCATTACCCCCACCCACAGTCTCAATACTTGTTACTAGCCACCCTAACTTATAAATACTCTCATTACCCCACCTACAGTCTCAAACTGTTCTAGCCACCCTAACTTTATAAAATGACTTCTCATTACCCACCTACATCTCAATACGTTTTACTAGCCACCCTAACTTTATAAAATACTTCTCATTAACCCCACCTACGTCTCAATAACTGTTACTAGTCCACACTAACTTTATAAATCTCTTCTCATACCCCCACCTACAGTCTCAATAACTGTTACTAGCCACCTAACTTTATAAATACTTCTCATTACCCCCACCTACAGTCTCACTAACGTTACTAGCCACCCAACTTTATAAAATACTTCTCATTACCCACCCCTACAGCTCAATAAACGTGTTACTACTAGCCCACCTAACTTTATAAAATACTTCTCATTACCCCACCTACAGTCTCATAACGTGTTACTACAGCCACCCTACTTTATAAAATACTTCTCACTTACCCCACCTACAGTCCTCATAACGGTTACTAGCCACCCTAACTTTATAAAATACTTCTCATTCCCCACCTACGTCTCAATAACTGGTTACTAGCCACCCTACTTTATAAAATATACTTCTCATTACCCCCCACCTACAGTCTCAATAACTGTTACAGCCACTAACTTTATAAATACTTCTCAATTCCCCCACCTACAGTCTCCATAACTGTTACTAGCCACCCAACTTTATAAAATACTCTCATTACCCCCACCTACAGTCCTCTAACTGTTACTAGCCACCTAACTTATAAAATACTCTCATTACCCCACCTACAGTCTCTAACTGTTACTATGCCACCTAACTTTAAATAAAATACTTTCATTACCCCCCTACCCCACCTACACTCAATAACTGTTACTACAGTCACCCTAACTATAAAAATAACTTCTCATTACCACCCACCTACAGTCTTCAATAACTGTTACATAGCCACCCTAACTTTATAACTACTTCTCATTACCCACTCCAGTCTCATAACTGTTACAAGTCACCCTAAACTTTTATAAAATACTTCTCATTACCCCACCTACATCTCAATAAACGGTTACTAGCCACCATCTTTATAAAATCTTCCTTACCCCCACCTACAGTCTCAAATGTTTACTAGCCACCTACTAACTTATAAATCTTCTCATTACCCCACCTACATCTCAATAACTGTTACTTAGCCACCCTAACTTTATAAAATACTTCTCATTACTTACACCCACCTACATCTCAATACTGTACTAGCACCCTACTATTATAAAACTTCTCATTATACCCCACCTACACGTCTCAATACTGTTACTAGCCATCCCCCCTAACCATATAAAATACTTCTCATTACCCCACCTACAGTCTCAATAACTGTTACTAACCACCCTAACTTTAAAATACTTCTCATTACCCACCTACGTCCCAATAACTGACTAGCACCCTAACTTTATAAACTTCAATACTCTCCTTACCCCCCACTTCTCAATAACTGTTACTAGCCCCAACTATATAAAATCTTCTCATTTACCCCCACCTACAGTCTCAATAACTGTTACACCACCTAACTTATTAAATACTTCTCATTACTACCCACCTACAGTCTCAACACTTTACTAGCACCCTAACTTTATAAAATACTTCCATTACCCCACCTACCAGTCTCAATAACTGTTCTAGCCACCTAAACTAATAAATCTTCTCATTACCCCCACCTAACCGTCTCAATAATGTTAGGCCACCCTAACTTTATAAAATACTTCTCTTACCCCCACAAGTCCTCAATAACTGTTACTAGCCATCCTACTTATAAATACTTCTCATTACCCCCTACTAGTTCCAATAACGTTTACTAGTCCCCTACTTTATACAACATAACTTCGACACTACTCTACATAACCACTAACCACCACATAACCTTCTCATACATTACTAACCTAACTTACTACCAACTAGAAAATACTTAACTACTTACCCTTCAACTCTCAACAACCCATGACCAAAACAAAACCCTACCCACCCATCTAAAAACCCTTACCACCACCTACTTACCTAACGTTCTGTATACCACCCCATACAACTACATGCCCAAAAAACCAGGACTCCCAATTACTACTTACGATTAACTACTACCAACAACTACACTTAAAACCATTACCAACCTTACCCCACCTACAGTCCTCCATAACGTTACGAGCCACCCTAACTTTATAAAAACTTCTGCTTACCCACCTACAGTCTCAGTAATTGTTACTAGTCACCCTAACTATATAAAAATCTTCATTACCCCACCACATCTCATAACTGTTAACTATCACCCTACGATCATAAATACTTCTCATTACCACCACCCCCCTACAGTCTCAATACTGTTCTAAGTCACCCTAACTATATAAAATCTTCTCATTCCCCCACACTACAGTCTCAATAACTGTTACTAGCTATCCACACTAACTCATATAAAATACTTCTCATAACCCCACCACAGTCTCAATATAACTGTTACTACACCCTAACTTTATAAAATACTTCTCATTACCCCTACGGTCTCAATAACGGTTACTAGTCACCACCCTAACTTTATAAAATACTTCTCATTACCCCACCTACACTCTCAATAACGTTACTAGCCACCCTAACTTTATAAATAACTTCTCTAACCCCCCCCTACATTCTCAATAATGTTACTACCCACCCTAACTTTAGTAAATACTTCTAACTACCTCCCCTACAGTCCTCAATAACTGGTTACTAGCACCCTAACTTTATAAAATACTTCTCATTACCCCACCTACGTCTCAATAAACTGATTACTAGCACCCTAACTTTATAAATACTTCTATTACCCACCCCACCTATACCCCCTACATCAAAACTTTATCACCCTCTATATAAATACTCTCATTCGCCCCACCTCAGGCTCAATAACTGTTACTACCACCTAACTACTAATAAATAACTTCTCATTACCCCACCACAGTCTCAATAACGTTACTAGCCACCCTAACCTCTATAAAATACTGCTCATTACCACCCGCCACCTACGTCCAATACTTTTACTAGCCACCCTAACTTTATAAATACTTCTTCATTACTCCATCCACCAGTCCTAACGTTACTAGTCACCCTAACTTTATAAAATATACTTCTCATTACCCCCCACCTTACAGTCTCAATAACTGGTTACTATCACCCTAACTTTATAAAATACTTCTCATACCCGCCTACAGTCTCAAGAACGTTACTAGTCACCCTAAGCTTATACAATCTTCTCTTACCCACCTCCTCTTCATACGGTTACCTGCACGCTAACTATATAAATACTTCTCATTACCCACCTACAGTCTCAATAATGTTACTAGCCACCCTAACTCTATAAATACTTCCATTACCCCACCTACAGTCTCAATAACTTGTTACTAGCTCACCCTAACTTTTATATAAATACTCCTCATTACCCACCTACGTCCTAATAACTTTACTAGCCACCCTACTTTATAAAATACTTCTCATTACCCCCACCTACCTTAGTCATAAAGAACGGTACTAGCATACCCTAACTTTTATAAAATACTTCTCATTACCCCACCTCATTCTGATAACGTTTCTTGGCACCCAAACTTACAACACTAGTTATCGCACTGTCTTCACTTCTCACGGCCCCCACCTACAGTCCTCTATAACAGTACATATCACCCCTACTTTACAAAAGTATTACCCATCATGAACCCACCCCTTACAGTCTGAATAACTGTTCATTACTTCCGCTATCAGTGTACTCAGTAACTGCAAATACATAGCAAATTTCCAAATCATCTATCAGTTTGTTTATTTTGCAGTTTTGTCATATATTGTTAAAAAACAGTAGCCCTAGTAAGCCATAAAGATTACCGACGGTAATGACAAACTGAATGACATTCCCGTGGAACTATGGGTTAGAACTAAAATACACATCAGTAGCAAATGACATTCACTGCCTGCAAGTTTATAAAGATCTCCTAGACTGTGTGTCTACTTGCAGTTTTATTAAATACAGCCTGGTAAACTGTAGGACAGGAAGTTGGGTCCCCTGGACACCTTTTCCTACCCTGCATTTATACAGACTTTACCGATTTGGGGCAACTATTTTAAGCAACCAAACCGCCTGAGAGATGCTGTCAGATCCCACAGCACCAGAAGGCACTGCCCTCACGTGGGACTTCCCAGCATAAAGAATGAACTGTAGAATGTGCTGGAGGCTGTCACTGTTCTCAGAACCACACATCTCCACTCCACACCTCTCACTCTCCTGTCTTCCATGCATGTTTACTGTCTATGGACGCCTTCTCTCTCTTTAGGGAGCCCTCTTTCTGTTTTTTAAAATTACAATCATCTCTTTAAGGATTGGAAAAAAGTTTAATGCAAAATAAAAACAAATCAATCGCTGTGATGTGAAGTCTTTTTGGCTGTTACCCCTGAATGGTTTCTCATCTCTTTATTCAGTTCTGTGGTCTGCCAACTTTATCCTTACCAGCCCTGAGTCCGGGTTCGAATTCATCCCAATGAACTGTTTCTCCTCTTTTCACAGTCGTTTTCCCTGGTTGCTCCGGTTTCTCCCCTCCAGTTTTTTTGACTGCGGTTATTCAGTTTAAGGTTTAACGCATGGAGCACAGATAAAGCATATGCCAAGGCTGGTACAGTACGGGCATATTTTTTCCGGCCAATCGACTTGATACTTCCGTGTATCGGTCCGATTTGGACGGAACACTCTGTGCCGCGTTGGCCGCAACAAACTGTCGCCCCGGCCACTATTGCCGCGCCCGCCAGACATTTTGCCCCCGCATGTGTGCTCGGTAGGTGCAAATAGTCCCCGCAATGTTACCAAGCGTTACGGAGCCTCCTGAAAGAAATCATATAGCCGATACCTTTTATCTTGCACATTAAGATTGGATTAAGGGTTTATCTTTCTTCCATGTAATCCTTCCTCCTTTAATCCTACCATAGAATGGAGTCAAGTTAAGACCCAGAACAAAAGAGACAAAAAAAGGAGAAGCGGGACCTGGAGTCAGAAAAGCATCATATTCCCAGTGCAGTTACAATCTTTCACGAGACTGTGGTGGTGGGGGGGAACATTCTATTAGCTGTAAATCTCGGTCCCGCGGCTCACATAAAACACATAAAATATAATGTAATGGACACAAATCGAATTTCTGCAATATCTTGTATTAAATTTGCACTATCGAAACTAAAAATCCCCTCAAAACCCAAAGTTCCCACTATATATAAAAGCCTTAGTACCCATATAAATGAAGCTCCATTGGTCAAATAGGGAGAAATGAATCTCCACAATGTGAGTAGTGAACCACTAAAAACAAATTAGATGGCACAATACATGTCCCTAGGCCTCCAGGACCGGGGGTAGTTGATATTAAAGGCCGCGAGATACGCTGGAGTGGCCAAGATCTCATGTGTGTTTTTTATTGCTACCATTCCAATACGGATCATCAATATATGGATTGTGTTTATTGAACCATTACCGGCTCTTCCGCTAATTTATAATGGATTTCTTCCATCTGTTTGTTTGTAGTTCTCTACTCACAGGCGGAGATACAGATACAATCACTGTCCTACTATTCAGGGCCATAGTCATTATTTTAACAGCTGGGTACTAACTAGGTATATTCAATAAAAGTTCTTATAAAATGGTGCTAATTTTGCCCCAACCAATCAGATCTTATTAATTTTGTAAGCTTACATCTGTTGGTTTGGGGCAAATTAGCACATTTTAAACGATAAGAAACTTTTATTGAATAACCCTTAAGACTTTTTACATATGGTTGCACGGTTGGTTTTGAGGTGGTTATTTTATATAAGTAAATTTAATACAGTATAATCGCAATATTATTTGTTTTTGTGTTCTATCTATTTATATTTACTGTGTTTCTGTGAGCCAGGACCGAGATTTTAATATGATTGTTTTTGCATTAAGAGGATTTTCCCGTATCCTCAGAGGTCCGAGCAGCTGCTTTTTATTACCTGTCTATTCTTTTTAGTATCCCGATATAGCACTGTATTCTGGGTATATAATTTAATATATAGGTATTTATAAAACAATTGCTTGTACAGACTTGGATAAGAGCTGAAATGTCCGCCTACATGTAATATCCAAATAAAGGCAACTTTTTCGCAAAATCCCTTTGAGTGCCACTGGATTTCAATGGATGTTTGTAGGTACTGTATATATAGAAAGGGAGGCAGATCACCTTAGGAGAACTCTCTAACACGTAAATGGCATGTCCACCCCAACAAACCCAGGAACTGTACTTTAATACCTGCTTCCATCTGATGGCTCTTCCAAATGGACTGTCCAGTCCAGTGATGTGATGTCATGACTCAGGAGATTCCTCCACAGCCTGGGCTCGCTCTTCATGATCTTTTGCTACACTCATGGAGCCAGGAGAAATCCTTTATTCATAGTGTGGCAGAACTCCTGCTATGCCATCAACACTTACGTCGCTATCCCAAGACTCCTCCTCCTCTGCGCTGTGCAAGCTTGTAATGCTGCAGAGGCAAGGAGAAGACACTATCAGAAGAGGGACCAAGAGAGTGTGTGTGGGAATGCTGATTACAAATTAAAATTTTGTGGTACTGTGACTGGTGACCATGCCCTTTCAATTCTGCACTACTAACTAATGTTTCCTCTTATTTCTGAAACTCTCGACACACATACATCTTCCTCCTCCTAAAGAACAAATTCCAACATTTAAGTATTTCACAAAAAATCATTCAAATGTGTAACCACCAAGCGTAATACCATTGCATTCAGACTGCCATGGGCGCTTCATGTATAGTATTTCCTACTGTTTCCAGGTTTAGACATTTTGAGAAACCCAATAAACTTGCTCTAGAGGCCTTTAAGACCTTTAGACTCTCCTTACGATAGATAGCTGTCTTGTCTTTTAACAAACCCTTTTCCTGGATAACATCCACACTCTGCAATCAATCAAAATTGCCTGCAATTGTGTTTTATTTATCCCCCTATGGGGCCTTGTTAGCTCGATGTCCCCCATTCCCCTACAACATTCCCCCTTGTCACCTGATGCTATTGCATTCTCCAGTGTGATGTTCAGCCACCCATGTTTCCATAAAAATCTAATAGCAGTAAATCAGCTTGACCTAGTTTAGTACTGGAGTTTTGGGGGGGGGGGGGGGGGGAATGACCAGTCATTGGTAATGATTATTGTTACAGTCAAATTAGATGATAAACACGAACTATAGGTGGTTGGATTGGATGGAGGCAGCCATTCCACCAAGCATAGGAAAACACCAGGGAGTGAGCATGATTTACAAGTATAAGATGGAGGCAAATGTTAACTAGTAGGGTCAAGACCGCAGACGCAAAGGTTCAGCGGAAGTAGCTCGGGTTGGTGGGAAGGAGGGTAAGTAGGATGTTGGTGGGAAGGCGAGGTAGTAGGCGGTTGTTGGGAGGCTCGTTCAGCTCTGGCCTTTATAGTCGGTGCGTGCGCGGTGTCAGGTAAGTATAGAACATATCATGTCGGAGATTAGGACGTAGACCTCTAGGCGCATTAACACCTTCGCTTGTAAACAGGAATACCCGCCTTCCACAACCATTAACTCCAGAACTTGATGCTAAACGAGGCCTCCGAAGTTAAACACAACCCCACCACCCACACCGTTCTGGGAGAGCGAGGCTTTGTAACGCAAACAACACAAAAGCCCAGTGGAATCGAGGCTTGACCTCAACTCCCAGCAGCCATAACGCACGCAATCGCGCCCTCCCCCTCTGCACAGCTCCGCCCCGAGCAAACATCCAGTCACTAGAGCTCCGGGGGGGTTACGTCCGTCTGAAGCCCTCCCCCTTCGACCCCCCTGTCGCTGCTGGTGACAGGAAGCTCAAGCCTCGGTGTGACGCAGCCACCGGCCCCTTTGAAGGTACCGAGACGAAGCTGCCCAAGAGAAACCGCCTCCCCCTTCGGACTCGGATGAAGCGGGGACGAACCGTGTCCGGTGGGTCTGACCCCCCCTCTCGCTCTGGGGCCCGTTCTCCTCCGCTCCTCCACCCTCCCCCCGCGTTGGGCCTATCCCGCAACCCCGCACCCCCGAACGGCACCATACCGGGCCCAGCTGCCCGCAACATCCTCCTCCCGCCCGTCCCCGTTGTAGCCTGAGGCGTTGGTGGCGGCTCCCTGGGAGACGAGGCCTCGGCCCTGTTGTTAGTTGTACAGGGGCGGGATTGGGGGGGTTGTTCGGGCCCGGACACAGGGGCCCCCAAAACGACTAAGACGGGGGGCGAGCGCTGGGGCCCCCCGGGAACAACAGTCCCGACATGGAGGAGGGAGCCGGGAATAACAGTGATGATGAGTACGAGACCGCTGCCGAATAACCGGACAATTGACCCTGACACGGCTGAGCGGTGAGATGGACTTCATGGGCCCCTCTCATACCTCGTAGGCCCTTCATACCCAGGATTTTCCTACCTCGTAGGTCCCCTATTAAACCCACACACTACATTATTAAAGTGCTCACCTAGTGAAATCTAAAACAAAACCATACTAATGGAGAGAGGGCACGCTGCGCTGGAGAGATCCAGAGATAAATCAATGTCCTTAGAAGGCATGTCCGCCCCCAAAACATAAGCCCCCCACTACTGCCCCCAATGTGTAGTGCACAATAAAATCCTTAACCTTACGGTCAGCTCCAATGGGTCTCCTGTAATATCCCCCCCCCCCAAAGTCCCTAAAACTGCCCACCTTAGATAGCAGAGCCCAGAGGGACTCTGCCCCTGTCTCCCCTTCTCGGAGAAATGTGCCATGCGCAGTGCAGCCCTTTCTCCCCCTCCCCTCCCCCCGCTCTGGCTCCCTCCCACTAGCATAAATCCCTTCATGGATATAATAGTAATGTGCCCCCCAAACCGCTATAATATTTTCGTAGAAAGTCCACATAGTTATTACTTACCATGCCTTGCGCCTTCGCCGCCTGAATAACCGCAGCCACGTCGCATCTGTCGGTCCCGTCCCTACTTTCAATTTCAGTGCAAGCAGAAGGCCGTGGCCGTGCGGCGAAGGATCAAGGCCCAGTAGTAACTCTCGTGACTTTCAGAAAATATTATAGCGTATGGCGGCTGGGGGCACATCTTACTATTTATACTAAAAGGTAAATTAAGGGTGGACATACCCTTTAAATCCTTTGTTTAGTAACTCTCATTAGCTTGTTTAGAGCCAGTCACATTTAATGTCAATGTTGACCAGGACCATAGTCTCAACACACCCCGATGTCTAGTGGGAGCCCCTCCTGTTACACAACCCCAACTCAGTTCGTGGACTTCCACTAGGTAAAGCGAATCCCAAACTGCAGCCTATAGTTAATAACCAGACTTACTTACTCCTTTGTGCACTTGCACCCTAACTTCACCCGTCCTTTGCCTCAAGGACGCTGCAAGCAATCCTCTGTGATTAGAGTTGGGACATAAATTTTTTTTGGTTGTCCCACACCACCCAGTAGGCAATATGCTAAAGTTCCTACGCACGGTTCAGCCCCGCCCTCAGTGCTTTGTCAGGGCTCGAGTAAATTCCGGGGCTCATTAAATAGTGTCACACCTGTTATATATAGTCAATTCAGGCGTTTCAGTAATAGGGTCACGTTTATGTAATATAATACTAGTAAATTCTAGGGGTTCCAATAGTTTGTAGGTAAGGCAATAAGCCCCCCCACCCCCAACACCTATATGCATGTGTTAAAAAAACCGCTATAAATCAGACTCTAAAACGTCTACGGCACTCGCCCTCAATTCCCTCGGCTCCCTCGCTGCTCTTTTTCGCAACAAAAGCCAGCAGATCAGACGCGGATGTCGTCCGGGCCCTAGAAGCAGCAGAAAAGGTCATTTACAAGGCAGCGAAGTACATTTAGGGTCTGATTTAGGAATTTAATCAAGCATTTTTAGGGTTGTGTGGGGGGGAAATTGCCTTACCTTATTCAATTTTTGTTTTCAGGATGGAGGATAACCCATGAAATGGCTAGAACTTGTTTGGGGCACTAGAGTTAACCCCTTGCATCTACACATTTGATCTTAAATTGATTAAAAAGCTCATAGAGATCCATAGTACCTTAGTTAGCCCTATTTTGTAGTGACTGTGTGACCTGTTGCTTATGCAGAGACCAAATATCTAGACCCGAAGAGTTCAAAGTTCCACAGCTTTTCCAATGTGGCTGTGTGGACAACACTGCACGGTTACATAGATTAGAGAACCAGTCTAGGGAATTTCAGCATGGGACTAGCCCGTTAAAGTTCCCTAAAACACGGGAGTGTCTCACTTAAATAATATGTTTTGTTTAGTAAGTGCAACATCGCGGTCACATCTATAAGTATCCTGTTAATAATCTTCATACACATTGCGATTGCAGGCCTGACAGCAACGCGCATGGACGTTTTGCCTGACTGAGTGCCCATACATTAAAGCTCTACGGATGAATGGCCGTTCTTAACACTACGTGTGGCGCAGGTCTGCCCGGTGATGGCATATATGCCAATGTCTTAAGGATCTCCACGGGGAAACCACTTTGCTATTCGTTGTAAGTGAGAACCGGTGGTAAAGGAGCTGTCGTACCTCCCTTTCAAACGTTCAAGGAGCCGGGAAGAAAGTACGCTTCTTACGCCGGTCCGTCTCCTCGTCAGTTCCTGACGAACGAACGGGGGGTCTGGTTTTATCTGTAAAATTGCTGTTCTTGTTAACGAACCTTTAAAATAAATTATCATGGCTTTTACTGATTATAAACTGAATCGATATACTTCATTACTTCGTCCCCCCTTGCTGTGTAAATGCGTTTACTATATGTCATTTTTATAGGTAGGATTATGGGTAAGGTTTACGATTACGTGCCGATTAGAGTAGAATTTGAATAAATGTGATTATCAGAACTGTACTGATTAATACATTATTATATTGCTGTTGTATTTAATGTGTCCTTTATATAGGGAGGGGCGAAGCTTGGTGGTGTCTGTTGTCACACGACCGACTCCCCTATAGGGAGACTACCATTGCAGAGTAATTTTCGGATCTTTCACACACGAACGACAGGGAGGCCAACCCTAATGTGGCGGGTGCCCGTTCCCTAGGGAAGACGCTCGCACCTCCAAGCCCGATGGTCACGGGCTTAATCGCTATTGTTTGTACCTAGCCTTCTGGTTCCTGATCCCCTGCTGATTGTAGGAGACTATTAATACATTACTATCACCCGGAGTTTTATGATGTGACCGGTCGTCCGATTTGATTTAGATATTGTCTATCTATGCTGCTGGCAGACCTAGAATAGATTTGTCTAATCCTTCTAATGTCCCTGAAAGACCTGTCATTTTGTACAAGCTCGGTTCCTTAACTTGAGATTTCCTATCTGGCCTATTCATTTTTGTGATTGTCAAACAGAATGAGCTAGATGGTTCCTTTAGATATCTATAACAAATGCCGATGGTTTTCCATTGGATTAATGGTTGAACGTAAAACATTGTAAATCCGCCTCAGGAGACCTATTCTACGCTACAGATTGTTCCATAGTTTTCAGTTCTAAAATTCTAAAAAAGTGGCCCCAGTACGGTAACCCTGAGGGCCCCACTTATAACATTTGCCCACAATAGATGTATTTCTCATTATACCCTGCATATGATTACAGTCCCCGCTATAAGGACTAGGCTTCTCTATAGTGTATACATAGTGGAATAGTCCCTCATTTATAAACCCTTCATATTACGTCTGCTATCATGACTAGGATTCCTCTATAGTGGGACAAGGGAATATCCCTCATTTATACCCGTCGATTTTACAGTCCACGCTATAAAGGACGAGATTCTCTAAGTTTATACAGAGGGACTATTCCTCATGGATACCTTCATATTATTACATTCCCCGCTATAAGGACGGGATTCCTAGAGGGGGAATCAGAGGGAATCTTGCCTCAGGGTATACCCTGGCGAGGAGGACAGTGTCGCCGCTAAAAGGAGAGATTCGCTATAGGGGGGTGACATAGCAAGATCCTCATGTATAACCCTTCGTAGTATGCGTCCCGCGAAAAGGGACTAGAAGGCGGGAGGGGATCCAGAGGAAGATCCAGCAGGGTATACCCGGCAGATAGACAGCCCCGCTAGAAGGGACTAGGGATGCGCGATAGGGGGAGACAGAGTGAAGATTCCCTCATGTATACCCTTCGTAGGTATACAGTCCCTGCGAGAAGACTAGGAGCTCTATAGGGTAACAGAGGGAATATGCCGCAGTGATACCCTGCGGGAGATGACCGTCCCTGCTGAAAGGACGAGAGTCGCGAGAGGGGTATACAGAAGTGAAGATCCTCCGTAGACCCGGCGGAGGAGGACAGGCCCCGCGAGAAAGGGACAGGAGTCGCGAGAGTGTAAGACAGAGTGAAGAATGTCCTCATGGAGACCCTTCATATGTTAAGGGCCCCGCGAGGAGGACGAGGCCCGCTATGGTGGGAGACAGGGGACGAGTCGCAGGGGACCCTTCCTATGAGACGCGCTGCGAGCAGGACTAGGAGTCTGCTATAGGGGGATACCGAGGGAAGAGGCCGCATGGAGACCCATGCATAGTAGGACACCCCGCTCAGAAGGCCTAGGATTCGCGAGAGGGTAGACAGAAGTGAAGATTCCTCATGTAGACCCTGCAGAGTAGGCAGGCCCCCGGAGAAGGGACGAGAAGGCGCGAGAGGGTATACAGCCGGGAAGATGCCGCAGGTAGACCGGCAGAGAGGACAGTCCCCGCGAGAAGGACTCGGATTCTCTGTAGGGGAGAAGGAGAAGAGGCCGCAGGATACCCGGCAAGAGGATGACAGGCCCCGAGAGCAGGACGAGGAGGCGCGAGAGGGTAAACAGAGGGAGAGGACTCGGGAGGAACCACAACGCGCAAGAGGAACGGACCGCGCCCCTGCTAGAGGACTAGGAAGCCCGCGATAGGGAACGAGCCCGCCGGGAGACCGGCAGAGGAGACAGCCCCGAGAAGGACGAGGAGGCGCGAGAGGTGGGATAACAGAGGAAGCGCCCGCGGGACCGGCAGAGGAGGCACCGGGACCCGCTATAAGGGACGAGGGAGAGCCGCGAAGGGGGAGACAAGGGAAGAGCCGAATGGGCGGCGCCTGCGAGGAGAGGACAGGCCCCGCGAGAAGGACGAGGGAGGCGCGAGAGGGGATACAGAGGGGGAAGAGGCCGCAGGGAGACCCTGCAGAAGGGAGGACAGGCCCCCGCGAGACAAGGACTAGGAAGGCGCCGAGAGGGGAGACAGAGGGAAGGGCCGCAGGGAGACGCGGGAGAGGAGGAAAAGGGGCCCGACTAAAAGGGACGAGGAGGCCGCGAGGGGGGGAAGAGCAAGGGGGAAAAGGGTGACACAGGAGCCGGGGCACAGCCGCGAGAACCCGGAGCGCACCAGGGGGGGGGGAAGGGGGGGCCCCCCAGGCGCGGGCCGCAGCGGGGACGAGGAGAGAGGAAAAAGGAGTGGGGGGGGAACGGGCGGGGGGGCGGCGGAGCGGGAGGGCAGGGGCGTGGGGCGAGGGGCAAGGGGCGGGCGGGCAAACGCCGGAGGACAGCGGGGGAGCGCCGGGAAGCCGGGCCAGCGAGGGTGAAAGGGGGGAAAGCCAAGTGCTGCCCGCGGCGCCCCGCGGCGGCCCCAGGCGGCGCGCCCCCCCCCCCTGGGGGGGGGGGGGGACGGGCCGGAAGCAGGAGGGCGTGGGGGGGCCGCCGAAGCCCGCTAGCGCCCCGGGTAAGGCCCAAGGGGACACCCCCCAGAAACCGAGGGGGAAAAAAAAAAGCGGCGCCCCGAGCCAGCGGCCGCGCCGAAACAGCGGGGGCCAGCAGCAGGAGGGGGTGGGGCGGCACCCCAGGGCGGGACGGAAGCAGCAAAAAGGGGAAAAAGAGGCCAGAGGGCACATGAGGTATGCAAGCCCAACCCCGGGCCTGCAGGGGGCTGGGGGGGCGCAACAAGGGAGGCAGAGGCACACGCCCGGGAGAAGGGCCCGGCACAAGGGCGGGGAGAAACGCGAACAGCAGATTTCAGAGGGGACTATCTTAAGGGGAACGGTGGTCAAAAAGTACTGGGAGGGGAGGCCGATCCGGGAGTGTTGGCATTTGATTGTACGGGTGTAGGTTGCAGTCATTTGGAAGAGATTTACATGTTTGGGGGGATTGGCAGCCATCACCAGTCCCCCGGCACGGCGGCCGGCTAGGAAACCAGGGCAGAGCAGCGCCCTTGGCCTCGCCCCCCTTGTGGCAGCCCCCGGGTCCCAGGCCATTCAGGGACCCCAGGGGCCCGCCAGGGGCAGGCCCCCTTGGGCCCATTCCGCGTACCAGCCCCAGTTGGCCCTGCCCCCCCGCAGAACGCCTAAGCCCCGCCCACCCACGGGGCCTAAGCCCCACCCGCGGGTGCCTAACCCTCGTCCCCTCAGCATTTGCCTAAGCCCCACCCCCTCGCGGGTGCCGTGGCCACTCAGACCCCCCCCTACGAAAACTCGGTGGAAACACCGTTTAGGCAGAGTCTTAACTCTGACTAAAAGGCGGTTTTTCACATAGTGGTAAGACGGCTGTAGATTCCCTTACCTACTCTGTCGGGCGTTTTTCACACAGCAGAGCGGAGGAGGGACTTTCCTGTCGCCCTCACACACTAAGGGAGTCATGAGGATGTGCTTGCCGGCAGCAACTGTGCAGAGAAGCCTGAGAATGTCAACTGCCGCCTTCCCCCCCATTAACTTTTCTGGTCAGTCATTTCTGTTTTATCCTTGGCTGTGGAGAACGTAGAGAGGTGGTTTGAGGCCTCGTTTTAAAGGTAGGAACCTGGCCTTTCCTTTAACACAGTTCTACTTTAAAAGTGCCAATATACGTACTTCAGTGGTCCTTTCCTTCCTCCCTTTCTGAGTCCTCCAAGTCCCGAGAAAATCTTCAAAAAGTAAAGATTATGGGTAATCCCTATATTTTGTGCTTCCCTCTGGCCCTGTCCTCAAACATTAATAGGGGTTTTGATGCCATTTTCAGCCCAATGTACAATTCTTACATATATACCTAGGGGTTTAAGTTACATACATCACTGCACATCCAGGGCCCCAGTTGTATAATTTGTATATATAGTAGCTTTGGTTTTATTACATAACACCATTCCCAGGGCCTAAATTGTATCAGTTCATACATATAGTACAGAGCGGTTTTTAATTCATAACAATGCCATTTCGAGCCAATTTGTATCTTAGTGTATATATAGGAACAACAACGGGGTTTTAATTACATGAGTATGTCATTCCCGTCCCCCATAATCGTAACATTGTATGCTTCTGTACTAGTCAAGATCGTAACAACCTAGGGGGTTAGTTACATGAATCAAGCACATTCCAGGGCCATATAGTAAATACTGCGACTATCTATGAGAACCTTTAATTGGCTCTTTGGTGTCCTTAACCCCATTTAACTGATGTCCCCCGTGTTAAAGCGCTTTAAAGCCCCAAATAGTGTCAGTGTGCAAAAACAGGTCGGCAGAACTGCTGCAACCAATGGACTGACGATTGTGGGTCTTTAAGACTGTACTTTAATGCCAGCTTGTTAGCTGGCCTAACCATTCGGACTGGGTAAACCCCATTGGCTTGGTGCATTGCCTAAAGGTAGTATCTTCTGTACTAGTCTATATGGTTTATAACATAGGCTCTTCTTTTAGAGATGGTACCCATGGATTCGTACTGTCTGTTGAAAATAACAAGATTATTTAGTCCCAATCGAGATATGGACTGTTGTCATCCATTGGGCAAAATGATGGTCATAATTTCTTGACCCAAAGCACTGCCATCCAATTTCTACTCATGTTTATTATCGTATTTAGCTATAGAATGTTCCGGTACCACCTCATACTGAGAGATTGGTGATGGAGACCCTTGTACTCTTATTATGAAAACATTTTGTTCAGCAGATCACTGGTTTTGAGAAGCTCTGCAAGGAGAAGAAGGGATTTATTTATCGACAGATGAAGAAGATGGTGCCTTCCTGGTTCGAGCTGTGGTTAAGTCCCTTCGTGCTGCGAGAAACCCAAAACCCCTAAATACAAAAAAAAAAAAAAAACATCTCTGGCACAAAACCAGAACCAAATTAGTGGCGTTTTAACAAAATGGTGGCACTGATTGGAAACTTGTCTCTCTCATTGGATCCGATCATTTAGGACCAGCTTGGTCAGTCCCTTTTCCATATGTAAGGTTTAGTGAAGGGCGACTGTTAATCTGTTGAGACCTACAGGGTGACGTTTCTCAGGAACACTCACAGTTTGAGTTTTTCCCCAATGTTGTAAGTTTGCTGCATCTTGCATAAGAAGATGGTATCCATAATGGGCGCAGTCAAACACGGCTACTGCATTCTGTTTATTGTAAGGGCTTTAATGAGTCTGCTTCCATTGATCTCACTGGTTCTGGTCTTCTGTGTACACTTGAGTTTTAGACAGTCCCTGGAAGGAGTCCATGTTTATTCTCAGGGTGATTTCTTTTGCTGTTGTGAATGTGGGACGAAGTGATCTATCAGACCATATAAACACAGGTATTGGCCACCTTATTAGGTTCTAGAGCCAGTTTCCATCACCAATCAGTGCATGAATAGGAACACTTAAGGGCAACTAGGGTCTCAAACAGTTAGTTTAAATTAAGCCTTCAGTATTTTCCATTATAATGAGCCGACATCACGATCTCTGGCTTCAGCCTGTGAGAATGAAAGAGGGTGAATGTTTACATTCTTGCTTTCCAGTATGTTTGAGTGACAACACCTGAACTTCTGCTGGCCCCCTCTTCTCCAGGGGAGAAGATGCTCAGTAAGACTTAATGCTAGGAAGAACGGGGGGGTCTGCACAGTGAGAAGGGGAGACCGGGCCTGGTCACATGGCTGAAAATCCGGAAGATTCAAGCAGGAAGTTATTGATGAACCTTTCACAATACCTTCTCACAACTATTTCTAGAGATGTTATTTAGGTTTTATTTTGAAGGTCCGATTGAAGGATGTTTTTATATAATTCGTCCGATTTGGAAGAATTGGAGACCACCGTTACCCTTTAAACCAAGGTTAGTTACACAGTGTTTCGATTGTAGTCACTACCTGAATTTGAGTGCCAGTAAGTGCTATTTAGTTTGCATCTGGTATAATTCATTGCACGATAATTCAGGGATATTTTACTCAATTGCCAAAGACAAACGAGTGTCCCTCTAATCTTTAGAGAAATCAAAATCTCATTCCTGTGCTACGACATATAATGATTCTGTTTAGTTACTCTTTGTGCTCTAGTGGTTGCATTTTCATTATTGGATAAACTATTAGGTCTTTGGTTGAGATTCTCGTGACCTTTTTTTTTTCTCTGAATGTTTTTTGCAGCGAATCAGGTTTACGGTGACCAGGACTTCACTTGGTGGGTCCGGAATCCTGCATGTGGATTTACTTGGTGCTTAAGCATGACCGGCGTGGCCGCCCTACAACTGTCCCACTCTGGTTCCCCATTTGTTCTCATTGTTGTGGTGTATGTAAAATTTATAAAGCCTGTCCACTTGGGTACGCAGTGCATACTTATACCAAGACAGATTATACATTATGTATGTATATGTTTATTTATAGAGCGCCACTTGGGGACACAGCCGCTGTACCATTATAACAAACAATACAGATGATACAGTATTATTATATGTTATTTATATAGCCCACTTGGGGACAACAAGCGCTGTACGGATAACAATACCGATTATCCAGTATTATGTATATGTTTATTTATATAGTGCCACTTGGGGACACAGCAGCGTACATTATAACAATACAGATGATACATGTATGTAATTATAATGTTTATTTATATAGCCCACTTGGAGGACACGCCTGTCACATTATAACAATCAGAGTATACAGTAGTATGTATTGTTTTGGTTGCCTTATATAGGCAATCACTTTGGGGACCAGCGCTGTAATTATAACAATACAGAGTATACAGTTATTTATTATATGTTTAAAAAAAATGTTTTATCTAGCGCCACTTGGGGGACAACGCGCTTTCTATTTACAATACAGATTATACCGTAAAATGTATGTATAATTTTATTTATATATGCCACTTGGGGACACCAGCGCTGTACATTATAACAAATACAGATTATACAGTATGTATGGTATAATGTTAAAATTTTATATAGCGCCACTTGGGACACAAGCGCTGTATTTATAACAATACAGATATACATTATGTACGAATGTTTTATTTTATATAAGCGCCACTTGGGGACACAGCGCTGTTACTTATAAGCAATACAATTATACAGTAATGTCTGTATAATGTGTCTTATATAGCGCCACTTTGGGTACCAGGCTGTAACAGTCAACAATACAGATTTCTACAGTAGGTATTATATGTTTATTTATATAGCGCCACTTGTGAAACAACAGCGCTGTACATATAACAATACAGATTATAACAGTATGTATTGTTATTTATATAAGCCCACGTGGGTACCCCCATCGCGTTGTACCTTAATAACACTCCCGATATCCAGTATGTATTTATAATGTTTTGATTAATCTAGCGCAATTGGGACACAAAGCGCTGTACCTTATACAATACGATTATACTTATTAATTCTAGGTTATTTATATATCGCCACTTGGGTACCACAGCGCTGTACATTATAACATACATATTATACCGTATTATGTCAAGGTTTTATTATATAGTGCCACTTGGGTACACAGCGCTGTACATTATAACAATACAGATTATACGCGTATGTTGTATAATGTCTTATTTGAGTGGCGCCACTTTGGGGACACAGTGCTGTAAGGATAATAATAAGATTAACAGTATGGATGTATATGTTTATTTATATAGCGCCACTTGGGTACACCGCGCTGTACTTAGAATTAATCCAGATTAATCCGTATGTATGTATTGTGGTATTTATATACGCCCTTGGGTACACAGCGCTGTACAATTATAACAATACAGATTATACAGTAATGTATGTATAATTTTATTTATATAGTTCCCCTTGGGTACACCGCGCTGTACATTATAACAATACAGATTATACAAGTATGTATGTATGATGTTTTATTTATATAGCGCCACTTGGGGGACACAGCGCTTTACCTTATAATAATACAGATTATACAGGATGTATTGTATATGTTTATTTATATAGCGCACTTGTGACTCAGCGCTGTACATTATAACAATACAGATCTACAGTCGTATGTATATGTTTATTTATATAGCGCCACTTGGGGAACGCATTCAGTACATTATAACCAATACAGATTATACAGTACTGTATGATTATTTTATTTATATAGCGCCACTTTGGTACGCATTGCCGTACATTATCACAATACAGATTATACAGTCTGGTATGTATAATTTTATCAAGCGTCCCCTTGGGTCCCATGCCGTACATTATAACAATACGATTAGATCAGTGAGGGATGTTATGTTTTTTAATTTATTAATAGCGCCATTGGGCCACAGCGCTGTACAGTATAACCCATACAGATTATACATTCTGTCATGTATATGTTTTTAATAGCTCCACTTGGATACACAGCGCTGGTACATTAGATAAAAACCCCAAATGTTACAGATTATCATATGTATGTATATTTTTATTTATATAGCGCCACTTGCGGTACTACAGCGTTCTGTACATTATAAAACAAAACAGATTATACAGTATGTCATGTATATGTTCTTTATATAGCGCCACTTGGGGACAACAGCGCTTTACCTTAATAACAATACAGATTATACAGTAATGTATGTATACTGTTTTATTTAGATTGCGACAATTGGGGTACGCAGTGCAGTAACCTTATAACATACATAGATACAAACAAGTGAATAAGTGCCATTATACAGATTATAAAATTAAATTAAATACAAGTTCATTCAACGGTTAAGAAAGCATATTAGAAATTATGTATAAACTAACTGATAAAAATAGGCAACAGGTCTCGACAAGTGGAATGAGATCCCTGTCCTGAAGAGCTTACAATCTATTTGTGTGTCCTGTTTCCTTACCAGGTGAAGACTCTAATTTACTTGTCAAATATGTCACAGAAGATTTTACCACTTACATCAACCGGCAAACGAAAACAATTGGATGGCACCACATTTGAATGCAGGCAAGGCTAAATGTACAACGCCCCTGTGGAGGTGTATCAATATGGAACTGTACTTTCCCATAAGCCCCCTGTTGGGCAGAAAAACTAGATAAACAATGTTTTTGCGTTGACCGTGCAGGGGGATTGTACAGACTCTTAGCATTACAGGACAATTATACTCAACCTTCCCTCCACTTCTCTTCTGTGGTCAGTACCTTTTCCAGTGTGAGACCTGACCCTCTAGGTCCTCACCCCGTTCGCGTACTTCAGCACAGCCTACTGAAACGCTGCTCTGGGAGGCCTGCCCCCCCTCCTCTCCCTTGCGCGATGAGGTTCCAATAGAAGGCACTCTCGTTGCAGAGCGTGCCTTCCTATTGGCCTCGTCGCCGCGGGGAGGAGGGGGTGGTCCTACCAGAGCATCATTTTCAGAAGGCTGTGCTGCAAGTTACACAAACCCAGGGTGAGACCCTAGCGGTTCAGGTCCTCACCCTGGGGTGCAAAGGTCACTGACCAAATAAGAGGAGGGAGAGGGTTGGGCCTTTAAATGTGTGGAGATCGGAAATGGAATTTTTGAACTGGTCCATTGCGTTTATTGAGAAACCAATCACACATTTCCTGGAATTCCAAATGAAGATAACCGATTAGAGTCAGTTATCATCGAACACATCCACTACAACTCGTGGTGAACCCAACAAAGCCACATGGGGTGGGGCCTAGGACTTCCAGCATTCAAACAGGGGTGCGATGGCTGGCTATTGGAGATGGTCTTACTCCTCTCCTCAGTACTAGATTTCACTGGAGGTAGTCCCACCATGGCAGAGACAGCTCATGTTTGAATGTCTGTTCTGCTTCTGCGATAACCATAGTTAGAGGCCCTTGCTCACATATGAGCCCTTCTTTGTATCGTTATCCGGCGGGTAGAGCGGGCTTTTCTCTTACTGTGAATTATACTGCATTACTATGAAGGATTGCCTAGATGGCTAGTAGCTCTAGGCCATGCACCTTATGGAGTCTTTATAGTATATATGTGTGTGTCACATACGCAACCAGTCCCCTATAAGCATGGCCGATCAGAACTTCGGAGGAGTTTGGGATAGAGCATGCAATTGTTAGAAGATAACAAAGAGCCATCAGACTGGTAAGCAACAATGAGGCGATCGAAGACAAGTGGCTCGGGATCCTATCTGCATTGGTTTACGAGACCAAGAAAACAAGCCAGACATATGACAAAGATGGGATATCTATGTTCAAATGTCTAGCCTACTGTAAAGGTTCTAACTGCGACGCTCCACATGTTGAAACCAGGAATGCTTGGGAGTGTAGTTTCTCAAACATCTGGAGGCAGCAATGTTCACATCCCACTCTAACAGACTCGCCTTATCCCACACACATTCCTTTTTGTCCCAAAGCCACGGAAGCCGGTGCAAACGTGTAAGTTTCTGTCAACAGCACAGCATCCAGTGTGCTGGAAGAATGGAGGCGCCGATCAACCAAGACAGCAGTTCGGCATGTTTCACCACCGGAGCACCCGGACACACGGCGAACTATGATGAAACCCGCATCACCAGGCAGCACTGGTGTCACCAAACCCCCATCGCCTTGTGCACCCGGTTATGTGCACTCACTGACTTCTTACCCCATTGCATCCTTACAATAGCTCCACTGGAGGGTGTCTTTACAGCCTCTTCACTTCTGTTTAATGCTCAACCTTTCATATAAAGTGATAACTTTCCATTATTCCTACCTACTTCCCCACCGATATATATTGTTGCCACACCCCGCACTGACTCCCTTATCATTCAGTCTTGTGCTATAATCTGCAGATCGTGGCAGCACCAATAGTCTACTGAGTGAGTTGACGCTGATTGGTTGCTGCTAGTTTAGGTGCCCAATACATTGACCTACCTCCTGGCATTCCGCAACTGCTGAAAACCACCGACCTGATCCCAATCACGATGTCCAGAAATTTGATGCTGGGGATGTTGGAAGGTAAAAACTGCCGCATTGTTGGATGTTATGGAATCAATTCAAAGCTCAATGGAATTGAATGTCAATCCAGGTATAACATCGAGCCCAGTGTTTGTCCAGTATAAGTCTGATTTATTGAGCCAAATCATCCATATTTTACCGTATCACTGCAATACGTTCTGTGTCCCTGTCTTTAACTCATGATAAATGCGCGACCTTCAATGACCAACAATGGCTGGAATGGTGGTGGCGGGCATTTTAACTTTTTTAACTCCCCTCTGTAAGTACTAATTGATTAGTAGGTCTGTGTGGTAGGGATATCTACCCATGTTACAGTCCAACCCTCGTGCCACAGCTAGTCCTAGAATTGAGAGTTGCGCACTGACACAGTCTGCTGCCGGTGTGGGTTTTTATTAAGGCCTAAATGACTGCATTGTAGAATTGACTGTTCCATGTTTCACAGACCGATATATTGCCCCCCCGGGCCCGGCAGCATAATGTGATGCTTGCAATGTTTCTGTGAAATTGCACCAATTGGAGCTGTGGCTCCTTTAAGATCCGTGTTTGGCAGTAGTGTACATTTTAATTGAAGTCTGTTGCTGCTATAGTCCCCAGCAGCCAGCCATGTGCAGGACTGAAGAGCCACCCTCACGCCCTTGTGGTCCTTGTCCCGGCACTGGAAGTGCAGATTCGATTATGCCAGCTATGTCCTCCCACGCGTTTGGTGAGTGTGCCATTGTCCGACATGGTGTATATGTGGAGGACGTGTGGTGATATTGGCTGACTGACCTCCTTCCCTCCCCTAGCTTGAAGGATTGGGATGATGTGAAGATTCTAGCTTCTGTGCATGGCTGTGGTCCCGCAGGAATCCTGGACACTGATAAAGAAGATCGCTCTGAGAAGAGATTCCTCTCCGGAACACAGCTGAATGCCTGAAGCACTGTGCCCCTCCCTGATCTGCACAATCTCTTCTCTCTTTCCTCGCCTCTTCCTTCTTCTCTTTCTCTCTCCTTTCCTCATCTCTCTCCTTTTACCTTTTCTCATCTGCTTCTCTCCTTTCTCTCCTCTTTATCTTCTCTATCAATCTCTTTGCTTGCCTCTTCTTTCATCTTCTGTTCTCTTAACCCCATCCCTCTTCCTCCATGGACATGTACACTAGTTTTTTTTATCAACGCATTCTTCTCCAGACAGACTTCTACTATTAGCCTTGAGGGACTTGTATGCTGCATTTTACAGAGCTTCAACTGCTGGGATTCTGCAGCCCACGATGGACGCTGCATCCCGCAGTTAACAGGGGCCTTTTTAATTATTACCCAGTCCCCTCCCCTCCCCCCTTCAGAGGAACCCTACCTTGGTTTGCCCTTTTTTTTCTGGAGGGGGAGGCAAGAGGGGAGTTTTTTTTTTGTTTTTGTTAATTATTATTAAAGAAGGACTCGGAGTGGTGCTGCCCGGAGCTTCCCATCAAACCACTTTTGTAACTTACTGAGTTTTCCTTTGGTTATGTTCCCTTTTTGTTTCTTGTGGATGGAGGTTCCAGGTCGCTTAACCATAACTTTCTTATTAAGAAAAAACATGGAAAGAATCCTTTTACAGAAGGAAACTGATCGCATGGTTTTGTGTTTATTCTTGAAATGGCGCCATCCTGATGCCTCTCACATGGGGTACACGCAATGGTAAGAGCAGAGTTGTGGGGAGATCACAAACCTCCCGTGTAAATGGATAGAACCAGATAATAATTAGGATTTGGCAAGAGTGGGCTGCACGCAAGACGGTCACAGGTGTCTTGTAATTGAAATATACAGGAAATGCCTCCTATTGGCTACAACCTAGTCAAGTATTGGTCAAGTTCTACTGTCAGGTCCAGAATGCAACGAGAATCGGATCAGGTCAATCATGTCTGTACACACAATAAGCTAAACCCTCATACCAGTATTGTGTTAAGGCAGGGATTCTCAAATGGTGTACCTCCTAGATTTGTGAAAACTACAAAATCCCACCATTATAGACGAGCCAGGGAATTCTGGGAGTTGTATTTTTAAACATCGGGAGGCACACTGCGAGAGAATACCCTGGTCTAATGGAAACAACATGGCATCTCCCACTCATATTGTATACATATGCAAGAGAAGGACTGTTCTGTACACCAATAAGCTAAACTTACATACTGGGTAAAGGGATCTATAACAGCTCCCACCAATCTACAAAAAATCTACTTGGTGGAAACCGAATCGATTAGAACTATTTTTTTTAAAGCATATTTGTAAAACACAATCTATATTATACAATCATAAGTACATACAGTGTTGGCTACGTTTTCCCCCCAGCAGGGAATGTTAAGTGTTTCCTTGATCCTTGAATGGATTTTTCGGGCAGTTTGTTATCCCCCCTTTTAATGTTTACAAAACATTATTTTTCTACTTAGTTACATTAAGTGGAACATATGATAAGGGTAATATAGATATAACGTTCAAATAGACATTTGATTAGTAACGATATAATGATCTAACGGTATTTAGATAATTGATATCAGTAATGTAGATATAAAATATACGGCAGTTATAGATAATAATGATATACTATATGTAGATATAATGGTAATATAGATATTAAGGGAAAATAAGCCCATAAGTGTAATATATAAGGTAAATACCGACCTACATTGAATTTAAGGATATTACGCCACATATAGGAATTCCATGACCCATTAGAAGAACGAGCCGCAGGCGGAATTCTTTTATAATACAGGGCCTGAACTCCGAGGGGTGAAGTAAATCCATATATACCACTGTAGTAGCATATTATTTTTATAATACATAAGGGGGCCACCAAAAAAAAAAAAAAATATCCATAACCACTGTCTGCACTCCCTTCCCTGTACTTAAGTTATTTATATGGAATCCCTGTTCAGTGTATAAATAGTTAATTACCGTTCCGATTAAAAGAGCAAGAAGGGGACCGACGTACCTTGTCCTGTCAAGAATAACCATGGATTCTTATATAATGACTAATAGGGGATGGGCAGTGAATACAGAAGTCCTCGGTGATATCACTGATTGGCTGTATATAGATTCTCGCCACGTGCAACCCCCTTCACCAATTGAAAATGCCTAGCCTATGAGATGACGCCCTGAGGATTTCAACTACCATAAAGAATCACAAGAACCCAGTTTGGGATGCTTTTATACAGGGCAGGGAACTCTGATGTAGTGGAAGGGCATTGGGAGAAAAGAAATGAGTCCATAGTGTGTATCATAGATTAACTTTGTGTTGTTCTTTAGTTGTTTGATTTCTTTTTGTTTTGGAGTTTTTGGTTCTTTTGTTTTTGTTTTGGTTTTTTTTGAATGTTTTTGTAACTGTTACTAGCAACACAACCTAACTTAAAATACTTCTATTACCCACCTACAGTCTCAATAACTGTTACTAGCCACCTAACTTTATAAATACTTCTCATTACCCACCTACACTCAATAAACTGTTACTAGCCACCCTAACTTATAAAATACTTCTCATTACCCCACCTACAGTCTCAATAAACTGTACTAGCCACCCTAACTTTATAAAATACTTCTCATTACCCCACCTAGTCTCAATAACTGTTACTAGCCACCCTAACTTTATAAAATACTTCTCATTACCCCACCTACAGTCTCAATAACTGTTACTAGCCACCCTAACTTTATAAAATACTTCTCATTACCCCACCTACAGTCTCAATAACTGTTACTAGCCACCCTAACTTTATAAAATACTTTCATTACCCACCTACAGTCTCAAAATTGTTACTAGCCACCCTAACTTTAAAAATACCTTCATTACCCACCATACAGTCTCAATAACTGTTACTAGCCACCCTAACTTTATAAATAACTTCTCATTCACCCCACTCCAACACTAGCCACCCTAACTTTATAAAATACTTCTCTATACCCACCTACCCTCTCAATAACTGTTACTAGCCACCTAACTTATAAATACTCTCCTACCCCACCTACAGTCTCAATAACGTTACTAGCCACCTAACTTTATAATAAATATCTCATTACCCCACCTACAGTCTCATAACTGTTACTAGCACCCCTAACTTTATAAAAACTTCTCATACTCCACCCCCTACAGTCTCAATAACGGTTAAGTCACCCCTAACTTTATAAATACTTCTCATTACCCCCTACAGTCTCAATAACTGTTACTAGCACCCTAACTTTATAAATACTTCTCATTACCCCACCTACAGTCTCAATAACTGTTACTAGTCACCCTAACTATTATAAATACTTCTCATTACCCCACCTACAGTCTCAATAACTGTTACTAGCACCTAACTTTATAAAATACTTCTCATTACCCACCTACAGTCTCAATAATGTTACTAGCCACCCTAACTTTATAATACTTCTCATTACCCCACCTACAGTCTCAATAATGTTACTAGACACCTTAACTTTATAAAATACTTCTCATTACCCCACCACTCAACGTTACTAGCCACCCTAACTTTATAAAATACTTCTCATTACCCCACCTACATCTCATAACTGTTACTAGCCACCTAACTTTATAAAATACTTCTCATTACCCCACCTACAGTCTCAAATAACTGTTCTAGCCCACCCTAACTTTATAAACTACTTATTCTCATTACCCCACTACAGTCTCAATACTGTTACTAGCACCCTAACTTTATAAAATACTTCTCATTAACCCCACCTAACAGTCTCAATAACTGTTATAGCCACCCAACTTAAAAAATACTTTTCATTAACCCACATACAGTTCAATAAACTTACTAGCCACCCTAACTATTATAAAACTTCTCATCTAACCACTACAGTCTCAATAACTGTTACTAGTCACCCTAACTATATAATCTTCTATTACCCCACACATAAGCTCCATACTGTTACTAGCACCCTAACTTTATAAAATACTTCTCATTAACCCAACTACAGTCTCAATAACTGTTACTAGTCACCTTCCCCATAAATCTTCTCATTACCCCCCTCCTACTCACTAATACTACACAATTTAAACCCATCTACACACCAATACCAAAACCCACGATTCTACAACACAAACAACACCTACAGTCTTAACCCCCCCCTCTCTCCCCACCCCCACATACCCCACACACACACCTTAAATTACACAACTAACAAAAAATAATACTTACACAACCCACATTACCACACAGTTCAAAGACTAGACCACACTAACTCTATAAAATACTTCTCATTACCCCACCTACAGTCTCAATAACGGTTACTAGCCACACCTAACTTATAAAATACTTATCTCATTACCCCACCTCAATCTCAATAACGGTGTACTAGCACACTAACTTATAAATACTTCTCATTACCCCACTACAGTCTCAATAACGGTTACTAGCCACACTAACTTTATAAAATACTTCTCATTACCCCACCTACAGTCTCAATAACGTTACTAGCCACCTAACTTATAAAATACTTCTCATTACCCCACCTACAGTCTCAATAAACGTTAATAGCCACCCTAACTTATAAAATACTTTCATTACCCCACCTACAGTCTCCAAACGTTACTAGCCACCTAACTTTATAAAATACTTCTCATTACCCCACCTACAGCTTCAATAACGCGTTACTAGCCCAACTCACTACTTTATAAAATACTTCTCATACCCCACCTACAGTCTATAAGTTACTAGCCACCTAACTTTTAAAATACTTTCATTACCCCACCTACAGTCTCTAAACTGTTACTAGCCACCAACTAACTTTATAAAATACTTCTCATTACCAACTACAGTCTTATCAACTGTTACTAGCCAACCAACTTTATAAATACTTCTCATTACCCCACCTACAGTCTCAATAACTGTTACTAGCACCTAACTTTATAAAATACTTCTCATTACCCCACCTACAGTTCACTACATGTTACTAGCCACCTAACTTAATAAATACTTCTCATACCCACCATACAGTCTCAATAACGTTACTAGTCACAACTTATAAAATACTTCTATACCCACCTACAGTCTCAATAACGTACTAGTCACCCTAACTTTATAAATACTTCTCATTACCCCCACCTACAGTCTCAATAATGTTACTAGCCACCCTAACTAAAAAAAACTTCTCATTACCCCACACACCGCTCTCAATAAATGTACTAGTCACCCTAACTTTATAAATACTTCTCATTACCCCACCTACAGTCTCAATAACTGTATAGTCACCCTAACTATATAAATCTTCCTCATTATCCCCCACCTACAGTCTCAATAACTGTTACTAGCCACCCTAACATATAAAAATATCTCATTACCCCACAACAGTCTCAAAATGTTACTGTCACCACTAACTTTATAAAATACTTCTCATTATCCCACCTACAGTCTCAATAACTGTACTAGTCACCCTAACTTTATAAAATACTTTCATACCCCACCACAGTCTCAATAACTGTTAATAGTCCCCTAACATTATAAATCTTCTATTACCCCACTACAGTCTCAATAACTGTTACTAGTCACCCTAACTTATAAAATACTTTCATTACCCCCACTACAGTCTCAATAACTGTTACTAGTCACCCAACTTTATAAAAATACTTCTCATTACCCCACCAACAGTCTCAATAACTGTTACTAGTACCACCTAACTATATAAAATACTTCTCAATATCCCCACCTACAGTCTCAATAACTGTTACTAGCCACCTAACTTATAAAATACTTCTCTTACCCACACCACAGTCTCAAAACTTTACTAGCATCCACTAACTTATAAAATACTTCTACTACCCACCTACAGTCTCAATAACGAGTTACTAGTCACCCTAACTTTATAAAATACTTTCATTACCCCACAAGTCTCAATAACGGTACTAGCACCCAACTTATAAAATACTTCTCATTACCCCACCTACAGTCTCAATAACTGTTACTAGTCACCCCTAACTATATAAAATCTTCTCATTACCCCACCTACAGTCTCAATAACTGTTACTAGTCACCCTAACTTATAAAATACTTCTCATTACCCCACACTACAGTCTCAATAACTGTTACTAGCACCCTAACTATATAAACTTCTCATTTCCCACCTACAGTCTCAATAAACTGTTAATAGCCACCTAACCTATAAAAATACTCTCATTACCCCACCTACAGTCTCAATAAGTTACTAGCACCCTAACTTTATAAAAATACTTCTCATTACCCACCTACAGTCTCAATAACTGTTACTAGTCACCCTAACTTTATAAAATACTTCTCATTACCCCACCTACAGTCTCAATAACTGTTACTAGTCACCCTAACTTTATAAAATACTTCTCATTACCCACACCTACAGTCTCAATAACTGTTACTAGCACCCCCTAACTTATAAAATAATTCTCATTACCCACCTACAGTCTCAATAACTGTTACTAGCACCCTAACTTATAAACTCTTCATTACCCACCTACAGTCTCAATAACTTACAGCACACCTAACTTATAAAATACTTCTCATTACCCCACCTACAGTCTCAATAACTGTTAATAGTCACCCTAACTTTATAAAATACTTTCATTACCCCACCTACAGTCTCAATAACTGTTACTAGCCACCCTAACTATATAAAATACTTCTCATTACCCCACCTACAGTCTCAATAACTGTTACTAGCCACCCTAACTTTATAAAATACTTCTCATTACCCCACCTACAGTCTCAATAACTGTTACTAGTCACCCCAACTTTATAAAATACTTTCATTACCCACCTACAGTCTCTAACGGTTACTAGTACCCTAACTTATAAAATACTTCTCATTACCCAACCTACAGTCTCAATAACTGTACTAGTCACCCTAACTATTAAAAAACTTCTCATTACCCCACCTACAGTCTCAATAACTGTTACTAGTCACCCTAACTATATAAAAATACTTTCATACCCCTACAGTCTCAATACTGTTACTAGCCACCCTAACTATATAAAGCATTTTATATAGTTAGGGTGACTAGTAACAGTTATTGAGACTGTTGGTGGGGTAATGAGAAGTATTTTATAAAGTTAGGGTGACTAGTAACAGTTATTGAGACTGTAGGTGGGGTAATGAGAAGTATTTTATAAAGTTAGGGTGACTAGTAACAGTTATTGAGACTGTAGGTGGGGTAATGAGAAGTATTTTATAAAGTTAGGGTGACTAGTAACAGTTATTGAGACTGTAGGTGGGGTAATG
>CM033476.1:104560815-104605022 GCA_019447015.1 Hymenochirus boettgeri | reverse complement strand
AATAACTGTTACTAGTCACCCTAACTATATAAAATACTTCTCATTACTCCACCTACAGTCTCAATAACTGTTACTAGCCACCCTAACTTTATAAAATACTTCTCATTACCCCACCTACAGTATCAATAACGGTTACTAGTCACCCTAACTTTATAAAATACTTCTCATTACCCCACCTACAGTCTGAATAACAGTTACTTGGCACCCAAACTTTACACAATAGTTATCTCACTGTCTCACTGCCCCACCTACAGTCTCTATAACAGTTACTAGTCACCCCGACTTTACAAAGTAGTTACCTCATTAACCCACCTACAGTCTGAATAACTGTTCATCCGCTATCAGTGTACTCAGTAACTAGAAAATACAGCAAATTTCCAAATCATCTTATCAGTTGTTATTTTTAGCAGTATTGTCATATATTGTTACAGTAGCCCTAGTAAAGCCATAGATTACAGACGGTAACATAGACAAACATGAATGACATTCCTTGTACCTAGTGGGTTAGAAATAAAATACACATACAGTAAGCTAAATGACATTCACTGCCTGCAAGTTAATAGATCTCCTAGACTGTGTCTACTTGAAGGTTTATTAAATACAGCAATGGAAACTGTAGGACAGGAAGTTTGGTCCCCTGGACACCTTGTCCTACCTGCATTTTACAGACTTACAGATTTGGGGAAATAGTTTAGAGCAACCAAAACCGCCTGGAGATACCCCCCTACAGTCTCATAACTGTTACTAGCCCATAACTATATAATAACTTCTCATTACCACCTACAGTCTCAATAACTGATACTAGCCACCCTAACTTTATAAAATACTTCTCATTACCCCACCTACAGTCTCAATACTGTTACTATCCACCTCTAACTTTATAAATAACTATCTCAACTTAACCCACCCTACATACTCAATACTGTCTCTAGCCCACCCTAACTATTAAAAATACTTCTTCATACCCCACCTACAGTCTCAATAAACTGTTACTCTAGCCACCCTAACTTTATAAAATACTCTTCTCATTACCCACCTACAGTCTCAATAACTGTTACTAGCCACCCTAACTTATAAAATACTTCTCATTCCCCACCTACAGGTCAATAACTGTTACTAGCCCCCTAACTTTATAAAATACTTCTCATTACCCACCTAACAGTCTCATAACGGTTACTAGCCACCCAACTATAAAAATACTTCTCATTACCCCACCTACAGTCTCAATAACTGTTATCTAGCCACCCTAACCTTTATAAAATACTTCTCATTACCACCCTACAGTCTCAATAACTGTTACTAGTCTAAACAACCAAACTTATAATAAATACTTCTCATTACCCCACCACCTACAGCTCAATACGGTTACTAGCCAACTAACTTTTAAAAATACTTCTCATTACCCCACCTACATCTCAATAAACTGTTACTAAGCCCACCCTACACTTTATAAATACTTCGCATTAACCCAACTACAGTCTCAATAACTGTTACTAGCCCACCCTAACTTTATAAAATACTTCTCATTACCCCACCTACATCTCAATACGTTACTACACCCTACTTTTAAATACTTATTCCATTACCACCCCACCTACAGTCCCAATAACTGTTACTAAGCCACCCTAACTTTATAAAATACTTTCTTACCCCACCTACAGTCTCAAAACTGTTACTAGCCACCTAACTTTATAAAATATCTCTTCTCATTACCACCACCTACAGTCTCAATAACTGTTTCTGTCAGCCACCCTACTTTATAAAATACTTCTCATTACACCACCCCACTACAGTCTCAATAACTGTTACTAGCCACCCTAACTTTATAAAATACTTCTCATTACCCCCTACAGTCTCAATAACTGTTACTAGCCACCCTAACTTTATAAAATACTTCTCATTACCCCACCTACAGTCTCAATAACTGTTACTAGCCACCCTAACTTTATAAAATACTTCTCATTACCCCACCTACACACTAGCCACCCTAACTTTATAAAATACTTCTCATTACCACCAACCCCATACAGTCTCACAAACTGTTACTAGTCACCACTAAACTTTATAATAACTTCTCATTACACCCACTACAGTTCTCAAATACTGTTACTAGCCACCCTAACTTATATAATACTTCTCATTACCCACCTACAGTCTCAATAACTGTTACTAGTCCCCTAACTTTATAAAATACTTCTCATTACCCCACCTACAGTCTCAATAACTGTTACTAGCCACCCTAACTTATAAAATAATTCTCATTCCCTACCCCCTACAGTCTCAATAACTGTTACTACGCACCCTAACTTTATAAAATACTTCTCATTACCACCACCTACAGTCTCAATAACTGTTACTAGCCACCCTAACTTTATAAAATACTTCTCTTACCCCACCTACAGTCTCAATAACTGTGTACTAGCCACCCTAACTTTAAAATACTTCTCATTTACCCACCACTACAGTCTCAATAACTGTACTAGCACCCTAACTTTATAAAATACTTCTCATTACCACCACTACAGTCTCAATAACTGTTACTAGTCACCCTAACTTTATAAAATACTTCTCATTACCCCACCTACAGTCTCAATACTGTTACTAGCCACCCTAACTTTATAAATACTTTCATTACCCACCTACAGACTCTCAATTAACTGTCTAGCCACCCTAACTATATAAATACTTCTCATACCCCACTACAGTCTCAATAACTGTTACTAGCCACCTAACTTTAATAAAATACTTCTCATTTACCACCCCACCTACATCTCATAACTGTTACTAGCCACCCTAACTTTAAAATACTTCTCATTACCCCATACCCAACCACTACGTCTCAATAACTGTTACTAGCCACCCTAACTTTATAAAATACTTTCATTACCCCACCTACAGCTCTCATAACTGTTACTAGCCACCCTAACTATATAAAATACTTCTCATTACCACCACCTACAGTCTCAATAACTTTACTAGCCACCCTAACTTTATAAAATACTTTCATTACCCCACCTAACTCAATAACTGTTACTAGCCACCCTAACTTATAAAATACTTCTCATTACCCCCCTCACTCTCAATAACTGTTACTAGCCACACTAAACTTTTAAAATACTTCTCATTACCCCACCTACACTCTCATTAACTGTTACTACTACCACCTAACTATAAAATACGTCTCATTACCCACCTACAGTCTCAATAACTGTTCTAGCCACCCTAACTTTATAAAATACTTTTCATTACCCCACCTAGTCTCAATAACTGTTACTAGCCACCCTAAACTTTATAAAATACTTCTCATACACCACCTAACACTACTCAATACACTGTTATTTTACTAGCCACCCTAACTTTATAAAATACTTCTCATTACCCCACCTACAGTCTCAATCTTGTTACTAGCCACCCTAACTTTATAAAATACTTCTCATTACCCACCTACAGTCTCATATAACTGTTACTAGCCACCTAACTTATAAATACTTCTCATTCCCCACCTACAGTCTCAATAACTGTTACTAGCCCCCTAACTTATAAAATACTTCTCATTACCACCCCCCTACACCCTAGCCACCCTAACTTTATAATACTTCTCATTACCTACCCACCGCCTCTCTAAACTGTTACTAGCACCCCTAACTTTATAAAATACTTCTCATTACCACCCCACCTACAGTCTCATAACGGTTACTAGCCACACTAACTTATAAAATACTTCTCATTACCCCACTACAGTCTCAATAACTGTTACTAGCCACCCTAACTTTTAAAATACTTTCATTACCACCTACAGTCTCAATAACGTTACTAGCACCCTAAACTTTATAAATACTTCTACATTACCCCACCTACAGTCTCAATAACTGTTACTAGCACCCTAACTTTATAAATACTTTCTCATTACCCACCTACAGTCTCTACTGTTACTAGCACCCTAACTAAATAAAATACTTCTCATTACCCCCCCTACAGTCTCAATAACTGTACTAGTCCACCCTAACTTTATAAAATACTTCCATTACACCACCACCTACAGTCTCAATACTGTTACTAGCCCCCTAACTTTATAAAATACTTCTCATACCCCACCTAACAGTCTCAATAACTTGTTACTAGCCACCTAACTTTATAAAATACTTCTCATTACCCCCACCTACAGTCTCAATAACGGTTACTAGCCACACTAACTTTATAAATACTTCTCATTACCCCAACCTATCTCAATAACTGTACTAGTCACCTAACTTTATAAAATACTTCTCATTACCCCACCTACATTCTCAATAACGGTTACTAGCCACCTAACTTTATAAAATACTTCCATTACCCCCCTACAGTCTCAATAACGGTTACAGCCCACTAACTTTATAAAATACTTCCATTACCCCACCTAGTCTCAATAACTGTTACTAGTCCATCTAACTTTAATAAAATACTTCTCATTACCACCACCTACAGTCTCAATAATGTTACTAGTCACCTAACTTAATAAATACTTCTCATTACCCCCTACAGTCAATAACTGTTACTAGCCACCCTAACTTTATAAATACTTCTCATACCCCACCTACAGTCTCAATCAATAACGTTTACTAGTCCACCTACTTTATAAAATACTTCTCATTACCCCCCTACATCTCAATAACGTTACTAGCCACCTAACTTTAATAAATACTTCTCATTACCCCACCTACAGTCTCATAACTGTTACTAGCCACACTAACTTTAAAATACTTCTCATTACACCCTACCCTACAGTCTCAATAACGGTTACTAGCCCCTAACTTTATAAATACTTCTATTCATACCACCTAACAGTCTAATAACGTTACAGTCCACCTAACTTTAAAAATACTTCTCATTACCACCACCTAACATACAGTCTCAATAACTGTTACTAGTCACACACTTTAATAAAATACTTCTCATTAACCCACCTACAGTCTCATAACGGTTACTAGTCCCACTAACTTTATAAAATACTTCTCATTACCCCACTACAGTCTCAATAACGGTTATAGCCACTAACTTATAAAATACTTCTCATTACCCCACCTACAGTCTCAATAACGGTTACTAGTCCACCTAACTTATAAAATACTTTCTCATTACCCCACCTACAGTCTCAATAACTGTTACTAGCCACCTAACTTATAAAAATACTTCTCATTACCCCAACTACAGTCTCTAACTGTTACTCACCAACCTAACTTATTAAAATACTTCATTACCCCCACTACACTCTAAAACTGTTACTAGCCACCCTACTTATAAAATACTTCTCATTACCCCACCTACAGTCTCATAACGGTTACTAGCCCCCTAACTTTATAAAATCTCTCATTACCCCACCTACAGTTTCAATACTGTTACTAGCCACCCTAACTTTATAAAATACTTCTCATTACCCACCTACAGTCTCAATAACGGTTACAGTCACCCAACTATATAAATTCTCTCATTCCCCACTACAGTCTCAATAACTGTTACTAGCCACTAACTTTTATAAATACTTCTCATTACCCACCTACAGTCTCAATAACGGTTACTAGCCACCTAACTTTTAAAATACTTCTCATACCCCACCTACAGTCTCAATAACGGTTACTAGCCACACTAACTTTATAAAATACTTCTCATTACCCCACCTACAGTCTCAATAACGGTTACTAGCCACACTAACTTTATAAAATACTTCTCATTACCCCACCTACAGTCTCAATAACGGTTACTAGCCAATCTAACTTTATAAAATACTTCTCATTACCCCACCTACAGTCTCTAACGGTTACTAGCCAACTAACTTTATAAAATACTTCTCATTACCCCACCTACAGTCTCTAACTGTTACTAGCCAACCTAACTTTATAAAATACTTCTCATTACCCCTACCACAGTCTCTAACGTCTAGCCACTAACTTTATAAAATACTTACTTACCTACCCCACCTACAGTCTCTAAAATAAACTGTTACTAGCCACCCTACACTTTATAAATACTTCTCATTACCCCCCACCACAGTCTCAATCACTGTACTAGTCACCCTAACTTTATAAAATACTTCTCATTACCCCACCTACAGTGTCAATAACTTTCTAGCCACCCAACTTTAAAATAAACTTCTCATTACTCCCCTACAGTCTCAATAACGGTTACTAGTCACCCTAACTTTATAAAATACTTCTCATTACCCACCTACAGTCTCAATAACTGGTTACTAGTCACCCTAACTTTATAAAATACTTCTCATTACCCCACCTACAGTCTCAATAATGTTACTAGTCACCCTAACTATATAAAATCTTCTCATTACCCCACCTACCGTCTCAATAACTGTTACTAGTCACCCTAACTATAAAATACTTCTCATTACCCCACCTACAGTCTCAATAACTGTACTAGTCACCCTAAACTATATACTTCTTCTCATTCCCCACCTACAGTCTCAATAACTGTTACTAGTCACCCCAACCATATAAAATACTTCTCATTCCACCCACTACAGTTCTCAATACTGTTACTAGTCACCCTAACTTTATAAAATATACTTCTCATTATCCACCTACAGTCTCAATAACTGTTACTAGTCACCCTAACTTTATAAAATACTTCTCATTACCCCACCACAGTCTCAATAACTGTTACTAGTCCCCAACTATATAAAATGTTCTCATTTCCCCACCTACAGTCTCAATAACTGTTACTAGTCCACCCTAACTATATAAATCTTCTCATTCCCACCTACAGTCTCAATAATGTTACAGTCCACCCTAACTTATAAAATACTTCTCTTATACCCCACCTACAGTCTCAATAACTGTTATAGTCACCCTAACTTTATAAAATACTTCTCATTACCCCACCATACAGTCTCAATAACGTTACTAGTCACCCTAACTTATAAAATCTTCTATTCCCCCCTACAGTCCAATAACAGTTACGTCCAACCTAACTTTATAAAATACTTCTCTTACACCACCTACAGTCTCAATAATTGTTACTAGCCATCCTAACTTTATAAATACTTCTCATTACCCCACTACATACTTAGCCCCAACTTTAAAAATACTTAACATTACCCCCCTACACTCTAAATAACTGTTACTAGCCACCTAACTTTATAAAATCTTCTCATTACCCCCACCTACAGTCTCAATAACTGTTACTAGCCACCCTAACTTATAAAATACTTCTCATTACCCCACCTACAGTCTCAATAACTGTTACTAGCCACCCTAACTTTATAAAATACTTTCATTACTCCACCTACAGTCTCAATAACGGTTACTAGTCCACCCTAACTTTATAAAATACTTCTCATTACCCCACCTACAGTCTCAATAAACTTACTAGTCACCCTAACTTTTAAAATACTTCTCATTACCCCACCTACAGTCTCAATAACTGTTACTAGTCACCCTAATATATAAAATACTTCTCATTACCCCCTACAGTCTCATAACTGTTACTAGCCACCCTAATATATAAATATTCTCATTACCCCACCTACAGTCTCAATAACTGGTTACTAGCCACCCTAAAATATAAAATACTTTCCATTATACCCCACCTACAGTCTCAATAACTGTTACTAGTCCACCCTAACTATATAAAATACTTCTCATTACCCCCCTACAGTATCAATAACTGTTACTAGCCACCCTAACTTTTAAAATACTTTTCATTACTCCACCTACAGTCTCTAACGGTTACTAGTCACCCTAACTTTATAAAATACTTCTCATTACCCCCACCTGCAGTCTCAATAACTGGTACTAGTCACCCTAACTTTATAAATACTTCTCATTACCACCACCCAGTCTCAATAACTGTTACTAGTCACCCTAACTATATAAATACTTCTCATTACCCCACCTACAGTCTCAATAACTGTTACTAGCCACCCTAACTATATAAAATACTTCTCATTACCCCACCTACAGTCTCAATAACTGTTACTAGCCACCCTAACTATAAAATACTTCTCATTACCCCACCTACAGTCTCAATAACTGTTACTAGTCACCCTAACTATATAAATACTTTCATTACTCCACCTACAGTCTCAATAACTGTTACTAGCCACCCTAACTTTATAAAATACTTCTCATTACCCCACCTACAGTATCAATAACGGTTACTAGTCACCCTAACTTTATAAAATACTTCTCATTACCCCACCTACAGTCTGAATAACAGTTACTTGGCACCCAAACTTTACACAATAGTTACTCACTGTCTCACTGCCCCACTACAGTCTCTATAAACAGTTACTAGTCACCCCGACTTTACAAAGTAGTTACCTCATTAACCCACCTACAGTCTGAATAACTGTTCTATCCGCTATCAGTGTACTCAGTAACTAGAAAATACAGCAAATTTCCAAATCATCTTATCAGTTGTTATTTTTAGCAGTATTGTCATATATTGTTACAGTAGCCCTAGTAAAGCCATAGATTACAGACGGTAACATAGACAACATGAATGACATTCCTTGTACCTAGTGGGTTAGAAATAAAATACACATACAGTAAGCTAAATGACATTCACTGCCTGCAAGTTAATAGATCTCCTAGACTGTGTCTACTTGAAGGTTTATTAAATACAGCAATGGAAACTGTAGGACAGGAAGTTTGGTCCCCTGGACACCTTGTCCTACCTGCATTTTACAGACTTACAGATTTGGGGAAATAGTTTAGAGCAACCAAAACCGCCTGGAGAGGCTGGGTCAGTACCACAGCACCAGAAGGAACTGCCTCACCGTGGGACATGCCCAGCATAAAGAATGAACTGTAGAAATGTGCTGGAGGCTGTCACTGTTCTCAGGAAGCCACCATTCCACTCCACCTCTCACTCTCTGTCTTCCATGCATGTTTTACTGTCTAGTGGACGCATTCTCTCTCTTTAGGGGAGCCATCTTTCTGTTTTTTAAATTACAATCCTCTCTTTTAAGGATTGGAAAAAGTTTAATGCAAAATAAAAACAAATCAATCGCTGTGATGTGAAGTTCTTTTTGGCTGTTACCTGAATGGTTTATATCTCTTTTTAATCAGTCTGTGGTGTCTGCCAACTTTAATCCTTACAGCCCTGAGTCCTGGGTTCGATTCATCCCAAGGAAATGTTCTCCTATTTTCAGTCAGTTTTCCCTGGTTGCTCCGGGTTTCCTCCCCCTCCAGTTTTTTGACTGCAGGTTATTCAGTTTAAGGTTTGAAACGACATGGAGCACAAGATAAAGCATTGCCAAAGGCTGGGTACATACGGGCAGATTTTACGGCCTAATCGACTGATACTTCCGTGTATCGGTCGATTGGGACGAAAAATCTGTGCCGCTGTTGGCCGCACAAACTGTCAGCCCCGGCCACTATTGCCGCGACCGACAGACATTTGCCCCGACATTTGTGCTCGGTAGGGGCAAATAGTCCCCTCATGTGTACCCAGCTTACGGAGCCTCCCTGATAAGAAATCAGATAGCCGATACCTTATCTTGCACATTGAGATTGATGAAGGGTTATCTTTCCATGTATATCCTCCTTTAATCCTACCATAGAATGGAGTCAAGTTAGAAAAAGAACAAAAGAAAAAGGAGAAGGAATGAGAGTCAGAAAGCATCATATTCCCATGTGCAGTTACAATCTGTCACGTAGACTGGGAAACATTCGTATATAGGACATGTAAATCTCGGTCCCGCGCTCACATAAAACACAATAAAATATAAATGTATGGACACAAACGAATTCTGCAATATTCTGTATTAAATTCACTATAAGAAACTAAAATCCCCTAAAACCCAAAGTTCCCACTATATATAAAAAGTCTTAGTACCCAGATAAAATGAAGCTCCAATATGGTCTAAATAGGAGGAAATGAATCTCCACAATGTGAGTAGTGACAACTAAAAACAAATTAGATGGAAGCAATCCATGTCCGTAAGGCGCCAGGACCAAGGGGTAGATTGAGATTAGAAGGCCGCGAGATACGCTGGAGTGGCAAGATCTCATGTGTGTTTTTATTGCTACCATTCCAATACGGATCATCAATATATGGATTGTTGTTATTATTGAACATTACCGGCTCTTCCCGCTAATTGATAAATGGATTGCTTCCATCTGATTTGTTTGTAGTTCTCTACTCACAGAGAGGAGATACAGATTAAATCACTGGGTCCTACTATTCAGGCCATATCATTATTTTATCTGGGTACTAACAGGGAGATTCAATAAAAGTTCTTATTTAAAATGGTGCTAATTTTGCCCCAACCAATCAGATCTTATTTAATATTTGTAAGCTTACATCTGATTGGTTGGGGCAAAATTAGCACCATTTTAAACGATAAGAACTTTTATTGAATAACCCTGTAAGACTTTTTACATATGGTGGGAACTGTGGGTTTTAGGTGATTTTATTTTATTATAGTAAATTTAATACAGTATATCGCAATATTAATTTGTTTTTGTGTCTATATATTTATATTTTACTGTGTTTTATGTGAGCGCAGGACCGAGATTTATATGAATTGTGTTGCATTAAAGAGAGATTTTCCCTTATCCTCATAGGTCCGAGCAGCTGCTTTTATTACTGTCTATTCATTTTTAGTATCCCGATATAGCACTGTAGTCTGGGTATATATTAATATATAGGTATTTATAAAACAATTGGCTTGATAAAGACTTGGGATAAGAGGCTGAAATGTCACCTACATGTAAAATATCCAAATAAAGGCAACTTTTTCGCAAAATCCCTTTGAGTGCACTGGATTTCATGGATGTTTGTAGGTACTTATATATAGGAAAGGGAATGCAGATCATACCTTAGAGAACTCTACACGTTAAATGGCATGTCCACCCCAACAAACCCAGGAACTGTAATACCTGCTGCCTCTGATGGCTCTTCCAAATGGACCTGTCCAGTCATTGATGTGATGTCATGACTATAGGAGATTCCTCCACCAAGCCTGGGCTGCTCTCTGATCTTTTGCTACACTCAGTGGAGCCAGGAGATCCTTTATTCATAGTGTGGCAGACTCCTGCTATGCCATCACACTTACGTCGGCTATCCAAGCCTCCTCCTCCTCTGCTGCTGTGCAAGCTTGTAATGCTGCCAGAGGAGGGAAGACACTATCAGAAGAGGGACCAGCAGAGAGTGTGTGTGGGAATGCTGGTATTACAATCTAAAAGTTTTGTGGTAACTGTGAATGGTGAACATGCCCTTTAAATCTGCACTATACTATGTTTCCTCTTATTCTGAAACTCTCGTACACACATACATCTCCTCTCCTAAAATAGAACAAATTCAACATTTAAGTATTTCAAAAAATCATTCAAAATGTGTAAACCACCAAAGACGCTAATACCATTGCCATTCAGATGCCATGGGCGCTTACATGGATAGTAATTCCTAACTGATTTCAGGTTAAGACAGTTTGAGAAACCAAATAAACATTTCTCTAGGCCTTTAAGACCTTTAGACCTCTCCTTAAGATATATAGCTGTCTTGTCTTTTAACCCTTTTTCCTGGATAAACATCCACACTCTGCAATCAATCAAAATGCCTGCAGATTGTGTTTTATTATCCCCCTATGGGGGCCTTGTTAGCTTGATGTCCAGCCCAGTCCCTACACAGTCCACATGTGTCACCTGGACTGCATATTGATTATCATGGGGATGTTCAGCCACCTGTGTTCCTATAAATCTAATAGCAGTAAATCAGTTGAACTAGTGTTAGTAATGGAGTTTGGTAATGACCAGTCATTGGTAATGATTATGGTTACAGTCAAATTAGATGATAAAACACTATAGGTGGTTGGATTGGATGGAGGCAGCCATGTCCAACCAAGCAATAGGAAAACACAGGGAAGTGAGCATGGATTTCAAGTATAAGAGGGAGGAAATAGGTAAAATGTAGGTAAGAACGCAGAAGCAAAGGTTCAGCAGGAAGTAAGCTAGAGGTTGGTGGGAAGGAGAGGTAAGTAGGAGGTTGGTGGGAAGGAGAGGTAAGTAGGAGGTTGGTGGGAAGGAGAGGTAAGTAGGAGGTTAGAGGTAGGTGAGGAGAGGTGAGGTAAGTAATAGAACATATCATGTCGGGGATTAGGAGGTAGGACCATCTAGGCCGCATTAACCAGTCGCTGTAAACAGGAATACCCGTCCTTCCACAGACATGGAACGCAGAACTGGATGCTAAAACGAGGCTCAGAAGGTTAAACTCCACCCACACCGTTCTGGGAGAGCGAGGCTTGTAACGCAAACAACACAAAAGCCCAGTGAAATCGAGGCTTGACACTCAATCCCAGCAGCCATAACGCACGCATCGCGCCCTCCCCCTCTGCACAGCTCCGCCCCGAGCAACCAGCCAGTCACTACGAGCTCCGGGGGGGTTACGTCAGTCTGAAGCCCCTCCCCTTCGACCCCGCTGTCGCTGCTGGTGACAGGAAGCTCAGCCTCGGTGTGACGCAGCCACCGGCCCCGGTGAAGGTGACCGATGACGATTCTGCCCAAGAAGAAACCGCCTCCCCCTTCGGACTCGGAGGGAAGCGGGGAACGAACCGTGTCCGGTGGGTCTGACCCCCACTCTCGCTCTGGGGCCCGGTCTCGCTCCTCCCCGCCCCCGCGTTGGGCCTATCCCGGCAACCCCGCACCCCCCGAACGGCACCAGACCGGGGCCCAGCGCCCGCAACAATCCTCATCCCCGCCCGGCACCGGTGTAGCAGGAGGAGTTGGTGGCGGCTCCCTGGGAGACGGAGGCCTCGGGCCCTGTTGTTGTTGTAACGGGGCGGGGAGTGGGGGGAGTTGTTCGGGTCCCGGACACAGCAAGAGGAGGAGACAGGGGGGCAGCGCTGGGGGCCCCGGGAACAACAGTCCGGACAGGGAGGAGGGAGCCGGGAATAACAGTGAAGATGAGTACGAGACCGCGGCCCGAATACCGACAATTGACCCTGACACGGCTGAGCAGGTGAGATGGGAACTTCATAGGGCCCCTCATATCCCTCGTAGGGCCCTTCATACCCAGGGATTCCTACCTCGTAGGGCCCCTATTAAGACCACACACATAAATATAAAGTGCACATAGTGAAAGCTTAAAAACAAAACCCAATCCTCATATGGGAGAGAGGACACGCTGCGCTGGAGAGATCCAGAGATAAATCAAAGTCCTTAAAGGGCATGTCCGCCCCCAAAACTATAAGCCCCCCACTACTGGCCCCAATGTGTAGTGCAATAAAATCCTTACCTTACGTCCCAGCTCCAAATGGTTCTCCTGTAATCCCCCCCCCCCCAAGTCCCTAAAACCGCCCCCCAGGAGGGTAGCAGAGCCCATAGAGGACTCTGCCTCCTGTCTCCCCTCCGGGAGAAATGTGCCATGCGCAGTGCAGCCCTTCTCCCCCTCCCTCTCCCACCCGCTCTGGTCTCCCTCCCACTAGCATAAATCCCTTCATGTATATAATAGTAAATGTGCCCCCAACCGCTATAATAATTTTCTTAGAAAGTCCACAAATAGTTACTTACCATGCCTTGCTCCTTCGCCGCACTGAGAAGCCGGCAGCCACGTCGCATCTGTCGGTCCCGTCCCCTACTTGCATTTCAGTGCAAGCAGAAGGCCGTGGCAGTGCGGCGAAGGAGCAAGGCACAGTAAGTAACTATCTGTGGACTTTCTAAGAAAATTATTATAGCGGTTGGGGCTGGGGGCACATTTACTATTATATACTAAAAATGTAAATTAAGGGTGGACATACCCTTTAAATCCTTTGTTAGTACTCTCATTAGCTTGTATTATAGCCAGTCACATTTAATGTCAATGTTGACCAGGACCAATAGTCTCAAACACACCCAGATGTCTAGTGGGAGGCCCCTCCTGTTCACAACCCCAAACTCAGTTCGTGGACTCCACTAGGTAAAGCGAATCCCAAACTGCAGCCTATAGTTAATGAACCAGACTTACTCCTGTGTGCAACTTGCACCCTACCTTCACCCGTCCTTTGCCTCAATGACGCTGCCAAAGAAATCCTCTGTGATTAGAGTTGGGACATATTTTTGTGTCCCACACCATCCAGTATCAATATGCTAAAGTTCCTACGCACGTTTCGCCCCGCCCACTCAGTGCTTTGTCAGGGCTCGAGTAAATTCTGGGGCTCATTAAATAGTGTCACCTGGTTATATAATAGTCAATTCAGGGCGTTCAGTAAATATGGTCACGTGATGGTAATATAATACTAGTAAATTCTAGGGGTTCCATATATAGTTTGTAGGTAAGGCAATAAGCCCCACCCCCAACCCTAGATGCTATGTGTTAAACCGCTATATCAGACTCTAAACGTACTTACGGCACTCGCCCTCATTCCCTCGGCTCCCTCTGCTGCTCTTTCGCACAAAAGCAGCAGATCAGACGCGGATGTCGGTCCGGCCCTAGAAGCAGCAGAAAAGGTCATGAACAAGGCAGCGTAAGTACATTTAGGGTCTGATTTAGGAATATTAATCAAAGCATTTAGGGTTGGGGGGGGGGGATTGCCTTACCTTATGCAATTTTTGTTTTCAGGATGGAGATACCCATTAATGGGCTAGAACTTGTTTGGGCACTATAGTTACCCTTGAAGCTACCAAAGTTGAGCTTAAATTGATTAAAAAAGCTCATAGAGATCAATAGTCACTAGTTAGGCCCTATTTTGTAGTGACTGTGTGACATGTTGCTTAATGCAGAGACCAAATATAAGACCGGAAGAGTTCAAAGTTCACACAGCTTTTCCAAATGTGGCTGTGTGGACAACACTGCACCTGTTACATAGATTTAGAAGCCATATCTAGGGAATTCAGCATGGGACTAGCCAGTTAAAGTCCCTAAAACACGGGAGTGTCTCACTATAAATAAATTGTTTTGTAGTGCAAAATCGCGGTCACATCTAGAAGTATGCCTGTTAATCTTCATACACATGTGCGATTGCAGGCCTGACATGCAACGCGCAATGGACGTTTTGCCTGACTGAGTGCCCATACATTAAAAGATAGACGGATGAAATGGCCGTTCAGTACACTACCGTGTGGCGCAGGTCTGCCCTGTGATGGCATATATGCACAATGTCTTAAAGGGGATCTCCACTGGGAAAACCACTTTTTGCTATTCAGTTTTATTGAAGAACCGGTGGTAAAGGAGCTGTCTTACCTCCCTTTCAAAACGTTCAAGGAGCCTGGAATGAAGGTACGCTTCTTACCCGGTCTCGTGCTCCTCTGTCAGGTCCTGACTGAACGAACGGGGGGTCTGGTTATCTGTAAAATCTGCTGGTGTGTACGAACCTTTAAAAATAAAATTATCATGGCTGTACTGATTATAAACTGATCGTATATAAACTTCATTACTTCTGTCCCAGCCTTGCTGTGTATGCGTTTACTATATGTCATTTTTTATAGGTAGGATTATGGGTAAGGTTTACGATTACTTGCCGATTAGAGGAGAATTTTAATAAATGTGATTATCAGAACTGTACTGATTATACATTATTATATTGCTGTGTATTTAATGTGTCCTTTATATAGGGAGGGGAGAAAGCTTGTGGTTGTCTGTTTCACACGACCGACTCCCCTATAGGGAGACTACCATGGCAGAGGGAAATTTTAGGTCTTTCACGAACGACAGGGAGGCCAACCCTAAATTTAGGCGGGTGCACGTTCCTTAGGGAAAGACGCTACGCACACTGCCAATCCGATGGTATCGGGCTTAATCGCTATTGTGTGTACCTAGCTTCTGGTTCCTGATCCCCTGCTGATTGTAGGAGACTATTAATACATTTACTATCACCCGGAGTTTATAGATGTGACCGTTCGTCCGATTTGATTAGATATTTGTCTATCTAATGCTGGCAGACATTAGATAGATTTGTCTAATCTATCTAATGTCTGAAGACTGCATTTTACAAGCTGCGGTTCTTAACTTGAGATTTTCCTATCTGGCCTATTCATTTTGTGATTGCAAAAAAGAATGAGCTAGATGGTTCTTTAGATAGCTATACACATGCCGATGGTTTTCCAATTGGATTAATGGTTGACGTAAACAATTGTAAATCCGCTCAGGAGAACCTATCATACGCTACAGATTTTCCATAGTTTTCAGTTCTAAAATTCTAAAAAAGTGGCCCCAGTACGGAACCCTGAGGGGCCCCACTTAGAACTTTAGCCCACATAGATGTATTTCTCATTTATACCCTTCATATTATTACAGTCCCCGCTATAAGGACTAGGATTCTCTATAGTGTATACAGAGTGAATATTCCTCATTTATACCCTTCATATTATTACAGTCCCCGCTATAAGGACTAGGATTCTCTATAGTGTATACAGAGTGAATATTCCTCATTTATTCCCTTCATATTATTACAGTCCCCGCTATAAAGGACTAGGATTCTCTATAGTGTATACAGAGTGAATATTCCTCATTTATACCCTTCGTATTATTAAGTCCCGCTATAGGACTAGGATTTCTCTATAGTGTATACAGAGTGAATATCCCTCATTTATACCCTTTGTATTATACAGTCCCGCTATAAGGACTAGGATTCTCTATAGTGTATCAGAGTGAATATCCCATTTATACCCTTCATATTATTACAGTCCCCGCTATAAGGACTAGGATTCTCTATAGTGTATACAGAGTGGATATTCCTCATTTATACCCTTCGTATTATTATAGTCCCCGCTATAAGGACTAGGATTCTCTATAGTGTATACAGAGTGAATATCCTCATTTATACCCTTCGTATTATTACAGTCCCCGCTATAAGGACTAGGATTCTCATAGTGTATACAGAGTGAATATCCCTCTTTATACCTTCTATTATTACAGTCCCCGCTATAAGGACTAGGATTCTCTATAGTGTATACAGAGTGAATATCCTCATTTACCCTTCATATTATTACAGTCCCCGCTATTGAGGACTAGGATTCTATAGTGTATACAGAGTGGATATTCCCATATACACTTCATATATACGTTCCTGCTATAAGGACTAGGATTCTCTATAGTGTATACAGAGTGAATATTCCTCATTTATACCCTTATATTATTACAGTCCCCGCTATAAGGACTAGGATTCTCTATAGTGTATACAGAGTGATATTCCTCATTTATACCCTTCCTATTATTACAGTCCCGCTATAGGACTAGGATTCTCTATAGTGTATACAGAGTGAATATTCCTCATTTATACCCTTCATATTATTACAGTCCCGCCTATAAGGACTAGGATTCTCTATAGTGTATACAGAGTGAATATCTCATTATACCCTTCTATTAACAGTCCCCGCTATAAGGACTAGGAGTATCTATAGTGTATACAGAGTGAATATCCCTCATTTATACCCTTCATATTATTACAGTCCCCGCTATAAGGACTAGGATTCTCTATAGTGTATACAGAGTGAATATTCCTAATTTCTCCCCTTCATATTATTACAGTCCCTGCTATAAGGACTAGGATTCTCTATAGTGTATACAGAGTGAATATTCCTCATTTATACCCTTCATATTATTACAGTCCCCGCTATAAGGACTAGGATTCTCTATAGTGTATACAGAGTGAATATTCCTCATTTATACTCTTTATATTATTAAAGTCCCTACTAAAAGGACTAGGATTCTCTATTGTGAATATCAAGGGAAAAAATGGTTTAGCACATTAGCCTTTTCAGCATCCTCTATAACCTTATCAGCCCCATTGTTTAATGGTCCCACATTCTCGGTCCTCATCTTTTTACTATTGATATATTAAAAAAATATATTTTGGGGTTAAACTTGCTTTGTTCTGCTATCTGTATTTCATTTTCTATTTTAGCTAGTTTAATTGCTTTCTTGCACTCCTTATTACAGCTTTTATACTCCCTGTAAGCCTGTTCCCTCAGATTTTAAATTTTTTAAAGCCATTTCTCCCCCCCCCCCTTTTTTTTTTTACTTGGGCATTAAATCATTAGGTCTTTTTTGCCTCCTAATCCCTCTATCTACACCTGTGTAGTCCAATGTACCCCCCCATACCTATTTTAAAATCTTCTCCCCTCTAGCCATCTTCTCTCCTAAAACAGCTTTGCCATCATCATTGAGGTGCTTCAACCATGGCTTGACTTAATCATCAAAAATGTAAAAAGAGGGCAGAGGTGCACAGGATTTTATGCATCCCAACCCTGTCTGCAGTTTGTCCTGGTGGTGCTCAACAAGTAGGCAGATTCAGCACTCCCTGGAGAATGGGCCCTGCACAATGTCTTTTAGGAACTCTATCAATCAATTTCAGAGTGACTATCTTAAAGGGGAACTGTGGTCAAAAAATTACTTTAGGTATTGCTATCCTGGGATTTTTTGCAATTTATTGTAATTGTTTATTTTGCATCATTTTGAAGATATTTACATTTTTGTGTGTGATATGGCAGCAGCATCACCAGGTCCCCTGCACTTCCTGCTATGAAACCATGTCAGTCAATCTGCCCTGTGTCTTCTCCTCCCCTTTGCAGCCCCTCTGGTCCCTCCCATTCATGGACCCCATGGTCCCTCCAGTTTCATGCCCCCCTTGGCCCATTCTCTTACAGCCCCATGTGGCCCTGCCCACCCGCAGACGCCTAAGCCCCGCCCACCCACGGGTGCCTAAGCCCCACCCGCGGGTGCCTAACCCTCGTCCACTCGCAGTTGCCTAAGCCCCACCCACTCGCGGGTGCCGTGGGCCACTCAGACCCCCCCTACAGAAAACTCGGTGGAAACAGCCTTTTCAGGCAGAGTCTGAACTCTGACTGAAAAGGCTGTTTTCACATAGTGGTAGAGAAGGGCTGTAGATTCCCTTACCTACTCTGTCGGGACTTCACACAGCAGAGCGGAGGAGGGACTTCCTGTCTCCCTCACACACTAAGGGAGTCTGAGGATGTGCTTGCCGGCAGCACTGTGCAGGAGAAGCCTGAGGAATGTCACATGTCCGCCTCCCACCCATTAACTTTCTGGTCAGTCATTTCTGTTTATCTTGGGCTGTGGAGAACGTAGAGAGGTGGTTGATGGCTCGTTTTAAAGGTAGGAAACTGGCCTTTCATTTAACACAGTTCTACTTTAAGTGCCAAGATACAGGATCTTCAAGTGGTCCTTTCCTCCCCTTTCTTGATCCTCCAATTCTCCTAAGAAAATCTTCAAAAAGTAAAGATGATGGGGTATCCCTATGATCTTTGTGCTTCCCCTCTGGCCCTGTCTCAACATTATAGGGGTTTGATGCTCATTTCAGGGCCCAATTGTACAATTCTTACATATATTAACATAGGGGGTTTTAGTTACATAATCAATGCACATTCCAGGGCCCAGTTGTATAATTTGTATATATAGTAGCTTGGTTTTAGTTACATAACACACATTCCAGGGCTAAATTGTATCATTCATACATATAGTAACATAGCGGTTTTTAATTACATAATCAATGCACATTTCAGAGCCAATTTGTATCTGTTAGTGTATATATAGGAACAACAAAGGGGTTTTAATTACATGAGTATGTACATTCCAGGGTCCCATATAGTAACATTGTATCTGTACTAGTCAATATAGTAACAACATAGGGGGTTTAGTTACATGATCAAAGCACATTCCAGGGCCCATATAGTAAAGTATGCGACTATCTATGGAGAACCTTTATTGGCTATTTGTGTCTTAAACCCCCATTTACTGATGTACCCAGTGTTAAAGCGGCTTTAAGACACAAATAGTGTCAGTGTGCAAAAACAAGGTCGCAGAACTGCTGCAACCAATGGACTGAGCCGATTGTGGTCTTTAAGACTGTACCTTTAATGCCAGCTGTTAGCTGGCCATAAACATTCGGAATGGGTAAACCCCATTGGCTTGGTGCATTGCCTAAAGGTAGTATCTGTACTAGTCTATATGGTTATAACATAGGCTTCTTTTAGAGATGGTACACATGGATTCATAGCTGTCTGGTTGAAAATAACAGATTATTTAGCCCAATCGAGATATTGACTGTGTCAGTCAATTGGGCAAAATGATGGGTCATAATTTCTGACCCAATCACTGCCAGCCAATTTCTACTCATGTTTATTATCTTATTTAGCTAATAGAGTGTTACGGTACCCCTCATACTGAGAGATGGTGGATGGAGACCTTGTACTCTTATTATGAAACATTTTGTTTCAGCAGGAGCACTGGTTTGAGAAAGCTCTGCAGGAGAAGAAGGGATTTATTATCAAGCAGATGAAGGAAGATGGTGCCTGTCTGTTTCGAGCTGTTGGTAAGTCCCTTCGGGCTGCAGAAACCAAACCCTAAATAACAAAAAAAAAAAAAAAAACATTCTCTGGCACAAAACCAGAACCAAATTAGTGCGTTTTAACAAAATGGTGGCACTGATTGGAAACTTGTCTCTCTGCATTGGATCCTGAGCATTTAGACCAGATATGGTCAGTTTCCTTTTCCATATGTAAGAGTTTAGTGACAGGGAGACTGTTAATGCTGTGTGAGACCTACAGGGTGACGTTCTCTGAACACTCACAGTTTGAGTTTCCCAATGTTGTAGCTGCATCTTGCAATAAGAAGATGGTAATCCATAATGGGCGCAGTCAAACAACGGCTACTGCATTCTGTGTATTGTAGGGCTTTAATGAGTCTGCTCCATTGATCTCACTGGTTGCTGGTCATTCTGTGTACAGCTTGAGTTTCTAGACAAGTCCTGGAAGGAGTACCATGTTATTCTCAGGGTGATTGCTTTGGCTGTTGGTGAATGTGGGAAAGGGATCTATCCAGACATATAAAACAGGTATTGGCCACCTTATTAGGTTTCTAGGTAGCCAGTTCCATCAGTGCCATGAATAGGAACACTTAAAGGGCAACTGTGGTCTCCAAACAAGTTAGGTTAAATGAAAGCCTGCAGTATTTTCATTATAATGAGCCGACAATCACATCTCTGGCTTCAGCCTGTGAGAAATGATATAGAGGTGAATGTTTAAACTTCCTGCTTCCAGTAGGTTGAGTGACATCACCTGAACTCTGCTGGCCCCTCTGCTCCAGGGGAGAAGCATGCTCAGTAAAGACTTAATGATAGGAAAACGGGGGGGGGATGACAGTTGAGAAGGGGAGACAGGCTGGTCACATGGCTGAAAACAGGAAGAGTTCAAGCAGGAAGTAATATTGATGAACCTTTCCAGCAATAACTTCTCACAAATTTTATCTAGAGATGTGATTTAGGTTTTATTTTGAAGGTCCGATGGAAGGATTTTTATATAATTCTTACTAGTTTGGAAGAATTGGAGACCACAGTTACCCTTTAAACAAGGTTAGTTACAGTGTTCGAATTGTATTCACTAACTAGAATTGAGTGCCAGTAAGATGCTATTTAGTTTGCATCTGGGTATAATTAATTGCACGATAATTAGGGATATTTACTCATTGCCAAAGACAACCACATTGTCTCTACATCTTAGAGGAAATCAAAAATCTCATTCCTTTTGCTAGAGCATAATAATGATTCTGTTTAGTTAACTCTTTGTGCTCTAGTGGTGCATTTTCATTATTGGATAAACATATTTAGGTCTTTGGGTTGAGATTCTCGTGACCTTTTTTTTTTCTCTGAATGTTTTTGCAGCTGATCAGGTTTACGGTGACCAGGACATGCATGAGGTGGTCCGGAAGCACTGCATGGATTACTTGGTGAGTAGCATGACCGGCGTGGCCCCTACAACTTTCACACTCTGGTTCCCCATTTGTTCTCATTGTATGTGTGTATGTATAATTTTATAAAGCGCCACTTGGGTACGCAGTGCAGTACATTATAACAATACAGATTATACAGTATGTATGTATATGTTTATTTATATAGCGCCACTTGGGGACACAGCGCTGTACATTATAACAATACAGATTAACGTATGTATGTATATGTTTATTTATAGCGCCACTTGGGACCAGCGCTGTACATTAACAATACAGATTATACAGTATGTTGTATATTTTATTATATAGGCCACTTGGGACACAGCGCTGTACATTTAACAATACAGATTATACAGTATGTATGTATATGTTTATTTATATAGCGCCACTTGGGGACACAGCGCTGTACAATTATAACAATACAGATGTATTCAGTATGTATGTATATGTTTATTTATAGAGCTCACTTGGGGTACACAGCGCTGTACATTATAACAATACAGAGTATACAGTATGTATGTATATGTTTATTTATATAGCGCCACTTGGGGACACAGCGCTGTACTATTAACATACAGATTATACAGTATGTATGTATATGTTTGATTTATATAGTGCCACTTGGGACACAGCGCTGTACATTATAACAATACAGATATACATATGTATGTATTGTTTTATAGCGCCACTTGGGGACACAGCGCTAGATTATAACAATACAGATTATAACATTATGTGTATATGTTTATTTATATAGCGCCACTTGGGGACAAGCCCCCCCCCGGGCTTTGGTTAATAACACTTATACCAATACCAGATTAACAGTATGTATGTATATGTGTATTTATATAGCGCCACTTGGGTACACAGCGCTGTAACTATAACAATACAGATTATACAGTATGTATGTATATGTTTATTTATATAGCGCCACTTGGGGACACAGCGCTGTACATTATAACAATCAGATTATACAGTATGTATATGTTTATTTATATAGCCCCACTTGGGTACACAGCGCTGTACATTATAACAATACAGATTATACAGTATGTATGTATATGTTTATTTATAGCGCCACTTGGGGACACAGCGCTGTACATTATAACAATACAGATTATACAGTATGTATGTATATTTTTTTATTATAGCGCCACTTGGGTACACAGCGCTGTACATATAACAATACAGATATACAGTATGTATGTATATGTTTATTTATATAGTGCCACTTGGGTACACAGTGCTGTACATTATACCAATACAGATTATACAGTATGTATGTATATGTTTATTTATATAGCGCCACTGGGGACACAGTGCTGTAACATTATATAATACAGATTATACAGTATGTATGTATATGTTTATTTATATAGCGCCACTTGTACACAGCGCTGTACATTATAATAATACAGATTATACAGTATGTATGTATATGTTTATTTATATAGCGCCACTTGGGACACAGCGCTGTACATTATAACAATACAGATTATACGTATGTATGTATATGTTTATTTATATAGTGCACCACTTGGGCACAGCGCTGTACATTAATAACAATACAGATTATACAGTATTGTATATAGTTTTATTTATATAGCGCCACTGGGGACAGCAGCTGTACATTATTAATAATAACAGATTATACAGTATGTATGTATATGTTTATTTATATAGCGCCACTTGGGTACCGCAGCGCTGTACATTATAACATACAGATTATACGTATGTATGTATATGTTTATTTATATAGCGCCACTTGGGTACGCAGTGCAGTACATTATACAATACAGATTATACAGTATGTATGTATATGTTTATTTATATAGCGCCACTTGGGTACGCAGTGCAGTACATTATAACAATACAGATTATACAGTAATGTATGTATAATTTTATAAAGCGCCACTTGGGTACGCATGCCAGTACATTATAACAATACAGATTATACAGTATGTATGTATATGTTTATTTATATAGCGCCACTTGGGGACACAGCAGCGTGTACATTATAACAATACAGATTATACAGTATGTATGTATATGTTTATATAGCGCCACTTGGGTACACAGCGCTGTACATTATAACAATCAGATTATACAGTATGTATGTATATGTTTATTTATATAGACGCCACTTGGGTACACAGCGCTGTACATTATAACAATACAGATTATACAGTATGTATGTATATGTTTATTTATAGCGCCACTTGGGGACACAGCACTGTACATTATAACAATACAGATTATACAGTATGTATGTATATGTTTATTTATATAGCGCCACTTGGGTACGCAGTGCAGTACATTATAACAATACAGAGTATACAAACAAGTGATAAGTGCCATTATACAGATAGATAAAAATTAAATTAAATACAATTTCATTCAACGGTTAAGAAAGCATATATATAAATTATGTATAAACTGATATAAGTGCAACATGTCTCGACACATTAGGAATGAGATCCCTGTCCTGAAGAGCTTACAATCTATTTGTGTCTGTTTTCCTTAACCAGGTGAAGAACGCTGATTACTTTTCAAATTATGTCACAGAAGATTTTACCACTTACATCAACCGCAAACGGAAAAACAATTGTCATGGCAACCACATTGAAATGCAGGCAATGGCAGAAATGTACAACCGCCCTGTGGAGGTGTATCAATATGGAACAGGTATTTCCCATAAGCCCCTGTTGGGCAGAAAACTAGATAAACAATGTTTTTGCCTTTAGACCTTGCAGGGGGATTTGTACAGACTACTTAGCATTAAAGGACAATTATACTCACCTTCCCTCCACTTCTCTTCTGTGGTCAGTACCCTTTTACCCAGGGTGAGGACCTGAACCGCTAGGTCCTCACCCCTGGGTTCGCGTAACTTGCAGCACCCTTACTGAAACGCTGCTCTGTAGGCTCCGCCCCCTCCTCTCCTTGCGCGATGAGGTCAATGGAAGGCACTCTCGTTGCAAGCGTGCCTCCTATTGGCCTCGTCGCCGACGGGGAGGAGGGGGTGGATCTACCAGCGCCTCATTTTCAGTAAGGCTGTGCTGCAAGTTACACAAACCCAGGGGTGAGGACCTAGCGGTTCAGGTCCTCACCCTGGGTGAAAGGTACTGACCAAAGAAGAGGAGTGGAGGGTAATTGTCCTTTAAATGTGATGAGATCGAGAAATGGAATTATTTTAACTGGTCCATTTGCTGTTTATTTAGAACCAATCAACACATTTCATGGAATTCAGCAAAATGAAGATGAACCGATTAGAGTCAGTTATCATCGAAACATCCACTACAACTCCGTGGTGAACCCAAACAAAGCCACCATAGGGGTGGGCCTAGGACTTCCATCATTCAAACCAGGGGTGAGATGGCTGGTATTGGAGATGGGCTTACTCCTCCTCAGTAACTAGATTTCACATGGAGGGTAGTCACCATGGCAGAGACAGCTCATGTTGAAAGTGTCTGTTCTGCTCTGCGATAACCATAATTTAGAGGCCCTGCTCACATATGAGCCCTTCTTTGTATCTTTATCCGGAGGGTAAGGAGCGTGCTTTTCTCTTACTGGGATTACTGCAGTACTAGGAGGATTGCCTAGATGGCGTAGTTAGCTCTAGGCCATGCACACTATGATGGAGGCTTTATAGTATATATGTGTGTGTCCACAGTACGCAGACCAGTCCCTGATGAAGAATGCGATCAGAACTTCGGAGGAGTCTTGGATAGAGCAGCAAATGTTAGAAGATAAAAAAAGAGCCACAGACTGGGAAGCAACAAATGAGGCGATCGAAGAACAAGTGGCTCGGGAATCCTATCTGCAGTGGTTACGAGACCAAGAAAAGCAAGCCAGACAGGTGACAAAGATGGGATATCTATGTTCAAATGTCTAGCTACTGTAAAGGTGTCTAACCTGCGGACCTCCAAATGTTTGAAACCAAGGAATGCTGGGAGTTGTAGTTCTCAAACATCTGGAGGGCAGCATGTTGCACATCCCAACTCTACAGACTCGCCTTATAACCACAACATTCCTTTTTGTCCCAAAGCCACGGAAAGCCAGTGCAACGTGTAGTTCTGCAACAGCAGCAGCATCCAGTGGGCTGGAAGAATGGAGCGGCCGATCACCAAGACAGCGCAGTTCGGCAGGTTCACCGGAGCACCCGGAACAGCACGGAGAACTATGTATGAAACCAGCATCACCAGGGGCAGCACTGGTGTTAACCAAACCCCCATCGCCTTGTGCACCAGGTATGTGCAATCACTGACTTCTTACCCCATTGCATCCTTACAATAGCGCCACCTGGAGGGTGTCTGTTACAGCCTCTTCCACTTCTGTTAATGCTCAACCTTTAATATAAAGTGATAACTTTCCATTATTCTACCTACTTCCCCAACGATATATATTGTTCCACTACCCAGCACTGACTCCCTTATCATTCAGTCTGTGCTATTATCTGCAGCAACCAATTAGTCTACTGTAGTGAGGTGACAGCTGATTGGCTGCTGCTTAGTTTAGGTGCCCATACATAGCTGACATACCTCCTGGCATTCCCGCAACATGCTGAAAACCACCGGACCTGATCACAAATCACGATTGATCCAGAAATTGATGCTGGGATGTTGGAAGGTAAAACTGCCGCATTGTTGGATGTTATGATCAATTCAAAGCTCAAATTGGATTGAATGTCAAATCCAGGTAACATCGAGCCAGTGTTTGGCCAGTATAAGTCTGATTGATTGAGCCAAATCATCCATATTTTACCGTATCACTTGCAATCCTGTTCGTGTCTGTCTGTAACTCATGATAAATGCTGCGACCTTCAATGGAACACAATTGGGCTGGAATGGTGGTGCGGGCATTTTAACTCCCAGCTGTGAGAGTACTAATTGATTAGGTAGGTCTGTGGGTAGGATATATACCCATGGGTACAGTCAGACCTGTGCCACAGCAGAGTCTAGAATTGAGAGATTGGCGCACTGACACAGTCTGCTGCCGGTGTGGTTTATTAGAGGCCTAAATGACTGCATTGTAAGAATGACTGTTCCATGTGTCACCAATACAGATAGTATGGCCCCCGGCAGCAGTAATGTGATGCTTGCAATGTTCTGTGAAATTGCACCAATTGACTGTGATCCTTAAGATCCGTGTTTGGCAGTAGTGGACATTTTATTGAAGTCTGTTTGCTGCTATAGGCCCCAGCAGCCAGCCATGTGCAGGAGCTGACAGAGCCACCTCACCCCTTGTGTCCTTGTACCCGGCCCTGGAGTGCAGAGCGATTATGCAGCATATGTCTCCCACAGCGTTTGGTGAGTGTGCCGCATTGTCGCATGGTGTATATGTGGAGGACTTGTGGTGATATTGGCTGACTGACTCTCCTTCCCTCCCTAGGCTTGAAGGATTGGGATGATGATGAGATTCTAGCGTCTGTGCTGGCTGTGTCCCAGCAGGAATACCTGGACACTATAAAGAAGAGCGCTCTGAGAAGAGATTCCTCTCCTGAACACAGCTGATGCCTGAGCACTGTGCCCTCCCTGATCTGCACAATCTCTTCTCTCTTTCTCTCCTCTTCCTTTTCTCTTCTCTCCTTTCTCTCCTTTTCCTTTTCTCTCTCTTCTCTCCTTTCTCTCCTCTTTATCTTCTCTATCAATCTCTTTGCTTGCCTCTTCTTTTCTCTTCTGTTCTCTTTACCCCATCCCTCTTCTCTCCATGGACATGTACACTAGTTTTTTTTATCACGCATCTCCAGACAGACGACTCTACTATTAGCCCTTGAGGGACTTGTATAGCTGCATGTTACAGAGGCTTCACTTGCTGTGGATTCTGCAGCCTACGATGGACGCTGCCAGTCCAGCAGTTAAAGGGGCTTTTTAACCCAGTCCCCTCCCCTCCCCCTCTGCAGGAGGACCCTTACCTTGGTTTGCCACCTTTTTTTCTGATGGGGATGCAGAGGGGAGTTTTTTTTTTTTTTTTTTAATTATTATTAAAGAAGGACTCGGAGGGTGCTGCCCCGGAGCTTCCCATACAAACCACTTTTGTAACTTACTGAGTTTTCCTTTGTTTAATTTTCCCTGTTTGTATCTTGTGGATGGAGGTTCCAGTCGCTTAACAATAACTTTCTTATTAAGAAAAAACATGGAAAGAACCTTGTACAGAAGGAAACTGATCTCATGGTTTTGTGTTTCATTCATTGAATGGCGCCAGCCTGATGCCTCTCACATGGGGTACACAGCATGGTAAGAGCAGAGTGTGGGGAGATCAAACTCTCCCGTGTAAATGGATAGAACCAGATAATAATAGGGATTTGGCAAGATGGCTGCAAGCAAGGAGGTCACAGGTGTGTCTGTGTATTGAAATATACAGGAAATCCCTCCTATTGGCTACAAACTAGTCAAGTTATTGGTCAAAGTTCTACTGGATCAGGTCAGGAATGACAACGAGAAATCTTCAGGTCAATCATGTTCTGTACACACAATAAGCTAAACCCTCATACTGTATTGTGTAAGGCAGGGATTCTCAAATGGTGTACCTCCTAGATGTTTTGAAAACTACAAATCCCACCATTATAGAGAAGCCAGGGAATTCTGGGAGTTGTAGTTTTTAAACATCTGGAGGCACACTGCTAGAGAATACCTGGTCTAATGGAAACAACATGGCAGCTCCCACTCATATGTATACATATGCAGAGAAGGAATGTTCTGTACACACAATAAGCTAAACTTACATACTGTGTAAAGGGAATCTATACAACAGCTCCCACCAATATACAAAAAATCTACTTGGTGGAAACAGAAGCGATTAGAAGCTATTTTTGTAAAGCATATTTGTAAAACACAATCTATATTTACAAATCAGTAAATACAGTGTTTGGACTACGTTTCCCAGCAGGGAATGTTAATGTTTCCTTGATCATTGAATGGATTTTTCTGAGCAGTTTGTTATCCCCCTTTTATGTTTACAAACAGTTATTTTCTAATTAGTTACATTAATGTGGACATATGATAAGGGTAATATAGATATAACGTTCAAATAGATAATTTGATATAACGATAATATAGATCTAACGGTATTGTAGATAATGATATAACAGTAATGTAGATTATATAAATATAACGGCAGGTATAGATAAGAATGATATAACTATAATGTAGATATAATGGTAATATAGATAATATAAGGGAAAATAAGCCCCATACAGTGTAATATATAAGGTATAATACGCTACCTACAGTGAATTATAAGGATATTACGCAACAGAGGAATTCCATGACCATATAGAAGCAACGAGGCCGCAGGCGGAATTCTTTTATACAGGGCATGGAACTCCGAGGTGAAGTAAATCCATATATTACACTGTAGGTAGCATATTATTTCTTATAATACATAAGGCCAGCCAAAAAAAAAAAAAAAATATCCACTACCACTGTCTCACTCCCTTCCTGTATTAGTTATTTATATAGGAATCCCTGTTCAGTGTATAAATAGTTAATTACCGTTCCTATTAAAAGAGAAAGAAGGGACCGAACATTGTCTGTCAAGAATAAACATGGATTCTTATATAAATGACTAATAGGGGATGGGCAGTGGAATACAGGAAGTCACTCGGTGATATCACTGAGTGGCTGTAATATAGATTCTCGCCACTGCACCTTCCCATTGAAAATGCCTAGCCTTATGGATATTACGCCACTGAGGAGTTCACTGACCATAAAGAAGCACAAGAACACAGGTTGGGTGCTTTTATACAGGGCAGGGAACTCTGAGGTAGTGGGAAGGGCAGTGGGATAAAAGAAATGAGTCATAGTGATGTAGCAGAGCTGGATTTATACCACTGAATCTGCCCATTATAAAATATCATGTTTATTATAAAGATATAATGGTAATATATTATATATATATTGTATTATAGATAATGTAGATAAAAGAGTAATATAGATTGTCGGTATAACAGTAATATAGAGCATATATAACGGTAACATAATATTGATATACCTGTAATATAGATATATATAAAGGTAATATAGGTATTATAATCACCATGCCCGTCCTCTAGATTATGTCGTCATCACAGTACTATAAGAATATACTAGGATACTAATATTGATAACCTGTAATATAGATATATATATAAAGGTAATATAGGTATTATAATATGACAGAATATATATTATTGTCGGTATACAGTAATATAGAGCATATATAACGGTAACATAATATTGATATACCTGTAATATAGATATATATAAAGGTAATATAGGTATTATAATATGACAGTAATATAGATTATGTCGGTATAACAGTAATATAGAGAATATATAATGGTAACATATATTGATATACCTGTAATATAGATATATATAAAGTATAATTGATATTATAATATGACAGTAATATAGATTATGTCGTATACACATTAAGTAGAATATATAATGGTAACATAATATTGATATACCTGTAATATAGATTATATAAAGGTAATTAGATATTATAATATGACAGTAATATAATTTGTCGGTATAACAGTATATAGAGAATATATAATGGTAACATAATATTGATATACCTGTAATATAGATATATAAAAGTAATATAGTATATATAATATGACAGTAATATAGATTATGTCGGTATAACGAATATAAGAAATATATAATGGTAACATAATATTGATATACCTGTAATATAAGATATATATAAAGGTATATAGATATTTATAATATGACCAGTAATATAGATTATGTCGGTATAACAGTAATATAGAGAATATATAATGGTAACATAATATTGATATACCTGTAATATAGATATATATAAAGGTAATATAGATATTATAATATGACAGTAATATAGATTATGTCGGTATAACAGTAATATAGAGAATATATAATGGTAACATAATATTGATATACCTGTAATATAGATATATATAAAGGTAATATAGATATTATAATATGACAGTAATATAGATTGTCGTATCGGACAGTAATAGAGCATATATAACGGTAACATAATATTGATATACCTGTAATATAGATATATATAAAGGTAATATGATATTAATATATGACAGTAATATAGATGATGTCGGTATAACAGTAATATAGAGAATATATAATGGTAACATAATATTGATATACCTGTAATATAGATATATATAAAGGTAATATAGGTATTATAAAATGACAGTAATATAGATTATGTAGGTATAACAGTAATATAGAGAATATATAACGGTAACATAATATTGATATAGCTGTAATATAAAGATATGATGGTAATATAGATATTACAGTAATATATATATATAACTGTAATATAGATAAAATATATGGTAATATAGAAAATATCAATATAACAGTAATCTAGATAATGAAAAAACAGTAAAATTGATAATATAGGATGCTTGTGAAAGTTCTCATTCATTCAGGTCATCAAATGGAATTAAAGTTTAGTTCTTGAAGACGTTTCGCTAGTCATCCGACTGGCTTTCTCAATTCAGAATGACTTGTACAAGAATCTGTGGCAATTATGTACCCTGGAAAGTCCCAATTAGCATATCACAGCCAGGTGTTAGGGACCTTCTGATTGCAAGGTGTGACTGCATTGAGGTGTTACCTGGGTTAAAATTTACCAGAAAGAATAACAAACCTTCACAGGACACATCAATGCCGTACACCAAAACATCAAATTTACTAGGGAAGAGGTACAAAACAACACACTGGCTTGGTAGAAGTCAGGGAGAATGGTAAACTGGAAGAAGAGGTTTACAGAAAACCAACCCACACAGACCAGTATTTGATGTTTTACTTCCACCACCCTTTAGATCATAAACTGGGTGTTATCAGAACCCTGCAACACAGCTGAGAACATCCCCACTAGCACAGAGACGAAGGCTAAAGAAATAAAACATCTCGGATGAGCCCTTAAAACTTGTGGATATACGGACTGGGCCTTTTTTTAAAAGGGGTAGAAGGAAAGAAAAGGCACACAAATACAAACAGTAAGAGCGAAGAAATGGCAATTCCCTGGGTCAGAGCTCAGCCCTGTACCTGCATCTTAAGGATAAAGGACATACCGTTGAAGATTGTAATGTCAACATCTTGGCAAAGGAACAGGACTTGTTTAAGAGAGGTGTCAAGGAGGCCATTTATGTGAAAATAAACCAGGCCTAAATAGAGGGGGGGTGTAACCAACTGTGCCATGAACAATGCTGGTTTGACACCTTACTCTGGGCAGTTTCGATAGCCGCTCTACGACTCAATGCAATCACACCTTGCATTCAGAAGGTCCCTAACACCTGGCTGTTATATGGTAATTGGGACTTTCCAGGGTACATAATTGCCAACAGATTCTTGTACAAGTCATTCTGAATTGAGAAAGCCAGACGGATGCAAGCAGAGGGGCGGGACCGGCAGTCGCGTCTGTGATTGGCTGAGCGGCAGCCAATCACGGACACGGCTGCCGGTCATTCAGTGCAGCGGAGGAAAGAGGAGAGGTAAGTAAGTTTGGGGAGCTTTTTGAAAAAATATGCGGTTGGGGCTGGGGGACATGGGGGAGCAGCATATTAAGGGGGATTTGTGTTAGGGGGAGGGATAGTAGAACGGGAGGGAGGGGGAGCAGGGCTGCAGTACGCATGGCAATATCTAACCGGAGGCAAGATAGCAGGCAGAGCCCTGCTATCCTCCTGGTGGTTAGTTTTGGGACTTTGGGGGGGGGGGGGTCTACAGAGAACCCTATGGAGCTGGGATGTGAGGTAAGGATTAACTACACTACATGGTGGGGCCAGTAGTTGGGGGGATTATAGTTTTGGGGTTGGACATGCCCTTTAAGTCCAGTTGATCTAACTGAATACAGCAGATGTAATATAGGATATAACAGTAATATGGATGATATAACCAATATGGAAAATAGGATCTAATTAATATAGATAATAGGATATAACTATCTTATATACTCGAATATTAACCAACATGAGCATAAACTGAGGTACCTAATTTTACCTCAAAAAAGGAGTAAAAATGATTCTCGAGTATAAACCAAGGTTAGAAATTATGACCACTACTACCTTCTGATTCTGCATTATTTTGAGGCTTTAGTTGCCCTTTAAATGGACAGCAGAATTCCCATACCGTAATAGCCAAATCCAGTATGGGATTACTGTATGGGAATTCTGCTGTCCAAAGGGGAACTAAAGCCTCAAAACAATACAGAATCAGAAGCCAATCTTTTTAACAATAGATACCGAACTCCTTATTCTGTATTGTTTTGAGGCATTAGTTGCCCTTTATAATAGCCAGTAATCCCATTCAGTAAGCCTCATTTCTTGGCACTCCAGATGTTTGGAAACTACAACTTCCAGCATGCTTTAGTTGCTGGGAGAATTGCCACTGCAGGTATTACAGGGATTACTGCAGGTATTACTGAAAGCCTGAAAACCTCGGTTTATACTCTAGTATATAGAGTAATATAGATAATAGGATATAACTAATATGGATAATAGGATATATAAAACTAATATGGATAATAGGATATAACTAATGTAAATATAGATAATGTAAAATATTACTGTAATTATATATTATCTGTATCACCATTCTAATATAAATTATCTATATTACAGTTGAATTATATAATTTAAATTACGGTTATATATGGGATAATACGCTACCTACAGTGTAATGTATAAGGGATAATACGCTACCTACAGTGTAATGTATAAGGGATAATACGCTACCTACAGTGTAATATAAAAGGGATAATACGCTACCTACAGTGTAATCTATAAGGGATTATACGCTTCCTACAGTGTAATATATAAGGGATTATATGCTACCTACAGTGTAATATATAAGGGATAATACGCTACCTACAGTGTAATATATAAGGGATAATACGCTACCTACAGTGTAATATATAAGGTATATTATGCCACAGAGGAGTTCCATGACCATATAGAAGCACGAGGCCGCAGACGGCATGGAACTCCGACGAGGTGAAGTAAATCCATATTTCACTGTAGGTAGCGTAATATTTCTTATAATACATAAGGCTAGCCAAAAAAAAACCTGTCCACTACCACTGTCTCCTCTTTCCTGTATTAGTCATTTCTATAGGAATCCCTGTTTAGTGTATAAATAGTTAATTACCGTTGTAATTGAAAGAGAAAGAATGACCGAACATTGTCTGTCAACAATAAACATGGATTCCTATATAAATGACCAATAGAGGGAGGGGCAGTGGAATACAGGAAGTCACTCAGTGACATCACTGAGTGACTAATATAGATTCTCGCCACCTCACCTCCCCATTGAAAATGCCAGAGCCTTATGTATTATAATGATACTAGACATTAAGCCCGCTACAATAACGAGTGCTAGAAGCCCAGAGTGTCCCCTTAGTGTCCCATGGCCAGAGTCCCCCCTCTGTCCAAGGCTAGGGGCTCCCTCTGTCCCAAATCCAGAGGCCCCCCTCTGTCCCAAATCCAGAGCTCTCCCTCTGTACCAAATCGAAGGCCCCCCCCTCTGTACCAAATCTAGGGCCCCCCCTCTGTCCCAAATTCAGGGGCCCCTGTCCCCACAACCTTACCGCTTCTGTTTAATTGCTGTTCTCCCTCCGTGTGTTTCCTGTGTTTCTCCCTCTAGTGGTGAGTCAATAGGAACTGCAGACACTCTCCCTCTAGTGGTGAGTCAATAGGAACTGCAGTGACACACAGGGACGCACACTTAGGGTTTTATTATATAGGATTACACCACTGTGGAGTTCCCTGACCATATAAAAGCATGAGGCCATTAGGTCGTCACTCCAAAGGTGAAGTAATGTATATTATTCTGTAGGTAGCGTATTATTATTACATATAATACATAAGTAAAAAAAAGAAAAATCCAGCACAGATACTGTCTCTATTATATATTAATGTAAATAAGAAACCTGTTTTTGTAAATTCAAATGGTTAACTGCCATTTGTACTTAAAACTAAAAGATGAGATTAAACAAACCTGGTCCAGCTCTGGTTCCGAGCAACCGTATTCCTGTGAGTCATAATTGACCCGACTGCTCGCTCCTCCATTTCTGCACAGTAATTCATTGTCAGTGAAACGAACCAGAACTGGGTTTATTCTCTTCTTTTAGTTTGAATTACAAACGGCAGTTAACTATTTGTATTTACAAAAACATGCCTGTTATCTACATTACTAATACAGGGAGGGAGAGAGACATGGGGAGGGGCAATGGCAGTGGCAGACAGGAAGTCACTCAGTAATTAGAGTAATGACTCTGTTTATCAATGGAGAAACGCCTTCTTATAACAGAAGGCATCTTGCAGTCTCATGCTATATGAATAGCATTGCCCACAAAACCTAAGAAACAGAATTCTTACTCCCAGGTTTGCCGAGGTAGGGCGGAGATATGCAAAATACTCAGGTAAGGGACTAAAGGAGTATTTTGTATATCTCCGCCCCTTACTCTGGGAAAACCTGGGAGTAAGAAATTCTTGTTTCTTAGGTTTTGTGGGCAATGCTATTCATATAGCATGAGACTGCAAGATGCCTTCTGTTATAAGAAGGTGTTTCTCCACTTTTATGCTCAGTGGAGGGCTTTTTGCTCCTTTTGACCCCCCACTCCCTAAGCTTTCTAGCTGCCTTGTCCTCTGTTTATCAGTGACAGTGATGCAGACTGTATTCCCCTTCTTATGACTCCCATGACAGCTCCCTGTACTGTTACCTCTATGAATCACAGGATAGGCCTCCGCCGTGTGCCTATAGGTTATGTTCACACTACAAAGAGCAAAAAAAAAAAAGCGCAACAAATTGCATAGTGATTAAAAATGTTTTATGGGGGTTTTAGAGCTTTTATGGGATAAATGGCAAAAAAATACTCTTTCATTGAGCATTAAACAGCTGCAAGCAGGTACGTTACAAAAATTCAACACACAAACGCAGTAGTGTGAACAGTATTTTTACATCCCCATGTGATATTCATGTTCTTTTTTCCCTAAGGCATGTGTTCTAAAAAATGCACAAAAACAGATCTTTCTCTTATTACCTATGACTCAGGTCAGGCCTCCACTCTCTCCCTGTCCCTTCCTACAGCTCACAGGACAGGCCTCCACTCTCTCTCTGTCCCTTCCTACAGCTCACAGGACAGGCCTCCACTCTCTCTCTGTCCCTCCCTTCCTACAGCTCACAGGACAGGCCTCCACTCTCTCCCTGTCCCTTCCTACAGCTCACAGGACAGGCCTCCACTCTCTCTCTGTCCCTTCCTACAGCTCACAGGACAGGCCTCCACTCTCTCTCTGTCCCTTCCTACAGCTCACAGGACAGGCCTCCACTCTCTCTCTGTCCCTTCCTACAGCTCACAGGACAGGCCTCCACTCTCTCTCTGTCCCTTCCTACAGCTCACAGGACAGGCCTCCACTCTCCTCTCTACATGACTGTCCTGTCAAAAAAAACGAAATACCTCTACTCTCTTTGTGTTTTTTTTTTACAACACAAACTCTCTCTCTCTGTCCCGCTCCCCTCAACAGACACCACTACCCTCCTGCTTCATAAGCTCACGGACAGGCCTCCACTCTCTCTCTCTGTCCCTTCACAGCTCACAGGACAAGGCCTCCTACTCACATACTACAATCGGTCCTTTCCTACAGCTCACAGGACAGGCCTCCCTCTCTCTCTCTTGTCCTTCCTACAGCTCACAAGGAAGGCCTCACTCTCTCTCGTGCCCTTCTACAGCTCACAGGACGGCCTGCCACTCTCTCTCTCTGTCCCTTCCTAACAGCTCACAGGACAGGCCCTCCACTCTCTCTCTGCCCTCCTAGACAGCTCACAGCAGGCCTCCACTCTCTCTCTCTGTCCCTTCATACAGCTCACGGAAGCCTACCCTCGCTTCTCTCTGTCCCTGACTACAGCTCACAGGAACAGGCCTCCTCTCTCTCTCTGTCCCTTATACAGTCTCCAGGACAGCCCCCACTCTATCTCTGTCCCTTATACGCTCACAGGACAGGTGGCTCCTACACAAGGACGGCACTCTCTCTCTCGTCCCTTCCATACCGCTCACAGGACAGCCTCCACTCTCTCTCTCTGTCCCTTCATACAGCTCACAGGACAGGCCTCCACTCTCTCTCTCTGTCCCTTCATACAGCTCACATGAAGGCCTCCACTCTCCTCTCTGTCCCTCCTAAGCTCACAGGACAGGCCTCCACTCTCCTCGTCTTCTGATCCCTGTCCTACAGCTTCACAGTACCAAGCCTCCACTCTCTCTCTGTCCTTCCGACCGCTCACACAGGACAGGCCTCCACTCTCTCTCTCTGTCCCTCACACATACAGACTCACAGGACAGGCCTCCACTCTCTCTCTCTGTCCCTTCCTACAGCTCACAGGACAGGCCTCCACTCTCTCTCTCTGTCCCTTCCTACAGCTCACAGGACAGGCCTCCACTCTCTCTAATCTGTCCCTTCCTACAGCTCACAGGGACAGGCTCCACATCTTCCTCTCTGTCCCTATCCTACAGCTCACAGGACAGGCCTCCACTCTCTCTCTCTGTCCCTTCCTACAGCTCACAGGACGAGGCCTCCACTCTCATCTCTCTGGTAACATAATATTGATATACCTGTAATATAGATATATATAAAGGTAATATAGATATTATAATATGACAGTAATATAGATTATGTCGGTATAACAGTAATATAGAGAATATATAATGGTAACATAATATTGATATACCTGTAATATAGATATATATAAAGGCATCGGAAATCGCGGGAATTTTTGCGTTCCCGCGATTTCCGATGCGCATGCGATTGCGCGTCCGTTCGCGTTATGGTAACGCATGCGTTCACCATTTTTGGTGCGTTAACGCATGCGTTTCCATAACGTGAAAAGGCGAAACCGCATGCGCAAAACGCGAGCGCAAAACGCGCAAGAATCGCGCACACAATCGCGTGCGATAACGCTCAAGATTTTGTGCGCGATTCCTGTGCGTTGCAGTGTGGCCTCACCCTTACATAGCGTTTTGGTCTGGAATTATTACCTTGTGTAGACATGTCCTTTAAAGGGCATCTATACCGAATAATAGGTTATTTTAAATTGACCATTATAGGGTGTTTATGGCTCTCGGTAACATGATATTAAATCTATAGGGAGGTTTAAGTCCCTTGGTGGGGCTGCTATAAAACGCTGATCGTTTATAATTACTGCTGGACCTAGTGGCTGACAAATGTCTTACCGGTTCAGCCATGAATCTTGCGTGTGTGGCGGATTACATAGGTGTTGTTCATCCTGTCCCTTGCCCTGCAGAATCTCCCGCGTGTACGAGGCCTCACTCCATCCATTAAAAAGATCAGCTGGCGATACGGGACATGCCCAATACTGGGATTCTATTGGCTCTCCAGAGATTTCATTATTATTTCTCTCTTTGATGCACAGTGGCCTTTTCACCATCTGCTCCTTGGGAAACTATTGAATAGGCGTAAACTACTCTATGGATTGGAGGAAAAAACACGATCATGCAAGTTGGCATCAAAGTCTGCAAATTTGAATAAGAAACGGGGGTTTTACATTACAATAGGTAAACCAATGTGGACTCAACTGAATTATGTGCTGGGGGTAGGTACGTGTCTGTCTGCGGTGTTTATATCCGAATAAGAATCCAACTTCAGCCTGTGAATAAGAAACGTGCAGGGAAATTGAATAAAAGATCTTATCGTTAAAAATGGTGCTAGTTTTATCCCAACCAATCAGATGTTAGCTTTCAAATGTTAAAAGGCATCTATACCGAATAATAGGTTATTTTAAATTGACCATAACTGGAAACTATAATTCTTCCCAATCACCACTGTATCATTTTTTTGTTGATCTGCCCCCTATTTCTTTAGATATCCAATCTAAAACGTCTTAAATTTCAGCTGTCAATCAAGTTCCTTGCTCTCCAAAACTATTCTTCTGTTAGTAATTTTACTGTAGCTGGAATGGTGGCTTGACAGTTGGTTTGTGGGGGAAAAGTCAGGTCAGATGGAAGTGGGAGTGGTTAAAAGAGGGAGGGGGGATACTGCTCCTAAACAAAATGAGTGCTGGATTGAAGGCATGCAGCAACACATGCCAATCAGAGTAAGTGCTACTTACATGGATTTAATTATAGATTAAGATGAAGCAAAGTCATTTTTTCAGTATAGTGTCCCTTTAAATAAGATCCGATTGGTTGGGGCAAAATTAGCACAATTTTTAACGATAAGAACTTTTATTGTTACGGTCACTGAATAAGAAACCAACTTCAGCTTCATAAGCAGATATCCAGCCACGTCCGAGATGGGGAGCCACGGAGAACAATACGTGGGTGGGGGTTAAACTTCCCTGTAAACATCTACAGAGTTAAACCCTCCAGGACGAACCAGGCATCACGTCCCTTTCATCCTCTCCTTATGGCTCCTGATTATCCATCAGTCTAAACCCACATCCAATCCCTGTCCCTGAAGGAGAAAACAATTCCTTCCTGGCTCAACAGACAAATCAGGCTAATCCCTGGATCTGCTCGGAAGGCTCCATATTAAGACCAGTAGCAGCTGAATTCGCTGACATTATAATAGGGCGTCCTGTGCTTTCTTGTCCAGTGAATGTGTCGGTACAACCTCTACTAGAACTGAGAGCTATAGTTTCACTGCTCCTGGGGTTGTAAAGGGCTATTTACAGTAAAATGTCATCTCTATGTGAGCTCTGGAGCAATACGGATTAACAGGGCCCTAGAGGGTTAAGTGCGAGACCCATTTATGTATCTTTACTGAGAGATCATATGTCCCTGATGGTGTAAGTAGATTATAGACTTCCAAGCCCCATTCACAGCAATCTTACACTGATCTGCACCAACATAATAAAGTGGCATTAAGAGGCCCTGGGTGGCGATTACATCACCTTTACATAAGTAATCAGATCCTACTGTACCATTCAGCCAGTTCTCTATGGACAGACATTAAACCATGGGCACCGTTCAGGAGCCTTTACAACATTAACTACTGCTGGACTACAGTCTCAATTTCTACTATAGTATCGTATTAGTACAGTACAGTACAGTATAGTACAGTATATTACAGTACAGTATAGTATAGTACAGTACAGTACAGTACAGTACAGTACAGCATAGTATAGTATAGTACATTATAGTATAGTATAGTACAGTACAGTACAGTACAGTACAGTATAGTATAGTACATTATAGTATAGTATAGTACAGTACAGTACAGTACAGTATAGTACAGTACAGTACCGTATAGTACAGTACCGTAAAGTACAGTACAGTACAGTACAGTATAGTATAGTATAGTACATTATAGTATAGTATAGTACAGTACAGTACAGTATAGTACAGTATAGTACAGTATAGTACAGTATAGTACAGTACAGTACCGTATAGTACAGTACCGTAAAGTACAGTACAGTACAGTACAGTATAGTATAGTATAGTACAGTACAGTATAGTACAGTACAGTATAGTACACTACAGTACAGTATAGTACAGTATAGTATAGTACACTACAGTACAGTACAGTATAGTATAGTACAGTATAGTATAGTACAGTATAGTATAGTATAGTATATTACAGTACAGTATAGTACAGTATAGTATAGTATAGTACAGTATAGTATAGTACACTACAGTACAGTACAGTATAGTATAGTATAGTATAGTACAGTATATTACAGTACAGTATAGTATAGTACAGTACAGTATAGTACAGTATAGTATAGTATATTACAGTATAGTATAGTACAGTACAGTATAGTACAGTACAGTATAGTACAGTATAGTATAGTACAGTACAGTATAGTACAGTATATTACAGTACAGTATAGTATAGTACAGTACAGTATAGTACAGTATAGTATAGTACAGTATAGTATAGTATAGTACAGTATAATACAGTATAGTACAGTACAGTATATTAAAGTACAGTATAGTATAGTACAGTATAGTACAGTATAGTACAGTATAGTACAGTATATTACAGTACAGTATAGTATAGTACAGTACAGTATAGTACAGTATATTACAGTACAGTATAGTATAGTACAGTACAGTATAGTACAGTATAGTATAGTACAGTATAGTACAGTATATTACAGTACAGTATAGTATAGTACAGTACAGTATAGTACAGTATAGTACAGTACAGTACAGTACAGTATAGTACAGTACAGTATAGTATAGTACAGTACAGTACAGTATAGTACAGTATATTACAGTACAGTATAGTACAGTACAGTATAGTACAGTATAGTATAGTACAGTATAGTATAGTACAGTATAGTATAGTATATTACAGTACAGTATAGTATAGTATAGTACAGTATATTACAGTACAGTATAGTATAGTACAGTACAGTATAGTATATTACAGTACAGTATAGTACAGTATAGTATAGTACAGTATTAGTACAGTACAGTATAGTATATTACAGTACAGTATAGTACAGTATACAATATAGTATGGTATAGTACAGTATAGTATAGTGTAGTACAGTATAGTACAGTATAGTATAGTACAGTATAGTATAGTATTAGTACAGTACAGTATAGTATAGTATATTACAGTACAGTATAGTATAGTATAGTGTAGTACAGTACAGTACAGTATAGTATAGTATAGTACAGTATAGTATAGTACAGTATAGTACAGTACAGTACAGTATAGTACAGTATAGTACAATATAGTATAGTACACTATAGTACAGTACAGTATAGTACAGTATAGTAGTGTAGTATAGTACAGTACAGTAAAGTACAGTATAGTATAGTACAGTATAGTACAGTATAGTATAGTACAGTACAGTATAGTATAGTACAGTAGAGTACAGTACAGTATAGTATAGTACAGTATAGTATAGTACAGTACAGTATAGTAGTGTAGTATAGTACAGTACAGTAAAGTACAGTACAGTATAGTACAGTATACAGTATAGTACAGTATACAGTATAGTACAGTATAGTATAGTACAGTATAGTACAGTATAGTACAGTAGTGTAGTATAGTAAAGTACAGTAAAGTACAGTATAGTATAGTACAGTATAGTACAGTACAGTACAGTATAGTACAGTATAGTACAGTACAGTATAGAAGTGTAGTATAGTACAGTATAGTACAGTACATAGTCACCTGTTAAATAAGAATCCGATTGGTTGGGGCAAAATTAGCACAATTTTTAACGATAAGAACTTTTATGTTACGGTCACTGAATAAGAAACCAACTTCAGCTTCATAAGCAGATACCAGCCACGTCCGAGATGGGGAGCCACGGAGAACAATACGGGGGTGGGGTTAAACTTCCCTGTAAACATCTACAGAGTTAAACCCCCAGGACGAACCAGGCATCACGTCCCTTTCATCCTCTCCTTATGGCTCCTGATTATCCATCAGTCTAAACCACATCCAATCCTGTCCCTGAAGGAGAAAAACAATTCCTTCCTGGCTCAACAACAAATCAGGCTAATCCCTGGATCTGCTCGGAAGGCTCCTATTTAAGACAGTAGCAGCTGAATTCGCTGACATTATAATAGGGCGTCCTGTGCTTTCTTGTCCAGTGAATGTGTCGGTACAACCTCTACTAGAACTGAGAGCTATAGTTTCACTGCTCCGGGGGTCAATCAAGTTCCTTGCTCTCCAAAACTATTCTTCTGTTATTAGTTTTACTGTAGCTGGAATGGTGGCTTGACAGTTGGTTTGTGGGGGAAAAGTCAGGTCGGATGGAATTGGGAGTGGTTAAAAGAGGGAGGGGGGATACTGCTCCTAACAAAATGAGTGCTGGATTGAAGGCATGCAGCAACACACGCCAATTAGAGTAAGTGCTACTTACATGGATTCAATTATAGATCAAGATGAGGCAAAGTCATATTTTCAGTATAGTGTCCCTTTTAAGTTAACTTTTAAGGTGGACATGGCCTTTAAGTTAACGTTTATGGTGGACATGGCCTTTAAGTTAACGTTTAAGTTGGACATGGCCTTTAAGTTAACGTTTATGGTGGACATGGCCTTTAAGTTAACTTTTAAGGTGGACATGGCCTTTAAGTTAACTTTTAAGGTGGACATGGCCTTTAAGTTAACGTTTAAGGTGGACATGGCCTTTAAGTTAACGTTTATGGTGGACATGGCCTTTAAGTTAACGTTTAAGGTGGACATGGCCTTTAAGTTAACGTTTAAGGTGGACATGGCGCCTTTAGTGTTAACGTTTCTGGTGGAAATGGCCTATTAATTAAAACCGTTTATGTGGACAGGGCCTTTAAGTTAACGTTTTATTGTGGACATGCCTTTTAAGACCCCCCTGTCTTTTAAGTATATCTTATTCCCACATACTATGGTAACGGTAAGTGCAGGAGCAGGGGTAGACTTGCCCTTTAAATCTCCCTACAGGACAGTCACCAGAGCCGCTAGTGTGTATTGGCCCCTCCCACTTCGCTAGTGGAAGGCGAACCCCGGCGCGCTGAGCAGGAAATCTGTCTGCCCCGACCACGGAATTAGCTGAATCCAGTGTCCCTCCGTGTCTGACGCGGAAGTGCTTCGTTTCCGGGAGACCTGGCAGTGGCCGACGGAGCGAGTGAAGAAGAGTTGGATCAGACATGAAGCATCTGCAGGAGGGTAAAAAAAAGGGGACACTCGGATCCCCGCCAGTAAGGGAGCAGGGACCGTGAGTCCCGGGGATCTGAGGGTGAGCACATTCTTGGAGGGTCACTGTAATAGAGAGGGTTATAATCCCCCCTAATTGTGTAGATACAGATAACAGGGGGGCATATTAGATATGTAAGTGTTTTATAGATATATTAAGTAGTGGGTTTATTCGCTCTTATTCTAGTTTTTAATATAGAATATTGCTCTCTTGTTTCTCCTCGCTCTTCTCTTCTCTCTCGTTTTTCTCTCGCGCTCTTCTCTTCTCTCTCGTGCTTTTCTATCATCCTTTCTCTCTAGTGTTTCTCTCGCTCTTCTCTTCTATCTCGTGGTTTCTCTCGCTCTTCCTCTTCTCTCTCCAGCTGTTTTTCCACTCTCGCTCTGCTCTTTCTCTCTCGTGTTTTCTCTGCTTTCTTATACTCTCTGTTTTTCTCTCCTCTTCTCTTCTCTCTCGTTGGTTTTCTCTCGCTCTTCTACTTCTCTCTCGTGTTTTCTCTCGCTCTTCTCTCTCTCTCGTGTTATCTCCGCTTCTTCTCTTCTCCTCCGTGTTTCTCTACGCCGCTCCTCTCCTGTGCTTTCTCTCGCATCTCTTCTCTCTCGTGTTTTCCGCTCCTTCTCTTCGTCTCCTCGTGTTTTCTCTGCTCTTCTCTTCTCCTTAGTGGTTTTCTATTCGCTCATCTCTAAATATCGTGTTGATATAGCTCTCTCTATCTCTATCGTGTTTCTCTCCTCTAAACAAAAAAAACAAAGATCTTCTCTCTCGTGTTTCTATCGCTCTTCTATTCCTATACCGTATTTTTCTGACTCTTCCTCTCTCGTGTTTCCGCGCTCTTCCATCTACGTGTTTCTCTCCGCTATATCTCTCGTGTTTCTCTCAGCTCTTCTATCTAGTGTTTCTCTCGCAATTCGTCCG
>CM033476.1:104307687-104560608 GCA_019447015.1 Hymenochirus boettgeri | reverse complement strand
ATAATGCAGAGGGACCAATGGGGAAAGGAGCCACTTGGGTACACAGCGCTGTACATTATAACAATACAGATTATACAGTATGTATGTATATGTTTATTTATATAGCGCCACTTGGGGACACAGCGCTGTACGTTATAACAATACAGATTATACAGTATGTATGTATATGTTTATTTATATAGCGCCACTTGGGTACACAGCGCTGTACATTATAACAATACAGATTATACAGTATGTATGTATATGTTTATTTATATAGCGCTACTTGGGTACACAGCGCTGTACATTATAACAATACAGATTATACAGTATGTATGTATATGTTTATTTATATAGCGCCACTTGGGGGACACAGCGCTGTACATTATAACAATACAGATTATACAGTATGTATGTATATGTTTATTTATATAGCTGCACTTGGGGACACAGCGCTGTACATTATAACAATACAGATATACATATGTATGTATGGTTTATTTATATATCGCTGGCATAGTATGCCCTCTACTGGAAGGGTTGGAACCATGTTAAGATGGCATAGTATGCCCTCTACTGGAAGGGTTTGGAACCATGTTCAATGACATGTATGGCCCTCTACTGGAAGGGTTGAAACCATGTTAAGATGAGCATAGTATGCCCTCTACTGAAGGTTGGAACCATGTTAAGATGACATAGTATGCCCTCTACTGGAAGGGTTGGAAACCATGTAAGATGCATAGATGCCCCTACAGTGGAAGGGTTGGAACCATGTTAAGATGGCATAGTATGCCCTCTACTGGAAGGGTTTGGAACCATGTTAAGATGGCATAGTATGCCCTCTACAGGGAGGTTGGAACCATGTTTAAGATGGCATAGTATGCCCTCACAGGAAGGGTTGGAAACCATGTTAAGATGGCTAGTAATGCCCTCTACAGGAAGGGTTGGACCATGTTAAGATGGCATAGTATGCCCTCTACAGGAAGGGTTGGAACCATTTAAGATGGCATAGTAATGCCCTCTACAGGAGGGTTGGAACCATTTTAAGATGGCATAGTATGGCCCTCTACTGGGAGGGTTGGAACCATGTTAAATGCGCATAGTATGCCCTCTAACTGGGAGGGTTGGTACCATGTTAAGATGGCATAGTATGCCCTCTACAGAGGGTGGAACCATGTTAATGGCTAGTATGCCCTCTACGGGAGGGTTGGAACCATGTTAAGATGGCATAGTATGCCCTCTACAGGGAGGGTTGGAACCATGTTAAGATGGCATAGTATGCCCTCTACAGGAAGGGTTGGAACCATGTTAAGATGGCATAGTATGCCCTCTACAGGAAGGGTTGGAACCATGTTAAGATGGCATAGTATGCCCTCTACTGGGAGGGTTGGAACCATGTTAAGATGGCATAGTATGCCCTCTACTGGGAGGGTTGGAACCATGTTAAGATGGCATAGTATGCCCTCTACAGGAAGGGTTGGAACCATGTTAAGATGGCATATTTTATTTTAAGATGGCATTAGTAGGTTATCATTAGGTAGTATTTAGTTATCCCCATAGTATTTGCCCCCGCGCCCTGCATGTGTGGAGGGTTTTTTTTTTCCCACTCTACCTGGAGGGACGGGTTAGTGCCTGGTGGGGGTGGGGGAGGCGAGGTGTTCCAGGGTCCAGAGGCCGGTCCTGACGGGTCTCTAGGGTCCTCTCTCACGTGACTTCGCATCTTTTTTCCCGCAGGTTTTGGTCAACCCCCATCGCTAACCCCCGCCATGCGCAGCATCATAGTGTTTATGCCCTCTACAGGAGCGCGGCTTGCTCCCCTCCCGTTTGAAATGTTTTAATTTTTCGATCTGGCATAGTATGCCCTCTACAGGAAGGGTTGGAACCATGTTAAGATGGCATAGTATCCCTCTACAGGAAGGGTTGGAACCATGTTAAGGGCATAGTATGCCTCTACAGGGAGGGTTGGAACCATGTTAAGATGGCAGTTATGCCTCTACGGGAGGGTTGGAACCATGTTTAAGATGGCCAAGGCTCCACCCACACCTTGATATAAGTGCTGTTTGTTTAATATAAAGGAGCAGTGTCTTACTTCCCATTCTTCAATAAAACCTGCAGGAGCTGGAAGAGAAGGTAAGTACTTACCCATTCGCTCTCTCCTCAGCCACGTAGTGACAGAGTGCGATGCGCTTGCACAGTCGGTCGGGACCTGTCAGATTACATGGCAGAGGAGAGAGCGATCGGGTGGTAAGTAACTTACCTTCTCTTCCAGTTGTTCTATAAAACCTGCAGGAGCCGGAGGTAAGGCACAGCTCCTTTACCTTCTGTTCTTCAATAAAACTGAATTTGGCTTATACCAGTGGAGATGCCTTTTAAATAATAAGGAACAGACAGCAGAGGAGGAGAGGGGAGAAGGAAAGACTAATGAGAAGGTTGTAGTGGCAGTAAAGAGGTCCAGCTAGCACCTCATCCTGTAAATTGGTGTGTTAAATAAAGAGAAGGAGCAGACAGCAGAAGAGGAGAAAAGACTGGGGAAAGGGAGGAGGTGGCAGTAGAAGAGGCCAAGCTAGCACTGTATCCTAAACACCAGTGTTTTAGGCTTGGTACACACAGATTAATATTTTTAACCGATCAACAAATGGTAAAATATTTTGGTTTGCAGAAACTTTTCAGATATTTTTTTGCCATTTTTTTTTGTTCTACCCAATCCAAAAAAAAGAGAGTCTTCCAACTGGACAGTCCATAAAGAGACTTTGGAAGTCTCCCAGGGGAAGGACATAGTGATTTTGGTTGACATGAGGAGGAGTCTTAAATGAGATGACAGACTATCGTTCATGGAGGGTAAACACTACTATTTCCTCTTTCCCCTGTATTATATTAACCTTATCCATGGTTTTCCCAGCCTGAGTGAATGGAAGTTTACACAAATAATCCATTGTATAAGGGAGGGCTGTGCGGTCTTTGTGTACAAGGGGAAATAAACTTTCTTCTCCCAGCATTGTAAACACTTCCTGATTCCATTACACCCTAGCAAAGTAAACAGTTTATTGTGTATCTTTCCGAATAGACCAATGTTCCTACATTACACAAAACTATAGCAATGAATATATTGTTAATAAAACATAGCACACCTTCTCCAAATTTCTACCACAACAGGGCCACACAATAGGCTTTCAATTGCAGAAAACAAAATCCAAGATACTAGGCCACACTAACGCATTTTTGACACATATGGGCCTAGGCACTCCTTCAGGCAATGTGCCAGTGTATTCCAGGTGCTGCTTCCCTTAGTCCTCTACCTTCAGGACTCCAAGCTATAGCACAAGCATAAAAAGTTTGATGGAAGCGCACTCTGTTAATCAGAAAATATTTTTATTGCATCACACAAAATATACACAATGTTCGGAGAACGTAGGTCTCTTCATGAAGGAGACTAGCGTTCTCCGAAACATTGTGTATATTTTGTGTGATGCAATAAACACAATATTTTCTGATTAACAGAGTGCGCTTCCATCAAACTTTTTATGCTTGTGCTATAACGCATTTGAGCATGCAATTTTGGTTAAAATGGAAATCCCGGGCACATCTGTTTGTGTACACCATTTTTTTACGCAAACGCATGAGTTTTATAATGTTAAGTTACAAAAACGCATGCGCAAATGCAGAACAACGTGCAACAACGCACATAAATAGCACACACAATCGAGTGCCATAATACTCGTGATTGCGTGCACGCTTTGGTGCGTTGTAGTGTGGCCTCAGCCTAAAGCTGGGTTCACACAGTACCAACCTGTAAAAGATGTGTTAAAACTATAGGGAGATGGTTTAGAACTGCTACACACACTGGCAATCGCAGCAGACTACAGTACAGGGAGTCGACTGTGACAAAGAGAAATTTTAGATCTATAACAACCGGTACACAGGACTGATCCTATCTGTACTGACGGGATTGTCCCTTTATCGTTAATGTGTGTGCTCAGCTTTACAATGAATGGAGAGTGTGTTACGACATATATGGCGATAGGCCGTATCCCTGCAATATTATTACAATAGGAGAGGAAGGTAAATGGGACTGGTGGTTAAAGGGACGAGGTTGGCCTTGGTGGCCGAGACTAGGAAACCGGTTTATTCAGGAGGTGTGATTGAAATTACAATTCCATATAGTAAATCAGACCAGCGTATAATTATCAAAAGGTCGTATAGCAATGAATGATGATTAGTAATAATCCCCCTACTCTTTCCTTCGTCTAACCCTCTGTTACACAAGGCAACCAATAGATAGAACTCACTGCATTTCCCTACTATGCAGCACTATGCAGCCAGGGAATGCTGGGAGTTGTCCCTTTCAAATATCGGGAGATTTAACACTTTATTCCAGTGCTACCATAATGACAGGGACGTAACTACCAGTGAAGCAACCCCAGGGGGGTTGACCGATATAACCTCCTCCAAGAAAACCACTGTGAATGAAGCACGTAGAGGGGCCCCATCATAGTTTTCCGGGGCCCAATCATAGTTTTTGTCCTTTCCTCTACCTATGGACACCTTAGGGAAAGTAAAAGGTTTTTTTTCACACTTATGGCTAGCTTTAAAAAGGATTTTGGGGTGGGGCTTATGACATAGCAGGCGCACTGTCCCAGCAGTGGGCATTATACGTACTACCATAGTATATAACTATAATACAATGTATTATGTATGACTAATTGTAAAGCGCCATGGAAGATGTTGGTGCTACATACAGTATATCCATAATAAGGGAGAGCCCAGGAGTGACAGAAAGGATTAACAGCAATGTCCCCAACTGGCTTGACTTTATGTGAAGATGTAAAGCTCCCCAGCCTCTCAATTCCTCCCACATTCCCTCTTTAAAATTACAGCACAGAAGTCAGGCAGTGTGGGGGAAGGGAGGGGTGTCAGCTATGTAGTTACACCCAAGAGAAAGGATAAAATGAATGAGTTTTACAGCAGAGGTTGGGATGTCACAGAAGGGCAAACAGTGGGCAGATGGTGGAAGGAAGTAAAAACCAGAGGAGGCTACAAAGAGTTTGGAGACAGATGGACAGACAGAGAATAGATATACTAACAGAGGTTACAGCTAGGAACCCATGGGAGGGTATTTCGGCCAGGCAGAAAATATTGTCAGCGAAAATTGCCGCAGCGAACATTCCAGAGAGACTAATTGTTCGGTCCATAGGAAATAAATGGTCAACAGAGATAAATAGCAATAGATTGATAGATGGAAAGACAGACAGCGATAGATTGACAGCGAAAGATAGACAGATAGATATAGACAGTGATATAATGGTAGACAGCGACAGACAAAAGACCCCACGGGATCGTCATTTTGAGGGATGCCATAAATTTGATCGGATCACTCAAAATATCGATCTCGATATTTCCGACAATGTTGAGCGGTTTATCTGAAAAGCAAAGAAAGATCAGAGCCTCAAGGTGGGGGAACTTCAAGCGGTTCTTTAGATCAACATCGATAGACGATAGATTGACAGCAATAGACTGATTGACACCAATAGAAATATAATGGACAGATAGATACAGATCGATAATACCGTAGACATTCCTTTTTTGCATTCATCCAACAAATGGGATTACGTGTAGGATCCACTAAATATTTATTAAGGTGGGTGCACACTTAACGATAAAGACACTTAACTGCAGAAACGAGCGTTCCCAAGTCCGACTGGTTCGCTCCTTAAAAATTCCCTCGCTCGTGGTCGGCCCCCGGTACTATATAGGGAGTCAGCGGCAGCTGAAGGAAATGTGAGTCCCAAACTGGGGTGGATATTTTGACGTTTGATCTATTTAGATCAATGAAACGCCCATACATGGAACAATCATTGGCCGAAACGGATGTGCATACGCATCGTGTGCTGCAGGTAGGCCCCCCCAATCGTACGTGTGAACAAGCTTTACGTCGGGTCAGAAAATCTCAGTCTGTTTTACAATTAACTGACCGGTTTTGAGACATTTCTTTTTTTTGGACACTTGCATATCATGCTATAGTGGTAAACTAGAGCCTCCACCCTCCACCGTAAATTTTCCGCCAACCCATCTTTAGACCCCATCTCTCCGCAGATTTCAAGTGGAAATCTGCTGAAAGATCGGAGGTTCAAGGTGGGTTTTAAAAGGTTCTTCCAAAAAAACATCTAAACATATATGGCTGGCTAAAGAGGAGTAAATCGTTTTAATTTGCACTCAAACGTCCCTGGTTTCCAGTTGGCAAATATGGGGCCCATTACCTTCTACAGTTCTATTCCCAACCCAGCTCCAAACCACTGGGTGAATTCATTCTGTAAGGGGCTGAAGGAATTTCACATCACATAAGTCAGGCCGTCCATTATCCCCTAGGATAAAGCTGTTCTAAAGCAGATTCAACCCCTCCTAATAGGATTAGTAATATGGTTCTAGCTGATAAGGTTATATTGAGTCATTTTATATCACAGCAGCAGACAAAATGGCTAACATGTATTATATATTTGTCTTGGTAAAAGGTGAATGCATCATTTTCTAATCTTGGATATTTCTGTGTGTGTGGGGGTAGGTATCTATGTGCAGCTGATGGTAATTTTGGCAGGGTGGATATTTCTGTGAGGTGGGTATCTGTTTGCACAGTGATGGTAATTTTGTGCAGGATGGATATTTCTGTGAGGGGGGGTATCGTTCTGCACAGTGATGGTAATTTTGTGCAGGGTGGATATTTCTGTGAGGTGGGTATCGTCTGCACAGTGATGGTAATTTTGTGCAGGGTGGATATTTCTGTGAGGTGGGTATCTGTCTCTGCACAGTGATGGTAATTTTGTGCAGGGTGGATATTTCTGTGAGGGGGGTATCTGTCTCTGCACAGTGATGGTAATTTTGTGCAGGGTGGATTTTCTGTGAGGGGGGTATCTGTCTCTGCACAGTGATGATATTTTGTGCAGGGTGGATATTTCTGTGAGGTGGGTATCTGTCTCGCACAGTGAGTAATTTTGTGCAGGGTGGATTTTCTGTGAGGGGGGTATCTGTCTCTGCAAGTGATGGTAATTTTTGCAGGGGTGGATATTTTGTGAGGGGGTATCTGTCTCTGCACAGTGATGGTAATTTTGTGCAGGGTGGATTTTCTGTGAGGGGGGTATCTGTTCTGCACAGGATGGTAATTTGTGCAGGGTGGATATTTGGGGGGGGTATCTGTCTCTGCACAGTGATGGTAATTTTGTGCAGGGGGATTTTCTGTGAGGGGGGTATCTGTCTCTGCCAAGTGATGGGAATTTGTTGCAGAGGGGGATATTTCTGTGAGGGGGTATCTGTCTCTGCACAGTGAGGTAATTTTGTGCAGGGTGGTATTTCTGTGAGGTGGGTATTGTCTGCACAGTGATGGTAATTTTGTGCAGGTGGATTTTTCTGTGAGGGGGGTATCTGTCTCTGACAGAGTGATGGTAATTTTGTGCAGGGTGGATATTTCTGTGAGGGGGGTATCTGCTCTGCACAGTGATGGTAATTTTGTGCAGGGTGGATGATTTCTGTGAGGGGGGTATTGTCTCTGCACAGTGATGTAATTTGTGCAGGGTGGATATTTTTGGGGGGGGTATCTGTCTCTGCACAGTGATGGTAATTTTGTGCAGGGTGGATATTTGTGGGGGGGTATCTGTCTTGCACGATGGTATTTTGTGCAGGGTGGATATTTGTGAGGGGGGGGTATCTGTCTCTGCACAGTGATGGTAATTGTGGCAGGGTGGATATTGTGAGGGGGGTATCTGTCTTGCACAGTGTGTATTTTGTGCAGGGTGGATATTTCTGTGAGGGGGTATCTGTCTCTGCACAGTGATGGTAATTTGTTTGCAGGGTGGATATTTTGTGAGGGGGGTATCGTCTCTGCACAGTGATGGTAATTTTGTGCAGGTGGATATTTCTGTGAGGGGGGGTATCTGTCTTTGCACAGTGATGGTAATTTTGTGCAGGGGTGGATATTTCTGTGAGGGGGGGATCTGTCTTGCACAGTGATTGTAATTTTGTGCAGCGTGGATATTTCTGTGAGGGGGGGGTATCTGTCTTTGCACAGTGATGGTAATTTTGTGCAGGGTGGATATTTCGTGAGGGGGGTATCTGTCTCTGCACATGATGGTAATTTTGTGCAGGGTGGATATTTCTGTGAGGGGGGGTATCTGTCTCTGCACAGTGATGGTAATTTTGTGCAGGGTGGATATTTCTGTGAGGGGGGTATCTGTCTCTGCACAGTGATTGGTAATTTTGTGCAGGGTGGATATTTCTGTGAGGTGGGTATCTGTTCTGCACGTGATGGTAATTTTGTGCACGGGTGGTATTTCTGTGGGGGGGTATCTGTCTCTGCAAAGTGATGGTAATTTTGTGCAGGGTGGATTTTTCTGTGAGGGGGTATCTGTCTCTGCACAGTGATGTAATTTTGTGCAGGGTGGATATTTCTGTGAGGGGGGTATGCTTCTGCACAGTGATGTAATTTTGTGCAGGGTGGTATTTTCTGTGAGGGGGGTATCTGTCTCTGCAGAGTGATGGAATTTTGTGCAGGGTGGATATTTCTGTGAGGGGGTATCTGTCTCTGCACAGTGATGGTAATTTTGTGCAGGGGGATTTTCTGTGAGGGGGGTATCTGTCTTGCACAGGATGGTAATTCGTTGCAGGGTGGATATTTGGGGGGGGGGGTACTGTCTCTGCACAGTGATGGTACTTGTTGCAGGGTGGATATTTTCTGTGAGGGGGGTATCTGCTCTCGCACAGTGATGGTAATTTTGTGCAGGGGGATATTTCTGTGAGGGGGTATCTGTCTCTGCACAGTGATGGTAATTTTGTGCAGGGTGGTATTTCTGTGAGGTGGGTATCTGTCTCTGCACAGTGATGGTAATTTGTGCAAGGTGGATTTTTCTGTGAGGGGGGTATCTGTCTCTGCAGAGTGATGGTAATTTGTGGCAGGGGTGGATATTCTGTGAGGGGGGTATTGTCTCTGCACAGTGATGGTAATTTTGTGCAGGGTGGATATTTTGTGAGGGGGGGTATCTGTCTCTGCACAGTGATGGTAATTTTGTGCAGGGTGGATTTTGGGGGGGGTATCTGTCTCTGCACAGTGATGGTAATTTGTGCAGGGTGGATATTTCTGTGAGGGGGGGTATCTGTCTCTGCACAGTGAGGTAATTTTGTGCAGGGTGGATATTTGTGAGGGGGTATCTGTCTCTGCACAGTGATGGTAATTTTGTGCAGGGTGGATATTTTGTGAGGGGGGTATCTGTCTCTTGCACAGTGATGGTTTTTGTGCAGGGTGGATATTCTGTGAGGGGGTATCTGTCTCTGCACAGTGATGTAATTTTGTGCAGGTGGGTGGATATTCTGTGAGGGGGGGGTATCTGTCTCTGCACAGTGATGGTAATTTTGTGCAGGTGGATATTTCTGTAGGGGGGGTATCTGTCTTTGCACAGTGATGGTAATTTTGTGCAGGTGGAGGGTATTTCTGTGAGGGGGGTATCTGTCTTGCACAGTGATGTAATTTTGTGCAGCGTGGGATATTTCTGTGAGGGGGGGGTATCTGTCTTTGCACAGTGATGGTAATTTTGTGCAGGGGGATATTTCTGTGAGGGGGTATCTGTCTCTGCACAGTGATGGTAATTGGTGCAGGGTGGATATTTCTGTGAGGGGGGGTATCTGTCTCTGACAGTGATGGAATTTTGTGCAGGGTGGATAGTGAGGGGGGGTATCTGTCTCTGCACAGTGATGTTATTTTGTGCAGGGTGGATATTTGGGGGGGGGTATCTGTCCTCGCACAGTGATGTATTTTGTGCAGGGTGGATATTGGGGGGGGTATCTGTCTCTGCACAGTGATGGTATTTGTGCAGGGTGGATATCTGTGAGGGGTGGTATCTGTGCTTCTGACAGTGATGGTAATTTTGTGCAGGGTGGATTATTGGCGGGGTATCTTGTTTCTGCACAGTGATGGTAATTTGGCCGGGTGGATATTTCTGTGAGGGGGGGTACTGTCTCTGCAGAGAGTGATGGTAATTTTGTGCAGGGTGGATATTTGGCGGGGTATCTGTCTCTGCACAGTGATGGTTATTTTGTGCAGGGTGGATATTTCTGTGAGGGGGGGTATCTGTCTTTGCACAGTGATGGTAATTTTGTGCAGGGTGGATATTTGGCGGGGTATCTGTCTCTGCACAGTGATGGTTATTTTGTGCAGGGTGGATATTTCTGTGAGGGGGGGTATCTGTCTTTGCACAGTGATGGTAATTTTGTGCAGGGTGGATATTTGGCGGGGTATCTGTCTCTGCACAGTGATGGTTATTTTGTGCAGGGTGGATATTTCTGTGAGGGGGGGTATCTGTCTTTGCACAGTGATGATAATTTTGTGCAGGGGTGGATATTTGGGTGGTCTAAGTCTATGTAAAAGTACTAATAATATTGTGGATAATATATTACCCCAATTTCTGATGCTGCAGCGTTTAGCGTGTCCCCAGTATGCGCTCTATAAATCGGGCACAGATCACAAAATTGTTTTGTGTATTGTGTGCAAAATAAACAATACAGATTAAAACTAAAAAGACAGTGTGAATGTGCTTGTTGTTTACTGTAAATTCTGCATTTAAATAAAAAAAAAGCCCAAGGTTTTCCTGGTGGCTCAGCCTTGCTGAACGATGAAATAAGCCTAATGAGTTATTCTTGGAGGTGAGACAGCTGTGCACATTCCTGCACTGGGAAACCCGAGCTATAAAGTCTAAACAAATTCCCTGCTGAGCCATATTATCTGGAATATGTCTCTCTCCTCACCTGTAGACAGACACTGCTGCTAAATCCATTAAGGTGGAGGAGGAAAGTTACAGGCAGGATTCTCCAGTTGGCTATCTAGGTCTCTGCTGTCACGGAGAGGCAGAGTCATCAATTCTGCTGCCTGGCCCAGACATAGTGTGTCTCCTTTTACCACAAGGCACACATGGTTTTCACACTATAACTGGATGGGGATGTGGACAGCTCCTTCTGCCCAGCACCCTGTCATTTGTCTAACTGCACCCGATTTCATTCTGGAACATTAAAGGACATGTCCATCCTTAATCATTTTTCATATAATAAGAAGGTCTCCCTGCTCCCCCAGCCCCAACCACTATAGTTTTAATATCAGAAAGTGCCCCAAATATTACTTACCTTCCCTCTTTCCTCCGCCGCACTGCCAGGCCCTCTGCTTGCGAGAAAATGCAAGCAGAGGGACGGGACCGGCAGTCGCGTTTGTGATTGGCTGAGCGGCAGCCAATCACAGACGCGGCTGCCGGGAATTCAGTGCAGCGGAGGAAAGAGGGAAGGTAAGTAATGTTTGGGGCACTTTCTGATATGTGCTATGCCAAAAGAGGGTGTGTCATTTATTTTTATTATTGTGCTTTTATTTTGTAATTTTAAGACTTATTTTGAAATTGTGTGTATCAGAGAGATACACACAATGTAAGGCTAGGTACACAGGGGCATGTGTTTCAGACTGACCAACTGGTCGGCAGTGGCAAAAGTAGCCACTTCTGATCTTTTGGCACAATATTTCTAAGGAACACACAGTCGCCCGTGTTTTTACGCCATGTCCGGTCATTCTTTCAACCAATTTGGTCCGAAAAACATTCGGACATCGTTCAGTCGTGGTCACTTGGCACCGGGCCGACTTGTCTGTCAGCCCGTCATATCTGCTCATGTGTAAACAGCCTATGTCAAAGTACCCTCCCATCAGCTGTATTTATTCAAGGGAGGTAATCAGTGTTTATTACGTCTTCAACACAGGTGAATGTAATCAAGAGAGGTAATTACGGTTGATTATGCCAGAGGTTAATCAGCGTTATGTCTGAACCAGATGAATAATCTAAATCATTAATCAGCATTAAAGGGCATGTCCACCCCCAAACTAATGTTTAACCCACTACTGGCCCCACTGTGTAGTTAAAAAAAAAAACTTGCCTTACATCTCTGCTCCTTATGGTTCTCCTGCAGTGCTTGCCCAAAGTCCAAAAAACTGAAGAGTAGGAGGTGTCTTCCTGTATGAAAGGTTTCTGCCTCCTCCTTCTCCTCAGAGGACAGTGGCAAGCGTAGGGGAGCCCTTTCCCCTCTCCCTCCCTGCCGATCCCTGTCTGCCCTTCAATGGCCTTTAAGTTAACTTTTAAGGTGGACATGGCCTTTAAGTTAACGTTTAAGGTGGACATGGCCTTTAAGTTAACGTTTAAGGTGGACATGGCCTTTAAGTTAACGTTTATGGTGGACATGGCCTTTAAGTTAACGTTTATGGTGGACATGGCCTTTAAGTTAACGTTTATGGTGGACATGGCCTTTAAGTTAACGTTTATGGTGGACATGCCCTTTAAGACCCCATGGTCTTTAAGTATATCTATATTCCCACATATCTATGGTAACGGTAAGTTTTGCAGTGATCAGGGGTAGACTTGCCCTTTAAGCTCCCTACAGGACAGTCACCAGGAGCCGCTAGTGTGTATTGGCCCCTCCCACTTCGCTAGTGATTGCGACCGCGCGCTGAGCAGGATCTGATCTGCCCCGACCCGGAAGTGAGCTGTCAGTGTCTCCGTGGCGGACGCGGAAGTGCTGCGTTGCCGGGAGACATGGCAGTGGCCGAAGGAGCGAGTGAAGAAGAGTTGGATCAAGACATGAAGCAGCTGCAGGAGGGTAAAAGGGACATCGGATCCCCGCCAGGAAGGGCAGCAGGAGACCGTGAGTCACGGGGACTGAGGGTGATCACAGTTCTTGGAGGGTCACTGTATAGAGAGGGTTAATAATCCCCCATATTGTGTAGATACAGATACAGGGGTGCATTATATAGATATTATATAGTGTTTATATAGATATATTATATATAGTGTTTATATAGATATTATATTATATATAGGTCAAGATATTAATTTATATGTGTTATATAGAATATTTAGATTAGATATAGTGGTATATAGATATTAGATATATAATAGTGTTATATAGATATTATATTACATATAGTGTTTATAGAGATATTATACTACATTTAGTGTTTATAGAGATATTATATTACATATAGTGTTTATAGAGATATTATATTACATATAGTGTTTATAGAGATATTATATTATATATAGTGTTTATATAGATATATCCCCATATATTGAGAATTACTGGTAACAGTACAGTACATATACTGTAGTTCTGGTTGGTACGGGGATACTATATAATATTGAGAATTACTGGTATTAATATACCTACTGTAGTTCTGGTTGGTACAGGGATAATATATAATATTGAGAATTACTGGTATTAATACATATACTGTAGTTCTGGTTGGTACAGGGATACTATATAATATTGAGAATTACTGGTATTACATATACTGTAGTTCTGGTTGGTACAGGGATACTATATAATATTGAGAATTACTGGTATTAATACACATACTGTAGTTCTGGTTGGTACGGGGATACTATATAATATTGAGAATTACTGGTATTAATACATATACTGTAGTTCTGGTTGGTACAGGGATACTATATAATATTGAGAATTACTGGTATTAATACATATACTATAGTTCTGGTTGGTACAGGGATACTATATAATATTGAGAATTACTGGTATTAATACATATACTGTAGATCTGGTTGGTACGGGATACTATATAATATTGAGAATTACTGGTATTAATACATATACTGTAGTTCTGGTTGTTACGGGGATACTTTATAATATTGAGAATTACTGGTATTAATACATAAACTGTAGTTCTGGTTGGTACGGGGATACTATATAATATTGAGAATTACTGGTATTAATACATATACTGTAGTTCTGGTTGGTACGGGGACACTATATAATATTGAGAATTACTGGTATTGATACATACACTGTAGATCTGGTTGTTACGGGGATACTATACAATGTTGAGAATTACCGGTATTAATACATATACTGTAGTTCTGGTTGGAACGGGGATACTATATAATATTGAGAATTACTTATGTTAATACATATACTGTAGTTCTGGTTGGGTTATCTGGGGAAGAGAAAAAAAAAGGACAAAAAAAAGAAAAAAAAAAAAGAAAAGAAAAAAAAAGAAGAAGAGAAAAAAGAAGAGAAAAGAACTGAAAGACAACGAGAGAAAAAAAGCAGAAGAAGAAAAAAAAAAGAAAAAAACTGAAACAAAAACGATAAAAAAAAAGGAAAAGAAAAAAGAAAAAAAAAGAAAAAGAAAAAAGAAAAAAAGAAAAGAAAAAAACTAAAAGAAAAGAAAAAAAAGACAAAAAAAAAGAAAAAAAGAGAAAAAACACAGAGAAAAAAAAAAAAAATAAGAAAATTTATGAATATAAAAAGAAAGAAAAAAAAAAAAAAAAACGAGAAAAGAGGAATGAAGAGGAAAAAACTATATAACATTGAGAATTACTGGTGTTAATACATATACTGTAGTTCTGGTTGGTACGGGGATACTATATAATGTTGAGAATTACTGGTATTAATACATATACTGTAGTTCTGGTTGGTACAGGGATACTATAATATTGAGAATTACTGGTATTAATATTGAGAATTACTGGTATTAATACATATACTGTAGTTCTGGTTGGTACAGGGACACTATATAATATTGAGAATTACTGGTATTAATACATATACTGTAGATGTTGCTGGTTGTTAAAATCCTGCGCCAACGCTAATTAGGAGATTAAAGGGCTTCATGCCACTCCATTTTGGACTTTTGCCCATTAGGAGCTATCCTGCCCCAGCCCCAACCGCCATAAAAGATTTTACAGGAACTCCTCCGACTTTACTTACCTCCCTCTTTCCCGCGGGGCGTACTGTAACAGCCCTCTGCTTGCATGAAACTGCAAGCAGGGGGCGGAACAGGCAGCCATGTCCGTGATTGGCGAGAGGTAGCCAATCACATGGTGGGCTGCCGGTGTGAGAACGCCTGGGAGAGAGTAAGGTAAGTAAAGTCGGGGGCGTTCCTGTAAAAAGTTTATGGCGGTTGGAGGGGGGTGGGGCAGGATAGCTACTAATGGGCAAAGGGATTTAATAGTAGGGGGAGGGCTTGCAAAACGGGAGGGAGAGGAGGGAGGGGGGGTAATGGGGGTTATAGTTTTGGGGGTGGACATGCCTTTAAAGGCTTTTAAAGATTTACCTCCATATATTTGCCCAGTGAGCGGGTAAATGAGGCCCGAAAGTGTTTAAAAACTTTTGGTAATAGTGGACATGTTCCCAGACCATTTCCCAGGTGCCACAGCCATTTACAGTAAGTTACCATTGTTAGTTTATTGTAAACATCGAATTTTTGAACTTCCACACCCTATGACTTTAATGGGTCTGTGTTCATACTTTTGAACTTTTTCTAAAGTTTGAAAACTGACTGAACTTTATAAGTAAGACATATGTCCATCTAGTCCAACCTTACACTTCTTCTTTAATTACTACTACAGTTGATCAGAGGAATTAAAAAAATGAGGAAAATAATTATTTCCCGACTCCAATGGCATTAGAAATGTTCCCTGGATCAACCAGAACTGCATTATATGTATTAATACCAGTAATTCTTAATATTATGTAGTATCCCCATACCAACCAGAACTACATATATGCATTAACCAGTAATTCTCAATAATACATAGTATAATCCATGTACCAACCAGAACTATACAGGGATACTATATAATAGTGTGAATTACTGGTAATAATACATATACTGTAGTTCTGGTTGGTACAGGGACACTATATAATATTGAGAATTACTGGTATTTAATATGCTGTAGTTCTGGTTGGTACAGGGATACTATATAATATTGAGAATTACTGGTATTTAATATACTATAATTCTGGTTGGTACAGGGATATTATATTGAGAATTACTGGTATTACGCCAACATGTGCTTGCGTGTGTGTTCCGGGCGCATTTTCTTCCTGTTATTATGGACCGTAAGCATGGCAAGTACCAAGAAGTTGCAATATATTAATTGGCCATGCTTAGGCTGGGTACAGACGACGGGATATTTTGCCCAAACGAGCGTTTGCTACAAGCGAGCGCTCCCGGGACAAATGACTGTCGGTCATGGCAATAGTGGCCATGGCCGACAATTTGCACGACCAATCAGCGGTCCCCATAGGGAACTGCACGTTGGCCGTAATTTACCACATGTCCTGATCGCCTGTTCGTCGCCGGACGAACAGGTGCCGATATCGGTCGCGGCTCAGGCAGCACAAAATTTTTCTGCCATATTGACCAATACACAAAGTATCGTCGATCGGCCAGAGAAATCTGTCTGTGTGTACAGACTAAAACTTCCCAGATTGTTTACCAATAGATCCAATCAGAGGACCAGTCATCCTCTCTTAGATAGTTTTATCTTCAGGTTAGAAAACTGGAACTGTTTTCCAGATGATGTGGTATCGTGGCATTATTTGAGGGTTTTTGAAGAGTGTGGATGTCTAGAAAATATAATTATTAATACATTAATTTGTGATTACCTGATGAGGTCTTTTAATTGCCATTTGGAGACAGAAGTGACATAGAATGGTATTGTGATGGCATTTTATTCTTTTTCTAAACAACAAATACATAGGGACAATTGTAAAGAGTGATATCTTCGCCATTTCGATATACTGGACTTGGCAATGAAAATCAGCGTTAGCTTTTTAAATGTAAATACTGGTTTTGTCTTTGCTGGGCGCATATGCAGCAGTAATATTGCCGTATTCACTGCGTTTACGTCCAGTATTTTGCGGTGGAAATAGAGAAATGGCACCAGAATTCTACTAATACCAAGCAGGTATGTCACTGAGAATTAGGATCATTACAATGGGTCTTTAGTAAGTTAAAACAACACTAATCAACCCCCTTTCAAACTTAATAAATAGCAAAATGAATGTAATATATCAAAAAGCGGAACATGAAAAAGCGATCATCAGAAATCGTGAAAAGTGGGAAATTGGAAATTTGAAAATCGATGATCGGATTACTGTAGATGTTTGAAAACAGTTCTACACCCATGGACCCTTATTGTATTAGAAACTCCTAATATTTATGACATCTACAACCTTCTAATGAACCTAATTCCAGGCTAGGAACAAGCCCACTAATGAGTTATCGCCACCCAAGACTTATTATGAGTTATTTTATAGGCTTGACTATGGAAAAACACATTTACCAATAAATACAAAAAACATTTATCTCTGTGTTATGGTAATATGCCGCCAAAAGCGAAATGGTGATATGCAGTCAGCGATAAGTTGCTAATTCCATTTTGGTGAGAATGGTGACACTAACTCTGGTAAAACTTAACAAACTTTTATAAAGGTGTCCATAGTCTAACAACTTTTTTTAATGTCTATCCGTGAGACCAGAACAAGCTCAGGATGTGTTGTACTTCCGGGGATTCAGTAGTTACTGGGCGTTTATTCTTATTTGCCTGCTTATTGTCTGTTTCTTTTCTGAGGCTCCAGGGAATTCTGTTGCTTTCTACCAGTCATAATGGGATGGGTTTGTTCTAAACAAAAATAAAATAAAACTTAAATTTAAAAAAAAAGTTTAGGAGGTTTTTTTTTTCAGATTCTATAAGAGTTTATAAAGCAATCATAATGCAAAGGACAAAAACTGCTAGTTGGGCCCCTTGAAGCACTGCTTAGTTATTATTTCAGGGTTGAAAGGAAAGGAGAGCCAGGTGGAATAATTTCTTTTGTCTCCGTCCCTGGTTCACACTTTACTTTGGCCCTTTGGTTCCACCCTGGAAAAAAAAATCCCAACACCTATAGTCAGATCAAATAATGGCAAATGCCTTTGAAAATGAGATGTGATTAGCCCACAGAGATCCAGCTGGGTGTTACAAATATTTGTCCTACCAAAACCACTAAGTGTGTATTTGGTGTATTGAAACTGACAGATTGTTTTGCTCTTTCTTACTAATGCTGAAGCACATATAACAGGGACGTCACTGTTTATTTCTTCCTAAAGGGGCTGTCCACCCCCAAAACCTAAAATTTAACCCACTACTGACCCCACTGTGTGTAGTTTAAAAAAATCCTTACCTTAAATCTCTTCTCCTTATGTGTGCCCTGCAGCGCATGTCCAATGTCCAGGAAACTGAAGAGTAGGAGCTGTCTTCCTGTATGAAATGTTTCCAGCCTTCTCCTTGTCCTGAGAGGAAAGTGGCCTGCACAGCCCCCCCCCTCCTGATCCCCCAATGCCTGCCCTTCCACCTAGCATAATTCCTTTTTTATATATTATAGATACCCCTTGCCCACCCCTAACCGCCGAGTTAATCTTGAAAAAAAACCATCAGCATCAGACTTACAGTCCTTTGCTTCCGGCGTCTCCATATACGCAGCCACGTCTGTGACACAGTTCCAGCAAGCAGGAGCCGGATCAGTTCACCACGGAAGTAAAGGACTGTAGTACAGTTCTGATTGTTTTTTTTAAAGATGCCCTTTAAAGGAAAATTAAGTCTTTAAAATAACAGTCCAGGCTATTCTTTAAAGCATTCCAAAAATTGATTCTCCTTTTCTGTTTCCCATTTTCTTCTGCTGCTGGTGATGCTACCTTCATTAAGTCTGTAGGATGGTGCCAAATAAATAAGAAGAGGTTCTAGGGGGATGAGCACACCCTCAAACACATACATATACTTTTTATTCAACTTAAAAGTTATTTTGGTTATATTTGGTTCAGTAGATCTAGCCCAAGGCACAGAAGGTTTAGTATGAACAACCCTTACCCTCCATGCCAGTGTTTCTCAACCTTTTTAGCTACAGTGACCCCTTGTGTCTCGGGGAACCCCTTCATAAAATAATGATTATATTTTATTTTTCTGTTATCGGATCACAAATCATCAAAATGCAACAGGGAGATTCAATGAAGTTCTTATCATTAAAAATGGTGCTAATTTTTGACCCAACCAATCAGAGTAGCTTTCAAATGTTAAATAACAGCTGATTGGTTGGGGCAAAATTAGCACCATTTTTAACAATAAGAACATTTATTGAATAACCCTGATCATTTATACAATATAAGATTAGATCTATAAATATATCACTATTTTAAAATTTTTTAATTGCGCATGTTTCGAAACATTCGGTCCTTTTTTTTGACTGCGGGTACGGAGCAAAGGAAGGTTGAATACAAGATTCGCCACTAGTTATTGTGTCAACGTTGTAAGAAATTTCAATATAACTACTGTACTGAATAGCTGTGCCACTGGAAATCATGGACAACCACTATGAATACCCTCAGGTGGAAACATTACACAACATTGAAAGTGTAATGTTCCCCAGCATTAAAAGTTAGGATAGGAATTCTACATACAGACTGTAAGAGGCTTATGTATATTGATGTTTTTATTAAAAGATGGTTTCTCTGTGATACTTTCACCAGAATAATTTTCTAATGCAACACCCATGAACAATCTAAGTGATGTACCGTAATAAAATAGTGCCAGCTTTCACAGGAATTTCTAACAAAGCCATGTGTCACACGGCACTGAAACCCAATTGCAATCTATGGGCTGATACATTTATAGCAGATCCTAATTTTGTCTAAATGGAAAACATGTTTATAAAATAAGAACTATAGCAAACTGAATGACTTGTAAGGCATCTAAGGAAGTATATGCTGACTGATAATTAGGCTTGTCTTGGGCACTACAGATGAATCCATTCATGCAGACTATAGACACCTTTGACCTGGCAGGTAATTAAGGTTTAGAAAGGTCACAATGAGTGCCAATCATCTTTGTTCTTTTAACCATTCTCCCAATAACATTTAGGACAGCCGTTGATGCTAAATTGCATAACCTCTAGGAACATACAGGTTAATAATTTGTCCCGATTGTCTTCCCAGTGAAACATTTGGTTCGATATTGGGTATTGTGGGTAGATATTGGTGCTTTTTTTCTACAGAGGGATTTGGTTGAATAGATTAGACCTAGGCAGAAGGGTTGAATGATATAAAAATCATTACCATCCATGCAATATCTTAATATTATAAATGCAAAATGCATTACATGCATATACCCATGGAGTAATTGAATCCTTCTGGTCCTCCCACATCATTGTCACTGACAATCCTCCTTTCTCTAAGGCTAGGAACACACAGGAACGATTTTTGAAAAAATGATAGAAGGATCTGCAAGATCTTGACAGTGATTTTTCAAACTCAAGATATTCACAGCATATACACAGCATAGGGAGGACATTCGGACTAGTGTGTTTCCTCGACCGCAGCCTACTCCTCTGTAGGGAGTCTACCGCAATGGAAAATTTACGGTCTTCCCGAGCGACCGCTCGGCCGACCCAACATTCAACGGCTGCGCGTTCATTCAGGAAAGGCCAACACATACATGCCGATAAAGCCCTGATAACATTGGCTCCAACGGTATTGGCCCTTTATCGGTGCTGTGTGTACATAGCTTAACATTGGAGAAGATATGATAATGAAGGAGGGGGAGGAGCATGCAAACTGTCATTTACGTTAGAAAGCATAGTTACTGAGGATTACAAGTGTTCTTTATGGGCTCTTTCACACTAGGGGATGTTTCATAGTGATTTCCTGGCACCAAAATTTATATTATTAGGATGAATAATGCTATTCGCACCTATGACCTGCGATGCAGTGTGTTGTTTCATGCACAGCATGACGCAGTTAAGCTGCTGTACCGCATAGCTGTGCCACTAAAATGATATGGACACTGCTATGCAATAACGTAGGGGAACATTGCACAACATGCGACATTAAAGGACTTGTTGTGTGAACGTAGCCCTAAAGGGAAACTATGTCCTCCAACAAAGTTTTGTGTTACCGATAGGTGCAGGGAGGTAGGAAATCTAACCACGACCCAGTGAGCAGTCAAAATACCCCCGCTATACTGTGCCTGTGTGACTATCTTCCTTAATGTACAGATAAGTGATAAGTCATTCTGACGTACTGAAATGAGCTGTAAGCTGTCAGCCACTCAACAAGTGACCATTTGACAGTCACCGCCCATCCACCTAGCCACAAAGGAGTTGGGGTATAATTTCCTAACTCTGGATAGTTTCCCTTTAAGTCCAACATGAAGCAGGTGTGCCCTGAGACCAATTGCATTGCCAAGTATGTCATGATGATATATGTCTGTTTATAGTGGATAATGCACCCCCAACTGTAATTATAAGGATATTGAAGTCACAAGGAGTTCGTGACCATATAAAGTACGAGCCACGCACCAGAACTCGAGGGGACTTCTAATATCCCTTTAATTTACAGTTGGGGGTGCATTATTTATTATAACCTACCCCTTTGTGGCTTTTGGTTCTTCTCCTACCTGGAACTGTAGATTATAAGGTCGTATAATCTTACAGTTCCTCCCATAGAGAATCCACTACAGGGGTAGGTAAAGAAAATAATTTACAGCAGGTTCATGGCTACTGTATATCCTCAGACATATCCTGTGCACAATGCTGGTCGTGGTACATTGTAGAATGGCAATGGGACATATGGGGTTATGACATTAAGATGGGACCAGGGTTAAATCTTCCCCACTGCCCTCGGGCGTGATCCATGGTTTCCCTTTTAACTTCCTCCCCTCCACTTCCTATTAAGGACTAAATGAAGCTCAAACCCAGTAAGTGGGAGGTCAGTGCAGTGTCACGTGTGTCCCTCTACAGCCCCTGTGATTGGCTGGCTTGTAAATTACAGGCACACTCCGGGTGGGTGGGGAGAGATTGGAACATCGGAACATAAATTATGCAAATGTCAGAGTGCAGCACGGGGGCAGACCTGATGCCTTATCATTCCCCTGCCCAGGAAAGGGGGGTAGGGGTCGGGCTATGTTTCCCATTGGATATAAGGCTGGCTGAGGCCGGTCGTGTGCCAAACTCACTGCTCACAACGAGTGATAACACGGATCCCTCCAACTACAACAGCAGAGTCGCGTGTCCCTATAAAGACAAGAGGTGGAACTTTCTTTCCAAGACCCCAAGTGTTGTCCTGAAGTTATCCACGATCCCAAACTTCCCCATTGCAACAATTGCCCCTCTCTACTACCTTAATTATCTATCTATCTCTCACCGTTAATTCTCCTCTCTACCTTAATTATCTCTCTACCTTAATAATTCGTTCTCTACCTAATTCTCTCTAACCTTAGTAATTCTCTCTCTACTATAATTCTCCCTACCTCATTTATCTATTTGCTTAATAATTAATCTTTACCTTAATTATCTCTCTACCTTAATAATTCTCTCACTCTACCTTATTATCTTCTCTACCTTAATAATTCTTCTCTACCTAATTATCTCTAACTTATTATCTCTCTCTATCTTAATTATACTCTCTACCTAATAATTTTTTTCTCTACCTTATTATCTCTAACTTAATTATTCTCTACCTTAATAAGTCTCACTTACATTAATTCTCTCTCTCTCTCTACCTTAATTCCTCTCTACCTTAATAATTATCTCCTTACCTTAATAATTATCTCTCTCTACCTTAATAATTCTCTCTGCCATTAATCTCTCTACCTTAATCCATAATTACTCTCTCTCTACCTATTTCTCTCTCTCTCTACCTTAATTATCTCTCTACCTTAATTCTCTCTCTACCTTAATTCTCTTTACCTTAATATCTCTCTCTGGCTTAATTTCTCTCTCTCTACTTAAATTCTCTCTCTACCTTAATTCTCCCTCTACCTTACCTTTTCTCTCCTCTCTACCTTAATTCTATCTCTCTGCCTTAATTTCTCTCTCTCTACCATAATAAGCTCTCTCTACCTTATTCTCCTCTACCTAATTATCTCTCTCTACCTAATTCTCCTTTACTTAATTCTCTAACCATTAACCCACCTCTCTCTCCCTACCTTTCCCACCTCTCTCTATCTATATTCTACCCACCTCCCTCCCTAACCTACCCACACATGTCCATCTATTTTATCCCCCCCTCTCTCTCTAAACCCACCCTTTCTATTTTAACCCCATCTCACTCTCTACCCACCCCTCTCTCTCACTGATTAGTTAGCTGAGAGTTTGTGCAGGTGATCCAGTAGTTAATTCAAGTGAACCCATGTGTGACCCTCCAGATTTTATTTATGTTTTACCCTCCAGAAGTTATTCAGTGACAACTTGTGGTCCCATTTCATTATTGATTATAAGAGGGTATGTTGTAATGTTGTAGTTCACTCGCACCAAGTTCTATGTGTAGGGAATGTGCAGCTGAAGGGCCATTAGGGTTTGTTCTTGTCATTGCCTTTTAAAATATTTAAACTTTTATAATGAATTTGTTTGTGACCCAAGTATGTTTTTGTTTCCCCTTTAGAACGGCTTCCAGTAATGGACAGATCCCTCTGATTATGATTCCTGCAGCCGATGTCCTATTCCCCATCTGACGATGAGGACACCATGAGTCTACATGCTCATCTCCCTTCTCCTCTGGACACTTGACATCTCCAACCCTAACTCCGGAGAAGTGTGAGGACAAAGATAAGAGAAAGACCAGTCAGGACCAGGGTAAAAAATGAAGCTGTGCTCCACACCATCAAAAAGAACCCGCAGGGTTTAAAGCCAATGACGAGAAAGGAACCGGATGCACAACACTGAACTCCGCCCTGGATGAATCAGAAGCATTTTTGCCAAGTTTCCCAGATGACAAAATTAACCAAGATTGAAACTCTGCGTTTGGCCCATAACTATATATTGGTGCTCTGTCTGAAACCTTAAGGTTAGCTGACCAGAAGCCACTTAAAGACATGATGCGCCCAGGCTACGTGAGTCCACCAGCTCCACCAAGCCCAGGCAGTGATGCAGAGTCCTGGATGTCTTCCTCACCATCATACTTCCTCGTTCTCAGTTTGTACTTCTAATCCAAGCAGCCCAGCTATGTCTGAAGACTGTTTTCTACGGCATACAGACAATGTTTTCCCTCCACACTCTGAAACAAAACATGGTCCAACGTGTACCTGTTTGGCCCCCTACCACTAAATTAGATGGAATACTCTGTTTCATGTTGACCTGATGTGTGAAACTGCTTTACAATGTAATCCTGCACGTAGGACAGTTCCAAATACAGGTTCAAAGAGGTCCAATGTTGTTTACATGAGCAGATGTGCTCACAGTCTTAAAAATTGAGATCAGAACTTTTTTTAAGTCTCCGTACAACGTGAAACAGAATGACTCTGACAGTGCCCCATGTCCTCTAAGGTTTTTTTGCCTTTTTGCACTTTTGATACATACCTTCTTTCCTGCTTTTCCTTATACCTGAACCACTTCCAAGATGATGTCAAAGTGAAAGAGAAAAAAAAAAGAGAGAGGGAAGACGGACCCTTTTCTAGATGGGTGAAAAGTCAATTTTACAATTTGTAAAACTCTCCCAAGAAAAAGAGCCTGACAATTTGCTTTAGATGCCCTGACAATACAGTGAAAAGGTCTGAAAGGAAGACAAGGGATTGTCCTCATACTTTTTATCCTGACCCCCAGTGCTGGATCCTGTACTATAGAGAGGGTATCAACCTTTCCTGACATCTACTTCTCACACTGGGGGTGAGGGGGGAAACTGGCCAATTTAATTTATTCCAAATATTTCATTCATATGAAAATGTATTTTTTTGTGTGTATATAAAGATTGTTTTATTCTATTATGCGTCCAATGTTTTGTATTTACATGTGCAAATAAATATTTTTGTCATTTTTACAAATTCCATCTTCTGGTGTTCTTGATTTTCTGATCTTAACACAATAAAAAACTAATCTAGATGTATTGGCATGAAAGGGAGGGGTTAAATTGACGCACAATTGCGTCTTGCCCCATCTGTTCTGCATATCTTCCTATTATTATTATTCAGTGTGAATCGCATTATAAAAGGCAAACCAATTAAACGAATGCCCTGCTCTGTGCTTTAGGGCTACCTGTTGAGGCACCTTCCAACTGGAGAATAGTGGTTTAATTCCTGTCAACTAAACATTATCCTGCAACAGATTTTCAAAGAAAGGGATTAAATGGATCGATAAAAGTGACAGTTGGTTAGGAGTCCTGACAGGTGGGGCCTGGATCACTTGGTGCGCTCTGTGTTCTATACTTGCTCACACTTTATTCTTCGCCTTTAGAAAAATCTCGTAATAAACCTTTTGTGTAAGTTCTTAAACTCCACACAAGTTGTTTTTTTTTTTTAAAACTCTTTATTCCTTTGGTTTATTCCATGTAAAATGTTTTAATTCTAAACCTTACTGTACCTTAGAACTGTGTGTGCGTGAAAATAAATTAGCAAAGGGTAAACAAGTTAATGAAATTCACATGTTTTTAACATTGCATACAAACACACAGGTGTAATAAAAGTGAGATGCACAATATATATATAAATATACCCCAATTCTTTATATCATTGGTAACCAATAAAGCCAGCAAAATTACACAATTAAAAAAAAAAAGCCCAAATTGCCAACTCTTCTCGCTACTAAAATCAATTGTAAAGTACCAAGGCTCTTGCTTTTTTCCCTCGTTAAGCTTTTTTCTTTAGTGTCTGAATGGCCCCACACCCAGGGCAGGCCAGGGAGCCAGGGACCAACAGGGGGGGACCCAGAGGAGCAGCAGGAGGGGGGGGAGAGGAGCAGGTGGGCCACCAGGGAGGGGGCCCAGACAGGGCACCCAGGGGAGACTCCCAGGGTACACCCCAGGGAGGGACCAGGCAAGACAGACCCCAGGGGCAGGGGAGAGGGGACCCAGGGCAGCCAAGGTAGGGGACCCGCAGAAGAGGGCCCCAGCAGAGCAGGAGGAACAGAGAGACCCACCCCACCACACCCTCAGGAGGCAGAGGGGGGCAGGGCAAGAGAGGCCCACAAGAGACAGGGGGACAGGGGTGGACCCAGGGGCAGCAGGGAGGAGGGGGTGCCCAGAGGAGCACCCCCCACAGGGACTCCAGAGGAGACCCAGTGCCACCCAGGCACCAGGGGGGGGGGAGCCCCAGCCAAGACAGGGACCCCAGGGACAAGCCCCAGGGAGCAGACAGGGGGACCCCCACCCACAAGGGGGTGGGGCGACACAGGAGACCACCAGGGAGGGAGGAGCCAGAGAAGACAGTGGGCTCAGGAGAGAGCCACACACAGCCCCCAACAGGGCGGAGACAAGGCCAGCAGGGACCCCACCAGCCCCAGACCAGACGAGGGTGGGAGCAGGGGGAGGAGACGGGGGGGTTTGGGGGGGGGGGGGGGGTGGTGGGGTAAGACAGAACCCCCACCCCAGGGGGGCAACCCCACAGGGGAGGATCAGCAGCAGGACAGGGGCACAGCCCAGGAACGAGTACCCCAGCAGAGGCCCAGGGGGGCAGGGCACCCAGGAACCAGGGGAGGGGACTCAGAGGGAGGACTCACCAAGGGACAGGAGGACATGACCCAGCCAGACCCAGGGAGACAGGGAGGGGGGTGAGTGCCCCAGAGGGAGAGCGCCCCAGGGCCACAGCCCACCATGAGACCCAGGACAGACAGGCCGCTCCCCAGACCCGTAGGGGCGACCACAGGACGGGGACAGGGGCAGAGACAGACCACCCAGGGGGGGGGACCCCCAGGGGCCAGCCATTTTCACATGGATATAATACCATTTACCATCTTTCATACCCACCATCATACCATCATATCCCCCCACCGTCCACCACCCCCCCATTATTACCAGAGATCCAGCACCCTCAGGGGCAGAGACCCCCCCCAGGCCAGCCCAGGAAGGGACAGCGGACAGACCGGACCCAGGGGGGGAGGAGGGGACAGGGGGAGAAGGGGAGGAGATCCCCAGGGGCCAGGGCCAACCAGAGAGTGAGGAGACAGGAGCCCCAGCCAGTACAGAGGGGAGGACAAGACAGCACAAGAGGGCGGGCACCACACACATCCAGAGGAGCGCCCCAGACACACAGGGGCACCCAGACCACGCACCCGGCGGGAGGACCAGCAGGGCAGGGAGGACAGAGGGAGGGGGTCGGGTTTGGGTCAGGTAGGGGGGGGGGGGGGGGAGAGGAGCCAGGCAGGGCCCCCAGAGGGACAGACCGGGAGACCCCCAGGATGTGGGGGCAGAGCCGGTCTTTTCCCACCCCCCATTGGAAGCGGACCAGGGAGACGGGCGGGACACAGCAGACCAGGGCCCACCAGAGGGGGGAGGGGGCAGCCCCAGAAGACCCCAGCCCCCAGAGGACAGAAGGGACCAGGGGGATCAGACAGACAGGAACACCCACCCAGACCAGGGGGCAGGGTTCGGTACAGGGCATTTCCCTAGCCACCAGGACAGGGGGACCAGCAGGGGAGGGATACCAGAGGGCATAGGGGAGGGGCTCCCCCAAACCAGGGCAGGACCAGGGGGGGCATGACACACAGTGGGTCCAGGAGAGCAAGGAGCGACAGGCCAGAGGAGGCACACACAGGGTCCAGACCAGGCCCCTGGCGTTACTAGCAGCCGAACGCTACCCCAGTTGCCCCCCAGGAGGGGGACCAGGGGACAGGAGGGAGCCCATGGGGAGTGCCAGGGGGAGCCCCACCCACCCAGGGACCCAGAGGGGAGGGGACCCAGGAGAGAGCTGACCAGGGTGGGCAGCCAGGTCTGGTTGTGCGACCAGGGACGACAGCTCCAAAGAAGACAGGCGGCGGGGAGGGGGAGGGAGCCCCAGGGGGACAGGCACCAGTACCACCCGGGGACAGGTGGACCCCAGACAGGACCGACAGGGGAATGGGGAGGCAAAGGTACACCCCCCACAGCACATACCAGAGGGTGAGGGGGGGCCCTAAATACAGCAGACTGAGGAGAGGGGAGATACCATTGGTGGTTGTATTGATTTATTCACCACCATCCATTTTCCCCCACATTTCCCATGTCCATATATTTTAACGTGTATCCCCCCATGTCAATTCGTCTTATGATTTCATATTACACCATTCCCCCCCGCCCACCTTCTCTCCTCCCCCATGGTCTCACCCCCCCCACCCACGTTCCTCTCCTCTCTCTTTACCCCCCCTAGCTTTCGGTTTGTTTCCCGGCCCGCGCGGGTACACGGACAACCCGCCGGGGCACGGGCAGCGGGAGTCTTCAGACAGGGTGCGAGGGGGGCGGGCCGGGGGGGAGGGAGAGGGACCCCAGGGGGGGGAGGCGGGACAGTGATGGGGGTATTGGATGTCTGGAGCCCCCACACCCAGTGTGATCACAGAGTGGCTGGGTTTCCAAGTTGGGGACAGGGGGCCAGCCTATTGGGCAGGAGGGGGCCCAGGGCCCCAACTTGTATGGCGGCAGAGGCCCCCCCCACCGGGGGTGGGCAGGACGGGACCAGGGGGACAGTAGGCCATGGGGGAGCGGACCAGGGGGACCCCCCCCAGGGGAGGGGCCGGGATCTCGACTCTGGGCAGGGGTGGGAGCAGGGGTTTTCGGAAGACGGAGGGTCCTACCAGGAGGGTGTTGTAGGGGGAGACAGGGGAGTCACCCCAGCGAGCACAGAGTTGGGCAGGGGAAGGTCTGGTGGCAGGTCGAGAACCCCCCGAAAGGAGGACCAGTGACCACACAGGAGGGATTTTGGACAGGTGACTCACGCAGGGATTCCAGAGCCCCTGGGGGTGCCACAGGAGGGAGCCAGGGGCGGAGGAGGGCCAGGCACCAAGAGAATGAAGGCAGGATCGGACAGGCCAGGGACAGGCAGACCATAGCAGGCACATTGGGGGCAGGGGGGGGACCCCCATGGACAGGCGGGGACAGTGTTAAGCAGCAGAGTGGGGAGAAGGGCAGGTGCAGGGGGGGGTCTCTAGTAGTGGGGGGAAAAACCCAGGAGGCAGACACGCCATGGGGGCCACAGAGGAGCGGGGGGAGGGGAACGCCCCCCAGAGAGAACCAGGCAGACACCACGGGACAGGGGACAGAGGGGGGGGAGAGGGGGAGGGGGGCAAGTAGTGGGTGAGCACCAGGAGGAGAGTGCCAGGGGGACAGTAGGGAGACCACAGGCCCCCCCACGGGGACACAGACACAGGTCAGGGACCCCCCCACGGGGAGCCCAGGGGGAGATATGCTCCTGGCAGAGCCCCCAGCCCGGGGACCCCCACCCCCAGATTGCTCCAGACCACCACCCCACACACCCCGACCCCGCCCACAAGCCCGAGAGAGGACAGACTACACCCCCAGGGGACAGGTGGGGGGGGGCACAGGGACAGACCCACGCGGATTGCCTTCCCCCCCCGACATTCCGTGCTCCGAGCATCCCCGCAAGCCGAATCACCCCACATCAGACCAGGGTAGACAGAGGAGGAGGACCCAGGAGATACCCAGTGAACCCATGGCCCCCGAGGAGAACCCTTATCGCAGTTGATAGTGAGAAGGGAAGGCCACTTGTTGTCCGCGCACCCAAAGGGATCGGTGCGGTTAAACGAGGAAAGAGAGTAGGGGAGAGGGTAGGAATCGCCCACTTATAAAGCGGATCCTCCAGTTCTCGTGCTGGGTATGGGGGTGTCTGGTGTTGGTGGCTCGGGATATTCAGGTTCTTCTATATATTCCCCATTCCTTATACTGACGCGACTGCTTGTGTTTTGCCGGATTTTTTCACTTCCACCGGTAACTGGCAAAGCCTAGATACTTAGACTATTGCTCATACCCCCGGGGGGGGGGGGCGGGGGGGAGGGGGGTCGGGGCGGGGTGGGGTTTTTCTGCCTAGATTTTTTGTTTTGTACGTTCTGTACTCTTTTTCATTATGGATGTGGCCAGTCTCCTGGAAGTGTTCACATAGTAATGTTCTTTAGCAGTTGTGGGCTCTATCCCGTTTCAATAGTGAGGGTAAATCCTCTATTTGTGAATCCAGCAAGGGGTCCCAGAGATGATGTGTAGGTGCACGGGTTCTGGGATAAAGGGAAGAGAATCTTTCTTTTAAGCCTTAGGATGATCACACCATGAAACTAACTCCAGAAAATAGTCAATTGTACCAAGGCTTCCCCTGCTAGACCCAGAAAAGCTCAATCCAATTTCATCCCAAAAACCCCAGCTGATGCCAGAAAAGTCCAACGAATAGTGTGTGTGTGCAGGGGGGGGGCAGATTAGCCAGTTGGAAAAGGCAGGTTTCAGAGTAAAATCCCTCATGACCATATGTATATTGTGTATTTTTATCTTTTAATAACAATCCATCATAATTATATTAATGACCTCTAAATGCTATTTAATAGGTTCATGTAATATACTGTATCTTACACATAGTATCCCAATGCAAAGAAATGACTGTGCAAAGGACAATACAGTTTACAATCAAATAACAGTAACAAGGTTTCATCAAAAGACAATTCGATCACATTTATTGTATGAGTTATGAGGAAAGGGCGTTTTCACATGAAAGCGTTAGGCCGATGCCAAAGCAATTTTTAATATTTTAAAAGAAGATTTTATATTCCAAAAAGCACATTATGCCCAATTCAGGGAACGGGGTGCTGCTGTGGGTGCCTTGTATGTGCCGATATATGGTGCTGCTGGATTGTACATATTTTAATGTTGTAAACACAATACAGTTTATACAAATAACGTAATAAGGGCTTCAGCAAAGTCCATTTCTGAGAAACAATTTGATCACATATTTTAAGGAATCCTATGGCCCAACTGATAGGGGAGGTAGTAAAACATTCAGGTTGTACAGCGGGCAGCAGTGGTAGAGGAAATCTGCTAATCCTATATGGGCCAGGACAGAAAGAAATTGAGATCTTGGGAAATAACTTTCAAAGTCATTTCCTCTTTATTGATAAAAAAGGAGGTGTGCACAAAAGCACAATTCCAAAACATAGCAGAGAGATCTTTGGCTTCCAGTCGGGAGTCATTGTGTATGACTGGGTGCAATGGGTTGCTCAACTCTGGTAGTTTCAAGACTTTGACCACTGATCCCAAGGGGATCAGTCTTGACACCGTAAATTGCGGGGTACAAAAATTTATTAAAGTTCATTAGCTAAAGAAAAGGTTTCTCAGCGAGTTTCCATGTGAGTGCCTCCTACCTCAATTATAATAAATTTTCTCTGTTATTGTACCACAACAATGCTGCACTGTATCATTGCTGGACTAAGGTTGTACACGCGCATGATGTGTGCACCCGCCACAAACCCTCGACCACGACGCATACGTGCGGACGAATGGCCGATTAGGGCCCCTCCTAACCCCCGACACGAACGCATATACACACAAAAGGCCCTTGGTCACAGGATGGTGTGGAGGTCGGGGTGGTCGGGCGGGTTGTGGACTCGTGCACACATCGTGCTGTATAAGAACCGTGATAAAAAGAGGGTTGATTCATGACAAGTATCAAGTTTATCACGACCCTGTAATCCTAAAAGCGTAACTCTGAAATTCAGTGGTTCTGTAGAAAGCTAATAAAGACAAGATATGGTGGATAGAGAGGGCCATTGCAATGCAAGGAGGGAGTTTTAAATTTATAAGAAAGGCATTAATCAGAATAGCCAACAGGGACAGATATCATCACAATCTAGTTCCTGTTTAAGCTTCATATCTATAATATGAACATTTCCAAAAAAATACTACCAGTCATGTCAAGAGGACGCCCTGTATAGATGGTTCGAAAAAATAGCAGTTCTACCTGACAAAAAGGATGCGCTAATGTGTAAATGTTGTTTATAATAAATCATTTTACTAAAACCCCGTGCTGTAATACGTACATTTGCACAATACCAGAGCTACAGGGGGCCCTGTAAGTGTATTGATAAATTAGTAAAAGTTCTGTACTACTAATGGTTGTATGTACCTCCTACCCCAACCCTACCAGATGTACAGATTTGCAAATCATCACTGAATTCTAGCTGCTCCACCCCCATTTACCTTGAGGACCTGTCAAATAACTGTATATTATAATGCAGGCAGAATACATGTCACCCACTAGTTAAGAAGAGCAGCTGACAGTCAGAAATACCATAAACCTGCAGGATTACAATTATTTATCTAAAGCCTGATATTTCAAATTTGATTTCTCCATAATCAAGCAATTTTAGGACCCATTTATGCTCACTTACATTCCATATTTACTCTCATTACACGTTCACCAGATGGGCAGGGTCTTCAAAAAACAAACACACTGCTATTTTGGGACAAAAAGGTGCAATTGTACCCTGTACATCTCTTGAGTGCAGTAAAGTCAATACAGAAAATAATAGAGGAGGGTTAGTAAAGAAAAAAAGGGCAGCAGAAAAAGGAGGGTAGAGGCACAGAGAAAGTGGGATACAAGGAATTGAATGGGGAACGAATGTTGATATATAGCAGAGCTGTCTGTCAAGGATAAAACTGACTTTAACCAAATGTTTTTTGCACTGAACAAAAGGCCAAGCACATCTGCCAACAAATGAAAAAGAAGAAGAAACAGTTCTGTGCATTCTATAGATGCAGATTTGTGTTGTCTTCTTCTTTACTATGGTGCATCAAGACAGGGAAATAGAAACATAAAATGTCCAACAAAACAGTGTAAAAACCTGCAAATAAGGGATTGGGAGTAGTGAATTGATGTCATTCCCACTGTAACATTAGCTGAGACCTTTCCAAAATAGACCACATTGGCCAGGGACAATGCTAAAAAACGTGCACAACATTGCGTATTTGTTATGTATTACTAGTTATGTAGCGATTTACTCTGAAACCATTGCATATTTAGATCGAAAGAAGAAAATTCAATAAATGAAGATTCTCATACGTACTAGCTCCATGTCACTTCCACAAACAGCATCCACATACTATAAGAGAAAGAATACCTGGCACAGCTCTTTCCTGGGCAGTGACAGGTCTTGGGAGCAACTGCATGGCATCTCAACAAGGAGTAAGCGTGAGTTAAGTTTGTTAAGTTAGGGAGTGGGCTTAAGCTAGATAGCTCATTGCAACGAGGAGGTCCATTTCTAGCCAAACAGAGTTTGACCCACCCTCCCTTGGTTCATTATTGTCATGTATTTTGAATATTAAGTTACCTTTTACTAAATTGTTGTATTCTTTCTCAGTCACAGCTTATTGGCGGGAGCCACTGCGAAGTTCCATCATCCCTTGTCCAGTGGTGTCCGAGACTCTGGAATCATTGGTGGTTCCAGGCCTGCCGGCTATGCCTTCATCAGAAACGACTGGGCATATCATGTGTAAAAATCAGTTATTATAAGTTATTTTGCCAATACAGCTGGTGGCCAACTTGAAAACCACAGATATGTCAGAATCAAGGAGCGATAGCCCTATGAATAATCAATTGATTTTTTTGAATGACACTTGCCCAGTGCCTACGCACATTGTTTTCAGGGAATGGATTACCTATAGGAAATTGTGGAGAAACGGAAAAAAGTGATAATACAATATGGGCACCATAAAGGGTTGGATCCCTTATTTTAAATATGGAAATAATTTGTGCACAGGCCCACCCTATTGTAAAGTATAGCTACTTTTCTCACTTCATAAGTGTGTACCTTCTTTGTTGGTAGAGAACATTGGCCGGAAAAAAAAACTGTGATGAAATGACTAATGAGTAAATGTGGGGAACCAGCAGAGGTAGTGATGACCGTTATTGAATTAGCTTTTAAAACATGGGCTAGATAAGTTCTAAAACTACAAATATTAAATCTACTGGTTATTTATACATTTAACTGGAGGTCTGGTGGTAACAGGAATACTATATAACTATTTGAGAAGTACTGTATTATACGATTACGTTAGTTTTCGGTTGGTACGGGGATAACATTAATATGAGAATTATGGGTTACATATACTTACTGTAGTTCTGGTTGGTACGGGAGGATACTATATAATAATTGGGATTACTGGTACTAATACATATACTGTAGTTCTGATGGTACAAGGATCTATTTATATTGAGAATTACTGGTTATGCATACATATACTGTATTCTGGTTGTCAGGGATTCTATATAATATTGAGAATACTTGGTACTAAATACATGTACTGTAGTTCTGGTTGGTACAGAGATACTATATAATATTGAGAATAACTGGGACAGCATCAATACATATAGCTGCTAGGTTCTGGTATGGTACTGGGACACTTTGATATTGGAACTTACTGTATAAATAACATGAACTACTCTAGTTTTGTGTTGGTTCTTAAACGGGATTCTATAATACATTGAGAATTACTGGTACTAATCATACACTGTAGTTCTTGGTTTGGTACATAGATACTATATAATATTGGAATAATTGGTATTAATATATATACGTGTATTGTGGTATGGTATCTGGGTAAAAACTATATAATATGGAGAATTACTGGTATTAATACATAATTGACTGTAGTTCTAGTTGTGTTACAGGGATCTATTAATTTGAGAATTACTGGTATAATACTTATTACTGTATTTGCTGTTGGTACAGAGGTAAATATAGATATGAGAATAACTAGTATTAAATATATCTACTGGTAGTATCTGGTTGGCTGGGGGATACTAAAATATCTGAGAATATTGGTATTAATACATATACTTTTATTCTGGTTGTAGCAGGGATACTAATAATATTGAAAATTCTGGTACTAATTATATACTGTAGTCTCTTGATTGGTACAGGGCATACTATAATAAGTATTGCGAATTACTGTTAATAATACATACTACTGTAGTTCTGGGGGGTCGTGGAACAGTAGATCAGATATATTGAGAATACTTGTAATCAAAAATTTTATATATACTTGTATTTCTGGTTGAGTTACCGAGCGATACCTATATAAATTTAAGGAATTACTGGTACTAATACATTACTGTAGTTGTGGTTGGGTTATCTGGGGAAGAGAAAAAAAAAGGACAAAAAAAAGAAAAAAAAAAAAGAAAAGAAAAAAAAAGAAGAAGAGAAAAAAGAAGAGAAAAGAACTGAAAGACAACGAGAGAAAAAAAGCAGAAGAAGAAAAAAAAAAGAAAAAAACTGAAACAAAAACGATAAAAAAAAAGGAAAAGAAAAAAGAAAAAAAAAGAAAAAGAAAAAAGAAAAAAAGAAAAGAAAAAAACTAAAAGAAAAGAAAAAAAAGACAAAAAAAAAGAAAAAAAGAGAAAAAACACAGAGAAAAAAAAAAAAAATAAGAAAATTTATGAATATAAAAAGAAAGAAAAAAAAAAAAAAAAACGAGAAAAGAGGAATGAAGAGGAAAAAACTATATAATATTGAGAATTACTGGTTTTAATACATCTTACTGTAGTTCTAGTTGGTACAGGGATACAAGAATATTGAGAAAGTCATGGTATTAATTACAATATATACTGTAGTTCTGGTTGGTACAGAAATAATATATAATATTGAGAATAACTCGTATTAATATATATACTTAGTTTCTGGTGGTATGGGGGGATATATTAATATTGAGAATTGGTTTTAAGATATACTTTAGTTCTGGTTGTACAGGATACTATATTAATATGAGAATTAATGGTACTAAGACATAACTGTAGTTTGATTGGTATACAGGGATACATATAATATTGAGAATTACTGGTAATAATAAGTTTATACTGTAGTTCGATCGGTACAGCACGATACTATATATATGAGAATAACTTGATCATATAATACTGTAGTTCTGAGTGGGACAGGGATACTATATAATATTGAGAATTACTGGTACCTAATACATATACTGTTAGTTTGAATTGGACAGGGATACTATATAATATTGAGAATTACTGGTAATAATACATATACTGTAGTTCTGGTTGGTACAGGGACACTATATAATATTGGGAATTACTGGTATAAATACATATACTGTAGTTCTGGTTGGTACATGGATACTATATATTATTGAGAATTACTGGTATTAATGCATATATGTAGTTCTGGTTGGTATGGGGATACTACATAATATTAAGAATTACTGGTATTAATACATATAATGCAGTTCTGGTTGATCCAGGGAACATTTCATAATGCCATTGGAGTCGGGAAATAATTATTTTCCTCATTTTTTTAATTTCTCTGGATCAACTGTTAGGTAGTATTAAAGAAGAAGGTGTAAAGGTTGGACTAGATGGACATATGTCTTTACTTATAAAGTTCAGTCAGTTTTCAAACTTTAGAAAAAGTTCAAAAGTATGAACACAGACCCATTAAAGTCAATAGGGTGTGGAAGTTCAAAAAGTTCGGATGTTTTACAGATAAACTAACAATGGTAACTTACTGTAAATGGCTGTGGCACCTGGGAAATGGTCTGGGGAACATGTCACTATTACCAAAATGTTTTTAAACACTTCGGGCCTCATTTACCCAGACTCACTGGGCAAATATATGGAGGTAAATTCTTTAAAGCCTTTAAAGGGCATGTCCACCCCCAAAACTATAACCCCCCATTACCCCCCTCCCTCCCTCTCCCTCCCGTTTTGCAAGCCCTCCCCCTACTATTAAATCCCTTTGCCCATTAGTAGCTATCCTGCCCCAGCTCCAACCGCCATAAAACTTTTTACAGGAACGCCCCCGAACTTTACTTACCTTACCTCTCTCCCCAGGCATTCTCACCAGCCGGCAGCCCCACCAGTGATTGGCTACCTCTCAGCCAATCACGGACATGGCTGCCTGTTCCGCCCCCTGCTTGCAGTTTCATGCAAGCAGAGGGCTGGTACAGTACGCCGCGGGAAAGAGGGAAGGTAAGTAAAGATCGGAGGAGTTCCTGTAAAATCTTTTATGGCGGTTGGGGCTGGGGGCAGGATAGCTACTAATGGGCAAAAGTCCAAAAATGGAGTGGACATGCCCTTTATCTCCATATTAGCGTTGGCGCAGGATTTTAACACCAGCAAACAGCTGGCGTTAAAATCCCGAAGTGGGTAAATCACTTACCGGGATTTACCCACATTCTCAAATGCGATATTAAATTGCCAACAGGACTTTTACCCAGAGCGATAGTTAGAAAAGTCTGGGTCTGTTCGAACTTGTTAATTTCGGCTCAAACTCTGGTTCGAGTTCAGTTTTGTGTCCAGCTCTATTGGTCATGTTTCCCTTTAAGACTTCCTAAATAACCTTTTACTTAACAGTTGTTTTTCCTCAATAGAAGGCATTTGAAAAACATATTCTATCACCAGTCTTTCCCTCTGAGTCTTTATAGGGATATCAGCTGGGTGCCCAAATTCCACAGATTCCTGCTAAAAGTTTGAAGAACAGAAGTCTGCAATGCAGTGGAAAACATCTGTTCTGATGGAGCACTGCTAATAATGCAGTAATAATGCTGCAGGTCTTCGTCTTGGGGATTTCACCATGGTTAAATACTTGTTGAATTATTTCTCCAGTGTTTTGCCTTTACAGCCTATTAACTGAATGTCTGAATGTCAAAATCCCTGTAGTTTATAGATATGTAAAAATAAAATCTGTGTGGTGCTTAACTTAAGCCTGGTACACACATTGGATAATTTTCGTACGATGCAGCCGATGAACGTTTAATGACATTATCATTAATCCTCATAATTGAAATGACATCTGTACACACAGTAACAATAGTCACCACAATAGTCATTAGATATAGACGTTCGTATGTAATGTAATGTTCGTATTTTTGCGCAATTACGAGAGCAGGGCATGCGCCTTTTATATATTTTTTCGTACAACGTTAACGATAATCTGACAACCATGTACAAATATACGATAATCAGCAGAACAAATTCGCCAGGCTGATCGTTGGAAAAAGCCGACAATAGTCGTTGGTCTTTGACAATCGTTGATGCTATATTTTCGTACGAATATCGTGCGATTGCTCATTCGTCGGCTGCATCGTATGACAATTATCCAACGTGTGTACGAAGCTTTATTCTTCTGAACAGATTTGCAGTTACAGTATTCATTCATACCAAACCCGGCTTCTTGTTCCCTCTTAGTTTTTATTGTCTCTGGGTACAGCACAGTACATTTAGGGGCATATTTATAAAGGTTTGTTGATTTTTCGTCCCCGTTATCGCCGCCTTTTAGCCAAATGGGACTTTTCACAATTTATAAAACCGTGATAACCAGTGGGGGGAAGTCACTGCCACTACCTTTCACCATTTTGCTTTTCGCCATACATCGCTGTGGTAACCACTCAATCAAAATGATAAAATGTGTTTTTTTGCGTTAAGTTCAGTTAGATTGGGAAACGCACAAGTGCCCATTTATTTATCCTGCCAATGGGTCCATGGAGGTGTCAGTACGTTGTGGGGTGTTTCTCAATACTAATTAGTACCCAGGGGGTGTTAGACTATTTTACAGTATTTACTGTAATATGATCTGAGATTTCTGATTTTCCTGAGATTGCTTTTTAAGGTTCCGATTTTCTTTATTTACCAATGGGGGTCTAAGAGACATACTGTAATTATAAATGAGCTTTATGTCCGCAGCCTAAAGCTTCATACAGATGTCTGGTTTGGTGACGGACCCCTGACCGCCGAGCGCGTGTCACAGACTCGACCAACAGTCATTTTGGCTGTTAGTCGCATGTGTGTATGCGTTTGATCTGGGGTCTCTGGGGTCATCCGCCATGGCTTGGATTCGCTCGCGGTCGGGGGTCTGTCACCAAATCGGACGTCTGTATGAAGCTTAACAAATGTGATAGTGTAAAACTCACCCAGGCGAATTTTCTCTTTACTATTTATAGGATTAATTTTTAGTATTGCTTATTTTCAGCAAACTGCAGCTAATTATCATACCAGTTCCATTAATATGGGAACATACCATAGTGATGTGTAGGAAATAGTCATGTTAATGGAACATTCCATTAAAAAAAATGGCTTAAAGGAGATCTATCGTATGTGTAAAGTTTTGTTTTTTTTTAAAAACGGTTAAAATGAAGTACTTGGGTCAGGGATATAGGACTGGTTATTCCTACCTCCCAATATTGTTTCTGTGAGGAGCACCAGCTCAAAGAAAACTGATTCTGCCAGTCTTCCGAACTGGCTTCAGCACTATCTTTAATACAGGAGTAGTCCAGGACTAAACTGGCAAATGAAAACTGTATGTGCAGTAGCTCCTTAACAAAACGATATTGTAAGGTAGGGATAATCAATCCGACCTCCCTGCCCAAGGTACTTTACATTTTTAATAAGTTAATTTTTAGTGTATAGTTATCCTTTAACGATTTTTGATAAAAATTCTGGTAAGACTGCAAAAAAATGCAACAAAAGGCAAAAAAGGTGACAAAAGGCAAAATATCACCTATTTTTAAAAGGGCATCTATAGTAGGAAAATGAACTTTTTTTTCTTTCTTTCCATGTGTTCTATAATTATTACAACCCCCAGAGTGTCTTCACTTTTTTCAGATTCCCTCTCTGTCCTGAGATACACCAGTTAGAAGAATACGTGATTGCATTCCTCTACTCCTACTTGGACTGTCAATCAAATCCCTGTGATGTCATCCCCCCTCCCTGCTCTGTAATAAACATAGAGATAAGAGCATTAGCAGGGGGAGAAAGGTAGCTTTGATGGTAGATATAAGGCTGCACTTGACCCCCCTTCTTGATAGCTTTCACTGATTGATGATGGGTCACAAAGTGAGGGATCGTAAACTGTACTGTTCTTCTTCTTCCGTGTCTCCAGGACAGCTTGCTTTCTATTGGCCACTGTGCGTGGGTGTGTTTTCAGGATGATGAACTTTTAACTCCTACTGCACATGATAAGCTTGTCGGTTAGCCGGAGTTGAAACATGGAGGAGGTAACAGAGGGGAGGGGGAAGTGCTGCACACAGATCTGACACCATGGTTAAACAAAGTCACTGACAGAGATAGGATTAAGGCAGCACAGAGTACACGAATTTAACTTTGCTAAGGGGCAATGTGTTTTTTTCACTATAGATGCCCTTTAAATAGTGTTAATTTAAAAATGACAAAAATAGCTCTAAAATGTCATCTTCTCTGCTTTATTAATATGCCTCTAAATTCAACATATACATTAGTGTTTTTTTAATGTTGACCCCCTTTAATGCTGGCAATTATTTGCTTGCAGCCCTGGTCTAGTAATGGCCAACACTAGAGAGAAATTTCTTTATTTGCCGCGATACCAGACTTAGCGCAATGAGCGTTTTTATAAATATGGCGAAAATAACCCTCATTGCCATTGCGATGTCCTGTGATATTGAAATGGTGAAAATATTGATTATTTATAAATATTAGTCTGTCACAATCATAAGCTATTAGTACTCAGACAAAACCCATAGAAGCACAGGCAACCTTTGTATATACTGTAGGTACATAACCCTTGGTATCTCACATGAACAGTAGCATCTAAAAGCTAATTCATTTTTATGTGAAAAGTGATGTTTCCAAATACACATGTCAGCATTACCATTAGTGAGGACCAATGCTTTGCAACAATAAGGTTATGGGTTCAGGCACCATCTTCAGGGCATTGGTTTGTTCTACCTTTGATTGTGTGGGTCTCCGTCCTCTGGGAATTACGCAGGTATCACTTAAAAGAGTATTTTTCTTGTTATATAGTTATATACTATATATATATATATATATATATATGTGCCCATTGGTGCACAGTGGAAATTATGTGTGTATGTTTTGCTATGTGTAGATGCAGTGCTTACAGGAACCACCAGGAAACATACAAGGGGGCCCTAAAAAAATTCTGAAGGTCCTAAAAAAACCCACAAGCAATCGCATGATATTAAATGAACAAGCACACACTTACACCCTCCCTTACCTATGCTACCTGCCAGCTAGAATATAGCAAACCCAGAACAGACCCAGGCAAACTAAACAGCACCTTTGGGCAATCAAAAGCAGTCCATACATATATCCGATTTTACTTTACTGACCAAGCGCTCCCGCGACATTAGACCGATCCTGCCAGAACCGCCTGTCGGTGGCATAGCAGAATGGGAAAGGCGGCTCCGGCAGGATCAAATATTGCAGGAGAGCTTGGTTGGGTTAGAATCGGATATATGTATGCCCACCTTAAATCCTAAACAGTATCCTGATTAACATGCTAGGTTCATACTTATTGGTTTTTGCCACAACAAGTTCCAGATTTACAGTCACTATGGACTTGGTAGCACAAAATACTGATTGAATATACATGTTAGGGAGAGGTGTGGATAGAGGAGCTAAAAGCTCCACACAGAGTATAAAATGAAGTAGAGCCTTCTTATAACAGACGGTACCTCATAGAATCATGTTATTAGAAGAGCATTGCCTTAATAATCTAACATATAAACACATATTTCTCACTTAAAGAAATGGGTGGGGACATGCAAAGTACCTTATTTATAGCCTGTGGCAAAGGCGTGTGTCTAAATATAATACAGCTTAATGGTATAGAGCAGGCGTATTTAACTTGTGACCTTTCATGTGTTTGAAAACCACAATTCCCAGCATTCTCTGTTTGCAGTAAATTTTTTCTTAATATCCTGTAGCTAAGGCATCTGTCTAGATCTAATACAGCCTAAGCTTGTGACCTTTCACATGTTTAAAAACTACAAATCCCAGCATTCTCTGTTTTGCAGTTAGTTTCTTCTTAATGAACTTTTCATGTTTAAAAACTACAACTCCCAGCATTCCCTGACTGCACAGAATTCTTGATAATTTAGTTTTCATACATCCTGGAATAAAGACATTTTCCTGACTTACAGACATTAAAAGCCCACTTTCGAGCTTTAATGCTTCCTACCCAAGGATTTGAACATGCAAGTGATTCATCTGCCCTTCCCTTACATCCATAGCAATTAGACTATTGGATTAGGGAAGCATTATATGGGTGGATCAGTTGGCGCAATGTTAAGGCTTGCTTTGCGGCGGCAGTGCAAGCACCAGAAGAGGCACTCGTTTACCAGAGGTTGCGAGCCTCTTTACGCGTAAGTATTTAATGCCAGCTAATAGCTGTCGTTAAATACTTATGTGCGGGTGAGATTCACCCAAAATCGCACAGCCTCTGGTAAATCCCGTACTGGAGATTTGCCCAAAGAGCTTGTGCCTCTGGGTGAATCTCCCTGTTAGAAACATAAACCTTACCATATTTGCCCTCACTTCCAAATACCACCTACCTGGCAGTTATAATCCATGAAGTCTAAAGGTTCGCACACACGTTGGCAACCCCAATCACACGTGTGTACGAAATTTAAGGCTGGGTAAACACTAGTAACCAACCGATAGTTCCTTGGATCAGTTGGCTGGAAATATCTGATGGTGTGGAGTGGCCAGCCGCGAGTTCGGACAATCGGGTCAGTTAGTAAATCACGGCCAATCATGCAGTTCCCTATGGGACCACATGATCAGTCTGTCACATGCGCTGCTGGCTACAGCCAGAGCTCTCACTCAAAGCACATGCTCAGTTGGGACACATGATAGTGTTATATGTATCCAGCCTAAATGGTATTATGGTATAATCCTGCAATGTGCAATTCAATCTGAACAGCACCATTGGTCATCCTGAGACCCTATACAGGATCCAAAATAACATGCCAGGTTCATACTTATTGGTATTTACCACAGCAAGTTCCAGATTTACACTAATTATGTGGTTAGGACTTGGAAACACAGGATAGTGATTAGCTTTACAAGTTAGGGAGACTTATGGATAGAGGAGCTAAAAGCTCCCCACAGAGTATAAAATGAAGTAGCGCCTTCTTATAACAGAAGGTACCTCACAGCTTCACAGTTATTATTATATCAATAGTGGAAGAAAAGGGAAAACTGACCATTTCTCTAAGAATGCTGGGTAGTTTCAGAGACATGCAAAGTCATTTACAGATATCCCCTCCTGTCTAGCAAACAGAAACTGGATTGTCTCATTACTTTCTATTGAGAGGGGAGGGGGGGGAGTAAATGTGAGAGTCTGAAGATTTTTCTAATTGGCTAAGACTGTCACATGTTTTAGAAACAGCACATAACTGGGTGTAATACAGGAACATTCTTACACTTCCTGTCTTGTCATGTACAGATAATTTTTTGATTTGCTAACAGTGTAAGATCAGAACCTCTCATTGGATTTTAGTAAAATTCCACTTCCTTTTAGTGTCTACATGGAGACCCTGTAGAAATCCTAGAGGTGTGGCTAAACCTACCATTTTGAATTTTCCATTTGTTTTGTAATTCAGTAGTAGGTAGTAGTACTATACTTTGTATAATGTTATTTCTTATGGGGATTTTAATTAAATAGTGATAATTACACTCAGACCTTTCCTATGTGTAATAGTGCTATGTACCCCCACCTAGTTAGTTGGTCCTGAAAACTAAATAAAATGTAAAAATATACATTTATTTATATAAGGGATATATCCTGTACATATTATGTACCGCATCTTAACATATTGTGATTTAAGATGTAATTCAAGATATTTGTGGTGATTACAGAGCTTTCAAACATTTAATTACGGGGTCATATCTGTACTTTTAAATGAAATATGTTCAATTCCTCTATCATTCTGATCTCAAGGTGCCATAGCTGTGCTCTGAGGTTGGCCGTTAGTGTATGCAGACTACAAAAGTGCACAGCTATCAGTGTGAGGTGGAAATAGTGCCATTCAGTAGGCCACAAAAGATTCCCGTAATTAATTCTAAGACCTTAATTTTTAGGAATGCTATAACAGAAATGTAAGTATTTCCTAAATATTTACTTGACCTTGCAGACCATTGAACACAGCAGGATTGGCCATGATGTCCCAACACGGCCATTCAAAATTGCTCTGGGGCAAACTCTGTTATGTACCAATAAACAAGATTTTGCTGGTTTTACAACAAATGGATTCTGGAGCATCATTCATATATGTTGGCGGTTTAAGGCAATGTATTTTTTGGAGTGACAATATGCCTTTAATTGGTATGTTAATGAAAACTTGATGAAAGTAATCAAGTAATAAAATGCAATTTTGTCTCCACATAGATTTTTTTATATCTCCACACTTAGGCAGTAGATACATTGATACATGGTCCAGTTTAACAGTGTTCTAATGACAATATACAGAGACCAAAAACAAAGCAGGCTGCTCTGTGAGGTGCATTTCATTGCATGAAAATTCCCTCCTCTCTAAAGACACTTAACAAAGCTGCCTTAGACTGAAGGTGATTTAAAGTCAGTTGACAGATTTATGGTAAGAGACAATAACTCTGTAGGTCTCTTTAAGCTTTATTCAGTGTTTGGTCCCCAAGTTGTCTAGTAAGTCTAGTGAGGGGATTTATAAGACACTCCAGGCTTTACAAAGTTGCTTAAAAAATGTAAACTCTATAAATAGGGTAATGAAATGGACATAAATGCTACTGGTTAAAAAAATCCCCTAGCTAGTAACTAGTTTTTTTCTATTCCAGGGTTTGTTTTTTTAAAATAAGTCTAATTCCCATTTAGAAAAGAACATTTATCAAAATACAGTGACACGATTTCCCCTTTTACATTTACAAAGCTAGACAAAGTCAATGTTGCCAAATAAGGAAATTGATTATGAGAAAACATTTAGGTGGATGTGACGACTAGTGATGGGCCTGAACCCGAGTTCAGATGAACTCAAACTATCCAAACTGGCGGACTTAGTTTCGGACTTAATTCTTGAAAAATTTGATTACCGTATTATTGAATCAGTAACCCTCAAATGTAACGTTCGAATTTGGTAACCCTCGAATGAAGCCTTCGATTTCGGTAACCATCGAATGTAGCTTTCGATTTCAGTAACCCTTGAATGAAGCCTTTGATTTCGGTAACCCTCGAATGTAGCCTTCGATTTTGGTAACCCTCGAATGTAGCCTTCGAATTCAATAACCCTCGAATGTAGCCTTCGAATTCAATAACCCTTGAATGTAGCCTTCGATTTCAATAACCCTAGAATGTAGCCTTTGAATTCAATAACCCTCAAATGTAGCCTTCGATTTTGGTAACTCTAGAATGCAGAGTTCGATTTCGGTAACCCTCGAATGAAACCTTCGATTTCGGTAACCCTCAAATGAAGCGTTCGATTTCAATAATCCTCAAATATAATATGCTTGTGAAGGTTCTCATTCATCCAGGTCATGGTATATCTGTATAATATTGAGAATTACTGGTAATAATACATATACTGTAGTTCTGGTTGGTACAGGGACACTATATAATATTGGGAATTACTGGTATAAATACATATACTGTAGTTCTGGTTGGTACATGGATACTATATATTATTGAGAATTACTGGTATTAATGCATATATGTAGTTCTGGTTGGTATGGGGATACTACATAATATTAAGAATTACTGGTATTAATACATATAATGCAGTTCTGGTTGATCCAGGGAACATTTCATAATGCCATTGGAGTCGGGAAATAATTATTTTCCTCATTTTTTTAATTTCTCTGGATCAACTGTTAGGTAGTATTAAAGAAGAAGGTGTAAAGGTTGGACTAGATGGACATATGTCTTTACTTATAAAGTTCAGTCAGTTTTCAAACTTTAGAAAAAGTTCAAAAGTATGAACACAGACCCATTAAAGTCAATAGGGTGTGGAAGTTCAAAAAGTTCGGATGTTTTACAGATAAACTAACAATGGTAACTTACTGTAAATGGCTGTGGCACCTGGGAAATGGTCTGGGGAACATGTCACTATTACCAAAATGTTTTTAAACACTTCGGGCCTCATTTACCCAGACTCACTGGGCAAATATATGGAGGTAAATTCTTTAAAGCCTTTAAAGGGCATGTCCACCCCCAAAACTATAACCCCCCATTACCCCCCTCCCTCCCTCTCCCTCCCGTTTTGCAAGCCCTCCCCCTACTATTAAATCCCTTTGCCCATTAGTAGCTATCCTGCCCCAGCTCCAACCGCCATAAAACTTTTTACAGGAACGCCCCCGAACTTTACTTACCTTACCTCTCTCCCCAGGCATTCTCACCAGCCGGCAGCCCCACCAGTGATTGGCTACCTCTCAGCCAATCACGGACATGGCTGCCTGTTCCGCCCCCTGCTTGCAGTTTCATGCAAGCAGAGGGCTGGTACAGTACGCCGCGGGAAAGAGGGAAGGTAAGTAAAGATCGGAGGAGTTCCTGTAAAATCTTTTATGGCGGTTGGGGCTGGGGGCAGGATAGCTACTAATGGGCAAAAGTCCAAAAATGGAGTGGACATGCCCTTTATCTCCATATTAGCGTTGGCGCAGGATTTTAACACCAGCAAACAGCTGGCGTTAAAATCCCGAAGTGGGTAAATCACTTACCGGGATTTACCCACATTCTCAAATGCGATATTAAATTGCCAACAGGACTTTTACCCAGAGCGATAGTTAGAAAAGTCTGGGTCTGTTCGAACTTGTTAATTTCGGCTCAAACTCTGGTTCGAGTTCAGTTTTGTGTCCAGCTCTATTGGTCATGTTTCCCTTTAAGACTTCCTAAATAACCTTTTACTTAACAGTTGTTTTTCCTCAATAGAAGGCATTTGAAAAACATATTCTATCACCAGTCTTTCCCTCTGAGTCTTTATAGGGATATCAGCTGGGTGCCCAAATTCCACAGATTCCTGCTAAAAGTTTGAAGAACAGAAGTCTGCAATGCAGTGGAAAACATCTGTTCTGATGGAGCACTGCTAATAATGCAGTAATAATGCTGCAGGTCTTCGTCTTGGGGATTTCACCATGGTTAAATACTTGTTGAATTATTTCTCCAGTGTTTTGCCTTTACAGCCTATTAACTGAATGTCTGAATGTCAAAATCCCTGTAGTTTATAGATATGTAAAAATAAAATCTGTGTGGTGCTTAACTTAAGCCTGGTACACACATTGGATAATTTTCGTACGATGCAGCCGATGAACGTTTAATGACATTATCATTAATCCTCATAATTGAAATGACATCTGTACACACAGTAACAATAGTCACCACAATAGTCATTAGATATAGACGTTCGTATGTAATGTAATGTTCGTATTTTTGCGCAATTACGAGAGCAGGGCATGCGCCTTTTATATATTTTTTCGTACAACGTTAACGATAATCTGACAACCATGTACAAATATACGATAATCAGCAGAACAAATTCGCCAGGCTGATCGTTGGAAAAAGCCGACAATAGTCGTTGGTCTTTGACAATCGTTGATGCTATATTTTCGTACGAATATCGTGCGATTGCTCATTCGTCGGCTGCATCGTATGACAATTATCCAACGTGTGTACGAAGCTTTATTCTTCTGAACAGATTTGCAGTTACAGTATTCATTCATACCAAACCCGGCTTCTTGTTCCCTCTTAGTTTTTATTGTCTCTGGGTACAGCACAGTACATTTAGGGGCATATTTATAAAGGTTTGTTGATTTTTCGTCCCCGTTATCGCCGCCTTTTAGCCAAATGGGACTTTTCACAATTTATAAAACCGTGATAACCAGTGGGGGGAAGTCACTGCCACTACCTTTCACCATTTTGCTTTTCGCCATACATCGCTGTGGTAACCACTCAATCAAAATGATAAAATGTGTTTTTTTGCGTTAAGTTCAGTTAGATTGGGAAACGCACAAGTGCCCATTTATTTATCCTGCCAATGGGTCCATGGAGGTGTCAGTACGTTGTGGGGTGTTTCTCAATACTAATTAGTACCCAGGGGGTGTTAGACTATTTTACAGTATTTACTGTAATATGATCTGAGATTTCTGATTTTCCTGAGATTGCTTTTTAAGGTTCCGATTTTCTTTATTTACCAATGGGGGTCTAAGAGACATACTGTAATTATAAATGAGCTTTATGTCCGCAGCCTAAAGCTTCATACAGATGTCTGGTTTGGTGACGGACCCCTGACCGCCGAGCGCGTGTCACAGACTCGACCAACAGTCATTTTGGCTGTTAGTCGCATGTGTGTATGCGTTTGATCTGGGGTCTCTGGGGTCATCCGCCATGGCTTGGATTCGCTCGCGGTCGGGGGTCTGTCACCAAATCGGACGTCTGTATGAAGCTTAACAAATGTGATAGTGTAAAACTCACCCAGGCGAATTTTCTCTTTACTATTTATAGGATTAATTTTTAGTATTGCTTATTTTCAGCAAACTGCAGCTAATTATCATACCAGTTCCATTAATATGGGAACATACCATAGTGATGTGTAGGAAATAGTCATGTTAATGGAACATTCCATTAAAAAAAATGGCTTAAAGGAGATCTATCGTATGTGTAAAGTTTTGTTTTTTTTTAAAAACGGTTAAAATGAAGTACTTGGGTCAGGGATATAGGACTGGTTATTCCTACCTCCCAATATTGTTTCTGTGAGGAGCACCAGCTCAAAGAAAACTGATTCTGCCAGTCTTCCGAACTGGCTTCAGCACTATCTTTAATACAGGAGTAGTCCAGGACTAAACTGGCAAATGAAAACTGTATGTGCAGTAGCTCCTTAACAAAACGATATTGTAAGGTAGGGATAATCAATCCGACCTCCCTGCCCAAGGTACTTTACATTTTTAATAAGTTAATTTTTAGTGTATAGTTATCCTTTAACGATTTTTGATAAAAATTCTGGTAAGACTGCAAAAAAATGCAACAAAAGGCAAAAAAGGTGACAAAAGGCAAAATATCACCTATTTTTAAAAGGGCATCTATAGTAGGAAAATGAACTTTTTTTTCTTTCTTTCCATGTGTTCTATAATTATTACAACCCCCAGAGTGTCTTCACTTTTTTCAGATTCCCTCTCTGTCCTGAGATACACCAGTTAGAAGAATACGTGATTGCATTCCTCTACTCCTACTTGGACTGTCAATCAAATCCCTGTGATGTCATCCCCCCTCCCTGCTCTGTAATAAACATAGAGATAAGAGCATTAGCAGGGGGAGAAAGGTAGCTTTGATGGTAGATATAAGGCTGCACTTGACCCCCCTTCTTGATAGCTTTCACTGATTGATGATGGGTCACAAAGTGAGGGATCGTAAACTGTACTGTTCTTCTTCTTCCGTGTCTCCAGGACAGCTTGCTTTCTATTGGCCACTGTGCGTGGGTGTGTTTTCAGGATGATGAACTTTTAACTCCTACTGCACATGATAAGCTTGTCGGTTAGCCGGAGTTGAAACATGGAGGAGGTAACAGAGGGGAGGGGGAAGTGCTGCACACAGATCTGACACCATGGTTAAACAAAGTCACTGACAGAGATAGGATTAAGGCAGCACAGAGTACACGAATTTAACTTTGCTAAGGGGCAATGTGTTTTTTTCACTATAGATGCCCTTTAAATAGTGTTAATTTAAAAATGACAAAAATAGCTCTAAAATGTCATCTTCTCTGCTTTATTAATATGCCTCTAAATTCAACATATACATTAGTGTTTTTTTAATGTTGACCCCCTTTAATGCTGGCAATTATTTGCTTGCAGCCCTGGTCTAGTAATGGCCAACACTAGAGAGAAATTTCTTTATTTGCCGCGATACCAGACTTAGCGCAATGAGCGTTTTTATAAATATGGCGAAAATAACCCTCATTGCCATTGCGATGTCCTGTGATATTGAAATGGTGAAAATATTGATTATTTATAAATATTAGTCTGTCACAATCATAAGCTATTAGTACTCAGACAAAACCCATAGAAGCACAGGCAACCTTTGTATATACTGTAGGTACATAACCCTTGGTATCTCACATGAACAGTAGCATCTAAAAGCTAATTCATTTTTATGTGAAAAGTGATGTTTCCAAATACACATGTCAGCATTACCATTAGTGAGGACCAATGCTTTGCAACAATAAGGTTATGGGTTCAGGCACCATCTTCAGGGCATTGGTTTGTTCTACCTTTGATTGTGTGGGTCTCCGTCCTCTGGGAATTACGCAGGTATCACTTAAAAGAGTATTTTTCTTGTTATATAGTTATATACTATATATATATATATATATATATATGTGCCCATTGGTGCACAGTGGAAATTATGTGTGTATGTTTTGCTATGTGTAGATGCAGTGCTTACAGGAACCACCAGGAAACATACAAGGGGGCCCTAAAAAAATTCTGAAGGTCCTAAAAAAACCCACAAGCAATCGCATGATATTAAATGAACAAGCACACACTTACACCCTCCCTTACCTATGCTACCTGCCAGCTAGAATATAGCAAACCCAGAACAGACCCAGGCAAACTAAACAGCACCTTTGGGCAATCAAAAGCAGTCCATACATATATCCGATTTTACTTTACTGACCAAGCGCTCCCGCGACATTAGACCGATCCTGCCAGAACCGCCTGTCGGTGGCATAGCAGAATGGGAAAGGCGGCTCCGGCAGGATCAAATATTGCAGGAGAGCTTGGTTGGGTTAGAATCGGATATATGTATGCCCACCTTAAATCCTAAACAGTATCCTGATTAACATGCTAGGTTCATACTTATTGGTTTTTGCCACAACAAGTTCCAGATTTACAGTCACTATGGACTTGGTAGCACAAAATACTGATTGAATATACATGTTAGGGAGAGGTGTGGATAGAGGAGCTAAAAGCTCCACACAGAGTATAAAATGAAGTAGAGCCTTCTTATAACAGACGGTACCTCATAGAATCATGTTATTAGAAGAGCATTGCCTTAATAATCTAACATATAAACACATATTTCTCACTTAAAGAAATGGGTGGGGACATGCAAAGTACCTTATTTATAGCCTGTGGCAAAGGCGTGTGTCTAAATATAATACAGCTTAATGGTATAGAGCAGGCGTATTTAACTTGTGACCTTTCATGTGTTTGAAAACCACAATTCCCAGCATTCTCTGTTTGCAGTAAATTTTTTCTTAATATCCTGTAGCTAAGGCATCTGTCTAGATCTAATACAGCCTAAGCTTGTGACCTTTCACATGTTTAAAAACTACAAATCCCAGCATTCTCTGTTTTGCAGTTAGTTTCTTCTTAATGAACTTTTCATGTTTAAAAACTACAACTCCCAGCATTCCCTGACTGCACAGAATTCTTGATAATTTAGTTTTCATACATCCTGGAATAAAGACATTTTCCTGACTTACAGACATTAAAAGCCCACTTTCGAGCTTTAATGCTTCCTACCCAAGGATTTGAACATGCAAGTGATTCATCTGCCCTTCCCTTACATCCATAGCAATTAGACTATTGGATTAGGGAAGCATTATATGGGTGGATCAGTTGGCGCAATGTTAAGGCTTGCTTTGCGGCGGCAGTGCAAGCACCAGAAGAGGCACTCGTTTACCAGAGGTTGCGAGCCTCTTTACGCGTAAGTATTTAATGCCAGCTAATAGCTGTCGTTAAATACTTATGTGCGGGTGAGATTCACCCAAAATCGCACAGCCTCTGGTAAATCCCGTACTGGAGATTTGCCCAAAGAGCTTGTGCCTCTGGGTGAATCTCCCTGTTAGAAACATAAACCTTACCATATTTGCCCTCACTTCCAAATACCACCTACCTGGCAGTTATAATCCATGAAGTCTAAAGGTTCGCACACACGTTGGCAACCCCAATCACACGTGTGTACGAAATTTAAGGCTGGGTAAACACTAGTAACCAACCGATAGTTCCTTGGATCAGTTGGCTGGAAATATCTGATGGTGTGGAGTGGCCAGCCGCGAGTTCGGACAATCGGGTCAGTTAGTAAATCACGGCCAATCATGCAGTTCCCTATGGGACCACATGATCAGTCTGTCACATGCGCTGCTGGCTACAGCCAGAGCTCTCACTCAAAGCACATGCTCAGTTGGGACACATGATAGTGTTATATGTATCCAGCCTAAATGGTATTATGGTATAATCCTGCAATGTGCAATTCAATCTGAACAGCACCATTGGTCATCCTGAGACCCTATACAGGATCCAAAATAACATGCCAGGTTCATACTTATTGGTATTTACCACAGCAAGTTCCAGATTTACACTAATTATGTGGTTAGGACTTGGAAACACAGGATAGTGATTAGCTTTACAAGTTAGGGAGACTTATGGATAGAGGAGCTAAAAGCTCCCCACAGAGTATAAAATGAAGTAGCGCCTTCTTATAACAGAAGGTACCTCACAGCTTCACAGTTATTATTATATCAATAGTGGAAGAAAAGGGAAAACTGACCATTTCTCTAAGAATGCTGGGTAGTTTCAGAGACATGCAAAGTCATTTACAGATATCCCCTCCTGTCTAGCAAACAGAAACTGGATTGTCTCATTACTTTCTATTGAGAGGGGAGGGGGGGGAGTAAATGTGAGAGTCTGAAGATTTTTCTAATTGGCTAAGACTGTCACATGTTTTAGAAACAGCACATAACTGGGTGTAATACAGGAACATTCTTACACTTCCTGTCTTGTCATGTACAGATAATTTTTTGATTTGCTAACAGTGTAAGATCAGAACCTCTCATTGGATTTTAGTAAAATTCCACTTCCTTTTAGTGTCTACATGGAGACCCTGTAGAAATCCTAGAGGTGTGGCTAAACCTACCATTTTGAATTTTCCATTTGTTTTGTAATTCAGTAGTAGGTAGTAGTACTATACTTTGTATAATGTTATTTCTTATGGGGATTTTAATTAAATAGTGATAATTACACTCAGACCTTTCCTATGTGTAATAGTGCTATGTACCCCCACCTAGTTAGTTGGTCCTGAAAACTAAATAAAATGTAAAAATATACATTTATTTATATAAGGGATATATCCTGTACATATTATGTACCGCATCTTAACATATTGTGATTTAAGATGTAATTCAAGATATTTGTGGTGATTACAGAGCTTTCAAACATTTAATTACGGGGTCATATCTGTACTTTTAAATGAAATATGTTCAATTCCTCTATCATTCTGATCTCAAGGTGCCATAGCTGTGCTCTGAGGTTGGCCGTTAGTGTATGCAGACTACAAAAGTGCACAGCTATCAGTGTGAGGTGGAAATAGTGCCATTCAGTAGGCCACAAAAGATTCCCGTAATTAATTCTAAGACCTTAATTTTTAGGAATGCTATAACAGAAATGTAAGTATTTCCTAAATATTTACTTGACCTTGCAGACCATTGAACACAGCAGGATTGGCCATGATGTCCCAACACGGCCATTCAAAATTGCTCTGGGGCAAACTCTGTTATGTACCAATAAACAAGATTTTGCTGGTTTTACAACAAATGGATTCTGGAGCATCATTCATATATGTTGGCGGTTTAAGGCAATGTATTTTTTGGAGTGACAATATGCCTTTAATTGGTATGTTAATGAAAACTTGATGAAAGTAATCAAGTAATAAAATGCAATTTTGTCTCCACATAGATTTTTTTATATCTCCACACTTAGGCAGTAGATACATTGATACATGGTCCAGTTTAACAGTGTTCTAATGACAATATACAGAGACCAAAAACAAAGCAGGCTGCTCTGTGAGGTGCATTTCATTGCATGAAAATTCCCTCCTCTCTAAAGACACTTAACAAAGCTGCCTTAGACTGAAGGTGATTTAAAGTCAGTTGACAGATTTATGGTAAGAGACAATAACTCTGTAGGTCTCTTTAAGCTTTATTCAGTGTTTGGTCCCCAAGTTGTCTAGTAAGTCTAGTGAGGGGATTTATAAGACACTCCAGGCTTTACAAAGTTGCTTAAAAAATGTAAACTCTATAAATAGGGTAATGAAATGGACATAAATGCTACTGGTTAAAAAAATCCCCTAGCTAGTAACTAGTTTTTTTCTATTCCAGGGTTTGTTTTTTTAAAATAAGTCTAATTCCCATTTAGAAAAGAACATTTATCAAAATACAGTGACACGATTTCCCCTTTTACATTTACAAAGCTAGACAAAGTCAATGTTGCCAAATAAGGAAATTGATTATGAGAAAACATTTAGGTGGATGTGACGACTAGTGATGGGCCTGAACCCGAGTTCAGATGAACTCAAACTATCCAAACTGGCGGACTTAGTTTCGGACTTAATTCTTGAAAAATTTGATTACCGTATTATTGAATCAGTAACCCTCAAATGTAACGTTCGAATTTGGTAACCCTCGAATGAAGCCTTCGATTTCGGTAACCATCGAATGTAGCTTTCGATTTCAGTAACCCTTGAATGAAGCCTTTGATTTCGGTAACCCTCGAATGTAGCCTTCGATTTTGGTAACCCTCGAATGTAGCCTTCGAATTCAATAACCCTCGAATGTAGCCTTCGAATTCAATAACCCTTGAATGTAGCCTTCGATTTCAATAACCCTAGAATGTAGCCTTTGAATTCAATAACCCTCAAATGTAGCCTTCGATTTTGGTAACTCTAGAATGCAGAGTTCGATTTCGGTAACCCTCGAATGAAACCTTCGATTTCGGTAACCCTCAAATGAAGCGTTCGATTTCAATAATCCTCAAATATAATATGCTTGTGAAGGTTCTCATTCATCCAGGTCATGGTATACTGGTACTAATACATTACTGTAGTTCTGGTTGGTACAGGATACTATATAATATTGAGTAATACTGGGAGGAAATACAATATCGTGTAGGTTTCTGGTTGGTACGGGACACTATTAATATTGGAATTACTGGTATTAAATAACATACTACTAGTAGTTTTGGTTGGGTACACTAAACAGGGATATCTATAATAATTGAGAATTACTGGTATCTAATCCATACACTGTAGTTCTGGTTGGTACAGGGATACTATATAATATTGGATATAATTGGTATTAATATATATAACTGTACTTGTGTGTTGGTACAGGGGAAAAACTATATATATGGAGAATTACTGGTATTAATACATATACTGTAGTTCTGTTGGTTACAGGGATCTATTAATATTGAGAATTACTGGTATTAATACATATACTGTAGTTTCTGTTGGTACAGGTACATATATAATATGAGAATACTGTATTAATATATTACGTAGTTCTGGTTGGTACGGGGGATACTATAAATATTGAGAATTACTTGGTATTAATACATATACTGTTATTCTGGTTGGTACAGGGATACTATATAATATTGAGAAATTACTGGTATAATACATATACTGTAGTTCTGGATTGGTACAGGGATACTTATAATATTGAGAATTACTGGTTAATAATACATTACTGTAGTTCTTTGGGTACGGGATACTAGATCATATATATTGAGAATTACTTGTATAATAATATACTGTAGTTTCTGGTTGGTACGGCGATAACTATATAAATTTTAGAATTACTGGTATAATACTTACTGTAGTTCTGGTTGGTACGGGACAACTATATAATTTGGAATTACTGGTATTAACATATACTGTTAGTTCTGGTTGGTACAGGAACTATAATAATATTGAGAATTACTGGTATTAATCAATATACGTAGTTCTGGTTGGTACGAGATAATATAATATTGAGAATAACTGTATTAAATATACTTTAGTTCTGGTTGGTACGGGGGATCTATATAATATTGAGAATTATGGTATTAATACATTATACTGTAGTTCTGGTTGGTAAGGATACTATATAATGATTGAGAATTACTGGTATAATACTATACGGTATTTCTGTTGGTACAGGGATACTATAATATTGAGAATTACTGGTATATAATACATATACTGTAGTTCTGGTTGGTACAGAGACACTATATAATATGAGAATTACTGTTATAATAATATACTGTAGTTCTGGTGGTACAGGGATACTATATAATATTGAGAATTACTGGTATTAATACATATACTGTAGTTCTGGTTGGTACAGGGATACTTATAATATTGAGATATACTGGTAATAATACATATACTGTAGTTCTGGTTGGTACAGGGACACTATATTATTGAGAATTACGGGTATAATCATATACTGTAGTTCTGGTTGGTACAGGACTCTATAATATATTGAGAATTACTGGTATTAAATCATATACTGTAGTTCTGGTTGGTAAGGGATACTATAAATATTGAAATACTGGTATTTAATACATAGAATGCAGTTCTGGTTGTATTTCCAGGGAACATTTCTTAATGCCATTGGAGTCCGGGAATAAGTATTTTCCATCATTTTTTTTAATTTCTCTGGTCAACTGTTTGTAGTAATTTAAAGAAGAAGGTGTAAAGGTTGGCTAGAATGGACATATGTCCTTTATTAAAGATTCAGTCAGTTTTTCAAACTTTAGAAAAGTTCCAAAGTATGAACACAGACCATTAAGTTCAATAGGGTTTGAGTTCAAAAAGTTCTGTATGTTTTACAGAAAACTACACAATGGTAACTTACTGTCAAATGGCTGTGCACCTGGCAAATGGTCTGGGAAACATGTCCACTATTACCAAAATTTTGTTTTTAAAACACTGTCGGGGCCTCATTCCCAGACTCACTGGGATATATGGAGGTACAATTCTTTAAAGCCTTAAAGGCATGTCCCCCCCCAAAACTATAACGCGCCCCATTACCCCCCCCTCCCTCCTCTCCCTCCCGTTGTGCAAGCCCTCCCCCTACTTTCAATCCCTTTGCCCATTAGTAGCTATCCTGCCCCAGCTCCAACCGCCATAAAACTTTTTAACAGGAACGCCCCAAACTTTTACTTACCTTACCTCTCTCCCCAGGTGTCATTCCTCCACCACCGCAGCCCCACCATTGATTGGCTACCTCTGCAGCCATCACGGCATGGCTGCCTGTTTCCGCCCCCTGCTGCAGTTTCATGCAGCAGAGGGCTGTACAGTACCGCCTGCGGGGAAAGAGGGAAGGTAAGTAAGATCGGAGGAGTCTCCTGTAAAACTTTTATTGCGCGTTGGGGCTGGGGGCAGATAGCTACTAATCGGGCAACAATCCAAACTGGAGTGGAGCATCCCGTTATCTCCATATTAGCGTGGCCGCGGCTATTTTACACACAGAACCACAACAGCGGCGTTACAAATCCCGAGTGAGTGGTAAATCACTTACCGGGATTGACCCCATTCTCAATGCGATATTAAATTGCCGAACAGGACTTTTACCCAGAGCGATAGTTAGAAAAGTCGGGTCTGTTCGAACTTGTTATTTTCGCTCAAACTCTGTGTTCGAGTTCAGGTTTGGTGTCCAGCTCTATTGGTCATGTTTTCCTTTAATTAGCTTCCTAAATAACCTTTTACTTGAACAGTTGTTTTTTTCTCCCATAGAAGATTGAAAAACCATACTTTAGCACCAGTCCTTTTCCCTCTGATCTTATAGGATCTCCGCTGGGTTGTCTCAAATTCCACCAGATTCCCTGCTAAAAGTTTGAAGAACAGAATCTGCAATGCAGTGGCAAACATCTGTTCTGATGGACACTGCTATAATGCAGTATATGCTGCAGGTCTTCGCTTGGGATTTCACCAGGTTTAATACTTGTTGATATTTCTCTCCAGTGTTTGTGTGCCTTTACAGCCTATTACTGAATTCGAATGTCAAAATCCCTGTAGTTTATAGATATGTAAAAATAAATCTGTGTGTTCGTATACTTAAGCCTGGTACACACTTGGATTTTTCGTACATGCAGCCATGAACTTTAATACCATTATCATTAATCCTCTAATTGAACATGACAATCTGTACACACTTACAATAGTACCACCATAGTCAGTTAGATATGACCGTTCGTATGTAATGTAAGTGTTCGATTTTTGCGCACTTACGAGAGCAGGGCATGCGCCTTTATATATTTTTTTCGCAACGTTAACTGATAATCGACAACACATGTACCAAATATCCGAATAAATCCGGCAGAACACATTCGCCAGGCTGATCGTTTGGAAAAGCCGACAATAGTCTGTTGGTCTTTGACAATCGTTGATGCTATACTTTTCGTTACAATATCCGTGCGATTGCTATTTCGTTCGGCTGCATCGTATGACAACTTATCCAACGTTGTACTAAAGCTTTATCTTCTGACACAATTTGTCAGCTACAGTATTCATTCAATACCAAACCGGCTTCTTGTTCCCTCCTTGTTTTTTTGTCTGCTGGGTACAGCACAGTACATTTAGGGGCCTATTTATAAAGGTTGTTGATTTTTCGTCCCCGTGTATCGCCGCGCTTTTAGCCAATGGGACTTTTTCACAATTATAAAACCGTGGATAACCATGGGGGGAAGTCCACTGCCACTACCTTTCACCATTTTGCTTTCACCATATACATCGCTGTGGTAACCACTCCCAAAATGATAAAATGTGTTTTTTTTGGTTAAGTTCAGTTAGCTTGTGGAACGCCAAGTGCCATTTATTTATCCTGGCCCAATGGGTCCATGGAGGTGTCAGTAGTGTGTGGGGTTTTCTCAATACTAATTAGTACCCAGGGGGGTGGTTAGACTATTTTACGTATTTACTGTAATAGATCTGAGATGTTCGGATTTTCCTGAGATGGCCTTTTTAAGGTCCGATTTCTTATTTACAATGGGGGTCTAAGAGACAGACTGTAATGATAATGAGCTTTATGTCCGCAGCCTAAGCTTCATACAGATGTCGGTTGGTGACGGACCCCTGAACCGTCAGACGCCGTGTCACAGACTCGACCAAATCATTTGGCTGTTATCGCATGTGTGGTAATGCGTTTGTCTGGGTCTCTGGGTGTCATCCGCCATGGCTTGGATCGCCTCGCGGTCGGGGTCTGTCCCAAATCGGACGTCTATATGCTAACAACTGTATAGTGTAAACTCACCCAGCGCGATTTTCTCTTTCACTATTTATAGATTAATTTTTTATTGGCTTATTTTCCAGCACACTGCCAGCTATTATCATACCAGTTTCCATTAATATGTGAGAACATACATAGTATTTGTAGGAATAGTCATGTGGTAATGGAACATCCATTAAAAAAAATGGCTTAAAGGAGATCATCGTATGTGTCAAAGTTTTTGTTTTTTTTTAAAAACGGTTAAAATGAGTACTTGGGTCAGGATATAGATCTGGTATTGCCACCTCCCACTTATTGTTTCTGTGAGGAGCCACCAGCCTCAAGAGAAACTGATTCTGCCAGTCTTCCGACTGGCTTTCCAGCACTATCTTTTTAATCCGGAGTCGTCCCGACAAACTGGCTAACATGAAAACTGTATGTGCTAGCTCCTTAACAAACGATATTGTAAGGTCAGGGATAATCAATCCGCCTCCCTGCCCAGGATACTTTACCTTTTAATAAGTTTATTTTTAGTGTATAGTTAATTCCTTTAACGATTTTTTGATAAAATTCTGGTAAGACTGCAAACAGAATGCAACAAAGGCAAAAAAGGTGGACAAAAGGCAAAATATCACCATTTTTTAAAAAGGCATCACTAGTAAGGAAAATGAACTTTTTTTTCTTTCTTTCCATGTGTTTCTTAGAATTTATTACAACCCCCATAGTGTCTTCACTTTCTTTTACAGATTCCCTCTCTGTCCTGAGATACACCAGTTTAGAGAATACTGATTGGCTTCCTCTACTCCTACTTTGGCACTGGTCACTCAAATCTCCTTTGATGTCATCCCCCCTCCCTGTCTCTGTAATAAACATAGAGATACAGAGCATTAGCAGTGGAGAAAGTAACTTTATGGAGATAAGGCTGCAGTTGACCCCCCTTCTTGGATAGCTTTTCAAACTGATTCATGATGGGTCTGGCAAGTGAGAGTCGTAACTGTACTGTTGCTCTTTTCTTTCTTCGTGTCTCCAGGACGCTTTCTTTCTATTGGGGCCACTGTGCTGGTGGTGTTTTCAGGACTGATGAACTTTTAACTCCTACTGCCAATGATTAAGCTTGGTCGGTTAGCCGAGTTGAAACATGGAGGAGTTAACAGAGGGAGGGGAACGAGGGGGAGTGCTGCACAGAGATCTGACAAAACCAACTGTTAAATACAGTCACTGACAGAGGATAGGTTAGCACACAGAGTACACGAATTTAACTTTTACTAAGGGTTCAATTGTTTTTTTTCACTATAGAGATCCCTTTAAGATAGTGTTAATTTAAAAATGACAAAATAGCTTCTAAAGTATTCATCTCTCTCTGCTTTATTAATATGGCCTCTAATTCACATTAACATTGTGTTTTTTTAATTATGTGACCCCTCTTTAATGCCTGGCATATATTTGCTTGCATCCCTGGTCAGTATGCCAACACTAGAAAAATTCTTCTTATGATTGCCGCGATACCAACTAGCGCAATGACGTTTTTATAAATATGGCGAAAATAACCCCTCATTGCCATTGCGATGTTCCTGTATATTGAATATGTGAAAATATGTTTTTTAATATTAGTCTTCACAATCATAGACTATTAGTACTCAGACAAAAACCCATAAAAGCACGGCAACCTGTTGTATATACTGTAGGTCATAACCCTTGCGTATCTCACATGACACGTAGCATCTAAAGTCTAATTCATTTTTATGTGAAAAGTGATTGTTTCCAAATACACATGATCAGCAATTTACCATGTATAGGACCAATTCTGTCGCAACGAATAAGGTTTAGGGTTCAGGCACCATCTTCAGGGCATTTGGTTTGTTCTACTTTTGATTGTTGGGGGTCGTCTCCGTCCTCAGGGAATTACGCAGGTTGCAACTAAAGAGTATTTTTCTTGTTTTAGTTGATACTATATATTATATATATATATATATAGTGCCCCATTGGTGCACAGTGGAAATTATGTGTGTGGAATGTTTTTGCTAGTGTCAGAAGCAGTGCTTACAGGAACCACCAGGAAACATACAAGGGGCCCTAAAAAATTCTGAAGTCCAAAAAAAAACAAAGCATCGCAGGATTAAATGAACAACCACAGGCACATCTTCATGGGGCTTGGGTCTGTTCTACAACCTTTGATTGTGTACGGGTCTCCGTCCGCTGGGAATTACGCCGGTCACTCAAAGATCTTTTTCCTAGTTATATTATATTATAGTATCTGTCGTTATAGTATATATATAGTATATATATATATATGTATAGTAGTGTTGCCCGATTGGTGCCACGTTGTAAATTATGTGGGTATGTTTTGCTAATAGTGTAAATGCAGTGCTACACGGACCACCAGGAACATACAATGGGGTGCCCTAAAAAAAGTCTGAGGTCCTCCTGTAAAAAAACACCAAGCAATCCGTCATCTGATATTAAAGGAACAAGCACACACTTACATCCCCCCTTACCTATTCTACCTGCCAGCTAGAATCTAGCAACCATAACAGACCCAGGCAAACTAAACAGCCCTTTGGGCAATCAAAAGGCATCCATACAATATTCCCCTATTTTTACTTTACTGACCAACGCGCTCCCCTCGGCACATAGACCGATCCGCCAAAACCGCCTCGGTGGCATAAGCAGAATGGAAGTCGGCTCCGGCAGGATAATATGCAAGGAGAGCTTGGTTGGGTTAGAATTCGGATATATGTATGCCCACCTTCAATCTAAACAGTATCCTGATTACATGCAGGTTCTACTTTATGGTTTTGGCCACAACAATTCCAGATTTACAGTCACTATGGACTTGGTTAGCACAAAATACTGATTGAATATACATTTCAGGGAGAGGTGGTGGATAGAGGAGCTAAAAGCTCCACACATAGTAGTAAAATGATAGAGCCTTTCTTAATAACAGACGTACCGCTCATAGAATCATATGTTATATATAGAGCCATTGCCTTAATCATAACATACTAACACCAAGTTTCTCACTTAAAGAAATGGTGGGACATGCAAAGTACCTTATTTATAGCCTGTGGCAAGCGTGTGTCTAAATATGAATCCCAGCTTATGTATAGAGCAGAGCGGTATTTAACAGTTGTGACCTTTCATGTTTTTGAAGAACCACAATTCCCAGCATATTCTCTGTTTGCAGTAAATTTTTTTCTTAATAGTCCTGTAGCTGTAAGGCCATCTGTCTAGATCTAATACGCCTAATCCTTGTGACCTTTCACATGTTTAAAAACTACAACTCCAGCATTCTCCTGTTTGCAGTTAGTTTTCTTCTTAAGAACTTTTCATGTTTATAAACTACAACTCCCCGCATCTTCCCTGACGGCACAGAATTCTTGAATAATTGGTTTTCAGTACATCCTGGAATAAAGACATTTTCCTGACCCTTACACAGACTTAAAAGCCCACTTTCGAGCTTTAATTTGCTTCCTCCCAAGATTTGAACATGCAAGTGATTCATCTGCGCTGCCCTTCCCTATACATCACTAGCAATTATACTATTGGATTAGGGAAGCAGTATATGGGTGGATCAGTTGGCGCAATGTTAGTCTTGCTTGTTGCGGCGGCAGTCAAGCACCAGAGCGCACTCGTTTACCATGAGTTGCAGAGCCTCTTTACGCGTAATTATTTATGCCAGCTAATATGCTTGTCGTTAATACTTATGTGCGGGTGAGATTCCACCCAAAATCTCCAGGCACTCTGGTAATCCCTTGGAGATTGCCCAAAGAGCTTGTGCCTCTGGTGGAATCTCCCTGTTAGAACCATAACCCTTCCCATATTTGGCCCTCACTCCCCAAATACCCAACACTACCTGGCAGTATAATCATGAGTCTAAAGTCTGTGCGCACACCGGTTGGCACCCCAACTCACACCGTGTGTACGAACATTTAAGGCTGGTAAACACTATAACCAACCGATAGTTCCTTGATCAGTTGGCTGGAATAAATCTGATGGTGTGGAATGCAGCCGGCGAGTTCGAACAACGGGTCAGTTAGTAAATCAACGCCATCATGCATTTCCCTATGGACCACATGATCGTCTGTCACATGCTGCTCGTGGCTACAGCCAGGCTCTCACTCAAAGCACATGCTCATTTGGGACAACATATAGTGTATATTTCAATCCATCCTAAATGTATTAGTGGGTATAAATCCTGCAATGTGCAATTCAATCTGAACACACCATTGGTATCCTGAGACCCTATACAGGATTCCCAAATAACATGCCAGGTTCATATCTATTGTATTTACCACAGCAAGATTCCAGATTACACGAATTACTGGTATTAATACATATACTGTAGTTCTGGTTGGTACAGGGATACTATATAATATTGAGAATTACTGGTATTAATACATATACTGTAGTTCTGGTTGGTACAGGGACACTATAATATTGAGAATTACTGGTATTACTGAAAACCCAGAACTGCTCCGTGGACTTTCTATTTAGTTTATATTGCACAGCAGCACCCGGGTGTAATCTAATCGCTGAGAGAGAGACAGTTTACATATATAGATATATCCTGTGATATATGAACTAGTGAGCTGGGGTTTCTCTTCCATCACAAGCTCCCTCTGTTGCTTGTAGGAGCTCATGTTAAAGGGCCCTTTGTTTGCCCCATTTGGTTTAGAAATTGTATTTCAGTTTCTTTGGAAGCTCCATAGGTTTCCATGAAGAGTGTGGCAGTACAGAGAGGCCTGTCACCCAGAATATGGGGTCTGAGTCTACTCTGAACAACCATCCATTCACCCCTAGGAAACTCCCATTAAAGCTGTAACTTCATATCAAGTTATGATTCTCTATCCCTTTCTGTTTTCTTTCTGTCCTAAACTATTAAATCTGCTTCTCCTATGTCTAAATTCAAATCTAAAAATGTGTTTTCCCTTTTTCATTCCATTGGAATTCTGCTGCGTATATCCATAATCCGGGAACAATGGGCATTGAGCAGTAGGGAGGTCACTGGACTTTGGAGCATAACGGATAGGAGAGTCACTTCCGCTATCGTCCAACACCTAGAAATACTGGTTCTACGTGTTTGTATTGCCATTTAAAGAGCCAGTTTGACGTTAACCTTCTCTAATAGAGATCCACACAGGTCTGCTTGTGTCTTTATCCGACGCCTACATTCCACATTCTTTCCTGTACCATTAGGTGACACATTCTTAGAATAAACATCCAGGTCATGGTATATCAGAGGTAACTGAATACCACTGGTCTGTAATTCAGGAAATACTTAATTTGGTACAAGATTCACTTTAGATGAGAAATACATGTTTAACATAAATGGGACTGAAAAGGCAGGTCAGGAGCAGGTCAGCCTGAAGTGATAGGCAGGTGGAATCACAAATAGAGAACATTTATCAGTCAGACTTGTTTGACACTTGTCTGCTCCTGGTTATGGAGGACTTGGGTTTGTGTGTGTTTATGGTAAACTAGTTTATTAGGCAAAGAAAACAAGAGGTTTAAAGAGCCCTTAACACAATTCCCCCAAAATGTCAATTCCTTTAAAAAGATAAGATTTAGAAGTTTTGCTGCTTTCAGTCTCCCAGATTTCATTGGGAAATATTGTTCCACGTTGGGAGTGAGGCAGGGAAATAACTTAAAGCTGGCCATGTGTTCTTCCGATCAAAGCCTCCAACCTCGGGGCTCTGACCTTTCCTCAGATTTCCACTTGAAATCCAAGGAGAGATGGGGACTGAAGATATGATTCCACCTGGCCCAGTCAAACAATTAGATTACTCGATAAGTCGATCCCTTGTATGGGGGCTTTAAGGCGAGATTCACTCAATCAAGTGAAATATTCCTTTAATGTATTGATTGAAGGCCGGGAGGTTAAGGAGCAATGCCTTACCTCCCGTTCTTTAATCAATTGAGCTGGAGTGACCGATGAAGAAAGAAGATATTTACCTTACACTCCATCCTCCGCTCCAGCAGTGAAAATTCCCGACCGCTTCCTGTTCAGAGTAACTATAGCGTGCATTATCATGAATAGGCGCTACAGGAAGCGGTCCTAGGTCAGAGTTGAAGGCGTTGAATTACAATTTAGTAATAAACATGCACCTACGTTTTAGCAGGACCAGAGGCTGCTAAGTATCATTGAAGTCATACATGCAGGAATGAAACATAGTGGGACGACAGGGAGATCTGGGATTCACAGTGTGTGGATAAACATTCCATTTGTCTTACAGGAGCAAATCGTCGCCTGAAGTACGTGAGTCTGGCTGTACTGGTAGTACAGAATGCGTCGCTCATCCTCAGTATTCGCTATACCCGGACCCTGCCTGGAGATCGCTTCTTTGCTACAACTGCTGTTGTTATGGCAGAGATTCTGAAAGCCATCACCTGCCTTTTGCTTTTGCTGGTCCAAAAACGAGGTACTGAGACATTTCCTGTTCCAATAACATAGGGAACCCAAATAGTAACCAACCCCAACTGAAAGGCCTGCAAGATCTGGTAAACAAGGCCCCACAGGTTTTTACTTGTCATTAGTAGTGACACAGACTACTCCACCTTCCTAATCATTGTATTTAAGTGTCAATTAAACTGGTGGATGGTTTTGTGTCACCAGACTGAATCTCGTCCACCTGTGATAATTAATTTGCCAGGTGAGCCCAATTAAAAGGACAGACGATACACAATATTAACGTTTGCAGGGTCACCGTACTGGGGCTGACTCAGAGCTCACACAGGTTGATGCAGATAAAGGCAAAATAAGAAGGTTTCTGCCAGACAAATATATCAGGTAAGATGCTAAAATCCCATTACAAAGCTGCAAACCGGTGTTTAAAGCTGCTGGTGCCTATGGAGTCCCACAAACATCAAGGGGCAGGATCCTTACACAGGATGCCAGTTGTGGATTGACCTTCTATTCGGCCACCCTAACCAATGCTCACAAGCTGCAGTGAGTCCAGAACTACATGAAGACTAACTCTCTAACAGTCTTGTTTACTGATAAGTGCTGTGCAACCCTGGGTGGTCTAGATGGAAGGTGGATGGTTGGTGGACAGCCACCATGTCTCCCACAAGGCTGCAATGTCAGCAAGGAGTTGTCGGGGGTTGTGTTTTGGGCTGGAATCATGGGAAGAGATGGTCGAACCATTAAGGATCCCTGATGGTGTGAAAAGTATGGTACAAAAGAATCACCTTCATGCATGACACTGCACCTCTGCATCATTAGCTGCTATTGGCTAAAAGGAGAGAAACTCATGGTGTAGCCTCCAACCTCCCTTGACCTCAATCATATTGAGAACCTTTGGAGCGTCCTCAAGAAAATGATCTATGGGAGTGGGAGGCAGTTTCCATTCAAACAGCTGCTCTGGGAGGCTATTCCAACACCCTGCAAAGAAATTCAAGCAGAAACTCTCCAATAGCTCCCAAGTTCAATGGATGGAAGAATTGTGAAGCTGCTATAACAAGAGGTCCTACGTTAATATGGAACGTGACCTGTTAATATGTTTCTGATTTGAAATAGCTTTCGATTTCAGTAAACAAGGAATGTTACAAGTTACTGGTATTGATGCATAAAGTAGAGTTGGGAAAGGGTTTGTCACTGTGAGAATGGTAAAGCTATGGAACTGTCTTCCAGTGGACGTTATGGGCAGTCATTGGTCAGTTTAATAAAAGCTGGATGAGTTTCTACAAACAAGGGAAGGTTACAAGTTCTGGTATTGATACATAAAGTAGAGTTGGGAAGGTTTTCACTGTGAGAACGGTAAAGCTATGGAACTGTCTTCCAGTGGACGTTGTAATGGCAGGTTCATTGGTTTAGTTTATAAAAAGCTGGATGAGTTCTACAAACAAGGAATGTTACAAGTTACTGGTATTGATACATAAGTAGAGTTGGGAAGGGTTTGTCACTGTGAGAACGGTAAAGCTATGGAACTGGTCTCCCAGTGGACGTTGTATGGCAGTTTCATTGGTCAGTTAATAAAAAGAGGATGAGTTTCTACAAACAGAATGTTACAAGTTCTGGGATTGATACATAAAGTAGAGTTGGGAAAGGGTGTGTCACTGTGAGAACGGTAAGCTATATGGAACTGTCTTCCAGTGGACTTTGTTATCAGGTTCATTGGTCGTTTAATATAGCTGGATGGGTTTCTACAAACAAGGAATGTACAAGTTACTGGGATTGATACATAAATAGAGTGGTGGGAAAGGGTTTTCACTGTGAGAACGGTAAAGCTATGAGAACTGTCTTCCAGTGACGTTGTTATGGCGGTTCATTGGTCAGTTAATAAAAGCTGGATGGGTTTCTACAAACACAGGAATTTACAAGTTACTGGTATTGAATCATAAAGTAGATTTGGGAAAGGTTTTGTCACTGTGAGAACGGTAAGCTATGGAACTTACTCCATGGGACGTTGTTATGGCAGGTTCATTGGTCAGTTTAATAAAAGCTGGAGAGTTTCTCACAAACAAGGATGTTACATTTGACAGTACTGGTATTGAATATAAGTAGATTGGGAAGGGTTTGTCACTGTGAGAGAAGTAAGCATGGAACTGTCTTCCAGTGGACGTTGTTATGGCATGTCATTGGTCAGTTAATACAAAGCTGGATGAGTTTTTTACAAACAGGAATGTTACAATTACTGGGTTGATACATACAGTAGATTGGGAAAGGGTTTGTCACTGTGAGAACGGTAAGCTATGGACTGTCTTCCAGTGGACGTTGTTAGGCAGTTTCATTGGTCAGTTTAATAAAAAGCTGGATGGGTTTCTCTACAAACAAGGAATGTTACAAGTTACTGGTATTGATACATAAAGTAGAGTTGGGAAGGGTTTTTCACGTGAGACGGTAAAGCATGGAACTGTCTTCCATGGACGTTGTTATGGCAGGTTCATTGGTCAGTTTAATAACATCTGTATAGTTTCTAACAACAACGGAATGTTTACAGTTACGGTATTTGATACATAAAAGTCAGTGGGAAAGGGTTTGTCACGGTGAAAGGGTAAAGCTATGGAACTGTCTCCAGGGGACGTTGTTAGTGCGCAGATGTCTCATTGGTCAGTTTATAAAAGCTGGGATGATTTCTACAAACAACCGAGGAATTTACAAAGTTTACTGGGATTGATACATAAAGTAGAGTTGGGAAAGGGTTTGTCACTGTGAGAACGGTAAAGCTATGGAACTGTCTTCCAGTGGACGTTGTTATGGCAGGTTCATTGGTCAGTTTAATAAAAAGCTGGATGAGTTTCTACAAACAAGGAATGTTACAAGTTACTGGTATTGATACATAAAGTAGAGTTGATCCAGGGAAATTTCCCATTGCCACTTGGAGTCAGGAAGGAATTTTTACCTTTAATCTGGTGGAGTGTTTTTGCCTTCCTCTGGATCAACAGGCAGGAAATGTGGGTATTGCTGAGAAGGTTGGACGTACGTTTTTATTTAACCCCTAATTCTATACTAAATATGACCCCCTTATGCTGCTAATTCAACAAATGACCATTTTCAGTTCTTTTCAGCCTAGAAAATGTTTTGTATAATCATTCACATTCTGCATTTCACATCCCGTTACCAGGTTAGTTCCGTAACGTTCCATCCTTCTCTAATAATGGCGTCTGCCACTTGCATTGACTATTGAGAAAAATATAACTTGGAACGCAGTGTATAATTGTGACCACCTATTGTGCAGTAAATTGCTATTGACTAAGATGACTAGGGGTAGGTGATCGATCAGGATGAAATATAGACCAGTCCTTACACGAGCAGTGAGGCACAGGGTTGGGGGATGGTAAGGGATGCTCACTTTTGTTAATAGTGCTTTCTCTTTAGGTAATGTGAAGGAGCTCACTGTCTTCCTTTATGATGCCATCATTGTACAGTATATGGATACACTGAAGCTGGCTGTACCATCCCTAATATACACACTACAGAATAATCTGCAATATGTGGCCATCTCCAACCTACCTGCAGCTACATTCCAGGTCAGATATTCACACCATGTCTTTTCAGTAACGAATCTCTATTCACCACCTTCACCATTAAACAGTAATTGTGACTTAGAAATGTCAGTAGGATGCACAGGCCCCATGGCACTATTCGTCTCCAACCTGATAGCTCAATGGGCAGTGATGTGAGCAATCCTGGGCCAATGAGCTGCAAGAAGGAGTATCTGAGGGAAAGGGACTTCCTATGATCATCTGAAAATGTCCTAAACGCAGCTCCGTATAACAGGCATTTTCCATGGAAAGACTGATCTCCCTGATTGGAGCTTTGTACAGCCTGAGCGCATGAAATATATAGAATTAGGAGGTAGAAAATCCTGAATCCGCCATTTTAACTTTTTTTTATTAAAAAAAAAAAATGTACACACACTAGTTCTCCTTTAAATAAAACTCTTTTCCATTAAAGGAATAGTTCAATAAAAAAGTGAACTATTCCTTGAATGTATTGATCGGAGACTGAAGGTTAAGGAGCTGTGCCCTACCTCCTGTTCTTCAATCAATTCACCAGGAGCGACGGATGAAGAAAGAAGATACTTACCTTACACGTGATCCTCCACAGCAGTGGCAAATGCTTTCTGTTCAGAGAAATGTCGTGCATTGTCGCTATAGTTACTCTGAACCAGCAGTCGGGACCCGTCACTGCTGCGGAGGAGGATTGTGTGTAAGGTAAGTTTCTTCTTTCTTCGTACCTTGAAGAACGGGAAGTAAAGGCACAGGTCCTTCCCGGTCTTGAGTGAACTATTTCTTGTTTTATTACAATTAATTATGTGCGTTCCTACCACATTTAAGCATGGTACACACCAATCAATATTTCGGCCTGATCGACCGTTGCAGTGTATTGATCAATCAGGCCGAATCATTGCATGTTTTTTGTAAAAGCCGAACCACCGTTTGTTCGTGTGAATCAGAGGAACGCACGATCGGACTGTCGGCCGCAGCCACTATTGCCACAATCGACATGTAGTCATATATACACAACAGTCCTTCCTCCTGGCTGACCGGTCGCATGGTGTGTACCTTGCTTTACACAGACAGATTTTGATTGGATCGTTCATTGTATTAATGTTCCTTCTGTCCCATTTGCAGGTCACCTATCAGATGAAGATCTTGACTACGGCATTGTTCTCTGTCCTGCTGCTAAGGAAGAGCCTGTCTCGATTGCAGTGGGGGTCCTTGGTTATACTGTTTGCTGGAGTGGCCATTGTTCAGGCAGAGCAGTCTGGTGGAAAAGAGAACGTGGGCATCAGTGGACAGAGTTATATTGTGGGACTTGTTGCGGTGGCCATTTCCTGTTTGTCTTCTGGCTTCGCAGGAGTTTACTTTGAGCGGATCTTAAAGGGAAGCTCTGCATCAGTGTGGCTACGTAATGTTCAGTTGGGCATCTTCGGTACAGCCTTAGGACTAGTAGCTATGTGGCAACAAGATGGCTCGTCAGTGGCCGAACATGGGTTCCTTTATGGTTATACGCCACTTGTATGGTGTGTTATCTTTAACCAAGCTTTTGGTGGCCTCCTTGTGGCTGTGGTAGTGAAGTATGCGGACAACATTCTGAAGGGCTTTGCCACATCACTGTCCATTGTGGTGTCTACTGTTGCCTCTGTGCATCTTTTTGGCTTTCACGTGGATATCCTGTTCGCAGTGGGAGCAGGACTGGTTATAGGAGCCGTGTATCTCTACAGTTTACCACGAAAACCAGATGACGCATCTTCCTCAGCATCTCAGACATTAAATTCTTCCCAAGCAAACACTTTCCTTCCAAAGTCAGTACTTACAAAGTGACCAACTCTAACAATGTGGGAGGCTGTTAGCGGGCGATGGGGCATTGATTACATTATGTGGGTGGCTCTCGATCAGTCTTTAACCTGCGTTCTCACATTTAACCTTCTGCCGCTCTTCTTTCCTCTAACATGGAATAGGATGCGGAGACTTTACTGGTGGAATGAAGGGAGCACCAATCATCTGTTTAAATAATGTTTGTATATATTCTAGATTTGTACATATATCTAAGGGCAATTTTTCTCAGAGGCCAATGTTTAAATTCTGGAAATTTAAAGTATTATTTATTAAGGCAACATAGCTCAGAGTCAATTAGAAGATGTACTTATCCGTTATGTACTAAAGTGGGTGGAAATGTAACTATTGTTGTAGTTCAGCAAATATGCTTAAGGTGGCATAGTATGCCCTCTACTGGGAGGGTTGGAACCATGTTAAGATGGCATAGTATGCCCTCTACAGGGAGGGTTGGAACCATGTTAAGATGGCATAGTATGCCCTCTACTGGAAGGGTTGGAACCATGTTAAGATGGCATAGTATGCCCTCTACATGGGGGTTGGCCATGTTTAAGATGGCATGTATTCCCTCTACTGGAGGGTTGGAAACCATGTTAAGATGGCATAGTATGCCCTCTACTGGAAGATGGCTTGGAACCATGTTAAGATGGCAATAGTAATGCCCTCTACTGAAGGTTTGGAACCATGTTAGAATGACATAGTATGCCCTCTACTGGAAGGGTTGGAACCATGTTAGAGGACAAGAGTTATGATGGCCCCTCTACTGGAAGGGTTGGACCATGTTAAGACATGTATGGCCCTCTACTGGAAGGGTTGGAACCATGTTAAGATGGCATAGTATGCCCCTCTACAGGGAGGGTTGGAACCATTTTAAGATGGCATAGTATGCCCTCTACAGGAAGGGTTGGAACCATTTAAGATGGCTAGTAATGCCCTCTACAGGGAGGGTTGGAACCATGTTAAAATGGCATAGTAATGCCTCTACAGGAAGGTTGTAACCATTTAAGATGGCATAGTATGCCCTCTACAGGAAGGGTTGGAACCATGTTAAGATGGCATAGTATGCCCTCTACAGAAGGGTTGGACCATGTTAAGATGGCATAGTATGCCCTCTACAGGAGGGTTGGAACCATGTTAAGATGGCATAGTATGCCCTCTACTGGGAGGGTTGGAACCATGTTTAAGATGGCATAGTATGCCCTCTACTGGGAGGGTTGGAACCAGTTAAGATGGCATAGTATGCCCTCTACAGGAAGGGTGGAACCATGTTAAGATGGCTAGTATGCCCTCTACTGGGAGGGTTGGAACCATGTTAAGATGGCATAGTATGCCCTCTACAGGGAGGGTTGGAACCATGTTAGATTGGCATAGTATGCCCTCTACAGGAAGGGTTGGAACCATGTTAAGATGGCATAGTATGCCCTCTACAGAATGGGTTGGAACCATGTTAAGGTGGCATAGTATGCCCTCTACAGGAGGGTTGGAACCATGTTAAGATGGCATAGTATGCCCTCTCTGGGAGGTTGGAACCATGTTAAGATGCATAGTATGCCTCTACGGAAGGTTGGAACCATGTTAAGATGATACTGGGAGGGTTGGAACCATGTAAGGGGGGGTGGGATGGCTATAAGCATCATATTGCAATCCTGTACAGAAAGCTCTGGTGCTCTGAATCCTCCCCCCGGCTGTTTCGTAGTGGTGCTACTATGAATTAAATTCCACAGTATTTTAATGGTATTTTAAAGTTTTTCCACCAATTTTTTTCCATTAAACTGGGCCATTAATATACCAGCCAGTGTTTGGTTATTACCAGTATCATGGGTTTTGTAACAACCATGTTTGGCATTTTTATACACAAGCAATGAATGCCATCAGTGTCGTAGAATGCCGCCACAGTCACTCGGAAAGTGAAACTGTTCCTTTATGTATTGATAGAAGCCTGGAGGTTAAGGAGCTCTCCTTCCTTTCGTTCTTTCAATCAGTAGCGCAGGAGACGGTCGAGGGAACCAGTTTTTACCTTTTTCAGGATCCATCACCGCAGATCTGAAAATCCTGGTTCTAATCCACTATAGCGGGCATATCGTGCATGGCGTGTTATAGTGGATTAGAACCAGGAATTTGGTCGGAGATTTTCAGCTCTGCAGCGATGGATCACGAAAAGGTGAATAACTTAGTCCGTCTCCTGCGCTATTGATTGAAGAACGGGAGGTAAGGCGAGGTATTGGCTCCTAACCTCCCGTGGCTTCAATCAATCCCTTTTAGAGTGAACTATTCCTTTGAAGACCACAATGTGTGGATCTTGGTCTGAACTTTTTTTCCACATTTGGGGCAAGTATTTATAAAGCGGCTGTATCAGGAAGTTCCAGTGATGCACAGGTGATCATTAACGTACATAGAGTGGCCATACATTACACGCTGTTGTACAGTACCGGTAGTTTACGTCATGGTTCACTGTACTTGTAAGATCAGTACTGTACGTATTTATGTGCTACTGGTCAATGTGTACAGCCGTGTGGTCCCCTGTACAAACTGGGCACCTTCAATTGGACGGATGTGATTTTATTAGGGAAGGGAAATATTTAATCAAGTATTAAAACTCCTCTAAGGGATACAATGAGGTTTGGGTGAGTGACCTTTCCCCTGCTGTGCTGGGGGTGGATGTCATTGTGTGACAGTCTTACTCCTCTCCTGCATGGGATTTTCTCTATTGTACTAAAACCATCAAATAAAATCATTTTCTATTATCACTTTCTCAAATTTTCCTTTGACTGTAATGTAGCGATTCCCAATAACCTACTGACCAATTAACACGCCGTTCTTTCAACCAACCTGTCCGTGTTACTGGCCTCCCTTGTCTACTGCAGAACACACACGGATAGATTAAGTTCAGAGAGGGAACATGAGGGTAAGTGTCCTAGTATGTGACGTGTCCATTTTATTGGCCTCCCTTTCTACTGCAGTAACACACACAGGATAAGATTATTAGTTCAGAGAAGGGAACATGAGGGTAAGTGGTCTAGTAGTGACGTGTCCGTGTTACTGCTGGCCTCCCCTTTCTACTTGCAGTAACACACACAGATCAGATTATAGTTCATAGAGGGAACATGAGGGTAAGTGTCTAGTATGTGACGTGTCCGTGTTAATGCCTCCCTTTCTACTGCGTAACACACACAGGGAAAGATTATAGTTCAGAGAAGGGAACATGAGGGTAAGTTGTCTAGTATGTGACGTGTCCGTGTTACTGGCCTTCTCCTACTGCACTAACACACCGGATAAGATTATAGTTCAGAGAATGGGAACAATGGTAAGTGGTCTAGTATGTGACGTGTCCATGTTAATGGCCTCCCTTTCTATTGCACTAACACACACAGGATAAGATTATAGTTCAGAGAAGGGAACATGAGGGTAAGTGGTCTAGTATGTGCTGTGTCCGTGTTACTGGCCTTCCTTTCTACTGCAGTAACACACAGGATAAGATTATAGTTCAGAGAAGGGAACATGAGGGTTAGTGGTCTAGTATGTGCTGTGTCCGTGTTACTGGCCTCCCTTTCTATTGCACTAACACACACAGGATAAGATTATAGTTCAGAGAAGGGAACATGAGGGTTAGTGGTCTAGTATGTGCTGTGTCCATGTTATTGGCCTCCCTTTCTACTGCAGTAACACACAGGATAAGATTATAGTTCAGAGAAGGGAACACGAGGGTAAGTGGTCTAGTATGTGACGTGTCCGTGTTAATGGCCTCCCTTTCTACTGCAATAACACACAGGATAAGATTAAAGTTCAGAGAAGGGAACACAGGGTAATTGGTCTAGTATGTGACGTGTCCATGTTAATGGCCTCCCTTTCTATTGCCTAACACACACAAGGATAAGATTATAGTTCAAGAGCTAGGGAACCACGAGGGTAATGTCTAGTATGTGCGTTGTCCGTGTTACTGGCCTCCCTTTCTACTGCAGTAACACACACAGGATAAGATTATAGTTCAGAGAAGGGAACACGAGGTAAGTGGTCTAGTATGGTGACGTGTCCGTGTTAATGGCCTCCCCTTGTCTATTGCACTAACACACACAGGATAGATTATAGTTCAGAGAATGGAACATGAGGGTAAGTGGTCTAAGTATTTGACGTTCCGGTTACTACTGGCGCTCCCTTTCTAATTGCACTAACACCACACAGGATAAGATTTAGTTCATCAGAGAAAGGAACATGAGGGTAAGTGGTCTATTATGTGACGTGGCCGTTTAATGGCCTCCCTTTTCTATTGCACTAACACACACAGGATAATTATAGTTCGAGAAGGGAACATGAGGGTAAGTGGTCTGTATGTGCTGTGTCCGTGTTACTACTTGGCCTCCCCCTTTCTACTGCCAGTAACACACACAGGATAAGATTATAGTTCAGAGAAGGGAACATGAGGGTAAGTGGTCTACGTATGGCTGTGTCATGTTAATGGCCTTCCTTTCTACTGCAGTAAACACACACCCCTCATTTCCCTTCTCTGAACTATAATCTATCCTTGTTGTTTAGTGCATAGAAAGGAAGGCCATTAACACGGACACGTCCATACTAGACCACTTACCCTCGTTTCCTCTCTGAAACTATAATCTTATCCTGTGTGTGTTATTACTGCAGTAGAAAGGGAGCATTAACATGGACCATCCACATACTAGACCACTTACCCTCATGTTCCGTCTCTAACTATAATCTTAATCCTGTGTGTGTTAACTGCAGTAAAAAGGGGAGGCCAGTAACACGGACACGTCACATACTAGACCACTTACCCTCGTGTTCCCTTCTCTGAACTATAATCTTATCTTGTGTTGTTCTGCAGTAGAAAGGAAGGCCATTAACATGGACTACGTCACATACTAGACCACTATACCCTCATGTTCCTTTCTCTGAACTATAATCTTATCCTGTGTGTGTACTGCAGTAAAAAAGGAGCCAATCCATGGACACGTCACATACTAGACCACGTTACCCTCATGTTTCCCTTCTCTGAACTATAATCTATTCCGTAAGTGGTCTAGTATGTGACTGTCCATTTTATATGGTTGATTGGCCTCCCCCTTCTCTACTGCAGTAACACACACAGGTAAGATTAATAGTTCAGAGAAAGGAACATGAGGGTAGTGGTCCTAGTATTGACGTGTCCATGTTAATGGCCTTCCTTTCTATTGGCACTAACACCACAGGATAAGATTATAGTTCAGAGAAAAGGGACATGAGTGGTAAGTGTCTAGTATGTGACGTTCGTGTTCAATGTTGGCCTCCCTTTCTCCTTCTACTTAATGCAGTACACACACAGGATAAGATTATAGTTCAGAGAGGAACACGAGGTATGGGTCTAGTATGTGACGTGTCCTTGTTTTATGGGCCTCCCTTTCTACTGCAGTAACCACAGAATCAGAATTAAAGTTTCAGAGAAGGGAAACGAGGGTAAGTGTGGTCTATTATTGACTGTCCCATTTAATTGGCCTCCTTCTATTGCACTCAACACACAGGATACGATTATAGTTCAGAGAAGGGAACACGAGGGTAAGTGGTCTAGTAGGTTACGTGTCCTGTTAACTGGCCTCCTTTCTCTTCATAACACAGATAGGTCAAGAAGAACGTAATGTCTATCGGGCCTTCTGCACCTTCTAATGACACAAGGATAAGATTATTAGTTCAGAGAAGGGAACACGAGGGTAGTGGTCTAGTATTGACGTGTCCGTGTTAACTGGCCTCCCTTTTCTTTGCACTAACCACACCACAGATAAGATTATAGTTCCAGAGAGGGAACATGAGGTAAGTGGTCTAGTATGTGACTGTCCGTTTACTGGCTCCCTTTCTATTGCACTACCTATACACACACGGATAAGATTATAGTTCAGAGAAGGACATGAGGGTAATGGTCCTATAAATGTTGACTGGCCGTGTTATGGCCTCCCTTTTACTGGCACGTAACACACCACAGGATAAATTATGTTCAGAGAGGGAACATGAGGTACAGTGGCCTATAAGTCTGTGTCTGTCGGTCTTCGAGTCCAACCATAGTTATGAGGTCAGAGCGATGGGGCTTTCGTGCTGTCTAGCCTTCCTGTTCTACTGCAGTAAACACACACCCTCATGTTCCCTTCTCTGAACTATAATCTATCCTTGTGTGTGTTAGTGCAATAGAAAGAAGGCCATTACACTGGACACTTCACATACTATGACCACTTACCCTCGTGTTCCCTCTCTGACTATAATCTTATCGTGTGTGTTTACTGCAGTAGAAAGGGAGGCCATTAACATGGACTGCGTCACATACTAGACCCACTTACCCCTCCATGTTCCCCTTCCTGACTATAATCTTATCTGTGTGTGTACTGCAAGTAAAAAGGGAGCCAGTAACACGGAACGTCACTACTAGACCACTTTACACCCTCGTGTCCCTTCTCTGAACTATAATCTTATCCGTGTGTTTGTTACTGCAGTAGAAAGGCAATGGCCCATTAACAAATGGCACGTCCCATACTAGCACCACTACCCTCATGTTCCTTCTTCTGACTTAATCGTTATCCTTTGTTGTTACTGCAGTAGAAAGGGAGCCGAACAATAACTGACACTGTCACATACTATACCATACCCTCATTTTCCCTTCTCTGAACTATAATCTTATCCTGTAAGTGGTTCTAGTATGTGACGTGTCCTGTTATTGGCCCTCCCTACTTTCTACTGCAGACACCAACAGATAAGATTACTAGTTCAAGAGGAACATGAGGTTAAGGGTCTAGTATGTGACTGTTCCTGTTATGGCCTTCCTGTTCTATTGCCTAACAACACCAGCATAAGGATTATAGTTCAAAGAAGGGAACTGAGGGTAATTGGTCTAGTATATGATGGTGTCCGTGTTAAATGGCCGCTCCCTTTCTACTGCAGTAACACACACAGGATAAGATTATCGTTCAGAGAAGGGAACAACGAGTGGTAAGTGGTCTCTAGTATGTGAGCGTGTCCGTGTTAATTGGCCTCCCTTTCTACTGCAGTACACACACAGGATGAATTGATGATATCAGAGAAGGACACACGAGTGTAGTGGTCTAGTATGTGACTTGGTCCGTGTTAATGGCCTTCCCTTTCTATGCTACTGCACTAAACACACCACAGGATAGATTATAGTTCATGAGAAGGGAACATGAGGGTAAAGTTGGTCTAGTATGTGACGTGTCATGGTTAATCCTCCCTTCTACTACTTCAGTAACCACACACAAATAAGATTAGTTCAGAGAAGGGAACACTAGGGTAAGTGGTCTATATGTGACTTTCCGTGTACTTGGCGCCATTTCTACACTGCGTACACACACCAGGATAAGAATTATAGTTCAAGAAAGTAACACGAGTGTAAGTATCTATGTATTGACGTGTCCATGGTTATGGCGCCTCCTTCTATTGCACTAAACCACACAGATAAGATTATAGTTCAGAGAAGGGAACACTAGGTGTAAGTGGTCTAGTATGTGCTGTAGTCGTGTGTACTGCTGCCTCACCTTTTTCTACTGCAGTCACACACACAGATAAAGATTATAGTTGAAGAAGGAACATGAGGTATGGTCTAGATTATGTGACGTGTCCATGTTGTGTGCCTCCCTTTCTACACTGCAGTAACCACACAGAGGATAATATATAGTTCAGAAAGCAGGGAACACGAGGGTAAGTGGTCTAGTATGTGACGTGTCCGTGTATGGCCCCCTTTCTACACTGCATAACACACACATGAATAAGATTATATTCAGAAGAAGGGAAACACGAGGGTAAGGTGGTCTATGTATGGACGTGTCCTGTTTAATTGGCTCTCCCTTTCTACTGCAGTACACACACAGATAAAGATTATAGTTCAGAGAAGGTAACATGAGGTAGTTGGTCCTAGTATGTGACGTTGTCCATGTTATGGCCTCCCTTTCTTAACTGCAGTAACACACAGAGGAAAGATTATAGTTTCAAGAAGGGAACACGAGGTAATGGTCTAGTAATGTGACGTGTCCGTTTTAATGATGGCCCTCCCTTTCTACTGCAGTAACACACACAGTGATAAGATTATATTTCAAGAAGGGAACATGAGGGTAAGTGGTCTAGTATTGACGTCATAGTTACATGTGCCTCCCTTCTACTGCAGTACACACACAGGATAGATAGTAGTTCAGAGAAGGAAACACTGAGGTACGTGGTCTAGTATTTACGTGTCCATGTTAATGGCCTTCCTTTCTATTGCACTAACACAAACACACAGGATAATGATTATAGTTCAGAGAAGGGAACATGAGGGTAGTGGTCTAGTATGTGACGTGTCCGTGTTGAGGCCCCTTTTCTACTGCAGTAACACACACATATAATGATTATAGTTTAGAGAAGGGAACACGAGGGCAACTGGGTGTAAAGCACTTTAGGGAGGGAACTGATCTAGTACATCACCTCTGATTAAACACATTCTTCTATTTCTTATTTCCAGAATGAATTCAAGCAGAAAGGGTCCAGAAGAATGTAAACTTCATTTGTGAAGGCAAGAAATGAGCCTATTATACTTGTTACAAAACCGGTGATTGGTTGTATTTCATACTTACATGGAATTCTTTAGAATACCATCCACCACATCGCATACAATATTCATTCATTGCACAAGCAGAGTTATTAGCATAAAAGGTTTCAACTTTACCACAAACATTTTCACTGTATTTTGTGCCCAACACAATCTTACATACCGGTCACTCATCACTGGGGAAGGTCGGTGCCCCCTGTTGTAATGGGTACACTGATTACTTTCATTCTCAATGGATAATAAGGAAAGACCGATATAATCATGTCTCTTGTGTTAAGGTTCATTTCTTCTTAATGGTAAACCCAGTTTTAAATGCCGTGTTTGCACTGGCATCTCTTCCCCTCTGCTGGCCATCTGCCTGTGGGCCAAAACTTTTCAGATTCACCAATAATCATCCAGAGGGCAGCGTTGTCAATTGATATAAGTTTTTCACCCATCGCTACAAAACAAAGGGCTAAGTTGCTTCTATCACGTGCCAATCCGCAGGGGCCGACCCTTGACAATCGTGCCATGTATGGGCACATTGTTTGGCTAAATGGCCGTGTGGTAGGGGCCGTGTCTGATCCACCGCAGGCGTGATCTCAATACTCTGCGGCTCTAACCATTGCACTCTGGCATTGGCTGTAACCACCATGTCTGTATCTACAAGAACCCACAAAATTAGTTTTCCAACAGAGATTCAGCACCGAGTTGAGTACAACACACACACTAAGATTAAGCCCTTGATCAAAACGTATTGGGGCTTTCTCGGCAGTGTGGTGCGCACGGCTGGTGGTCATTCAGGAAATACCGTAAAACTCTCCCGCCTTGGTAGTCTCCCTAAAGGGAGTTTGGCTGTTCGTTGTGGGATCCTGTCCATCTTTCACACCAGCTGGCCATGTGTGACCATCGTCCCTTTCTTTGCACAAGGATTATTAAACCCCAAATGGCCATCACCTTCATTTCAAACATGAATCCTCATCCTCTGCCATTCTTCTGCCCATTGTTGATATCTACTTCTATGGTCCTGTTGCAGCCTTGCACATCATTGGAAGTTTCGCAAAGCTCTGCTAATAGTTTAATGTCTCCATAACACAGAGACCTTGCTCAATTGCCCCTTCTATAGTCATTTATAACACAGATTAAACAGAAGTGGGCCCCATAACAGACCCTGAGGGGCCCCACTTAGAACTTTACCCACATGAGATGTACTCCATTGAGTGGTGCTCGCTGTCCTGCGATCCCATAACCAATTCCTCTATCCATGAACACAATAGTCTGCCATGTAGCACAGTATCAAAAGCTTTAGTAAAATCCTTATCAAGTATCCACTACCTAAAACGAAACAAAACCGATTAAACTCGAATATAAGCCGGGGTAAGAAATTTTAGAGAAAAAAGGGGTTTATACTAAGATTTTCTATGTGTGCCATTTCACTTTTTACAATCATCAGACCATCTGTGGGAATGATATTTGAATATGGGCATAAATGACCTTTCCAAGTAAAAAATCACGTTCCCGGACCTAAATTTTCCAGGAAGTGATGGGTTCATTGATTGGCAAGAATCAATAATTAGGTATCCATCACTGCCCCCATTTTGTTTCTAAGCTTTGCTAAGTAGCAACCTATTTATGAATGGGAACTCTAGCTCCATCCCAAATACTATATTAAGCTGTCAGTTCACTGACAGCTTTACTAAGCCTGTACTGCACTGCGATCTGAGTGGCAGATCTAAATAGAAATTGCAGTGCAGTATCTCAACTAGACGCACCATGGTCTAGTGAATCTACGTCTTTATAACCATGCCAGGATAGTGAACTTTATTCTTCATAACAGTTGGTACCAGGAACAGTGATTTTAACTCTTTATAACCATGGCACAGGAACAGTGGGGGGAAAAAAAAAACCGACTCTTTATAACAGTGTACAGAACATTGAACCGCTACTCTTCATAACCGTGTACGAACAGGTGATTCGTACCTTTATAACCATCACAGGAATAGTGAACCTACTCGTTATAACATGTGTACAGGAAATATGAACCACTCATTTATAACAGTGACACAGGAATAGGAACTCTCACTCTTTATAACATTGTACAGGACAGTGACCTACGCTTTATAACCATGCACAGTGAATATGAACTTATTCTTCAGAACAGTTTACAGGACATGATTTTACTCTTTATACTTGAACCATGCTCAGGAACAGTGAACCTCAACTCTTCATAACAGTGTACAGGAACAGTGATTCTACTCTTTATAACCATTGCACAGGAATAGTAACCACCTCGTTATAACATAAGAAGTAATAAGTGTAAGAACCACCTGTAAGACATACACTAACCTACCCTTTTATAACGTGTACAGGAATAGTGAACCTACTCTTTAATAACGTGTAGCAGGAATAGTAACCTACTGCTTTATAACCAGTGTACAAGAATAGTGACACCTACTCTTATAACAGTGTAGGATATATCCACATACTCTTTATAACAGTGTCATACATGAACCTACTCTTTATAGCGTGTAGCAGGAATATTGATACCTACTCTCATAACAGTGTACAGGAACGTGAACCTACTCTTCATAACAGTGTACAGGAATCAGTGAACCTATCTTCAATAACAGTGACAGGAATGTATTCTACCTACTTATACATGCACCAGGAACAGTGACTTCTACTCTTTACACCGTGTCACCGAATAGTGAACCTACTCTTTATAACAGTGTACAGGAATAGTGAACCTACTCTTTATAACAGTGTTACGCTGAGTGAACCTACTCTTTATAACCATTGTACCAAGAATAGTTGAACCTATACTCTTTAATACAGTGTACAGGCATAGTGAACCTACTCTTTAAACATGTACAGAGAACATTGAACCTACCTTTATACAGTGTACAGGCATTGAACCTACTCTTTAATAACAGTGGTACAGGAATAGTGGACCGCACTCTTAAACAGTGTACAGGAAAGTGAAAACCTACTCTTCATACTTAAAGTGACAAGGAACACTTCATGCGAACGTGACTCTCTCATAACGTGTACAAACAGGAACCACTCTCTAACAGACAGGAATAGTGAACCTACTCTTCTACAGTGTACAGGATAGTGAACCTACTCTTCATAACATGTAAGGAAAGTCGAATTCTCTCTTTAATACCAGGACAGATAGTGCATCCTACTCTTTACATCAAGAATATGAACCTACCTTTAAAAGGTACAGACAGTGAACCTACTCTTTAAACAGTGTACACGGAACAGTGAACCTACTACTAACTGTGGAATGGGTAAAGGAGAAACAGACAAGGAATGTAGGTTTTTATAATTATTTTTGCAAAAGAAATAAAAAAGCCATGCTCCAAGTATTGGAGTCCTCAGCCACCGTGGTACATAAGTGCTGCTAAAATCCTGTCACCCTGCCCATTTCACTGGCTGCCTATGTCTGCAGGAACCTTCAGATCCAATGGGGTGGAAAGATAGTTGCTAAGGCACTAAATTCCTTCATTAGGGTGAAGATTTCACCTTGTGTTGCTTCCTCCAGAGGACATTGCATGTGTAACAGATACCAGCAGGAATATTAACCCGTTTACTGCCAGAAGTGTGAAACCTCTTTTAAAGAGAGAAGGTTAAGTATGAGAAGATGTATGAGGAACAATGGCACAAATATACAGAAAAAAAATTGACAAAATATCAACAAATATATATTATATATATTATTTCTCATATTTACACACTGTCCGCATGGGAACACTACCTTGTTCCTTTGAGATGTACTGACAAAGAAATCAGTGTGGGCTGAAACTTAAAATGGAAATGTTTCCGGTTTGCAATAGGAACTTCGCGGCAGTTTGAGTTGCCATCAATGTTGAGGCTTTGTGCAGGAGGAAACGGTCTGATTCCTGGGTAAATAACTCAACAATGGACATGGATGGAGTGGGGAAATAAGACTCCAATCCGCCCTTATATTGCTTCATTATATACTCTTGTTTGTGCCTGAAGGGCTGCAGAATATAATGGCATATACAGTGGTGCAATCGCACCCCATGGTAATGGGGACTGACAGTGCTTAACGCCAAGGGCTTACAGAAGGCTGTGGATATACATACTATTCCCAGCGGGGTGTCAGTCACTCTATAATGACAGACTTGGTGGCATGTGCAGAAGTGTCTCCCATGCAGGCAACAGAACTGAGGGGAGGGTGATAAGTATATGCAGTGGCTCCTCCCCAAGAGGGTCACACTGTAACCAAGTACTTTCCCAGCAGGTTTGCAGATTAGGAGGTAAACACACTGCTCTAATGGGGGTGCCTGTAGGATCACAGACTAGGGGGTACCAAAATCAATGCTGCAGCCCAGGTGAAACACGGATGGAACACGATGTTGTATCTACCCTGCCTAATGCCAGGGCGAACACACCAAAAAGATACAGAATTTCTGTTGCCTCCAGGGGCTGACTTGTAAACACAGAGGGATTCCATCATGTCCATGTCAACCATGGGAGATTTGGCTATACATATCCAAGGGACGGGCTGTTGGAACCAGCAGGGAGAGGAAGAAATGAAGAGGAAGTAAATCCAGTGATCGGAATTCATTCCATGGGAATTACAGGTCCATACACACATAACACACGCACTGTACATATTGTAAAACACTATACACCTGATTGGCAGCCAGGGCTTCATCACACGAAAATCATTTAAATAAATAAAAACAAAAACACAAAAAGATAATAAATTAACCACAGATCTAGATCCAATAACCTTGAATGAATGGTTTCCCTTTGATTGCTAGTGTGGGGTGCAGTGATCGCATAAAAAAAAAATCAAACCCCTCTGCTGTCACGGCTGGCACTGATATTGCATGCATATAATGTGACTTAAATAAAGTCAGATTATCACCGGTAAGGGTCCCCCCCCTAACCTACCTGTCTAATCACGGGAACTCAACTATGCCAGACGATACAGCTCTCAGCTCCCACCAAATACCAAACGTCCGGTGCAACCAACTTGCAAGGAGACAAGCGCAGTGAAATTCTGGGTAGGTTACAGCATATGGCTTCAGGTGTCCTAGAAACCTGCCCTCATTGTGCCAAACTTGGATCAATGCAATCTGCATTCCTTAACTGGAACGAGAGCAGCACGAGACATGCTCACGTCGCCAGCCTGGCCATAGCCACCTAGCACAGCACTGTGGGGCACCTTTACACATAACATAAAGACATGGGGTGGTCAGAGAAAGCTGATGCCAAAGGGCACACAGGACTATTGCTTTTGATGTTTTTTCTGCTGCAAACCTTGGAGCGCAATGACTCTGGCCTGTTCAAAGGATCCCCCATTTTATCACTCCATGAAGTCTGTGTGGGCAGTGCCCTAGCTTTGCCATTGGCCCGTCAAATCACCCTTCCTTGTAGGCTCCCAGCCCTATGCTAATGTTGTTTGGTGAGCCTTGCAGAGGCGAGCTTCATCTGTTACTGGAAACCATATTGATACCTGTCCATCTCTGTCTGGCGAAGTTTGTGTTTCCGGCAGTAAACGAATCCCGATCGATAGCGTCAGAATCTGTACAGGCAAGATTAAACACAGTTCTACCCTGCTTTCCCACTGGCATAAACGCTACCTGCCCCTTTCCCATCGCCCCCCTAGTTCACTCCTTTGCCACACCCCCGATTGCATCAACATGCAACTCCTGGAAACAGCAATAAATTAACCTGAGGAATGTTCAGCCAAATCTGCACAAAACTAGAACGACTGAATGGAATTAATTTCATCCCCATCTCCTTAGCCAGTGGATTCAGCTCATCATAACTGTTTTTTCATCCAATCATTTCTTTAGCTGTGACAGAGCTACTGGGGTATAAATGGTTTGTATTTTGACTTTCTTTTCTACAACTTTTTCTCCTCACCCATATGAATTTCTTTTTCCATGATCTAACTCTCCCTTTGGCCATTTTTCAAGTTAGCCAGGTGGCCCAGTTAGTTAGCCTGAGCACAATTCAGACTAATGGCCTAGTACAGGTGTTTGACAAATGCTAATTACCAGGTCCTTCCATGATTTCCCTACTTTGGCCTGAACAATAAAAGTTGGCCATTACATCAATTTCATTTTTTCAGGTTTTTCAATGGCAAAATGTTCAGCTGTGAATAAACTGGTTATTGTTTTCCATGCGATGAACTCCCCAAGTAGTGTACTCTACATACAATACAGACTCCTATCATATTGGTATCCTCCTATCTCTCAATCACCTTAAACAACTCGCCAAGCTCGGCACCAAGTCCCCCAGCCGACCAAGAGAACCACAAAAAGGGACAACCCTTACTGCTTCCCGATATTTGTTCACATAGAAATAGAGCTCACTAAGCGCACTCGCGAGTTAAACCTCGTTGGCGTGCAGCCTGGACTGTTCTACCAGGTAAGCGTCCATATCCTGGGTCATCATGGAGGCATTTTGCCGATGTCTCTGTAATATCTGCAAATAAACCCGGAAGGGGAATGAAATGACCAAACTGAAATTTCTCCATAGTATGCCCTCTACAGGAAGGGTTGGAACCATGTTAAGATGGCATACTGGGAGGGTTGGAACCATGTGTAAGGGGGGGTGGGGATGGCTATAAGCATCATATTGCAATCCTGTGTACAGAAAGCTCTGGTGCTCTGAATCCTCCCCCGGCTGTTTCGTAGTGGTGCTACTATGAATTAATATTCACAGTATTTTAATGGTATTTTTAAGTTTTTCCACATTTTTTTCCATTAAACTGGGCCACATTTATAACCAGCAGTGTTGGTTATTACCAGTATCATGGGTTTGTAACAACCATGTTGGCATTTTTATAACACAAGCATAGAATGCCATCAGTGTCGTAGAATGCCGCCACAGTCACTCGGAAAGTGAACTGTTCCTTTAATGTATTGATAGAAGCCTGGGAGGTTAAGGAGCTCTGCCTTTCCTTTCGTTCTTCAATCAGTAGCGCAGGAGACGGTCGAAGGGAACCATGTTATTTACCTTTTTCAGGATCCATCACCGCAGATCTGAAAATCCTGGTTCTAATCCACTATAGCGGGCAATATCGTGCATGCGTGTTATAGTGGATTAGAACCAGGAATTGGTCGGAGATTTTCAGCTCTGCAGCGATGGATCACGAGAAAGGTGAATATACTTAGTCCGTCTCCTGCGCTATTGATTGAAGAACGGGAGGTAAGGCGAGGTAATTGCTCCTTAACCTCCCGGGCTTCAATCAATCCCTTTTAGAGTGAACTATTCCTTTGAAGACCACAATGGTGGATCTATGGGTCTGAACTTTTCCACATTTGGGGCAGTATTTATAAAGCGGCTGTATCAGGAAGTTCCAGTGATGCACAGGTGATCATTAACGTACATAGAGTGGCCATACATTACCACGCTGTTGTACAGTACCGGTAGTTTACGTCATGGTTCAACTGTACTTGTAAGAGATCAGTACTGTACAGTATGTATGTGCTACTGGTCAATGTGTACAGCCGTGTGTCCCCTGTACATAACTGGGCACCTTCAAAGTTGGAACGGATGTGATTTTATTAAGGGAAGGGAAATATTTAATCAAGTATTAAAACTCCTCTAAGGGATACAATGAAGGATTTTGGGTGAGTGACACTTTCCCCTGCTGTGCTGGGGGTGGATGTCATTGTGTGACAGTCTTACTCCTCTCCTGCATGGGATTTTCTCTATTGTACTAAAACATCAAATAAAAATCATTTTCTATTATCACTTTCTCAAATTTTCCTTTGACTGTAATGTAGCGATTCCCAATAACCTACTGACCAATTAACACGCCTGCTTCTTTCAACCAACCTGTCCGTGTTACTGGCCTCCCTTTCTACTGCAGTAACACACACAGGATAAGATTATAGTTCAGAGAAGGGAACATGAGGGTAAGTGGTCTAGTATGTGACGTGTCCATGGCATAGTATGCCCTCTACTGGAAGGGTTGGAACCATGTAAGATGGCATAGTATGCCCTCTATGGAGGGTTGGAACCGTTAATAGATGGCCTAGTATGCCTCTACTGGAAGGGTTGGAACCATGTTAAGATGGCATAGTATGCCCTCTACTGGAAGGGTTGGAACCATGTTAAGATGACATAGTATGCCCTCTACTGGAAGGGTTGGAACCATGTTAAGATGACATAGTATGCCCTCTATGGAAGGGTTGGAACCATGTTAAGATGCATAGTATGCCCTCTACATGGAAGGGTTGGGACCATGTTAAGATGCTAGTATGCCCTCTAAGGAGGGTTGGAACCATGTTAAGATGGCATAGATATGCCCTCTACAGGGAGGGTTGGAAACCATGTTAAGATGGCATAGTATGGCCCTCTACAGGGAGGGTTGGAACCATGTTAAGATGGCATAGTATGCCCTCTACAGAGGAGTTGGAACCATGTAAGATGGCTAGTATGCCCTCTACAGGAAGGGTTGGAACCATGTTAAGATGGCATAGTATGCCCTCTACAGGAGGGTTGGACCATGTTAAGATGGCATAGTATGCCCTCTACGGAGGGTTGGAACCATGTTAAGATGGCATAGTATGCCCTCTACTGGGAGGGTTGGAACCATGTAAGATGGCATAGTTGCCCTCTACAGGAGGGTTGGACCATGTTAAGATGGCATAGTATGCCCTCTAGGGAGGGTGGAACCATGTTAAGATGGCCATAGTATGCCTCTACAGGGAGGGTTGGAACCATGTTAAGATGGCATAGATGCCCTCTACAGGGAGGGTTGGAACCATGTTAAGATGGCATAGTATGCCCTCTACAGGAAGGGTTGGAACCATGTTAAGGTGCATAGTAGTGCCCTCTACAGGAGGGTTGGAACCATGTTAAGATGGCATAGTATGCCCTCTACTGGGAGGGTTGGAACCATGTTAAGAGGCATAGTATGCCCTACAGGGGGTTGGAACCATGTTAAGATGGCATACTGGGGAGGGTTGGAACCATGTGTAAGGGGGGGTGGGGATGGCTATAAGCATCATATTGCAATCCTGTGTACAGAAAGCTCTGGTGCTCTGAATCCTCCCCCGGCTGTTTCGTAGTGGTGCTACTATGAATTAAATTACAGTATTTTAATGGTATTTTTAAGTTTTTCCACATTTTTTTCCATTAAACTGGGCCACATTTATAACCAGCAGTGTTGGTTATTACCAGTATCATGGGTTTGTAACAACCATGTTGGCATTTTTATAACACAAGCATAGAATCCATCAGTGTCGTAGAATGCCGCCACAGTCACTCTGGAAAGTGAACTGTTCTTTAATGTATTGATAGAAGCCTGGGAGGTTAAGGAGCTCTGCCTTTCCTTTCGTTCTTCAATCAGTAGCGCAGGAGACGGTCGAAGGGAACCATGTTTTACCTTTTTCAGGATCCATCACCGCAGATCTGAAAATCGGTTTCAATCCACTATAGCGGGCAATATCGTGCATGCGTGTTATAGTGGATTAGAACCAGGAATTGGTCGGAGATTTTCAGCTCTGCAGCGATGGATCACGAGAAAAGGTGAATATAATTAGTCCGTCTCCTGCGCTATTGATTGAAGACGGGAGGTAAGGCGAGGTAATTGCTCCTTAACCTCCCGGGCTTCAATCAATCCCTTTTAGAGTGAACTATTCCTTTGAAGACCACAATGGTGGATCTATGGTCTGAACTTTTCCACATTTGGGGCAGTATTTATAAAGGGCTGTATCAGGAAGTTCCAGTGATGCACAGGTGATCATTAACGTACATAGAGTGGCCATACATTACACGCTGTTGTACAGTACCGGTAGTTTACGTCATGGTTCAACTGTACTTGTAAGAGATCAGTACTGTACAGTATGTATGTGCTACTGGTCAATGTGTACAGCCGTGTGGTCCCCTGTACATAACGGGCACCTTCAAGTTGGAACGGATGTGATTTATTAGGGAAGGGAAATATTTAATCAAGTATTAAAACTCCTCTAAGGGATACAATGAAGGATTGGGTGAGTGAACTTTCCCCTGCTGTGCTGGGGGTGGATGTCATTGTGTGACAGTCTTACTCCTCTCCTGCATGGGATTTTCTCTATTGTACTAAACATCAAAAAAAATCATTTTCTATTATCACTTTCTCAAATTTCCTTTGACTGTAATGTAGCGATTCCCTAACCTACTGACCATTAACACGCCGCTTCTTTCAACAACCTGTCCGTGTACTGGCCTCCTTTCTACTGCAGTAACACACACAGGATAAGATTATAGTTCAAGAAGGAACATGAGGGTAAGTGGTTAGTATGTGACGTGTCCATGTTATTGGCCTCCCTTTCTACTGCAGTAACAACACACAGTAAGATTATAGTTCAGAGAAGGGAACATGAGGGTAAGTGGTCTAGTATGTGACGTGTCCGGTTACTGGCCTCCTTTCTACTGCAGTAACACACACAGGATAAGATTATAGTTCAGAGAAGGAACATGAGGGTAAGTGGTCAGTATGTGACGTGTCGTGTTAATGGCCTCCCTTTCTACTGCAGTAACACACACAGGATAAGATTATAGTTCAGAGAAGGGAAACATGAGGGTAAGTGGTCTAGTATGTGACGTGTCCGTGTTACTGGCCTTCCTCTCTACTGCACTAACACACACAGGATAAGATTATAGTTCAGAGAAGGGAACATGAGGGTAAGTGGTCTAGTATGTGACTGTTCCATGTTAATGGCCTCCCTTTCTATTGCACTAACACACACAGGATAAGATTATAGTTCAGAGAAGGGAACATGAGGGTAAGTGGTCTAGTATGTGCTGTGTCCGTGTTACTGGCCTTCCTTTCTACTGCAGTAACACACAGGATAAGATTATAGTTCAGAGAAGGGAACATGGGTTAGTGGTTAGTATGTGCTGTGTCCGTGTTACTGGCCTCCTTTCTATTGCACAAACACACACAGGATAAGATTAAATAGTTCAGAGAAGGAGACATACATGGTTTATGTTGTTGTGTGTCCTTTATTGTCACAAAAAAAATACAGAAGGAACAGAGGTTAGTGGTCTAGTATGTGCTGTGTCCATGTTATTGGCCTCCCTTTCTACTGCAGTAACACACAGGATAAGATTATAGTTCAGAGAAGGGAACACGAGGGTAAGTGGTCTAGTATGTGACGTGTCCGTGTTAATGGCCTCCCTTTCTACTGCAGTAACACACAGGATAAGATTAAAGTTCAGAGAAGGGAAACGAGGGTAAGTGGTCTAGTATGTGACGTGTCCATGTTAATGGCCTCCCTTTCTATTGCACTAACACACACAGGATAAGATTATAGTTCAGAGAAGGGAACATGAGGGTAAGTGGTCTAGTATGTGACGTGTCCGTGTTACTGGCCTCCCTTTCTACTGCAGTAACACACACAGGATAAGATTATAGTTCAGAGAAGGGAACACGAGGGTAAGTGGTCTAGTATGTGACGTGTCCGTGTTAATGGCCTCCCTTTCTATTGCACTAACACACACAGGATAAGATTATAGTTCAGAGAAGGGAACATGAGGGTAAGTGGTCTAGTATGTGACGTGTCCGTGTTACTGCCTCCCTTTCTATTGCACTAACACACACAGGATAAGATTATAGTTCAGAGAAAGGAACATGAGGGTAAGTGGTCTAGTATGTGACGTGGCCGTGTTAATGGCCTTCCTTTCTATTGCACTAACACACACAGGATAAGATTATAGTTCAGAGAAGGGAACATGAGGGTAAGTGGCTAGTATGTGCTGTGTCCGTGTTACTGGCCTCCCTTTCTACTGCAGTAACACACACAGGATAAGATTATAGTTCAGAGAAGGGAACATGAGGGTAAGTGGTCTAGTATGTGCTGTGTCCATGTTAATGGCCTTCCTTTCTACTGCAGTAACACACACCCTCATGTTCCCTTCTCTGAACTATAATCTATACCTGTGTGTTTAGTGCAATAGAAAGGAAGGCCATTAACACGGACACGTCACATACTAGACCACTTACCTCGTGTTCCTTCTCTGAACTAAATCTATCCTGTGTGTGTTACTCGCAGTAGAAAGGGAGGCATTAACATGGACACGTCACATACTAACCACTTACCTCATGTTCCTTCTCTGAACTATAATCTTATCCTGTGTGTGTTACTGCAGTAAAAAAGGGAGGCCAGTAACACGGACACGTCACATACTAGACCACTTACCCTCGTGTTCCCTTCTCTGAACTATAATCTTATCCTGTGTGTGTTACTGCAGTAGAAAGGAAGGCCATTAACATGGACACGTCACATACTAGACCACTTACCCTCATGTTCCCTTCTTGAACTATATCTATTCTGTGGTGTTACTGCAGTAGAAAGGGAGGCCAATAACATGGACACGTCACATACTAGACCACTTACCCTCATGTTTCCCTTCTCTGAACTATAATCTTATCTGTAAGTGGTCTAGTATGTGACGTGTCATGTTATGGCCTCCCTTTCTACTGCAGTAACCACACACAGGATAAGATTATAGTTCAGAGAAGGAACATGAGGGTAAGTGGTCTAGTATGTGACGTGTCCATGTTAATGGCCTTCCTTCTATTGCACTAAACCAACAGGATAAGATTATAGTTCAGAGAAGGGAACATGAGGTAAGTGGTCTAGTATGTGACGTGTCCGTGTTACTGGCCTCCCTTTTTTACTGCAGTAACACACACAGGATAAGATTATAGTTCAGAGAAGGGAACATGAGGGTAAGTGGTCTAGTATGTGACGTGTCCATGTTAATGGCCTCCCTTTCTACTGCAGTAACACACAGGATAGATTAAAGTTCAGAGAAGGGAACACGAGGGTAAGTGTGTCTAGTATGTGACGTGTCCATGTTAATGGCCTCCCTTTCTATTGCACTAACACACAGGATAAGATTATAGTTCAGAGAAGGGAACAGAGGGTAAGTGGTCTAGTATGTGACGTGGCGTGTTAATGGCCTCCCTTCTACTGCAGTAACACACACAGGATAAGATTATAGTTCAGAGAAGGGAACACGAGGGTAAGTGGTCTAGTAGTGACGTGTCCGTGTTAATGGCCTCCCTTTCTATTGCACTAACACACACAGGATAAGATTATAGTTCAGAGAAGGGAACATGAGGGTAAGTGGTCTAGTATGTGATGTCCTGTTAGGCTCCCTTTCTATTGCACTAACACACACAGGATAAGATTATAGTCAGAGAAAGGAACATGAGGGTAAGTGGTCTAGTATGTGACGTGCCGTGTAATGGCCTCCCTTTCTATTGCACTAACCACACAGGATAAGATTATAGTTCAGAGAAGGGAACATGAGGGTAAGTGGTCTAGTATGTGCTGTGTCCGTGTTACTGGCCTCCCTTTCTACTGCAGTAACACACACAGGATAAGATTATAGTTCAGAGAAGGGAACACGAGGGTAAGTGGTCTAGTATGTGCTGTGTCCATGTTAATGGCCTTCCTTTCTACTGCAGTAACACACACCCTCATGTTCCCTTCTCTGAACTATAATCTTATCCTGTGTGTGTTAGTGCAATAGAAAGGAAGGCCATTAACACGGACACGTCACATACTAGACCACTTACCCTCGTGTTCCCTTCTCTGAACTATACTTATCCTGTGTGTGTTACTGCAGTAGAAAGGGAGGCCATTAACATGGACACGTCACATACTAGACCACTTACCCTCATGTTCCCTTCTCTGAACTATAATCTTATCCTGTGTGTGTTACTGCAGTAAAAAAGGGAGGCCAGTAACACGGACACGTCACATACTAGACCACTTACCCTCGTGTTCCCTTCTCTGAACTATAATCTTATCCTGTGTGTGTTAATGCAGGAGAAAGGAAGGCCATTAACATGGACACGTCACATACTAGACCACTTACCCTCATGTTCCCTTCTCTGAACTATAATCTTATCCTGTGTGTGTTACTGCAGTAGAAAGGGAGGCCAATAACATGGACACGTCACATACTAGACCATACCCTCATGTTCCCTTCTCTGAACTATAATCTTATCCTGTAAGTGGTCTAGTATGTGACGTGTCCATGTTATTGGCCTCCTTTCTACTGCAGTAACACACACAGGATAAGATTATAGTTCAGAGAAAGGAACATGAGGGTAAGTGGTGTATGTGACGTGTCCATGTTAATGGCCTTCCTTTCTATTGCACTAACACACACAGGATAAGATTATAGTTCAGAGAAGGGAACATGAGGGTAAGTGGTCTAGTATGTGACGTGTCCGTGTTAATGGCCTCCCTTTCTACTGCAGTAACACACACAGGATAAGATTATAGTTCAGAGAAGGGAACACAGAGGTAAGTGGTCTAGTATGTGACGTGTCCGTGTTAATGGCCTCCCTTTCTACTGCAGTAACACACACAGGATAAGATTATAGTTCAGAGAAGGGAACACGAGGGTAAGTGGTCTAGTATGTGACGTGTCCGTTATGGCCTCCCTTTCTACTGCACTAACACACACAGGATAAGATTATAGTTCAGAGAAGGGAACATGAGGGTAAGTGGTCTAGTATGTGACGTGTCCATGTTAAGGCCTCCCTTTCTACTGCAGTAACACACACAGAATAAGATTATAGTTCAGAGAAGGGAACACTAGGGTAAGTGGTCTAGTATGTGACGTGTCCGTGTTACTGGCCTCCATTTCTACTGCAGTAACACACACAGGATAAGATTATAGTTCAGAGAAGGGAACACGAGGGTAAGTGATCTAGTATGTGACGTGTCCATGTTAATGGCCTCCCTTTCTATTGCACTAACACACACAGGATAAGATTATAGTTCAGAGAAGGGAACACTAGGGTAAGTGGTCTAGTATGTGCTGTGTCCGTGTTACTGGCCTCCTTTCTACTGCAGTAACACACACAGGATAAGATTATAGTTCAGAGAAGGGAACATGAGGGTAAGTGGTCTAGTATGTGACGTGTCCATGTTATGGCCTCCCTTTCTACTGCAGTAACACACAGAGGATAAGATTATAGTTCAGAGAAGGGAACACGAGGGTAAGTGGTCTAGTATGTGACGTGTCCGTGTTAATGGCCTCCCTTTCTACTGCAGTAAAACACACAGGATAAGATTATAGTTCAGAGAAGGGAACACGAGGGTAAGTGGTCTAGTATGTGACGTGTCCGTGTTAATGGCCTCCCTTTCTACTGCAGTAACACACACAGGATAAGATTATAGTTCAGAGAAGGGAACATGAGGGTAAGTGGTCTAGTATGTGACGTGTCCATGTTAATGGCCTCCCTTTCTACTGCAGTAACACACACAGGATAAGATTATAGTTCAGAGAGGGAACACGAGGGTAAGTGGTCTAGTATGTGACGTGTCCGTGTTAATGGCCTCCTTTCTACTGCAGTAACACACAACAGGATAAGATATAGTTCAGAGAAGGGAACATGAGGGTAAGTGGTTTAGTAGTGAAGTGTCCATGTTAATGGCCTCCCTTTCTACTGCAGTAACACACACAGGATAAGATTATAGTTCAGAGAAGGGAACATGAGGGTAAGTGGTCTAGTATGTGACGTGTCCATGTTAATGGCCTTCCTTTCTATTGCACTAACACACACAGGATAAGATTATAGTTCAGAGAAGGGAACATGAGGGTAAGTGGGCTAGTATGTGACGTGTCCGTGTTGATGGCCTCCCTTTCTACTGCAGTAACACACACAGGATAAGATTTAGTTTAGAGAAGGGAACACGAGGCACTGGGTGTAAAGCACTTTAGGGAGGGAGACTATCTAGTACCATCACCTCTGATTAAACCACATTCCTTCTATTTCTATTCCAGAATGAATTCCAAGCAGAAAGGGTCCTAAGAAGATGTAAACTTCATGTGTGAAGGAAGGAAATGAGCCTATTATATGTTACAAAACTGGTGATTGGTTGTATTTCATACTTAAATGGAATTTTTAGAATACACATCCATAATAATTCATTGCAAAGAGATTTATTAGCATAAAAAGTTACAACTTTACCACAAACATTTTCACTGTATTTTGTCCCCAACACACAATTACAATACAGTCACTATCAGCACTGGGGGAAGGGTCAGGTGCACCCTGGTGAATGGGTACAACTGGAATTACTTTCATTCTCAATGGATAATAAGGAAAGACCGATATAAATCAGTGTCTCCTTGTGTTAAGGTGCATTTCTTCTTAATGGTAAACCCAGTTTTAATGCCGTGTTTCACTGCTTCTTCCCCTGCTGCTGGCCACTCTGCCTGTGGTCCAAAACTTTTCAATCCAAATAATTCATCCAGAGGGCAGCGTTGCAATTTATGGTAAAGTTTATTCACCCATGCTACACAAAGGGCTAAGGTTGCTTCTACACGTGCAATCGCAGGGGCCGACCCGTGACAATCGTGCCATGTATGGGCACATTGTTGGCTAAAAAAGGCCGTTTGGTAGGGGCTCGTTGTCGATCCCCGGGCGGATCATCAATATCTTGCTGGCTCTAACCATTGCCCTCTGGCATTGCATGGAACCACATGTCTGTTATCTACAAGAACCCACGAATTATTTTCACCAGAGATTCAGCACAGAGTTGAGTACACACCACACACTAAAGATAAAGCCCTGATCAAACGGTATTGGGGCTTTATCGGCAGTGTGTGCGCACGGCCTTGTGGTCATTCAGGAAAGACCGAAAACTTCCCGCAGCCGTGGTAGTTCCCTAAGGGGAGTTGGCTGCGGTTGTGGGATCCTGTCATCTTTCAAACATCTGGCATGTGTGTACCCAGCTTTCGCACAAGGATTATTAAACCCCAAATGCATCACCTTCCATTTATCAACATTGAATCCCATCTGCCATTCTGCTGCCCATTTTGATAATCTATCTAGGTCTGCTTGCAGCACTGCACATCATTGGAAGTTTCCAAAGCTCTGCATAGTTAATGTCATCAGTAAACACAGAGACCTTGCTCTCAATGCCCCTTCTAAGTCATTTATACACAGATTAAACAGAAGTGGCCCAGTACAGAACCCTGAGGGGCCCCACTTAGAACTTTACCCACATAGATGTAGCTCCATTGAGTGGTGCTCTCTGTCTGCGATCCAATAACCAATTCTCTATCCATGAACAAAATTAGTCTGCCATTTAGCACCGTATCAAAAGCTTTAGTAAAATCCAAGTTCCACTACCTAAAAAACTAAAAACCGATTAACTCGAATATAGCGAGGGTAGAAATTTTAGGAAAAAAGGGGGTTGTATCACTAAGATTTTTCTATGTGTGCATTTCACTTTTTACCATCACAGACCATCTTTGGGAATGATATTTGGAATATGGGCATAAATGACATTTCCAAGTAAAAAATCACTTCCCGGAACATAATTTCCAGGAAGTGATGGTTCATTGATTGGCAAAGATCAATAATTAGGTGATCACTGCCCCATTTTTTTCTAAGTTTTGCTAAGTAGCAATCCTATTTATGAATGGAACTTGCGCTCATCCACAAATACTATATTAAGCTGCTCACGACAGCTTACTCTAGCCTGTACTGCACTGCGATCTGATGGAGATCTAAATAGAAATTGCAGTGCAGTATCTCAACTAGACCACCAGGGTCTAGTGAATCTACTCTTTATAACCATGCACAGGAATAGTGAACTTATTCTTCATAACAGTGTACAGGAACAGTGATTTTACTCTTTATAACCATGCACAGGAACAGTGAACCTACTCTTTATAACAGTGTACAGGAACAGTGAACCTACTCTTCATAACAGTGTACAGGAACAGTGATTCTACTCTTTATAACCATGCACAGGAATAGTGAACCTACTCGTTATAACAGTGTACAGGAATAGTGAACCTACTCTTAAACAGTGTACAGGAATAGTGAACCTACTCTTTATAACAGTGTACAGGAACAGTGAACCTACTCTTATAACCATGCACAGGAATAGTGAACTTATTCTTCATAACAGTGTACAGGAACAGTGATTTTACTCTTTATAACCATGCACAGGAACAGTGAACCTACTCTTCATAACAGTGTACAGGAACAGTGATTCTACTCTTTATAACCATGCACAGGAATAGTGAACCTACTGTTTAAACAGTGTACAGGAATAGTGAACCTACTCTTTATAACAGTGTACAGGAATAGTGAACCTACTCTTTATAACCGTTACAGGAGATGAACCTACTCTTTATAACAGTGTACAGGAATAGTGAACCTACTCTTTATAACAGTGTACAGGAACAGTGAACCTACTCTTTATAACAGTGTACAGGAATAGTGAACCTACTCTTTATAACAGTGTACAGGAATAGTGAACCTACTCTTTATAACAGTGTACAGGAATAGGAACCTATCTTCATAACGTGTACAGGAACAGTGAACCACTCTCATAACAGTGTACAGGAATAATGAACCTACTCTTCATAACAGTGTACAGGAACAGTGATTCTACTCTTTATAACATGACAGGAATAGTGAACCTACTCTTTATAACAGTGTACAGGAATAGTGAACCTACTCTTTATAACAGTGTACAGGAATAGTGAACCTACTCTTTATAACAGTGTACAGGAATAGTGAACCTCCTTTAAACAGTGTACAGGAATAGTGAACCTACTCTTTATAACAGTGTACCAGAATAGTGAACCTACTCTTTATAACAGTGTACAGGAACAGTGAACCTACTCTTTATAACAGTGTACAGGAATAGTGAACCTACTCTTTATAACAGTGTAAAGGAATAGTGAACCTACTCTTCATAACAGTGTACAGGAACAGTGAACCTACTCTTCATAACAGTGTACAGGAATAGTGAACCTACTCTTCATAACAGTGTACAGGAACAGGGGTTACCTGCCTTCCTCTCTACTGCACATAAACAACACAGGATAAGATTATAGTTCAGAGAAGGGAACATGAGGGTAAGTGGTCTAGTATGTGACGTGTCTGTTAATGGCCTCCCTTTCTATGCAATAACACACACAGGATAAGATTATAGTTCAGAGAAGGGAACATGAGGGTAAGTGGTCTAGTATGTGACGTGTCCTGTTATGTATGGCCTCCCTTTCTACTGCAATAACACACACAGGATAAGATTATAGTTCAGAGAAGGGAACAATGAGGGTAAGTGGTCTAGTATGTGACGTGTCGTGTTAATGGCCTCCTTTCTACTGCAGTAACACACACACGGATAAGATTATAGTTCAGAGAAGGGAACATGAGGGTAAGTGGTTCATATTGTGACGTGTCCGTGTAGGCCTTCTTTCTACTGCATAACACAACAGGATAAGATTATAGTTCAGAGAAGGGAACCTGAGGGTAAGTGGTCTAGTAGTGACGTGTCATGTTATGGCCTTCCTTTCTATGCACTAACACACACAGGATAAGATTATAGTTCAGAGAAGGGAACATGAGGGTTAGTGGTCTAGTATGTGCGTGTCCGTTACTGGCTCCCTTTCTATTGCACAACACAACAGGATAAGATTATAGTTCAGAGAAGGGAACATGAGGGTAGTGGTCTAGTATGTGCTGTGTCTGTTATTGGCCTCCTTTCCTTTCTACGCAGTAACACACAGGATAAGATTATAGTTCAGAGAAGGGAACACGAGGGTAAGTGGTGGTCTAGTATGTGACGTGTCCGTGTTAATGGCCTCCCTTTCTACTGCAGTAACACACAGGATAAGATTAAAGTTCAGAGAAGGGAACACGAGGGTAAGTGGTCTAGTATGTGACGTGTCCATGTAATGGCCTCCCTTTCTATGCATAACACACACAGGAATAGATTATAGTTAGAGAAGGGAACACGAGGGTAAGTGGTCTAGTATGTGACGTGTCCGTTATGGCCTCCCTTTCTACTGCAGTAACACACACGGATAAGATATAGTTCAGAGAAGGGAACACGAGGGTAAGTGGTCTAGTATGTGAGTGTCCGTGTTTAGGCCTCCCTTTCTACTTGCATAACACACACAGGATAAGTATAGTTCAGAGAAGGGAACATGAGGGTAAGTGCTTAGTATGTGACGTGCGTGTAATGGCCTCCCTTTTTATGCACTAACACACACAGGATAAGATTATAGTTCAGAGAAAGGAAATGAGGGTAAGTGGTCGTATGTATTGACGTGGCCGTGTTAATGGCTTCCTTTCTATGCACTAACAACCACAGGATAAGATTATAGTTCAGAGAAGGGAACATGAGGGTAAGTGGTCTAGTATGTGCGTGTCCATGTTAATGGCCTTCCTTTCTACTGCAAGAACAACACCTCATGTTCCTCTCTGAACTATAATCTTATCCGTGGTGGTTTAGTGCAATAGAAAGGAGGCAGTTAACATTAACAGGACACGTCAATACTAGACCACTTACCCTCGTGTTCCCTTCTCTGAACATATATTATCCGTGTGTGTTACTGCAGTAGAAAGGGAGGCCATTAACATGGACACGTACATACTAGACCATTACCCTCAGTTCCTTCTCTGAACTATAATCATCCTGTGTGTGTTACTGCAGTAAAAAAGGGAGCCAGTAACACGGACACGTCACATACTAGACCATTACCCTCGTGTTCCTTCTCTGAACTATAACTCTACCGTGTGTGTACTGCAGTAGAAAGGAAGGCCATTAACATGGAACAGTCAATACCTAGACCATTACCCTCATGTTCCTTTCTTGAACTAAATCTTATCCTGGTGTGTGTTACTGCAGTAGAAAGGGAGGCCTAAAAATAGTGAACCTACTCTTCATAACAGTGTACAGGAATAGTGAACCTACTCTTCATAACAGTGTACAGGAACAGTGATTCTACTCTTTATAACCATGCACAGGAATAGTGAACCTACTCTTTATAACAGTGTACAGGAACAGTGAACCTACTCTTTATAACAGTGTACAGGAACAGTGAACCTACTACTAACTGTGAATGGGGTAAAGGAAGAAACAGACAAGGAATGTAGGTTTTATATGATTTATTTTGCAAAAGAAATAAAAAAGCCATGCTCACAGTATTGGATCCTCAGCCACCGTGGACATAAAGTGCTGCTAAATACTGTACACCCTGCCCATTTCACTGGCTTGCCTATGTCTGCAGGGAACCTTCAGATCCAATGGGGTGGAATATGTTGCTAAGGCACCTAAATTCCTTCATTTATGGTGGAGATTTCAACCCTTTGGTTGCTTCCTAGAGGACATTGCAGTGTAACAGATACCAGCAGGAAATATTAACCCGTTTACTGCCAGAAGGTGTAGAAACCTCTTTTAAGAGAGAAGGTTAAGTATGAGAAGAGTATGAGGAAACAATGGCACAAATATACAGAAAAAAATTGACAAATATCACAAATATATATATATATATATATTTCTCCATATTTACACACTGTCCCATGGGAACACTAAACCTTGTTCCTTTGAGAGGTACTGACAAAGAAATCAGTGTGGCTGAACTGTAAAATGGAATGTTTCCGGTTTGGCAATAAGGAACTTCGGCAGTTGAGTTGCCATCAATGGTTTGAGCTTGTGCAGGAGGAACGGCTGATTCCGGGTAAATCTCAACATGGACATGGGATGGAGGGGGAAATAGAAATACCTCCTGCCTTATTATTGCTTTCAGTTATATACTTTGGTTTGTGCCCTGAAGGGCTGACAGAATATAATGGCATATACAGTGCTGCACCCCATGGTAAATGGGGACTGACAGTGCTTAGACCCCAAGGATGTTACAGAAAGGCTGGGGATATACAATACTATTCCCAGCAGGGGTGTCAGTCCTCTATGAAATGACAGACTGTGGTGGCATGTGCAGAAGTGTCTCCCATGCAGGGGCAACAGAACTGAGGGGGAGGTGATAAGTATATGCAGTGCTCCTCCCCAGAGAGGGTAACACTGTAACCAAGTACTTTCCCAAGCAGGTTTGGCAGATTAGGGAGGTAAACACACTGCTCTATGGGGGTGCCTGTAGGGATAACAGACTAGGGGGTACATGCAATGCTGCAGCCCAGGTGAACATAGGATGGAACAGATGTATGTATCTACCCTGCCCAATGCCAGGGCGAACACACCAAAAAGATACAGAATTTCTGTCCTCAGGGGCTGACATTGTAAACACAGGAAGGGATTCCATCATGTCCACTGTCTAACATGGGAGATTTGGCTATACAATATCCAAGGGAAAGGGCTGATGGGAACCAGCAGGGAGAGGAAGAAATGAAGGAGGAAGTAAATCCAGTGATCGGAATTCATTGCCAATGGGAATCTACAAGGTCCATAGCACACATACACACGCACTGTACATATTGGAAAACACTATACACACTGATTGCAGCCAAGGGCTTCAACGAAATAAGTTAAATAAATAAAATACAAAAACACAAAAAGATAATAAAATTAACCAAGATCTAGATACCAGAACCTGGAATGAATGGTTTCCCTTTGATTGCTAGTGTGGGTGCAGTGATCGCATAAAAAAATCAACCCATCTGCTGTCACGCTGGCACTGATATTGCATGGCATATAATGTGAATTAAAAGAAGTCAGATTATCACACGTAACAGGGTCCCCCTACCTACCCTGTCTAATCACGGGAACCTTCAACTTACTGCACAGACAGATACAGCTCGCAGCTCCTCACCAAATACACCGTCCGGGTGGCACCACGTCAAGGAGTGACAAGCGGCAGTGAAATTCTGGGTAGGTAACAGTCATATGGCTTCATGTGTCCTAGAAACTGCCCTCATTGTGCACTTGGGATCAATGGCAATCTGCATTCCTTAACTGGAACAGAGAGCACACGATACAATGCTCACGTCTGCCAGCCTGGCCATAGCAACATAGCACAAGGCACTGTGGGCAACTCTTTACACATAAACATAAAGACATGGGGTGGTCAGAGAAAGCTGGATGCCAAAGGGCACACAGGACTATGGCTGGTGATGTTTCTGCTGCAAACCTTGGAGCGCAAGGACTCTGGCGCTGGTTCAAAGGATCCCCCATTTATCACTCCATGAAGTCTGTGTGGCAGTGCCCTAGCTTTGCACATTGCCCGTCACCCTTTCCCTTGTAGGCTCCCAGCCACTATGGCTAATGTGTTTGGGAGCTTGAAGAGAAGAGCTCAGCTGTTACTGGAAACCATATTGATGACCTGTTCCATCTTCTGGCGAAGTTTGTGTTTCCGGCAGTACGAATCCCGATCGAGAGCGGTCAGAATCTGTACAAGGAAAGATTAAACCACAGTTCTTAACCCTGCTTCCCACTGGCACAAACGCTACCCTGCCCCTTTCCCATCGCCCCCTAGTTCACTCTTATGCCACACCCCCGATGTGCATCACATGCAACTCCTGGAAACAGCAATAAAATTAACACTGAGGATGTTCAGCCAAATCTGACACAAAACTAGAAACGACTGGAATGGAATTAAATTTCATCACCATCTCCTTAGCCCATGTGGATTCACGAATCATCACTAAATGTTATTTTCATCCAATCATTTCTTTTAGCTGTGACCAGAGCTACTGGGGTATAAAATGGTTTGATTTTGACTTTCCATTTTCTACAACTTTCTCCTCACTCCATATTGAATTTCCTTCTTTTCCACTGATTAACTCTCCTGTTGGGGCCATTTTTCAAGTTAGCCAGGTGGCCCAGTTAGTTAAGCCAGTGAGCACTAATTGCAGACTAATTGGCCTAGTTACAGGTGTTTGACAAATGCTAATTACCAGGTCATTCCATGATTTCCCTACTTGGCCTGAACAATAAAGTTGCCATTAAATACAATTTCATTTTTTTAGGTTTTTCAATGGCAAAATGTTCAGCTGTGAAATAAACATGGTTATTGTTTTCCATGCGAATGAACATCCTCCAAGTAGGTTGTACTCTACATACAATACAGACTCTATAATATTGGTATCCTCTCTATCTCTCAATCACTGCCAATCTCGGCCACCAAATTCCCCAGCCGGACCAAAGAGACCAACAAAAAGGGACAACTTACTTCTTCCCGATATTTGTTCACATAGAAATAGAGCTCACTAAGCGCACTCAGAGAGTTAAACTCGTTGGCGTGCAGCCTGGACTGTTCTACCAGGTAAGCGTCCATATCCTGGTCACTAATGGAAGGCATTTTGCCGATGTCTCTGTAATATCTGCAAATAAACACAGGAATGGGAATGAAATGACCAAACTGAAATTTCCCAGCTATCTGGAATCTGTGCATTAGAATTAAACTACTTCCCCCCCAATGTGAGCCTATGGGAACCTGCTTTTAATGTACAGGCATTTCCACAATAAGGAAAAATACACGGCTGCACACAGATCTACGGGATAACTTCAAAAAGACCATTAGCCGCTCAACCAGCTGCACCCGGATAATTTCAAGGGAGTGGCGAGTTCTTTTTCCGTTCCGGCACTTACCTATAACGCACCAGAAGCTCCAATAATGTGTTTTTTGTAACCGGTGGATGGAAAGGATCCTCTAATACGCACATCGAGGGGTCTGGGGCAGAAGCACCCAGACCAACATGTAACTTAAGTAAGCACACCGGGTATACATATAATTACCGGTTACCCTACAATCGTATCCGAGTAGGTAATTTCAGAGTACCAACCAACTTTTATATTTCTTATGTTTGCACACAGATCTATCCTGGACCACACACATTCCATCACCATGGCTGCACACAGATCTATCCTGGACCACACACATTCCATCACCATGGTTGCACACAGATCTATCCTGGACCACACACATTCCATCACAGGCTGCACAACAGATCTTCTGGACCACACACATTCCAATCACCATGGGTGCACACAGACAATCTATCCTGGACCACACCCATTCCATCACCATGGTTTGCACACAGATCTCTCTGGACCACACACATTCCATCACCATGGTTCACACAGATCTATCCTGGACCACACACATTCCATCACCATGGTTGCACACAGATCTATCCTGGACCACACCATTCCATCACCATGGTTGCACACAGATCATCCTGGACCACACACATTCCATCACATGTTCACACAGATCTATCCTGGACACAACACATTCCATCACCATGGTTGCACACAGATCTTCCTGGACCACACACATTCCATCACCATGGTTTCACACAAACTATCCTGGACCACCCACATTCCATCACCATGGGTTGCACACAGATCTAGCCTTGGACCACACACATTCCATCACATGGTTCACACAGATCTATCCGGACCACACACATTCCATCACCATGGGTTTAACCAGATCTTCCTGGACCACACATTCCATCAACCATGGTTTCATCACAGAGATCTTCCTGGACCACACACATTCCATCACCAGGGTTGCACACAGATCTATCGGACACAACACATTCCATCACCATGGCTGCACACAGATCTATCCTGGACCACACACTTCCATCACCATGTGCACACAGATCTATCCTGGACACACACATTCCATCACCATGGTTGCACACAGATCTATCCTGACCCACCCCCATTCATCCCATGGTTTTCACACAGATTCTATCCGGACCACACACATTCATCACCATGGTTGCACACAGATCTATCCTGGACCACACACATTCCATCACCATGTTGCACCAGACTATCCTGGACCACACACATTCCTCACCATGTTTTCACACGATCTATCCTGGACCACACACATTCCATCACCATGGTTTCACACAGATCTATCCTGGACCACACACATTCCATCACCATGGTTGCACACAGATCTATCCTGGACCACACACATTCCATCACCATGGTTGCACACAGATCTATCCTGGACCACACACATTCCATCACCATGGTTTCACACAGATCTATCCTGGACCACACACATTCCATCACCATGGTTTCACACAGATCTATCCTGGACCACACCTTTCCATCACCATGGTTGCACACAGATCTATCCTGGACCACACACATTCCATCACCATGGTTGCACACACAGATCTATCCTGACCACACACATTCCATCACCATGGTTGCACACAGATCTATCCTGGACCACCACCATTCCTCACCATGGTTGCACACAGATCTATCCTGGACCACACACCATTCCATCAACATGGTGCACACAATCTATCCTGGACCAAACACATTCCCCACCAGGTTCACACAGATCATCCTGGACCACACACATTCCATCACCATGGTTGCACACAGATCTATCCTGGACCACACATTCCATCACCATGGTTGCACAGATCTATCCTGGACCACACACATTCCATCACCATGGTTGCACACAGATCTATCCTGGACCACACACATTCCATCACCATGGTTGCACACAGATCTATCCTGGACCACACACATTCCATCACCATGGCTGCACACAGATCTATCCTGGACCACACACATTCCATCACCATGGTTGCACACAGATCTATCCTGGACCACACACATTCCATCACCATGGTTGCACACAGATCTATCCTGGACCACACACATTCCATCACCATGGTTTCACCACAGATCTATCCTGGACCACACACATTCCATCACCATGGTTGCACACATACATCCTGGACCACACAACATTCATCACCATGGTTGCACACAGATCTATCCTGGACCACACACATTCCATCACCATGGTTGCACACGATCTATCCTGGACCACACACACATTCCATCACCTGGTTGCACACAGATCTATCCTGGACCACCCAATTCCATCACCATGTTTGCACACAGATTATCCTGGACCAACACCATTCCATCACCATGGTTCACACACAGATCTATCCTGGACCACACACATTCCCACACCATGGTTTCAAACAGATCATCCTGGACCACACACATTCCATCACCATGGTTTCACACAGATCTATCTGGACCACACACATTCCATCACCATGGTTTGCACCAGACGAAAGATCTATCCTGGACCAACACATCCATCACATGGTTTCGCACACAGATCTATCCTGGACCACACACATCCATCACCATGGTTGCACACAGATCTATCCTGGACCACACACATTCCATCACCATGGTTGCCACACATATCTATCCTGGACCACACACATTCCATCACCATGGTTGCACACAGATCTATCCTGGACCACACACATTCCATCACCATGGTTCACACAGTATCTATCCTGACCACACACATTCCATCACCATGGTTGCACACAGATCTATCCTGGACCACACACATTCATCACCATGGTTTGCACACAGATCTATCCTGGACCACACACATTCCATCACCATGGTTGCACACAGATCTATCCTGGACACACACCATTCCATCACCATGGTTGCACACGAATCTATCCTGGACCACACACCTTCCATCACCATGGTTGTCACAACAGATCTATCCTGGACCACACACTTCCCTCACCATGGTTGCCACACAGATCTATCCTGGACCACACCATTCCAATCACCATGTTGCACACCGATCTATCCTGGACCACACAACACATCCATCACCATGGTTGCACACAGATCTATCCTGGACCACACAATCATCACCATGGTTGCACACAGATCTAATCCTGGACCACACACATTCCATCACCATGGTTGCACACAGATCTATCCTGGACCACACACATTCCATCACCATGGTTTCACACAGATCTATCCTGGACCACACACATTCCATCACCATGGTTTCACACAGATCTATCCTGGACCACACACATTCCATCACCATGGTTGCACACAGATCTATCCTGGACCACACACATTCCATCACATGGTTGCACACAGATCATCCTGGACCACACACATTCCATCACATGGTTCACACAGATCTATCCTGGACACAACACATTCCATCACCATGGTTGCACACAGATCTTCCTGGACCACACACATTCCATCACCATGGTTCAACAAGAGCTATCCTGGACACACCCACATTCCATCACCATGGTTGCACACAGATCTACCTGACCACACACATTCCATCACATGGTTGGCACACAGATCTATCCGGACCACACACATTCCATCACCATGGGTTTGAACAGATCTTCCTGGACCCACACATTCCATCAACCATGGTTTCACACAGAGATCTTCCTGGACCACACACATTCCATCACCAGGGTTGCACACAGATCTATCCTGGACACACACATTCCATCACCATGGTGCACACAGATCTATCCTGGACCACACACTTCGCATCAACCATGTGCACACAGATCTATCCTGGACACACAAACATTCCCATCACCATGGTTGCACACAGATCTATCCTGACCCCCCCCATTCCATCACCATGGTTTTTTCACACAATTCTATCCGGACCACACACATTCCATCACCATGGTTGCACACAGATCTATCCTGGACCACACACATTCCATCACCATGGTTGCAACCAGACTATCCTGGACCCACACACATTCCTCACCATGTTTTCACACGATCTATCCTGGACCACACACATTCCATCACCATGGTTCACACAGATCTATCCTGGACCACACACATTCCATCACCATGGTTGCACACAGATCTATCCTGGACCACACCCATTCCATCACCATGGTTGCACACAGATCTATCCTGGACACACACAATTCCATCACCATGGTTTCACACAGATCTATCCTGGACCACACACATTCCATCACCATGGTTTGCACACAGATCTATCCTGGACCACACTTTCCATCACCATGGTTCACACAGATCTATCCTGGACCACACACATTCCATCACCATGGTTGCACACACGATCTATCCTGACCACACACATTCCATCACCATGGTTGCACACAGATCTATCCTGGACCACCACACATTCCTCACCATGGTTGCACACAGATCTATCCTGGACCACACACCATTCCATCAACATGGTTGCACACAATCTATCCTGGACCAACACACATTCCCGCACACAGGGTTTCACACAGATCATATCCTGGACCACACACATTCCATCACCATGGTTGCACACAGATCTATCCTGGACCACACACTTCCATCACCATGGTTGCACACGATCTATCCTGGACACACACATTCCATCACCATGGATTGCACACAGATCTATCCTGGACCACACACACATTTTCCATCACCATGGTTGCACACAGATCTATCCTGGACCACACACATTCCATCACCTGGTTGCACACAGATCTATCATCCTGGACCACACACATCCATCACCATGGTTCACACCGATCTATCCTGGACCACACACATTCCATCACCAGTTGCACACAGATCTATCCCTGGACCACACACATTCCATCACCATGGTTTCACACACAGATCTATCCTGGACCACACACATTCCATCACCATGGTTTGCACACAGATATCTATCCTGGACCACACACATTCCATCACCATGGTTGCACACAGATCTATCCTGGACACACACATGCCATCACCATGGTTGCACACGATCTATCTGGACCACACACATTCCATCACCATGGTTGCACACAGATCTATCCTGGACCACACCAATTCCATCACCATGGTTGCACACAGATCTATCCTGGACCCAACACATTCCATCACCATGGTTCACACACAGATCTATCCTGGACCACACACATTCCATCACCATGGTTGCACACAGATCTATCCTGGACCACCACATTCCATCACCATGGTTTCACACAGATCTAGCCTGGACCACACACATTCCATCACCATGGTTGCACCACGATTGAAAGATCTATCCTGGACCAACACAGTCCATCACCATGGTTCCACACAGATCTATCCTGGACCACACACATTCCATCACCATGGTTGCACACAGATCTATCCTGGACCACACACATTCCATCACCATGGTTGCCACACATATCTATCCTGACCACACACATTCCATCACCATGGTTGCACACAGATCTATCCTGGACCACACACATTCCATCACCATGGTTCACACACATAATCTATCCTGGACCACACACATTCATCACCATGGTTGCACACAGATCTATCCTGGACCACACACATTCCATCACCATGGTTTGCACACAGATCTATCCTGACCACACACATTCCATCACCATGGTTGCACACAGATCTATCCTGGACCACACCATTCCATCACCATGGTTGCACACGATCTATCCTGGACCACACACATTCATCACCATGGTTTCACAAAGATCTATCCTGGACCACACAATTCCTACCATGTTGCCCCAAGATCTATCCTGGACCACACACATTCCATCACCATGGTTGCACACGATCTATCCTGGACCACACACACATTCCATCACCATGGTTGCACACAGATCTATCCTGGACCACACAATTCATCACCATGGTTGCACACAGATCTAATCCTGGACCACACACATTCCATCACCATGGTTGCACACAGATCTATCCTGGACCACACACATTCCATCACCGTGGTTGCACACATATCTATCCTGGACCACACACATTCCATCACCGTGGTTGCACACAGATCTATCCTGGACCACACACATTCCTCCATGGTTGCACACAGATCTATCCGGACACACACATTCCATCACCATGGTTTCACACAGATCTATCCTGGACCACAACACATTCCATCACCATGGTTGCACAACAGATTATCCTGGACTACACACATTCTCACCCGTGGTTTTACAACAGATCTATCCTGGACCACACACATTCCATCACCGTGGTTGCACACATATCTATCCTGGGTATCTACTGCTATGTCAGAGTCCAAACTCCCACTCACGTCCTCACAAAAGCCAAGGAACTTTGCTTGACAAGATCTGTTGATCACAACTGGTGATCATGTCATGAAATTAAATACCAACTGTCCATTTCTACACCTGGGTCCGAGGCTACACTAACTACACACTTTCAGGCCAATGTAATAAAAGTTTTTCAGGGTTATTCAATAAAAGTTCTTATCGTTTAAAATGGTGCTAATTTTGCCCCAACCAGTCAGATCTCATTTAACATTCGAAAGCTAACATCTGATTGGTTGGGGCAAAATTAGAAACGTTTTAAAAGATAAGAACTTTTATTGAATAACCCTGTTTATTGTTAAAAATGGTGCTAATTTTGCCCCAACCAATTAGATGTTCCATTGCAAGGTAACATCTTAGTAGTTGGGGCAAAATTAGAACCATTATTAACAATACGAACTTTTATTACATATGTAAAACATCCAGAGGAGTTGGCTTGTATAACATCACTTTTGCCTCTGGTGACACCCAAACGGAAATTTCCTGAGCTATGCAACAGACGTGTGATATTAATAAATACAATTTACTGCAGGGAAGAATATATATTAAATAGAAATAAGTACCAATATAAACTAATTAATCGACATTATACTGTAGCTAATTGGTAGCATTAACATGTGACATTATCACAAGTATAATGCAGCACTATTAACAATAATAGTTCTTAACATTAATAATAGTAATAATTAACACATGTATATAGTTCATTCCATATAGTGTTTTCCTAAAAGTGAGCTCACTGCTAACAACCATTGCCAGCTGGATGCAATAGGTCTCCCAAGGTGGACAGTTATAATGTAGCATATACTGTTTACCTGTATCTGGGCCTTATCACCGCGCTGTTCATCTTTTAAACAGGTAGTTTGGTGGGGCTGTAACAGCAGTTACAATGACAGCCTTATGGATTGGCAGAGTGTCGCTATACACACAGCCTGTGCCTAAGTCTCTGACAGGAATAATGTCCCTCACCACAGCTTTCCATGATGGTAGTTCTGTCCTTACTTACACTCACTACCCCAGTCTCATGTCTGTCGCTAGATGGAAGCAGCTCAGGTCCTGGTCAGCTGTATTCAGGAAACAGACCCAATCTTCACTGTACTTAATGGCACCACTGAGAACTATTAGGATCCAGTCTCTTTTCCCACCTAGGGCAGCAGAGATCCTTTCCTGTTCCTTATGAGTCTGCACACAGCACCCTCCTTGCCTTCTTTACCTCAGGGACCACTCTCCTCTTTTCTGCCTGCCCCAAAACTGAAAATGCTTTTTTATTGGCTGCCTCCACACAGAGCAGACTAGGCAAGCAGGAACCATAAAGGAGGATGTTACACTCGCTACTCTACACATAGGCCTGTTTGTCCCTTTGACACAAACACACACAACTACAAAAAAAAAGTTATGTATAAAACAAAACCATAATAATAAACATATGTTAAGTACAATATATGCATTTAGAATGAAGTATAGCAGGAATCCATAAAGATACTGTGCATAGCCAGTAATGCAGCGACCTCCTGAGTATTTCAGTCCTTCCTTCCTTCTATCAAGCTCTGTGAACTTACCTCTCAACCCAGGTCTTGTAGTTGGGGATGTCCTTGGCATAGAGCAGTTTGTTACTCGGGGAGTCCTTGCCCAGGCGATGCTCTGATGTAGAACAGGAGTCCATGAAGGTCTGAGCCACCACTGACAGGCAGGCATCTGTGATACTGCTCTTGTGAATGTCAAACACAAACTGGGGATTCTTGATCACATTTACCCAGAAACGAAGGGGGAGGCTGCAATACAGAATGAAAATGGTGAAAGGGGGACTCTATGATGACAACGCCCGCTAATTGTGTGCAGAGATGGGTCATTTGTGCTTTACATACAGCACCACCCATGTTTTGATGTTTACATTATTTGAACCTGTGTCCACATGCACAAGCTTAGAGACTACATTGCATGGAGAAAGAGACTGTTATTCTACCAAATATGAAAATATTAGCCCGTCTCTCCATGTCCAGGCAGTGTCTGTAACCTGCAAATCAACATTTAGTCTCCTGAAATGCATACTGTAATATATAAAAATAGCCATCCAGTAATGGAGCCATAATTATATTTTACCTGTCATTCACCATCATCTTACCCCAGTGTCACGGTCAGCCTTCATCATCCTACCCACCAGTGTCACTGTCAGCCATCATCCCTTCTCATCCTACGAACCATGTCACAGTCAGCCTCCATCATCCTACCCTAACAGTGTCACAGTCAGCCTCCATCATCTTACCCCAACAGTGTCACGGTCAGCCTCCATCATCCTACCCCCAACAGTGTCACGGTCAGCCTCCATCTCCTACCCCAACAGTGTCACGGTCAGCCTTCATACCATCCACTACCCACCAGTGTCACGGTCGCCTCCATCATCCTACCCACCAGTGTCACGGTCAGCCTCCATCATCCTACCCACCAGTGTCACGGTCAGCCTCCATCATCCTACCCCAACAGTGTCACGGTCAGCCTCCATCATCCTACCCACCAGTGTCACGGTCAGCCTCCATCATCCTACCCACCATGTCACGGTCAGCCTCACATCCTCCCCACCAGTGTCACGGTCAGCCTCCATCATCCTACCCCACAGTGTCACGGTCAGCCTCCATCATCCTACCCACCAGTGTCACGGTCAGCCTCCATCATCCTACCCACCAGTGTCACGGTCACCTCCATCATCCTCCACCCCAGTGTCACGGTCAGCCTCCTCATCCTACCCACCATTGTCACGGTCAGCCTCCATCATCCTACCCACAGTGTCACGGTCAGCCTCCATCCATCCTACCCCACAGTGTCACGGTCAGCCTCCATCATCCTACCCCAACATTGTCACGTCACCCCATCATCCTACCCACCAGTGTCACGGTCGCCTCCATCATCCTACCCACCAGTGTCACGGTCAGCCTCCATCATCCTACCCACAGTGTCACGTCAGCCTCCATCATCCTACCCCACAGTGGTCACGGTCAGCCTCCATCATCCTACCCACCAGTGTCACGTCAGCCCCATCTCCTACCACCCAACAGTGTCACAGTCACCTCATATCCTACCCAACAGTGTCACGCTCAGCCTCCATCATCCTACCCAAAAGTGTCACGCTCAGCCTCCATCATCCTACCCCAACAGTGTCACGCTCAGCCTCCATCATCCTACCACCCCAACAGTGTCACGCTCAGCCTCCATCATCCTACCCAACAGTGTCACTCAGCCTCCATCATCCTACCCCAACAGTGTCATGGTCAGCCTCCATCATCCTACCCCAACAGTGTCACAGTCGCCTCCATTATCCTACCCCACACGTGTTGCCTACAGTCTCCATTATTCTACACCACAGTTTTCCTATCATCTCCATCATCCTACCCCAGAAGTTTCCCTATCATCTTCTTCATCATCCTACCGTAGCCATGTCAACATCAACCTCCATCATTCTACCCCCAACAGGATCACTGTCAGTCTACACATCCTGACCCAGAAATGTGATTGTTAGTATGTAACCCACTGTACGTAAAAGTATCAAATACACCTACATCAAGTCTGTCTCTACGTCCCATAGCAATTCGACTGCAGTAAAATACAGTCTAATAAGGTATAGAATGCTGCGGTATCACATTGTATGAACATCCTCTAACCAAAAACTGGCCCCATTTTCTCTCATTCTGTTATTTATTTTTTTCTATTTACGCAACATTTCACACCCTATTCTTACCAGTTACTCTTCCACGTGTGCCGCACATCAGGGTCGGTGATCTGCCTTCGTTCTGCCTGCTCATCCAAAAAGTCAAACATGTATTTGATGGCCAGTGGAAGGGCACTGCCCCTGTGTGCTGTGCTGAACACGTCTCAAACAGGTCGTCAACAAACTTCTGCAGAGTTCCCTGTGTAAAGAAGAAGCATTCAGCCTGGCTTGATACCCAGCAGGAAAAAAGAAAAATCTGCATTTCAACAAGTGTCTCACCTTGTGCCAGGAGTCGTGTTGATAGATCTCTGATACCATTTTGCTGCCACGGTCTCCCTCCTTATGGTCTGCATGGTCATGATTCTTCACTAGGTGCCAAAGCTTGGTGCCAGTCTCCTGGTCGGTGTGATCATGGGTGCACAGAGCGCAAGCTATCTGGGCTGCTGGAGGTACGGAAAGACTCTCTGGGAGGTTAAAGAAATATACTGTGTAAAAGGCATTGAGGCTTTAGTTAAAGACGAATCAGATGGAGGGCATTTAGGTAAATGGAGAGAAGGAGAAATGTGGTGGTGAAGTAAGCGTGCACACTCCTTGTACTCACCATATCTGCTAAAGCGAGCGAGTAATGTAAAGGAATTGGTGATGTTGTGGCGGACACTTGTTTAGCAATTAGGGCCACTGTGGAACCATCAGTCACCTACAATGGAAGGTTAAGTTATATTAAACTGGGAACCGGGAAAACACATTGTTAATATAGGGCTGACAGGCAGAATGCTGGTAGCAATTTTCTCAATCAGAATGAAAGTACGTGTCAACCCGAAAATCACTTCACTGGCTTAAACGTCAGAAACAGATTAGAATGATGTATATCGATTCTTTCTATCTAAATAAAGACACACTAAATCATTAAATACAGGAAGCCAGTTACTTTCAATTCAAAGTTATTTCCCATTTGCACAGGGAGATACAAGTTATCAATTGCAGAATTCCGGTTTCTCTTTGTGAATCCCCACTGAGCATGTGCGATATCACTGAGCTAAGGGAGGGGGCAGAAACTGCATGGATTTCTGTACTGTAAGATGTTCCTGGTCTAGAAGTCAGGGAAAATAACTACTCCCCCTTAAAGTAGCATTATAACTTACATCCAACATGTTTCTGGTAAAAGGGGCCAATAATCGCAGTGTGTAACAGTTTGGTTGCTTGTTTATTTGTCTGGTCAGATCACCAGGCGAATGAACGAACAGCTACACACATGCGATTATCAGCAAGGTTAGCTACCCTCTCAGTCATCGGGAGTTGTGAGCCATGTGTCCTTATTTATTTTTTTTACACATTTTGTAGTTAATAGGAAACAGATCATTCATGTTCCATATTTACTTATACAATCATTAGATGCAGTTACCTGATAATGAGCCAGTGTATTGAGCCGCTTCCAGTCATTCTCAATCTTTGTAGTGACATCTCATCCTGCAGAACTATACGTGTGATACGTCCTTGTCTCCACTCTGCAGGTACAGAGACAAACCTACTCGGTACTTCCTCTAGATCGCTACATCGGTACTTTCCTCTAGACAGCTACCTCGTTACTTCCTCTAGATCGCGACCCCGGTACTTTCTCTAATCCCACCTCGGTACTTCCTCTGATCGCCACCCGTCGTTACTCCTCTAGATGCTACCTCTGGTACTTCCTCTAGATCGCTACCTCAGCTTCCTGCTTAGTCTCCTTCCCCAGCTTCTCTCTCCTTTAGCAATGATTATAAAGTGTTCTTCTGTCCCCCACCAGTCACCATCTACATCTATCACCCCACCATTAGGCCTGTAAAGACATTGTTCATGATTGTCATGTGGGAAAATCTAGCATCTGTACAGGTGTCACCACTAAGGGATCAATTACTACTCTCTCCCCTCCTTCTCCAACCAAGAACCACCAAGCAGCTTCCCTATTTCCACCAACTGGACTTTTATTCTCACCTAGGTCCATGTCTTCAGCTTTTGGTCTCTGAGTATAGGAATGCCTTTATACACCGCGTCTAGCAGCTTGTCCTGGGTCTGTGTGATTGTGTCACAGTTAGAAACCTTCACAGGGATTTCTGATCCTTGTCACTGTCTGGACAAACACAGCTCAAAGTCTGGAAGAACAAATGGAAATGGGTTTTCTGTAGGTGCTTGCAATGTAGAAGAAACTGGAACATTCTTAAGTTCGTACGCAAGCTCAACTTGTGAGCAGCAACGACCCCCGACGGCCAGCCTACACTACGACCACGGCCATTTCGGGCGAGAATCATCCATGTGTATGCATTCAATAGGTGGACGTTCAGCCTGGCGGATCGGCTTACTGAGCCCAATGGTGGGGAAGCATTTTCCAACACACAGCCATACACAGAGGGAGAGCGAACAGACAATTACACTAATAATAATGTTCCCCTCTAGAACACGTGGAAACTTCAAATAAATCACATAAGCACACTCTAATATTGCAAATAAAAACCTTATTATAACAGAAGGGTTAACCAGCTATGCCTTACCTCCAGTTCTTCAATCATCAGCAGCAGGGACAGGTCCCAACCACTTCCTGGTTCAGAAAAACTATAGCTCGCATGCACGATAATGCGCGTTTAGATACTCTGAACAGGAAGTGGTCAGGAATTTCCACTGCTGCTGCAGAGGATCATGTGTAAGGTAAGTTTTCTTGGTCCGTCGCTCCTGGTGAATTGGTTGAAAAATGGGAGGTAAGGAATTGCTCCTTAACCTCCAGACTTCAATGTTTACATTAAAGGAATAGTTCACTTTTTGAGTGAACTATTCCTTTAAAATAGTGTTAGCTCCTTGATGTAATCTAAATGTTTTTAAAGTCTTGGTTAACCCTCCTGTTAGATAATCACTAGATTGTGCTTATGTGATCCTTGTTTGAACTTTCCACTGTTTCCTGTTAATATACTTGTGCTTCTTCTCATTCTACTAGAACCTTAACAGAAACAGCTCCATAAAACAGCATGGAATGGACCTTCTCCTATTTCCCGGTGGCATTAACATTTTCATTCTCTGTGGAGCGCTCCTGACGCACTGGCTCTCTGCTGTGTATGGCCGCAGGTCAATTTCATGTACCCGCAAGCTTTAGGGTCAAATAGCACAAGACTTGTTCTTACAAGAAACTGGGTGTCCATTTTAAAAGCAAATGTTTATGGTCCTTGTGCCAAAGAATAAAATAACTTGCCCACTTACAAGCATCTTGTAGTCAATCTGTTGGCGGATTAGTTTATCTTCACTCAAGATTAGCGAGCCTCCCCTGTAATGGCGTCTATAGGTCCCTTTTCCATTTGTTGTTTGATGGCACAAAACACATAAATAGAGGTTCCCCCGCACACTCCTACAATATACAGAAACGAGTTTGCACAATGATGACAAACAGCACAGTGACTGCATGGAACCCTATCTACCCCACAGCAATTTCATTCCAACACAAAATCTCACCTTTAGGAATTTGTAGAGCAAAATGTGAACCAGTTTTGTCACCATCTTCTCTTGCACCGACTCTGTCCTGTATGGGACAAACCAACATGTCAGACACACAAGTGGAAAGAGTCAACACCCCAGAGCAAGGTAGCCAATGGGACTAGAAATATACTAGTGGCGACTAACTTTTTAAATGGTTTTCTATTTATGGCAATGTACCTGGTTGCCTAAAAATGGCACATTGGTACAGAAAGTTGTCCGACTGTCTCCTAGGGCCTTATTTATAAAAGTGCAATAGTGCACATTTATATATGGCCCCAAGTGCATTTGACAAGAAAATTACTTACACGTATAAAAACAAGACACAAAAATTATAACTGCTATTGGTATCTCCTACTGAACCACGTTAGTGCACATAGGAAGTATATTTACTCCCCTATGTAATAATGGTGCCTGTCTACACATCTCCTACTGAACCACGTTAGTGCACATATGAAGTATATTTACTCCCCTATGTATAATGGTGCCGGTCTACAACATCTCCCTACCGAACCACGTTAGGCACATATGAAGTATATTTACTCCCCTATGTAATAATGGGCCGGTCTACACACCTCCTACTGAACGTTAGTGCACACAGGAAGTATATTTACTCCCCTATGTAATAATGGTGCCGGTCTACAACATCTCCTACTGAACCACGTTAGTGCACACAGGAAGTTATTTACTCTCCCCTATGTAATTGGTGCCGGTCTACAACATCTCCTACTGAACCACGTTAGTGCACACAGAAGTATATTTACTCCCCTATGTAATATGGTGCCGTCACAAACATCTCCTACTGAACCACGTTAGTGCACACAGGAAGTATATTTACTCCCCTATGTAATAATGGTGCCGGTCTACAACATCTCCTACTGAACCACGTTAGTGCACAAGGAAGCATATTTTACTCCCCTATGTAATAATGGTGCCTTCTATACATCTCATACTGAACCACGTTAGTGCACACAGGAAGTATATTTACTCCCCTATGTAATAATGGTGCCTGTCTACAACATCTCCTACTGAACCACGTTAGTGCACACAGGAAGTATATTTACTCCCCTTGTAATAATGGTGCCGGTCTACAACATCTCCTACTGAACCACGTTAGTGCACAGGAGTATTTACTCCCCTATGTAATAATGGTGCCTGTCTACAACTGGTCCGCTAGGATGTCTCCTACTGAACCACAGCGCCTTGTACACAAGAAGTATTTATGACTAATGCTGCCAGTCAATACATTTCTGGACCACACCAGTGTAGACAGGAAGTGCATGTACTCCCCAATGTAATAATGCTGCCAGTGCGCCTTTTTACACAAGAATAATTAGACTTGAGTAAAAACCAGCACCTGAACCTCCACTAATAAACACAACTCTCCTGTCCCTAACCCCCCCCCATCAGAAACTTCCTAGTAATAACAAAGCCCTACAGTATCTATTCCCCCAACCAAAACCCCCATAATATGGCCCTACCATCTCTAAACAGCAAATATGTCTGATATGTAATATGTCTTTGGCATTTATATATATTTAATGTCATTACCACACTATAAAAGGCAGATATCGGATATATAAAGTTATTACCACACTATAGAATGTCACATATATCTATAGTAATGTCATTCACTTTTTTTAATTCCAGGTTCCCAAACTGACTGGGTCATTGAGCAGACTATGCCACCATTTGTCTTACCTCCTTAACAAAAGCTTTGGGTGGTTTTTACTCTCCAGGTTTTTCTCAATGAGGTCACTAAGAAGTTGTTTAAGCAGCACAGTGGCGTATTCCATACGGCCCTGTAATGCCACCATTGACAGAGAAGCCACGTTGCCCCGATCCCGCATTGAGAAGCTGCGCTGTGATTCAGGGTGTGGATAAGGTTAACAGGAACGTTTATTGTTAAGAAGCTGCCCAAGAGCCGAAGAGCTTTCTCCACATTGGGGGGAACCTGAAATAAAATTAAAAATCGCACTAAGTTCTAGTTGTAGGATTCTTCACAAATAAGTTGCATTAAGTACAGTAAGGATATATTCTGTAACAAAGTACAACTCATAAAGAGCCACGCCCCCTGACCCCAGGATTCACTGTCTCTATGCACAGAGTTTCTAGCGAAAGATGTACAGGGAGATTCAATAAAAGTTCTCATTAAAAATTGTGCCATTTTTTCCCCAACCAATCAGATTTTAGCCTTCAAATGTTAAATAAGATCTGATTGGTTTGGTGAAAAATTAGCACCATTTTTAATGATAGAACTTTTATTAAATCTCCCTGAAATTTCTAATGTACCAGTATACATTGTTTGGTTGGCTGTGGTGCACCATAAATGCAATGTTTTTAGGGACACACAGCCCAAAGTCACAAGTTTAATCCCCTAGTTTATTTATGAACAATACAACAGTCTACTGCCTGAGTTTATGGTTTCTACAAAATATAAAAAGTTTCATATATGTACAAACTTTATATATAGCAGCTCTGTTTCTTATTAACCAACCGCATGAATTGCTGACAGCCTTCCTAGAGCAATACAAAACATTGAACTGATTTTACTGCAATGTACTTGTTTCTTTTGCATGTGCAGTGATGGTGCACTCCTAAGGTGCTGGTTTTGAAAGAAGCAGACCATTGGGACACAGGTTCAATTCCCCAGGCTTAGTGTTTTTTTTTTTTTGTTTCTATTATGTTCCTAACAAAAGATATCCGATATCCCACCTAGTATCCCTTATGGGATAGAGGTAGAAAGCTTTCTTTTTAGCAAGACTGTATGAAGGTTGCGGGTTCTATTTTTCCCTGAAATTTTATATTTTTTGTTTCTTACATCCATGCTAGCAAAAAAAATAACTGCAAAGATTTTTCCATTTTTGCACAAAGGAATTTATAATTTATTTGACAGGAGCATTTGTAATGTGTTTACACAAAAACTGCACTAAAATCTGTGTTTCTGTGTCAGAGGGAGAGAAGATCTCTGAGCTGTAATGATTGGCTGTCAGCTTCCAGGAAGCAAGGCTGCAGCTTCTTGTGAAGTGAACCGAGTACCTTAGATGGGTTTCCCAGATAAGCTCAATTATGGGAGCTGACCCCTAGTACCCACAGTTAAATTTCATAAATCACCTCGGCATCCACAGCAAAGGGATGGTGAGAGACAGCTTTTTTGTACCTTTGTGAACGTGCTTTTTTATTGGGGCAATGTTATCGAACCCCATCTCTAATTATGAGGAATCATAGAAAGACCAGGAGCGATCCAATTGCAATCCCTTTTTCTGATAAAGTGACTACTGTAAAATAGACCTAAAGGTTATTATTTAGTTTCTCTAATAGAAACTTACATCAATTCCTTCAGAACAGGATGGTCCTCTATTCCAGGGAAAAGAACACGCATGGCATAGGTTTTGTAGTCCAGAAAAGGGATCTTTACGCCATCCATGTTATTGGTCAGTTCATTAATATCGGTCTGAAGCTCAGCAAATGCTACAACAGAGTTTAAAAAGAAGACTGATTATAAAGGAGAATTGGGCCCAGATGGTTTGGGAAGGAATAATGACTATACTGGAATCATTTTTGACATAAAGGATCATGCTTGTAGTTGCAATCTATCCAAAGATACGCAGTATAGGGGTGGTGCTTCCTGTTTTAATTCTGAGCTGTGACATCAGCACTACCAATGCTATCACAGCATGCCCACTGGAATTCTACTGCTGGGACTGAGAAAGATGCATACACCACTTAACATACTGACACATCATTGGCTGCATCCGAAGTCCAACCCCCAACAAGTTTAAAACTAAAATTTGTCTCTCCTAATCAGTCCTTTTTGGGTATTGTGTTTACCTGCAAAACAAACATTGAGGTAGTTACAGGGACTCAAACATGGGTGTAGGGAACACAGCACCCTGAAGGATCTGCCTTTAATTTATAAAGGGAGAACACGTTCAGGACTGTGTGTAGCTACATCTTTGAAAGATGACAAATCTTCAGATTCCTCCTTTTAAACATTGGTGTCCATAGGGAAAGCAGAGAATGATGGAAGACCCATAACAAGCTTTTAAAAGGGTAATCTGATCTGGAGGGGACTTGTCTTATGACACGCTTATTCACATGTGCCCCAGATGGGGAGAGACGAAGAAGATATTTGCATGCCCATAACTTTGGATTTCATGCAGCTACAGACATAATCCTAGGCTGTTTTAAAGGCACAGACACCACGGTTCCCCTTTAAGTAGAAGGATTTTACCTTCTTTGCACTCTAAAGCTACACGTGATCCAGATTGTCCATTTGCATTTGAAGCCTCTTCAGGGTACGGTCAGCATCTCGCGTTTTTCTCTTGTAAGCATAAGCACAACAATAATAGCGAGAAGCAGCAGCCCCCCACCAGCTCCAATCCCTACAATGGCTGGAAGGGTAAGGGAGCTGTCGGCATAAATTCTCAGACTGCCTGGAGAGTATTGCAGTCCTCCGACCAGGATCTGAAGTGAAGACAAACGGAGAGATCAAAGCATTAAAGGGCATGTTCACCCTTCAAATGAGAAATTATATGTAGGTAAATCATCTCCCCACAACTACATGATTGGAAAGCCGACAGACAAAGGGCTAATCTGTGTTACAAGCAAAATGATGCTCTCACTCTCTGCCTCTTCTCAACAGACCGCGGCCTACTGGAAGAAGCAGGAAGCAGAAAAGCAGAAAGAGACAACCTAACCCTGGGCAGCATTTCAGGTTATTCTTACATCTCTCAGGTAACTATTGCAGTTTTGGGGTGATCTTTCTTAATACAATTTTTACTTTGATGGATGAACTTTTAAATGAAGTAATCATGTAGGAGTGAGCTGGACAAAGCCAAAAGTAAGAAAGAGGAAGGCATTTAACTGTCCACCCACCACATGTTTATAATACAAACTATAGAAAATGCAGCTAGAAAGCTTGGGGAGAGGGCCAAAAGGAGCAAAAAGCCCTTCACGAGCATAAACGGAGAAACACAGAAGGCATCTTGCAGTCCATGCTATTTGAATAGCATTGCCCACAGCCTAGAAAGAATAATTTCTTACTCCATGTTTCCCAAGTAAGGGCGTAGATATGCAAAACACTCCTTTAGGTCCCTTATCTATGCATGTGTCCAGACCGCTGGCTAATAACATGCAATATAGCTTAATATATAGAGCCAATCATCTGACCTGCAGACCACGAGTGTTTCGATATTGTTACATCTCGTCAGTGCAAGACCTTACACCATACCACCATAGAGCCATGAATCTGTATCTTGCACTGACGAGATCCAACAAGATCGAAACACGTGTGTCTGCAGGTCAGATATTGGCTCTATATATTAAGCTATTTGCACATTATTAGCCAGCGGTTCTGGACACATGCATAACCTAGGGACCTAAAGGATTATTTGCATATCTCCGCCCCTTACTCTGGAAACATGGGAGTAAGAAATGACTTGTTGTTTCTTAGGCTTTGTGGGCAATGCTATTCATATAGCATGAGACTGCAAGATGCCTTCTGTTATAAGAAGGTGTTTTTTCCTCTTTAAGACAAACTATAAAACCCTAACACCTAATAGTGATTTTTCTCTGAGCCGATTTTCATAAATAAAATTAAAAGGGACATGTTAGACAATAAAATGTATAATTCTGTTTGATATACTGCTACCTTCCATTCTTACTTTCAACTACCGATATCCATAGTTAAAAGTGGCCACGCTGACAGCTCTCTGCACATCCCCATGTCAGGTGTAGGGGTAACTGATGGATATATGGCTATATGGAGATCAATTGTAAGGGAAGGTTGGAGAAGCATCTGTTATCTCAAGTAAAAGATTTGCTTTTTGGGGTAATGTCGAAGATTATCTGAATTCATTAAAGGTAAAGGCACAGTAATGATTGAAAAGAAGAATGGAAATGTTCCTGCATCATAGGAAATGGCAGGTACAAGAGATTTAGACTAGAGAGTGACAATGTACAGCTAGGATTGGGGGGTTCTGTCTCCAGCCCTGAAATCAGACCAATAAGGCTCAAGCAGTTAGTAGGGGATGGGGCGTGTGCTTTACTCACCAAAACTTTGTGTTCCCCCGTCTGGCTGGGAGAGTCGCACAACAGTTGCGTATCTGACACTGTGAGAGAACATGGTTTGTCCCCTATCGCACTGTGGTTCAACTTTGTCCCTCCAGGAGCAGCTGGAAGCAATTCTTTCCCCAAAGAAAAATCTAGTTGTAGTTGTTTGGCAGGGGAATGCCCCATGGCTCACAAAACAGGTTGACTAATTAAAACCTCTAGTTACTAATCTCTCTGGGCTTTCTACAACATTTAAAAACAATATTAATTATTACATAAAGAAAGGCTCATCTATCACCAAAATTCCAGATAATCCAGTTAATTATTTTAGAATAGCAATTAATTAGAAATGCTGCCAATCTGTAATTAGAATGCTACCAATCTGATGAGTATTTTAAACGGGCCCAACCCTACACAGGCGGCAACTAATCTGTGTGCCAGTCCTTTAAACTAGTCTAGTCTGTATCAATGTATGTGCCAAACCCATAGTGTGCCATGCTAGTTTAGTCAGTGTGTCTCACTATTTTACTAAGTCAGTGTTCCATGCTAGTTGTAGTCACTGTGTCTCACTATTTACTAGTCAGTGTTCCATGCTAGTTAGTAAGTCACCCTGTCTCACTATTTACTAGTCAGTGTTCCATGCTAGTTAGTAGTCACTCTGTCTCACTATTTACTAGTCAGTGTTCCATGCTAGTTAGTAGTCACTGTGTCTCACTATTTACTAGTCAGTGTTCCATGCTAGTTAGTAGTCACTGTTCTCACTATTTACTAGTCAGTGTTCCATGCTAGTTAGTAGTCACTGTGTCTCACTATTTACTAGTCAGTGTTCCATGCTAGTTAGTATCCACTGTGTCTCACTATTTACTAGTCAGTGTTCCATGCTAGTTAGTAGTCACTGTGTCTCACTATTTACTAGTCAGTGTTCCATGCTAGTTAGTAGTCACTGTGTCTCACTATTTACTATTCAGTGTTCCATGCTAGTTGTAGTCACTGTGTCTCACTATTTACTAGTCGTGTTCCATGCTAGTTAGTGTCACTGTGTCTCACTATTTACTAGTCAGTGTTCCATGCTAGTTAGTAGTCACTGTGTCTCACTATTTACTAGTCAGTGTTCCATGCTAGTTAGTAGTCACTGTGGTCTCACTATTTACTAGTCAGTGTTCCATGCTAGTTAGGTAGTCACTGTGTCTCACTATTTACTAGTCAGTGTTCCATGCTAGTTCATAGTCCATTGTGTCACAACACAGTAGATGTGAGAGGTCATATCAAGGACCCCTGGACATCCTTAAGGTTAGAAGAAAAAAGTTTCATCTTGAGAATAGGAAAGGTTTCTGGTTGATCCAGGGATACTCCTGGTTGCCATTTAGAGTCAGAAGGAATTCCCAGCCCCCATTTATAGCTGGGTTTTTGTTTGCCTTCCTCAGGATCAACAGTTAGTGTGGGGGTTAAGGGGCGTTAAGATTGGAAAAGATGGACCATGTCTTTAATAAATCTAAATTACCAAGTAACTGTGTAATTACAATTCTTCAGTACTTGTGGCTAAAGCAATACTAAGAATGAGCAGGGCTTCTACATATGTAGAATGATTCTATGAGTCTTTTTACTCCCATCACCAATACACATTTATCTGTACAGATTTGTGTCCCTCTTTAACCTGGTGCAAAATCTACCTAACTGGAATCTTCCCAGTATCCCCATCATACTCCAGTGACCTTATAGTAACATAGTATTACAATGGTTCTCTAGCTCTACTTGAGTATGACATGTGATCCGGTTTGATCTCTAGGGTTCCACTTGGCCAAATGATTCCAGTGTAGGGTTGGGGTAATACGTGAACACAGTGAAGTTCAAGGAGCGAAGGCTGGTGACATTGTCCAAATAAAGCCAAACTCGTCTGGCTGCAACCCCTCATCTAACTGTCTTTGGTTGGAGACATAGATACCTGAGCCTTGCAGAACATCAGGGTGTCGTTCAGTATGTGACAGGTCTGGGAAGGAGAACATGAGGAATTATAATATTGTTGTGTGCAGGCTCCAGCCATTATATACAGACGGGGATGTACTCACATTGACGGTTTCATGCCGGAATACTTGGCTCGCACCTGTGGCTCCTGATTGTGGATAGATGTGTGCCAATCACAGTGCACCCTGTGCTCCCACTGCCCGGACAGAAAGGTTAAAATAAAGATCCGAGAACCCTGTGTATATTGTGTTTGTTTAAGGAAGGAATGGGGATCCAACATTCCCAATGTGATTAACCTCAAATACAAAAAACTATTTCCCCCATAATATTCCAGTGACAAAATCCTCCCAACAAAAAAAATGTGAGTGAATTTTAAGGGTCAGACTGCCCCCCGGACCCATTGGAACCCCCTGATGGACCTCATCCATTCTGATTCACGTAGGGAATAAATTATAAGAGGAGTCAGGGTGATAAATAAAGAGAAAAGGAGGCCCCAGATCATCAGTTTAACACAGAGTGGGTGAATGATTGAATAGTTACAACATTGTGGTATTAACGCATCAGAAAGTGCAGTTAAGGGAAACGTGGTCTCCATTGAAGTTCCCTTCATTAATAAGACGCACAACCCTACCTTTAAAAATAAATCTGGGACCATCTTGTAATCTATCCAGTTACAGCATATAAGGGGTGGTGCTTCTGTTTACATTGTGCTGTGAGACCACTTGCACCTTTTGCTCCACCCCCCCTTACTGCTGTGCTTTAGCATTCCCACTGGAATCCTGCCAAAGATAATATGCATACACCACTAACATACTGCCACATCATATAAGCCCTGCCCTAAAAACTATTGATCATTTTTAAAACTCACCATAAAGGAGAACTAAACCCAATTTTTATACTCCAGAATCTAAAACAACTCCCCTAAAAACACAATAAGCTATAAAATTCCACGTCAGTAATTGTATTAAAGTAATTGTAAGCCTGTTAAGAACTGGATGACGTATCTGTGTGTATGTGCAGTGTCAGACCACACCTCCTGGCCTCAGTCACATGCTCCCTTGCTTTATCTGTCCTGTAAAAGGATTGGCTACGATTACTAATGGGTGTGACCAACTGTAACAAGTTTCTGCCATAGCTAAGGACTGAGCATGTGCAGAACATAATGGTCGTTGACCAAACTGGTGATACTAGAATGCTGTGAAGTAAAGCACAACCATATGTTATTTAGTTAAATTACTGGTTTTATATTAGGTGTTCTGCCATCTGGTTCAGTGTTGTTCTGTGGCTTTAGTTGTCCTTTAAAGGAAAACTAAAAACATTTTTTTAAATCCTTAGTGAAAGCTTTTCTCCCCAGAATACCTATACATTGTAAGATTCTTCTCTAGTCAGTTGCATTGAGTAATGTCAGTAATGTATTTTGTAACAAAGAGTTGTTGCCAGTACAACAACTCCCAGCCCATGTTGGCTTCAAAGAGCCATCCCCATGACCCAAGGATTCACTGTCTCTATGCACAGAGTTTCTGGGTTCTGTACATGTATTCCACTGAGTTGCTGGTGGTGCACAATGTAATGCCATGATTTAAGGAACACACACCCAAGAATCACATTCAAATCCCCTAGTTTTACTTATGAAACAAATACAGAGTTTATTGCTTTTTCTGTTTGTTTCCATCATTTTTATGGAAAATATAAGTTTCTATATATGTACAAACATTATATATAGCAAATCTGTTTTTTAATTAACCAACCAGCATGAATTGCCGACAGCCTTCTTGGAGCAATACAAACAGTAAACTGTTTTTACTGACATTTACTGAAATATACTTAAATCTATTGTTTGTGCAGTGGAGGCGCTCTGATAAATTGCTGGTTTGGGAAGCAAGCAGACCATTGGGACCACAGGTTCAATTCCCCAGGCTTCCTTTTTTTTTGTTCTATTTGTTTCAAGCAAAGATAAAGATTCACAAGTACCAATATCCCACCTAGTAGTCCTTGTGGCATAGAGGTAGAAAGCTTTCCTTTTAGCAAGACGTATGGAAGGTTACAGGTTCAAATCCCCATACTTTATTTTTTGTATGAAAAGCAAAGGAATTTATCATTGTTAGGGAAAGGAGCATTTGTAATGTTTTTACACAAAAACTTCACTGAAACGGGTGTTCTAGTGCCAGGGAGGGATGATCTCTAAACGTAACATGATTGCCTGTCAGCTTCCAGGAAGAAGGCTGCAGCTTCTTGTGAAGTGAACTGCGTACACTTAGCTGGGTGTTCCCAGATAAGCTCAATTATGGAGCTGACCCCTAGAACCCACAGGTTATTATCATAAATCATCCAGCATCCACAGCAAAGGGAGTGGTGAGACACTTTTTTTGTATATTTGTGAATGTGCACTTTCTTTTGGGTCAATGTTGTCTGGGACTTTAGTTACCCTTTAAGCCTGAAATAAAAATGTGTCTTTCCCCCCAGTTGGCAGAAAAGCAAAGAGAATTATTGCTGGCTTGTAAGTCATTTAAAAATAAAAAAAATACATTTTGGGGGGTGGGGCTGGTGATGTGACAATTGGCCTCACACCATCAGCTGTTACACCAAGGGGGACATTGCAAACCAGGAAGATAAACTTTGGATTTATTGCCGCTAGATACATAACCACTTGTCTGAAACGTATAAGAGACCTCTTTTAAATGGCATTTGTATGGAGACCATGGCTTCCCTCTAACATCAACTGGCTTATAAGTCTTGGTTGCAAAGTCAATCATTTCCCCCACACTTACTTAGGATGCTCCAGGCTGGGTCCAACTGAGTGATGTGGGATCCTCTGTATATTGGTAACTAACATCCATGTTTAAATGGTTGACTTGTCAATTTTTAATGTGATAAATACCGGGCTTGGACCCTGTGATGAAATTGGAGAGATACACAACTCTCCCGTAGAGTCCGTCTGCAAGCGAAAACACAAGATCACAACAATGACAAGAAAATAAGTAAGGAACTGGATATTATCAATGTTCACCACAGATAAAAAATGTACTTACCGGCACAACTGGCACTCAGAATCTCTCAGAACACGGACACAGAGCTGCCGGCTCCACGTCTCCTGCACTATGGTGAGATGTGTTCCTCCTGAAGCTGGACCTCTTCCAGGGAGACACGAATGGAAACTGGGTGTCTGAGGAGGGCACAGCATATTGCCATTAGCTCTAGGCAATGCATAGCCTAAAACATGTTTGCATGCCAGAGAAGAAACCTTAGAAAAGCAGTGCAATAATATAAGGAACTCAAAGGGTTAAACAGATTTCCTTCAATGGTGTAAACAATGATCCATTCCAGCACCCAGAATCACTTCATTTAGGTCTGTTGGTCCTCCCGATAGTGCCACCCTGTACACACAACTTATATCACACTAGCAAACCCACCCTGTGCAAACTCCCCCCCCTCCCCCCCCCATTCCCCCTGTGGCCGGCAGTTGGATGTGTCACGTGCAGATGGGTCCAGTGTCCGTGCATATTGACAGGTTTTGTTTGAGTATATACAAAGGGTGAATATTGTGCTTAAATGCATGAGAACTTAGAACACTTTCAAACATTATCTCAATATATATTTAAATAAAAATAACTGTGGAAAAGCTGAGTAAAGTCAACACATTGTTTAGCACAATAACCAGAGCAGCCTCACCCTGCACCAAAGCACCTTAATCCAGAAGGAAATGTTTCATTGCACTTACCACAAATGTATAGAGGCTGGTCGGAGTAGTCCTGTACTCAGCACTGCAGTCTCCATACACAGTTCTACCACCCCGGCGCTGGATTGGGGACTAATGACTCCTCCATCTCACATAATTCTGAAAAGACACATTCATACAAGGATCACTCCACCACACTTTGTGTTTCACACACAAAATAATGGGTTCCACTCAGCCAAACCCAAGCTATCCAATGAAATAACTGTTCCATGGAGGAGAATCTTACTATTGCACAGCCAGCTAGCTAGAGAAACAAAGCAGCTAACAGCACTGTGCCTCTTTCTCAATCACTGGGTGAGCACACACACAGCCGGTGCTAGGGATAGAGGGGTAAGGAAGTGAGGGCAATGGGTTTTAGTCTAAATTTCTTTTATCTTTGGTCCAGTCTGGTGCAGGTTAGTCCACTTAAACAACACAATTTATTTTACGTGAATAAAAATCTTAATCCATATTTTGCATTGCCCTTTAGGGCATTTAGCAACTGAAGATGGAAGTAGCTTGTTTTATCTATGAGGCTGCAACTTCCTTCCTGTCTACTGGAGCTGCACCTTACTGTGCTTTATCTTATAAGGGTTCCCACCATCGCTGTCTATCGGATGGGCTGCACTTTGCCTGCGGTTTATCTTATGAGTTCACGCCACCCTCTGCTGTCTTAGAGTGCCCTATATACTATACGTTATCGTGTGATACATCCTAATGCTGTCAATACTTGAGTTTACCGTATCTGTCTTATCCTAGACTGTAGCCGCTTCGATGTGTGCCTGCTTAGGCTGCGTGACATATGAGAGTGCACCTTACCATGTCTTGTGATAGGCACCTTACACGTTATCTATGAGGGGGCACCTCACTTCTATCCAATGAGGGCACCTTATTCTGTCCTACATAGTCACCTTACCTGGTTATCAATGAGGGGGCACCTTACTCTGTCTTATCCATGAGGGGGCACTTCTCGTCTACCATGATGAGTACCTTACTTTGTCTCATCTGATAATTCTAGCAAGCATACAACTTTTTTTTCCTACGCAAAAACAAATTTTGGCGCATTTCATCTGAGGTTTTGGCACCAAAATGTCTGCTGCGAATGACATTGTGTGACAGTGGAGAAGGAAGCTATACAAACTATGTAAGGATGGACATCTTGGTGCCATTTTGACTCACTCTCCGCACTGATGTTGGGAGGGCACAGATGTGCACTGCACTCCTGCCACCTGTACCCACCCCTCTCTAAAATGAGACCTAGGTTAGAGCCACTGATTGGTTACTTTCGTGCCTCCCTCTCTGGCCCAGTCAATGGATAATCTATGTTTAAAAGAACAAACCGTCAGTGTTTGTGCCCATTAACGTTATTCTATAAATGGAAAGCACCTTCACTTAAACACTGGAGACTGACCTCTGAAATGCGAGGGTTGGTACAGCGGGCATTTCGCTTGCTGTAGTGCATCCTTTGGATTTGGCATTACTACAGTACTGGCGAGTAGCACTTGCCCTCAGGCCCACACCAGCCACATCAAACCTTGGATCTGCCTTGAGACAAAGGCCACAGCTTTCCCTCTGTGCTGGACACTTGTAAAGTAAAGCTGGAGACCAAAGAAAGAAACATTTAAAGCACGGGTGTGGTGAAGAATTACTAAGCACAGTGTTTGATATTCTTTTGTTTACCTTAAAGGTTGACGGCTTATCAATATAAAAGTGAGAATCCCACACCACTGAGAAGGCCACAGAGACGCTCCGGACTCGTTCCCTTCATAGGTGTACTGAAAAGCAGAAATAAAACAGCTACGAGACTCACACTGACCAGAGCAAGGTTACGCTATATAAATGCCATAACGGCATCAATATTCCATCAACTGTAAATATTAAATGCTTTTTTTTGATCGACCATTTGACGATATTGAGCTGTTGATCAAAAAAAGCAGATCTGGTTAGACGAAAATTTCCCACAACCCCAACATACAGTCCTGCCTTCCGCAGATTTCAGATTAAGATTGACGGCAGAGATTAGTACCGGTTTGTCCGAGTATGCTGTGCATTGGTTTTCCAATTTCCTTATTGGCTATGTGTGCAGATCTATTTCATCTGTGCCAAGAAAAACAAATTTACCCCATGTCTGCCCACTATTGGTAAACCTGCACACAGCTTAGAGGGAATATGGCTGACCATTAATAGACTATAAAAGCAGCAGCCACAACTTATTTGATGTTAAATCCATAGCTGGCCATACACAATCCAAATCAAACCATTAGATTGTAATGTCCAAAAGGATCAGCAGTTTTCCTCCCTAGTTTTCTGCTCAGATCATGTTCAAGATGGTAACTATGATGTATTTACAATCATATATCGATCACAAAATGATCGGGCCAGGCGTGTTGGAATATTGCTCGAACCTCAGGAGGTAAGTTGTAGTGTATGGCCATGTTAGGCTTCATTTCAAGGACACCAATTTTGACATTGTCTTGTGGTATTTAAGTTAATGTTTAGGCTCCGTGGCTAGTTCTAGCCACAAATAGACCACCATTAAAAAAAAGGGAAAAAGCTCTACTGCTGCCTTCTGTTTCCATAGACAAAATTAGTCATCCCCTAGCACACAGCGACCATCCTGTTCATTAAATACAACCCTGAGTATTACAGCCATGGCAGGGGAGGTCTGGATGTTGTGGCGGTTTTAGCTATATTAACCCCTTACTGGTCACTGTCCCTAATGTGTGATAAAAAATCATATAACAAAACAGCCCCGTTACATAATATGTTTCCTTGTGCATAAATAGACAGCACAATAGAACCTGGGATGCTGTTCACACAATAATTCAGACATATTTTAACCACGCACTGCCAGTCCTACAAGATGTAGCCAGCAACTTACAGAGGTGTTCTGACACTGGCCACTGCTGCTGTGAATCTCACGGCTGGAACCCGTTGCACTTTCCCTGAATAGTGAACAACACTCATAGTTCTCTCTGGCCGACTGAGGTTGAGGCAGATTCTTGGCTTTCAGGGTTATTGGCTGAACCACTCCAACTGGGATCAGATTTCACCCAGTAGGAATGATCTCTGGACAACCCTGGGTGAAGGAGAATAAAATGTTTTTTATTAAACAGGTAGGGTGAGGGGAAAGCACACACGGCTAAGCTGGATCTGTGCACATATGAGGGTTCAGTGCGTGCGTCTAATATAGAGTCTAATTTACCATGTTTCTAAGGGTGAGATGAAGGAAAGGCCAGCAGTTTATTAAACACCTATAGAGGAGTGTGAATCTTGTGTTTGTGCACAACACCACACATGTGAGAGAATGTCACTGTCTTCTGATTATACACAGTGCACATAACAAGACGGGACTATACAAGTTCACATGCTACGGACTGAACTTCGTCCTTTACCAATATATAGACCCCATGACAAATTTAACAATAGGTCTGAGTGATGGCCGATAGACCTTTTAGATACAAGAGAAGAGAGAGGCAGATGGAACAGAGAAATCATTGGAGAACAGAGCAATCATAGAAAGAGAGGGAATCTGTAAGATAGAGAGTGGAAATGAATCCCAAGGGTTGTTACGAAAGGCTGGGGATATACAATACTATTCCCAGCAGGGTGTCAGTCCTCTATGAAATGACAGACTGTGGTGGATGTCAGAAGTGTCTCCCATCAGGGGCAACAGAACTGAGGGGGAGGTGATAAGTATATGCAGTGCTCCTCCCCAGAGAGGGTAACACTGTAACCAAGTACTTTCCCACCAGGTTTGGCAGATTAGGAGGTAAACACACTGCTCTATGGGGTGCCTGTAGGGATAACAGACTAGGGGGTACATGCAATGCTGCAGCCCAGGTGAACATAGGAGGGACAGATGTATGTATCTACCCTGCCCAATGCCAGGGCGAACACACACAAAAAGAATACAGAATTTCTGTCCTCAGGGCTGACATTGTAAACACGAAAGGGATTCCATCATGTCCACTGTCTAACATGGAGATTTGGCTATCCATATCCAAGGGAAAGGGCTGATGGGAACCAGCAGGGAGAGAGAAATTAATCCAGTGATCGAATTCATGCCAATGGGAATCTACAAGTCCTATCCACACATACACACGCACTGTACATATTGGAAAACACTATACACACTGATTGCAGCCAAGGGCTTCAACGAATAAGTTAAATAAATAAATACAAAAACACAAAAGATAATAAAATTAACCAAGATCTGATACCAGAACCTGGAATGAATGGTTTCCCTTTGATTGCTAGTGTGGGTGCAGTGATCGCATAAAAAATCAACCCATCTGCTGTCACGCTGGCACTGATATTGCATGGCATATAATTTGAATTAAAAGAAGTCGATTATCACACGTAACAGGGTCCCCCTACCTACCCTGTCACTCACGGGAACCTTCAACTTACTGCACGACAGATACACTCGCAGCTCCTCACCAAATACACCGTCCGGGTGGCACCACGTCAAGGATGACAAGCGGCAGTGAAATTCTGGGTAGGTAACAGTCATATGGCTTCATGTGTCCTAGAACTGCCCTCATTGTGCACTTGGGATCAATGGCAATCTGCATTCCTTAACTGGAACGAGAGCACACGATACAATGCTCACGTCTGCCAGCTGGCCATAGCAACATAGCACAAGGCACTGTGGGCAACTCTTTACACATAAACATAAGACATGGGGTGGTCAGAGAAAGGCTGGATGCCAAGGGCACACAGGACTATGGCTGGTGATGTTTCTGCTGCAAACCTTGGAGCGCAAGGACTCTGGCGCTGGTTCAAAGGATCCCCCATTTATCACTCCATGAAGTCTGTGTGGCAGTGCCCTAGCTTTGCACATTGCCCGTCACCCTTTCCCCTTGTAGGCTCCCAGCCACTATGGCTAATGTGTTGGGAGCTTGAAGAGAAAGCTCAGCTGTTACTGGAAACCCATATTGATGACCTGTTCCATCTTCTGGCGAAGTTTGTGTTTCCGGCAGTACGAATCCCGATCGAGAGCGGTCAGAATCTGTACAAGGAAATTAAACCACAGTTCTTAACCCTGCTTCCCACTGGCAAAAACGCTACCCCTGCCCTCCTTTCCCTCGCCCCTAGTTACTCTTATGCCACACCCCCGATGTGCATCACATGCAACTCCTGGAAACAGCAATAAAATTAACCACTGAGGATTTCAGCCAAATCTGACACAAAACTAGAAACGACTGGAATGGAATTAAATTTCATCACCATCTCCTTAGCCATGTGGATTCACGAATCATCACTAAATGTTATTTTCATCCAATCATTTCTTTTAGCTGTGACCAAGCTACTGGGGTATAAAATGGTTTGATTTTGACTTTCCATTTTCTACAACTTCTCCCTCACTCCATATTGAATTTCCTTCTTTTCCACTGATTAACTCTCCTGTTGGGCCATTTTTCAAGTTAGCCAGGTGGCCCATTTGTTAAGCCAGTGAGCACTAATTGCAGACTAATTGGCCTAGTTACAGGTGTTTGACAAATGCTAATTACCAGGTCATTCCATGATTTCCCTACTTGGCCTGACATAAAGTTGCCATTAAATAACAATTTCATTTTTTAGGTTTTTCAATGGCAAAATGTTCAGCTGTGAAATAAACATGGTTATTGTTTTCCATGCGAATGAATCCTCCTCCAAGTAGGTTGTACTCTACATACAATACAGACTCTATAATATTGGTATCCTCTCTATCTCTCAATCACTGCCAATCTCGGCCACCAAATTCCCCCAGCCGGACCAAAGAGACCAACAAAAGGGACAACTTACTTCTTCCCGATATTTGTTCACATGAAATAGAGCTCACTAAGCGCACTGAGAGTTAAACTCGTTGGCGTGCAGCCTGGACTGTTCTACCAGGTAAGGTCCATATCCTGGTCACTAATGGAAGGCATTTTGCCGATGTCTCTGTAATATCTGCAAATAAACACAGGAATGGGAATGAAATGACCAAACTGAAATTTCCCAGCTATCTGGAATCTGTGCATTAGAATTAAACTACTTCCCCCCCAAGTGAGCCTATGGGAACCTGCTTTTAATGTACAGGCATTTCCACAATAAGGAAAAATACACGGCTGCACACAGATCTCGGGATAACTTCAAAAAGACCATTAGCCGCTCAACCAGCTGCACCCGATATTTCAAGGGAGTGGCGAGTTCTTTTTCCGTTCCGGCACTTACCTATACCGCACCAGAAGCTCCAATAATGTGTTTTTTGTAACCGGTGGATGGAAGGATCCTCTATATACGCACTCAGGGTCTGGGGCAGAAGCACCCAGCCAACATGTAACTTAAGTAAGCACACCGGTATACATATAATCTACCGGTTACCCTACAACGTATCCGAGTAGGTAATTTCAGAGTACCAACCAACTTTTATATTTCTTATGTTTGCACACAGATCTATCCTGGACCACACACATTCCATCACCATGGCTGCACACAGATTCTATCCTGGACCACACACATTCCATCACCATGGTTTGCACACATCTATCCTGACCACAATTCCATCACAGCTACACAACTCGGACACACACTTCCATCACCAGTGGTTTGCACACAGATCTAATCCTGGTACCACACCACATTCATCACCATGGTTTGCACACAGATCTCTCTGGACCACACACATTCCATCACCATGGTTTCACACAGATCTATCCTGGACCACACACATTCCATCACCATGGTTGCACACAGATCTATCCTGGACCACACCATTCCATCACATGGTTGCACACAGATCATCCTGGACCACACACATTCCATCACATGGTTCACACAGATCTATCCTGGACACAACACATTCCATCACCATGGTTGCACACAGATCTTCCTGGACCACACACATTCCATCACCATGGTTCACACAAGAGCTATCCTGGACCACCCACATTCCATCACCATGGTTGCACACAGATCTACCTGACCACACACATTCCATCACATGGTTGGCACACAGATCTATCCGGACCACACACATTCCATCACCATGGGTTTCAACAGATCTTCCTGGACCCACACATTCCATCAACCATGGTTTCACACAGAGATCTTCCTGGACCACACACATTCCATCACCAGGGTTGCACACAGATCTATCCTGGACACACACATTCCATCACCATGGTGCACACAGATCTATCCTGGACCACACACTTCGCATCAACCATGTGCACACAGATCTATCCTGGACACACAAACATTCCCATCACCATGGTTGCACACAGATCTATCCTGACCCGCCCCCATTCCATCACCATGGTTTTTTCACACAGATTCTATCCGGACCACACACATTCCATCACCATGGTTGCACACAGATCTATCCTGGACCACACACATTCCATCACCATGGTTGCAACCAGACTATCCTGGACCCACACACATTCCTCACCATGTTTTCACACGATCTATCCTGGACCACACACATTCCATCACCATGGTTTCACACAGATTCTATCCTGGACCACACACATTCCATCACCATGGTTGCACACAGATCTATCCTGGACCACACCCATTCCATCACCATGGTTGCACACAGATCTATCCTGGACCACACACAATCCATCACCATGGTTTCACACAGATCTATCCTGGACCACACACCATTCCATCACCATGGTTTGCACACAGATCTATCCTGGACCACACTCCATCACCATGGTTGCACAAGATCTATCCTGGACCACACCATTCATCACCATGGTTGCAGCACAGATCTATCCTGACCACACACATTCCATCACCATGGTGCACACAGATCTATCCTGGACCACCACCATTCCCTCACCATGGTTGCACACAGATCTATCCTGGACCACAACCATTCCATCACACATGGTGCCACACAATCTATCCTGGACCAACACACATTCCCGCACACAGAGGTTTCACACAGATCAATATCCTGGACCACACACATTCCTCACCATGGTTTGCACACAGATCTATCCTGGAACCCACACACTTCCATCACCATGGTTGCACACGATCATCCTGGACACACACATTCCATCACCATGGATTGCACACAGATCTATCCTGGACCACACAACATTTTTCCATCACCATGGTTGCACACAGATCTATCCTGGACCACACACATTCATCACTGGTTGCACACAGATCTATCCGACACAATTCCATAATGGTTTCACCAGATTTCCGGACACACCCCATCACCATGGTTCACACACGATCTATCCTGAGACCAACACCATTCCATCACCATGTTGCACACAGACTCTATCTGGGAACCACACACATTCCATCACCATGGTTTCATCACGAAGATCTAATCCTGGACCACCACACATTCACATCACCATGGTTTGCACACAGTATTATCCTGGACCACACAACATTCCATCACCATGGTTGCACACAGATCTATCCTGGACCACACACATCCATCACCATGGTTGCACACGTCTATCTGGACCACACCACATTCCATCAACCATGGTTGCATCACAGATCTATCCTGGACCACACCCCATTCCATCACCATGGTTTGCACACAGATCTATCATGGACCCACATTCCATCACCATGGTTCACCACAGATCTATCCTGGACCACACACAATTCCCACACCATGGTTGCCCAAACAGATCTATCCTTGGACCAAACACATTCCATCACCATGGTGTAAACGTAGCTGGAACACAACATCATCTGTCAACAGACCTGGACCACACACATTCCATCACCATGTTGCTCTCTGACACCACATCTCACATGTTGACAAGATCTATCTGGACCAACACAGTCCATCACCATGGTTCTACACAGACTATCCTGAGACCACACACATGCCTCAACATGGGTTGCACACAGATCTATCCTGCGACCCACAAATTCCATCACCATTGTTGCACACATATCTATCCGTGACCACACACATTACATTCACCATGGTTGTTGCACACAGATCCTATCCCTAGGGACCACACACATTCATCACCATGGTTTCATCACACGTAAATCTATCCTTGACCACACAACATGTCAATCCCATGGTGCACACAGATCTATCCGGACCACACACATTCCATCACCATGGTTTGCACACAGATCTATCCTGACCACACAATTTCATCACCAATGGTTGCACACAGATCTATCCTGGACCACACACATTCCATCACCATGGTTTGCACATCAGAATCTAATCTGGACCACACACCTTCATCACCATGGTTTACAACAGATCATATCCTGGACCACACACTTCCTCACCATGTTGCAAACCCAGATCTATCCTGGGACCACACCATTCCAATCACCATGTTGCACACAGATCCTATCCTGACAACAACACATTCCATCACCATGGTTGCAACACAGATCTATCCTGACCACACAATTCATCACCATGGTTGCACACAGATCTATCCTGGACCACACACATTCCATCACCATGGTTGCACACAGATCTATCCTGGACCACACACATTCCATCACCATGGTTGCACACAGATCTATCCTGGACCACACACATTCCATCACCATGGTTGCACACAGATCTATCCTGGACCACACACATTCCCTCACCATGGTTGCACACAGATCTATCCGGACCACCACATTACCATCACCATGGTTCACACAGATCTATCCTGGACCAACAACACATTCCATCACCATGGTTGCACACAGATTTCCTGGCCACACACATTCATCACCCGTGGTTTTACAACAGATCTATCCTGGACCACACACATTCCATCACCGTGGTTGCCACAGATTATCCATGGACCACACACATTCCATCACCGGGTTGCACCAGATCTATCCTGGGTATCTACTGCTATCAGAGTCCAAAATCCCACTCACTCCTAAAAAAGCCAAGGAACTTGCTTCACAAGACTGTTGATCACAACTGGTGATCATGTGATGAAATTAAATACCAACTGTCCATTTCTGCACCTGGGTCTGAGGCTACACTAACTACACACTTTCAGTGTTTTTCAGGGTTAGTCAATAAAAGTTCTTATCGTTTAAAATGGTGCTAATTTTGCCCCAACCAGTCAGATCTCATTTAACATTCGAAAGCTAACATCTGATTGGTTGGGGCAAAATTGCAAACGTTTTAAAAGATAAGAACTTTTATTGAATAACCCTGTTTATTGTTAAAATGGTGCTAATTTGCCCCAACCAATAGATGTTCCATTGCAAGGTACATCTTAGTATTGGGGCAAAATTAGAACCATTATTAACAATACGACTTTATTACATATGTAAAACATCGAGGAGTTGGCTTGTATAACATCACTTTTGCCCTCTGGTGCACCCAAATCCCCAAACGGAAATTTCCCAGCTATGCAACAGACGTGGTGATATTAATAAATACAATTTACTGCAGGGAAATATATATTAAATAAAAAGTACCAATATAACTAATTAATCGACATTATACTGTCTAATTGGTAGCATTAACATGTGACATTATACATTATAATGTTATATTATGACATTATAACATATTATATAAATAATGCAGCACTTTACCATAATATTCTTAACATTAATAATAGTAATAATTAACACATGTATATAGTTCATTCCATATAGTGTTTCCTAAAAGTGAGCTCACTGCTAACAACCATTGCCAGCTGGATGCAATAGGTCTCCCAAGGTGGACAGTTATAATGTAGCATATACTGTTTAAAAGATGAACAGCGCGGTGATAAGGCCCAGATACAGGTAAACAGGTAGTTTGGTGGGGCTGTAACAGCAGTTACAATGACAGCCTTATGGATTGGCAGAGTGTCCTATACACAAAGCCTGTGCCTAAGTCTCTGACAGGAATAATGTCCCTCACCACAGCTTTCCATGATGTAGTTCTGTCCTTACTTACACTCACTACCCCAGTCTCTGTCTGTCGCTAGATGGAACAGCTCAGGTCCTGGTCAGCTGTATCAGGAAACAACCCAATCTCACTGTACTTAATGGCACCACTGAGAACATTAGGATCCAGTCTTTTTTCCCACCTAGGCACAGAGATCCTTTCCTGTTCCTTATGAGTCTGCACACAGCACCCTCCTTGCCTTCTTTACCTCAGGGACCACTCTCCTCTTTCTTTCCTGCCCCAAAACTGAAAATGCTTTTTTATTGGCTGCCTCCACACAGAGCAGACTAGGCAAGCAGGAACCATAAAGGAGGATGTTACACTCGCTACTCTACACATAGGCCTGTTTGTCCCTTTGACACAAACACACACAACTACAAAAAAAAGTTATGTATAAAACAAAACCAATAATAACATATGTTAAGTACAATATATGCATTTAGAATGAAGTATAGCAGGAATCCATAAAGATACTGTGCATAGCCATAATGCAGCGACCTCTGAGTATTTCAGTCCTTCCTTCCTTCTATCAAGCTCTGTGACTTACCTCTCAACCCAGGTCTGTAGTTGGGATGTCCTTGGCATAGAGCAGTTTGTTACTTGGGAGTCCTTGCCCAGGCGATCTCTGATTAGAACAGGAGTCCATGAAGGTCTGAGCCACCCTGACAGGCAGGCATCTTGATACTGCTCTTTGAATGTCAAACACAAACTGTGGGATTCTTGATCACATTTACCCAGAAACGAAGGGGGAGGCTGCAATACAGAATGAAAATGGTGAAAGGGGGCCTCTATGATACAACGCCCGCTAATTGTGTGCAGAGATGGGTCATTTGTGCTTTACATACAGCACCACCACGTTTTAGATGTTTACATTATTTGAACCTGTGTCCACATGCACAAGCTTAGAACTACATTGCATGGAGAAAGAGACTGTTATTTCTACCAAATATGAACATTAGCCCGTCTCTCCATGTCCAGGCAGTGTCTGAACCTGCAAATCAACATTTAGTCTCCTGAAATGCTAACTGTAATATATAAAATAGCCATCCAGTAATGGAGCCATAATGATATTTTACCTGTCATTCACCATCATCTTACTTCCCAGTGTCACGGTCAGCCTCCATCATCCTACCACACCAGTGTCACTGTCAGCCTCATCATCCTACCCCACTGTCACAGTCAGCCTCCTCATCCTACCCTAACAGTGTCACGTCAGCCTCCATCATCTACCCCAACAGTGGTCACGGTCAGCCTCCATCATCCTACCCCAACAGTGTCACGGTCAGCCTCCATCATCCTACCCCAACAGTGTCACGGTCAGCCTCCATCATCCTACCCACCAGTGTCACGGTCAGCCTCCATCATCCTACCCACCATGTGTCACGTCAGACCTCCATCATCCTCACCCACCAGTGTCACGGTCAGCTCCATCATCCTACCCCCACATGGTCACGGTCAGCCTCCATCATCCTATCCTACCCACCAGTGTCACGGTCAGCCTCCCTCCATCCTACGCCACCTGTCACGGTCAGACCTCCATCATCCTACCCACCCAGTGTCACGGTCACCTCCATCATCCTACCCCAACCACCAGTGTCACTGTCAGCCATCATCATCCTACCCACCAGTGTCACGGTCAGCCATCATCATCCTACCCACCAGTGTCACTGTCAGCCTTCATCATCCTACCCACCAGTGTCACTGTCAGCCATCATCATCCTACCCACCAGTGTCACGGTCAGCCTCCATCATCCTACCCACCAGTGTCACGGTCAGCCTCCATCATCCTACCCACCAGTGTCACGGTCAGCCTCCATCATCCTACCCACCAGTGTCACGGTCAGCCTCCATCATCCTACCCCAACAGTGTCACAGTCAGCCTCCATCATCCTACTCCAACAGTGTCACGCTCAGCCTCCATCATCCTACCCCAACAGTGTCACGCTCAGCCTCCATCATCCTACCCCAACAGTGTCACGCTCAGCCTCCATCATCCTACCCCAACAGTGTCACGCTCAGCCTCCATCATCCTACCCCAACAGTGTCACGCTCAGCCTCCATCATCCTACCCCAACAGTGTCATGGTCAGCCTCCATCATCCTACCCCAACAGTGTCACAGTCAGCCTCCATTATCCTACCCCAACAGTGTTGCCTACAGTCTCCATTATTCTACACCAGCAGTTTTCCTATCAGTCTCCATCATCCTACCCCAGAAGTTTCCCTATCAGTCTTCATCATCCTACCGTAGCCATGTCAACATCAACCTCCATCATTCTACCCCCAACAGGATCACTGTCAGTCTACATCATCCTGACCCAGAAATGTGATTGTTAGTATGTAACCCACTGTACGTAAAAGTATCAAATACATCCTACATCAAGTCTGTCTCTACGTCCCATAGCAATTCGACTGCAGTAAAATACAGTCTAATAAGGTAATAGAATGCTGCGGTAATCACATTGTATGAACATCCTCTAACCAAAAACTGGCCCCATTTTCTCTCATTCTGTTATTTATTTTTTTCTATTTACGCAACATTTCACACCCTATTCTTACCAGTTACTCTTCCACGTGTGCCGCACATCAGGGTCGGTGATCTGCCTTCGTTCTGCCTGCTCATCCAAAAAGTCAAACATGTATTTGATGGCCAGTGGAAGGGCACTGCCCCTGTGTGCTGTGCTGAACACAGTCTCAAACAGGTCGTCAACAAACTTCTGCAGAGTTCCCTGTGTAAAGAAGAAGCATTCAGCCTGGTCTTGATACCCAGCAGGAGAAAAAAGAAAAATCTGCATTTCAACAAGTGTCTCACCTTAGTTGCCAGGAGTCGTGTTAGATAGATCTCTGATACCATTTTGCTGCCACGGTCTCCCTCCTTATGGTCTGCATGGTCATGATTCTTCACTAGGTGCCAAAGCTTGGTGCCAGTCTCCTGGTCAGGTGTGATCATGGGTGCACGAGAGCGCAAGCTATCTGGGCTGCTGGAGGTACGGAGAAGACTCTCTGGGAGGTTAAAGAAATATTACTGTGTAAAAGGCATTGAGGCTTTAGTTAAAAGACGAATCAGATGGAGGGCATTTAGGTAAATGGAGAGAAGGAGAAATGTGGTGGTGAAGTAAGCGTGCACACTCCTTGTACTCACCATATCTGCTAAGCGAGCGAGTAAATGTAAAGGAATTGGTGATGTTGTAGGCGGACACTTGTTTAGCAATTAGGGCCACTGTGGAACCATCAGTCACCTACAAGTGGAAGGTTAAGTTATATTAAACTGGGAACCGGGAAAACGACATTGTTAATATAGGGCTGACAGGCAGAATGCTGGATAAGCAATTTTCTCAATCAGAATGAAAGTACGTGTCAACCCGAAAATCACTTCACTGGCTTAAACGTCAGAAACAGATTAGAATGATGTATATCGAGTCTTTCTATCTAAATAAAGACACACTAAATCATTAAATACAGGAAGCCAGTTACTTTCAATTCAAAGTTATTTCCCATTTAGCACAGGGAGATACAAGTTATCAGATTGCAGAATTCCGGTTTCTCTTTGTGAATCCCACTGAGCATGTGCGATATCACTGAGCTAAGGGAGGGGGCAGCAACTGCATGGATTTCTGTACTGTAAGATGTTCCTGGTCTAGAAGTCAGGGAAAATAACTACTCCCCTTAAAGTAGCATTATAACTTACATCCAACATGTTTCTGGTAAAAGGGGCCAATAATCGCAGGTGTGTAACAGTTTGGTTGCTTGTTTATTTGTCTGGTCAGATCACCAGGCGAATGAACGAACAGCTACACACATGCGATTATCAGCAAAAAGGTTAGCTACCCTCTCAGTCATCGGGAGTTGTGAGCCATGTGTACTTATTTATTTTTTTTACACATTTTGTAGTTAATAGGAAACAGATCATTCATGTTCCATATTTACTATATACAAGTCATTAGATGCAGTTACCTGATAATGAGCCAGTGTATTGAGCCGCTTCCAGTCATTCTCAATCTTTGTAGTGACATCTTCATCCTGCAGAACTATACGTGTGATACGTCCTTGTCTCCACTCTGCAGGTACAGAGACAAACATACTCGGTACTTCCTCTAGATCGCTACATCGGTACTTCCTCTAGACAGCTACCTCGTTACTTCCTCTAGATCGCGACCCCGGTACTTCCTCTAGATCGCCACCTCGGTACTTCCTCTAGATCGCTACCTCGGTACTTCCTCTAGATCGCTACCTCAGCTTCCTGCTTAGTCTCCTTCCCCAGCTTCTCTCTCCTTTAGCAATGATTATAAAGTGTTCTTCTGTCCCCCACCAGTCACCATCTACATCTATCACCCCCACCATTAGGCCTGTAAAGACAATTGTTCATGATTGTCATGTGGGAAAATCTAGCATCTGTACAGGTGTCACCACTAAGGGGATCAATTACTACTCTCTCCCCTCCTTCTCCAACCAAGAACCACCAAGCAGCTTCCCTATTTCCACCAACTGGACTTTTATTCTCACCTAGGTCCATGTCTTCAGCTTTTGGTCTCTGAGTATAGGGAATGCCTTTATACACCGCGTCTAGCAGCTTGTCCTTGGTCTGTGTGATTGTGTCACAGTTAAGAACCTTCACAGGGATTTCTGATCCATTGTCACTGTCTGGACAAACACAGCTCAAAGTCTGGAAGAACAAATGGAAATGGTGAGTTTCTGTAGGTGCTTGCAATGTAGAAAGAAACTGGAACATTCTTAAGGTTCGTACGCAAGCTCAACTTGTGAGCGAGCAACGACCCCCGACGGCCGAGCGCTACACACTACGAACGGCCATTTCGGGCGAGAATCATCCATGTGTATGCATTCAATAGGTGGACGTTCAGCCTGGCGGATCGGCTTACTGAGCCCTAATGGTGGGGGAGCATTTTCCAACCACACAGCCATACACAGGAGGGAGAGCTGAACAGACAATTACACTAATAATAATGTTACCTCTAGAACACGTGGAAACTTCAAAAATAAATCACATAAGCACACTCTAATGATTGCAAATAAAAACCTTTATTATAACAGAAGGGTTAACCAGCTATGCCTTACCTCCAGTTCTTCAATCAATCAGCAGCAGGGACAGGTCCCAACCACTTCCTGGTTCAGAAAAACTATAGCTCGCATGCACGATAATGCGCGTTATAGATACTCTGAACAGGAAGTGGTCAGGAATTTCCACTGCTGCTGCAGAGGATCATGTGTAAGGTAAGTTTCTTGGTCCGTCGCTCCTGGTGAATTGGTTGAAAAATGGGAGGTAAGGAATTGCTCCTTAACCTCCCAGACTTCAATGTATACATTAAAGGAATAGTTCACTTTTTGAGTGAACTATTCCTTTAAAATAGTGTATAGCTCCTTGATGTAATCTAAATGTTTTTAAGTCTTGGTTAACCCTCCTGTTAGAATAATCACTAGATTGTGCTTATGTGATCCTTGTTTGAACTTTCCACTGTTTCCTGTTAATATAACTTGTGCTTCTTCTCATTACTACTAGAACACGTAACAGAAACAGCTCCATAAAACAGCATGGAATGGACCTTCTCCTATTTCCCGGTGGCATTAACATTTTCATTCTCTGTGGAGCGCTCCTGACTGCACTGGCTCTCTGCTGTGTATGGCCGCATGGTCAATTTCATGTACCCGCAAGCTTTAGGGTCAAATAGCACAAGACTTGTTCTTACAAGAAACCGGGTGTCCATTTTAAAAGCAAATGTTATGGTCCTTGTGCCAAAGAATAAAATAACTTGCCCACTTACAAGCATCTTGTAGTCAATCTGTTGGCGGATTAGTTTATCTTCACTCAAGGAGTAGCGAGCCTCCCCTGTAATGGCGTCTATAGGTCCCTTTTCCATTTGTTGTTTGATGGCACAAAACAACATAAATAGAGGTTCCCCCGCACACTCCTACAATATAACAGAAACGAGTTTAGCACAATGATGACAAACAGCACAGTGACTGCATGGGAACCCTATCTACCCCACAGCAATTTCATTCCAACACAAAATCTCACCTTTAGGAATTTGTAGAGCAGAAATGTGAACCAGTTTGTCAACATCTTCTCTGCTACCGACTCTGTCCTGTATGGGACAAACCAACATGTCAGACACACAAGTGGAAAGAGTCAACACCCCCAGAGCAAGGTAGCCAATGGGACTAGAAATATACTAGTGGTGACTAACTTTTTAAATGGTTTTCTATTTATGGCAATGTACCTGGTTGCCTAAAAATGGCACATTGGTACAGAAAGTTGTCCGACTGTCTCCTAGGGCCTTATTTATAAAAGTGCAATAGTGCACATTTATATATGGCCCCAAGTGCATTCTGACAAGAGAAATTACTTACACGTAATAAAAACAAGACACAAAAATTATAACTGCTATTGGTATCTCCTACTGAACCACGTTAGTGCACATAGGAAGTATATTTACTCCCCTATGTAATAATGGTGCCTGTCTACAACATCTCCTACTGAACCACGTTAGTGCACATAGGAAGTATATTTACTCCCCTATGTAATAATGGTGCCGGTCTACAACATCTCCTACCGAACCACGTTAGTGCACATATGAAGTATATTTACTCCCCTATGTAATAATGGTGCCGGTCTACAACATCTCCTACCGAACCACGTTAGTGCACACAGGAAGTATATTTACTCCCCTATGTAATAATGGTGCCGGTCTACAACATCTCCTACTGAACCACGTTAGTGCACACAGGAAGTATATTTACTCCCCTATGTAATAATGGTGCCGGTCTACAACATCTCCTACTGAACCACGTTAGTGCACACAGGAAGTATATTTACTCCCCTATGTATAATGGTGCCGGTCTACAACATCTCCTACTGAACACGTTAGTGCACACAGGAAGTATATATTTACTCCCTATGTAATAATGTGCCGTCTACAACATCTCCTACTGAACCACGTTAGTGCACACAGGAAGTATATTTACTCCCCTATGTAATAATGGTGCCGGTCTACAACATCTCCTACTGAACCACGTTAGTGCACACAGGAAGTATATTTACTCCCCTATGTAATAATGGTGCCGGTCTACACATCTCCTACTGAACCACGTTAAGTGCACACAGGAAGTATATTTACTCCCCTATGTAATAATGGTGCCGGTCTACAACATCTCCTACTGAACCACGTTAGTGCACACAGGAAGTATATTTACTCCCCTATGTAATAATGGTGCCGGTCTACAACATCTCCTACTGAACCACGTTAGTGCACATAGGAAGCATATTTACTCCCCTATGTAATAATGGTGCCTGTCTACAACATCTCCTACTGAACCACGTTAGTGCACACAGGAAGTATATTTACTCCCCTATGTAATAATGGTGCCGGTCTACAACATCTCCTACTGAACCACGTTAGTGCACACAGGAAGTGTATTTACTCCCCTATGTAATAATGGTGCCTGTCTACAACTGTGTCCGTCTAGGATGTCTCCTACTGAACCACGCGCCATTGTACACAAGAAGTATTTATGCACTAATGCTGCCAGTCAATGACATTTTCTGGACCACACCAGTGTAGACAGGAAGTGCATGTACTCCCCAATGTAATAATGCTGCCAGTGCTGCCTTTTTACACAAGAATATTTATGATTCTTGTGTAAAAACCAGCACCTGAACTTCCCAGTAATAACACAACTCTCCTGTCCCTAACCCCCCCCCATCAGAACTTCCTAGTAATAACAAAGCCCTACAGTATCTATTCCCCCCAACCAAAACCCCCAATAATATGGCCCTACCATCTCTAAACAGCAAATATGTCTGATATGTAATATGTCTTTGGCATTTATATGATATTTAATGTCATTACCACACTATAAAATGGCAGATATCGGATATATAAAGTTATTACCACACTATAGAATGTCACATATATCTGATATGTAATGTCATTCACTTTTTTTTAATTCCAGGTTCCCAAACTGACTGGGTCATTGAGTCAGACTATGCCACCATTTGTCTTACCTCCTTAACAAAAGCTTTGGGTGGTTTTTACTCTCCAGGTTTTTCTCAATGAGGTCACTAAGAAGTTGTTTAAGCAGCACAGTGGCGTATTCCATACGGCCCTGTAATGCCACCATTGACAGAGAAGCCACGTTGCCCCGATCCCGCATTGAGAAGCTGCGCTGTGATTCAAGGGTGTGGATAAAGGTTAACAGGAACGTTTTATTGTTAAGAAGCTGCCCAAAGAGCCGAAGAGCTTTCTCCACATTGGGGGGAACCTGAAATAAAATTAAAAATCAGCACTAAGTTCTAGTTGTAGGATTCTTCACAAATAAGTTGCATTAAGTACAGTAAGGAATATATTCTGTAACAAAGTACAACTCATAAAGAGCCACGCCCCCTGACCCCAGGATTCACTGTCTCTATGCACAGAGTTTCTAGCGAAAGATGTACAGGGAGATTCAATAAAAGTTCTCATTAAAAATTGTGCCATTTTTTCCCCAACCAATCAGATTTTAGCCTTCAAATGTTAAATAAGATCTGATTGGTTTGGTGAAAAATTAGCACCATTTTTAATAAGAACTTTTATTAAATCTCCCTGAAAGTTTCTAAATGTACCAGTATACATTGTTTGAGTTGCTGGTGGTGCACCATGTAAATGCAATGTTTTTAGGAACACACAGCCCAAGAAGTCACAAGTTTAAATCCCCTAGTTTATTTATGAAACAATACAACAGTCTACTGCCTGAGTTTATGGTTTCTACAAAAATATAAAAAGTTTCTATATATGTACAAACTTTATATATAGCAGCTCTGTTTCTTATTAACCAACCAGCATGAATTGCTGACAGCCTTCCTAGAGCAATACAAAACATTGAACTGATTTTACTGCAATGTACTTGTTTCTTTTGCATGTGCAGTGATGGTGCACTCCTAAGGTGCTGGTTTTGAAAGCAAGCAGACCATTGGGACACAGGTTCAATTCCCCAGGCTTAGTGTTTTGTTTTTTTTTGTTTCTATTATGTTCCTAACAAAAGATATACCGATATCCCACCTAGTATCCCTTATGGGATAGAGGTAGAAAGCTTTCTTTTTAACAAGACTGTATAGAAGGTTGCGGGTTCTATTTTTCCCTGAAATGTTAATATTTTGTTTCTTACATCCATGCTAGCAAAAAAAATAAACTGCAAAGTTTTTTCCATTTTTGCACAAAGGAATTTATCAATATTATTGACAGGAGCATTTGTAATGTGTTTACACAAAAACTGCACTAAAATCTGTGTTCTGTGTCAGAGGGAGAGAAGATCTCTGAGCTGTAACATGATTGGCTGTCAGCTTCCAGGAAGCAAGGCTGCAGCTTCTTGTGAAGTGAACCGAGTACCCTTAGATGGGTGTTCCCAGATAAGCTCAATTATGGGAGCTGATCCCTAGTACCCACAGTTAAATTTCATAAATCCCTCGGCATCCACAGCAAAGGGATAGGTTAGAGACAGCTTTTTTGTACCTTTGTGAACGTGCTGTTTTTATTGGGGCAATGTTATCGAACCCCATCTCTAATTATGAGGGATCATAGAATAGACCAGGAGCGATCCAATTGCAATCCCTTTTTCTGATAAAGTGACTACTGTAAAATAGACCTAAAGGTTATTATTTAGTTCCTCTAATAAAAAACTTACATCAGATTCCTTCAGAACAGGATGGTCCTCTATTCCAGGGAAAAGAACACGCATGGCATAGGTTTTGTAGTCCAGAAAAGGGATCTTTACGCCATCCATGTTATTGGTCAGTTCATTAATATCGGTCTGAAGCTCAGCAAATGCTACAACAGAGATTAAAAAGAAGACTGATTATAAAGGAGAATTGGGCCCAGATGGTTTGGGGAAGGAATAATGACTATACTGGAATCATTTTTGACATAAAGGATCATGCTTGTAGTTGCAATCTATCCAAAGATACAGCAGTATAAGGGGTGGTGCTTCCTGTTTTATGTTCTGAGCTGTGACATCAGCAGCTACCAATGCTATCACAGCATGCCCACTGGAATTCTACTGCTGGGACTGAGGAAAGATGCATACACCACTTAACATACGGACACATCATTGGCTGCATCCGAAGTCCAACCCCCAACAAGTTTAAAACTAAAATTTGCCTCTCCTAATCAGTCCTTTTTGGGTATTGTGTTTACCTGCAAAACAAACATTGAGGTAGTACAGGGACTCAAACATGGGTGTAGGGAACACAGCATTACTGAAGGATCTGCCTTTAATTTATAAAGGGAGAACACGTTCAGGACTGTGTGTAGCTACATCTTTGAAAGATGACAAATCTTTCAGATTCCTTCTTTCAAACATTGGTGTCCATAGGGAAAGCATAGAGAATGATGGAAGACCCATAACAAGCTTTTTAAAAGGGTAATCTGATCTGGAGGGGACTTGTCTTATGACACAGCTTATTACATGTGCCCCAGATAGGGAGAGATGAAGAAGATATTTGCATGCCCATAACTTTGGATTTCATGCAGCTACAGACATAATCCTAGGCTTGTTTTAAAGGCACGAGACACCACGGTTCCCCTTTAAGTAGAAGGATTTTACCTTCTTTGCACTCTAAAGCTACACGTGATTCCAGATTGTCCATTTGCATTTGAAGCCTCTTCAGGGTACGGTCAGCATCTCGCGTTTTTCTCTTGTAAGCAATAAGCACAACAATAATAGCGAGAAGCAGCAGCCCCCCACCAGCTCCAATCCCTACAATGGCTGGAAGGGTAAGGGAGCTGTCGGCATAAATTCTCAGACTGCCTGGAGAGTATTGCAGTCCTCCGACAAGGATCTGAAGTGGAGACAAACGGAGAGATCAGAAGCATTAAAGGGCATGTTCACCCTTCAAATGAGAAATTATATGTAGGTAAATCATCTCCCCCAACAACTACAATGATTGGAAAGCCGACAGACAAAGGGCTAATCTGTGTTACAGCAAAATGATGCTCTCACTCTCTGCCTTTCAAGACAGACCGCGGCCTACTGGAAGAAGCAGGAAGCAGAAAAGCAGAAAGAGACAACCTAACCCTGGGCAGCATTTCAGGTTATTCTTACATCTCTCAGGTAACTATTGCAGTTTTGGGGGTGATCTTTCTTAATACAATTTTTACTTTGATGGATGAACTTTTAAATGAAGTAATCATGTGAGGAGTGAGCTGGACAGAAGCCAAAAAGTAAGAAAGAGGAAGGCATTTAACTGTCCACCCACCACATGTTTATAATACAAACTATAGAAAATGCAGCTAGAAAGCTTAGGGAGAGAGGGGCCAAAAGGAGCAAAAAGCCCTTCACTGAGCATAAAAGCGGAGAAAACACAGAAGGCATCTTGCAGTCTCATGCTATATGAATAGCATTGCCCACAAAGCCTAAGAAAGAAGTAATTTCTTACTCCCATGTTTCCCAGAGTAAGGGGCGTAGATATGCAAAACACTCCTTTAGGTCCCTTAGCTTATGCATGTGTCCAGAACCGCTGGCTAATAACATGCAATATAGCTTAATATATAGAGCCAATCATCTGACCTGCAGACACGACGTGTTTCGATATTGTTACATCTCGTCAGTGCAAGACCTTACACCATACACCATAGAGCCATGAATCTGTATCTTGCACTGACGAGATCCAACAAGATCGAAACACGTCGTGTCTGCAGGTCAGATAATTGGCTCTATATATTAAGCTATATTGCACATTATTAGCCAGCGGTTCTGGACACATGCATAAGCTAAGGGACCTAAAGGAGTATTTTGCATATCTCCGCCCCTTACTCTGGGAAACATGGGAGTAAGAAATGACTTGTTGTTTCTTAGGCTTTGTGGGCAATGCTATTCATATAGCATGAGACTGCAAGATGCCTTCTGTTATAAGAAGGTGTTTTTTCCTCTTTTAAGACAAACTATAAAACCCTAACACCTAATAGTGAATTTTCTCTGTGCCGATTTTCATAAGAAAATTAAAAGGGACATGTTAGACAATAAAAATGTATAATTTACTGTGTGATATTACTGCTACCTTCCATTCTTACTTTCAACTACCGATATCCATAGTTAAAAGTGGCCACGCTGACAGCTCTCTGCACATCCCCCATGTCAGGTGTAGGGGTAACTGACTGGATATATGGCTATATGGAGATCAAATTGTAAGGGAAGGTTGGAGAAGCATCTGTTACCTCAAGTAAAAGATTTGCTTTTTGGGGTAATGTCAGAAGATTATCTGAATTCATTAAAAGGTAAAGGCACAGTAATGATTGATAAGAAGAATGGAAATGTTCCTGCATCTATAGGAAATGGCAGGTACAAGAGATTTCAGACTAGAGAGTGACAATGTACAGCTAGGATTGGGGGGTTCTGTCTCCAGCCCTGAAATCAGACCAATAAGGCGTCAAGCAGTTAGTAAGGGGATGGGGCGTTGTGCTTTACTCACCAAAACTTTGTGTTCCCCCGTCTGGCTGGGAGAGTCGCACAACAGTTGCGTATCTGACACTGTGAGAGAACATGGTGTGTCCCCTATCAGCACTGTGTAGTTCAACTTTGTCCCTCCAGGAGCAGCTGGAAGCAAATTCTTTCCCTGCAAAGAAAAATCTAGTTGTAGTTGTTTGGCAGGGGAAATGCCCCATGGCTCACAAAACAGGGTTGACTAATTAAAACCTCTAGTTACTAATCTCTCTGGGCTTTCTACAACATTTAAAAACAATATTAATTAAATTACATAAAGAAAGGCTCATCTATCACCAAAATTCCAGATAATCCAGTTTAATTATTTTAGAAATAGCAATTAATTAGAAATGCTGCCAATCTGTAATTAGAAATGCTACCAATCTGATGAGGTATTTAAACGGGCCCAACCCTACACAGGCGGCAACTAATCTGTGTGCCAGTCCTTTAACTAGTCTAGTCTGTATCAAGTATGTGCCAAACCCATAGTGTGCCATGCTAGTTAGTAGTCAGTGTGTCACACTAGTTACTAGTCAGTGTTCCATGCTAGTTTGTAGTCACTGTGTCTCACTATTTACTAGTCAGTGTTCCATGCTAGTTAGTATTCACTGTGTCTCACTATTTACTAGTCAGTGTTCCATGCTAGTTAGTAGTCACTGTGTCTCACTATTTACTAGTCAGTGTTCCATGCTAGTTAGTAGTCACTGTGTCTCACTATTTACTAGTCAGTGTTCCATGCTAGTTAGTAGTCACTGTATCTCACTATTTACTAGTCAGTGTTCCATGCTAGTTAGTAGTCACTGTGTCTCACTATTTACTAGTCAGTGTTCCATGCTAGTTAGTAGTCACTGTGTCTCACTATTTACTAGTCAGTGTTCCATGCTAGTTAGTAGTCACTGTGTCTCACTATTTACTAGTCAGTGTTCCATGCTAGTTTAGTATCACTGTGTCTCACTATTTACTAGTCAGTGTTCCATGCTAGTTAGTAGTCACTGTGTCTCACTATTTACTAGTCATGTTTCCATGCTAGTTAGTAGTCACTGTGTCTCACTATTTACTAGTCATTGTTCCATGCTAGTTAGTAGTCACTGTGTCTCACTATTTACTAGTCAGTGTTCCATGCTAGTTAGTAGTCACTGTGTCTCACTATTTACTAGTCAGTGTTCCATGCTAGTTAGTAGTCACTGTGTCACACTATTTACTAGTCAGTGTTCCATGCTAGTCATAGTCAGTGTGTCACACCAGTTAGATGTGGAGAGGTCATATCAGAGGACACCTGGACACCCTTTAAGGTTAGAAGAAAAGAAGTTTCATCTTGAGAATAGGAAAGGTTTCTGGTTGATCCAGGGATACTCTCTGGTTGCCATTTAGAGTCAGGAAGGAATTCCCAGCCCCCATTTATAGCTGGGTTTTTGTTTGCCTTCCTCAGGATCAACAGTTAGGTGGGGGTTAAGGGGTGTTAAGATTGGAAAAGATGGACTCATGTCTTTAATAAATCTAAATTACCAAGTAACTGTGTAATTACAATTCTTCAGTACTTGTGGCTAAAGCAATTACTGAGAATGAGCAGGGCTTCTACATATGTAGAACATGATTCTGTCTTTTTACTCCCATCACACAATACACATTTATCTGTACAGATTTGTGTCCCTCTTTATACCTGGTGCAAAATCTGACCTAACTGGAATCTTCCCAGTATCCCCATCACACTCCAGTGACCTTATAGTAACATAGTATTAACAATGGTTTCTCTAGCCTACCTTGAGTATGACATGTGATCCTGGTTTGATCTCTAGGGTTCCACTTGGCCCAAATGATTCGAGTGTAGGGTTGGGGTAATACGTGAACACAGTGAAGTTCAAGGAGCGAAGGCTGGTGACATTGTCCAAAATAAAGCCAAACTCGTCTGGCTGCAACCCCTCATCTAAACTGTCTTCTGGGTTGGAGACATAGATACCTGGAGCCTTGCAGGACATCAGGGTGTCGTTCAGTATGTGACAGGTCTGGGAAGGAGAATATGAGGAATTATAATATTGTGTGTGTGCAGGCTCCCAGCCATTATATACAGACGGGGATGTACTCACATTGACGGTTTCAATGCCGGAATACTTGGCTCGCACCTGTGGCTCCTGGATTGTGGATAGATGTGTGCCAATCACAGTGATCCCTGTGCTCCCACTGCCCGGACAGAAAGGTTAAAATAAAGATCCAGAGAACCCTGTGTATATTGTGTTTGTTTAAGGGAAGGAATGGGGATCACAACATTCCCAATGTGATTAAACTCAAAATACAAAAACTATTTCCCCCATAATATTCCAGTGACAAAATCCTGCCAACAAAATGAAAAATGTGAGTGAATTTTAAGGGTCAGACTGGCCCCCCAGGACCCATTGGAACCCCCTGATGGACTCTCATCCATTCTGATTCACAGTAGGGAATAAATTAATAGGAGGAGTCAGGGTGATAAATAAAGGAGAAAAGGAGGCCCCAGATCATCAGTTTAACACAGAGTAGGGCAGAATGAGTGAATAGTTACAACATTGTGGTATTAACGCATCAGAAAGTGCAGTTAAAGGGAAACTGTGGTCTCCATTGAAGTTCCCTTCATTAATAAGAGCACAACCCTACCTTTAAAAATAAATCTGGGACCATGCTTGTAACCTATCCAGTTACAGCAGTATAAGGGGTGGTGCTTCTGTTTACATTGTGCTGTGAGACCACTTGCACCTTTTTGCTCCCCCCCTTACTGCTGGCTTTAGCATTCCCACTGGAATCCTGCCAAAGATAATATGCATACACCACTAACATACTGCCACATCATATAAGCCCTGCCCTAAAAACTATTGATCATTTTTAAAACTCACCATAAAGGAGAACTAAACCCAATTTTTATACTCCAGAATCTGAAAACAACTCCCCTAAAAACACCAATAAGCTATAAAATTCCACGTCAGTAAATTGTATTAAAGTAAATGTAAGCCTGTTAAGAACTGGATGACGTATCTGTGTGTATGTGCAGTGTCAGACCACACCTCCTGGCCTCAGTCACATGCTTCCTTGCTTTATCTGTCCTGTAAAAGGATTGGCTACAGATTACTAATGGGTGTGACCAACTGTAACAAGTTTCTGCCATAGCTAAGGACTGAGCATGTGCAGAACATAATGGTCGTTGACCAAACTGTGTGATACTAGAATGCTGTGAAGTAAAGCACAAACCATATGTTATTTAGGTAAATTACTGGTTTTATATTAAGGTGTTCTGCCATCTGGCTCAGTGTTGTTCTGTGGCTTTAGTTGTCCTTTAAAGGAAAACTAAAAACATTTTTTTAAATCCTTATGTGAAAGCTTTTCTCCCCAGAATACCTATACATTGTAAGATTCTTCTCTAGTCAGTTGCATTGAGTATATGTCAGTAATGTATTTTGTAACAAAGAGTTGTTGCCAGTACAACAACTCACAGCCCATGTTGGCTTCAAAGAGCCATGCCCCATGACCCAAGGATTCACTGTCTCTATGCACAGAGTTTCTGGGTTCTGTACATGTATTCACTGAGTTGCTGGTGGTGCACAATGTAAATGCCATGATTTAAGGAACACACAGCCCAAGAAATCACAAGTTCAAATCCCCTAGTTTACTTATGAAACAAAATACAGAGTTTATTGCTTTTTCTGTTTGTTTCCATCATTTTTATAGAAAAATATAAAGTTTCTATATATGTACAAACATTATATATAGCAAATCTGTTTTTTAATTAACCAACCAGCATGAATTGCCGACAGCCTTCTTGGAGCAATACAAAACAGTAAACTGATTTTACTGACATTTACTGAAATATACTTAAATCTATTGTTTGTGCAGTGGAGGCGCTCTGATAAATTGCTGGTTTTGGAAGCAAGCAGACCATTGGGACACAGGTTCAATTCCCCAGGCTTCCTTTTTTTGTTTCTATTATGTTTCAAGCAAAAGATAAAGATTCCACAAGTACCAATATCCCACCTAGTAGTCCTTGTGGCATAGAGGTAGAAAGCTTTCCTTTTAGCAAGACAGTATGGAAGGTTACAGGTTCAAATCCCCATACTTTATTTTTTGTATGAAAAGCAAAGGAATTTATCATTGTTAGGGAAAGGAGCATTTGTAATGTTTTTACACAAAAACTTCACTGAAAACGGTGTTCTGTGCCAGAGGGAGGGATGATCTCTAAACCGTAACATGATTGCCTGTCAGCTTCCAGGAAAGAAGGCTGCAGCTTCTTGTGAAGTGAACTGCGTACACTTAGCTGGGTGTTCCCAGATAAGCTCAATTATGGTAGCTGACCCCTAGAACCCACAGGTTATTATCATAAATCATCCAGCATCCACAGCAAAGGGAGTGGTGAGACACTTTTTTTGTATATTTGTGAATGTGCACTTTCTTTTGGGTCAATGTTGTCTGGGACTTTAGTTACCCTTTAAGCCTGAAAATAAAAATGTGTCTTTCCCCCCAAGTTGGCAGAAAAAGGCAAAGAGAATTATTGCTGGCTTGTAAGTCATTTAAAAATAAAAAAAAATACATTTTTGGGGGGTGGGGCTGGTGATGTGACAATTGGCCTCACACCATCAGCTGTTACACCAAGGGGGAGACATTGCAAACCAGGAAGATAAACTTTGGATTTATTGCAGCTAGATACATAACCACTTGTCTGAAACGTATAAGAGACCTCTTTTAAATGGCATTTGTATGGAGACCATGGCTTCCCTCTAACATCAACTGGCTTATATAAGTCTTGGTTGCAAAGTCAATCATTTCCCCCACACTTACTTTAGGATGCTCCAGGCTGGGTCCAACTGAGTGATGGTGGGATCCTCTGTATATTGGTAACTAACATCCATGTTTAAAATGGTTGACTTGTCAATTTTTAATGTGATAAATACCGGGCTTGGACCCTGTGATGAAATTGGAGAGATACAAACAATCTCCCGTAGAGTCCGTCTGCAAGCGAAAACACAAGATCATAACAATGAAACAAGAAAATAAGTAAGGAACTGGATATTATCAAATGTTCACCAACAGATAAAAAATGTACTTACCGGACAAACTGGCACTCAGAATCTCTCAGGAACACGGACACAGAGCTGCCGGCATCCACGTTCCTGCCACTAATGGTGAGATGTGTTCCTCCTGAAGCTGGACCTCTTCCAGGGGACACAGAATGGAAACTGGGTGTCTGAGGAGGGCACAGCATATTGCCATTAGCTCTAGGCAATGCAATAGCCTAAAACATGTTTGCATGCCAGAGAAAGAAACCTTAGAACAAGCAGTGCAATAATATAAGGAACTCCAAAGGGTTAAACAGGATTTCCTTCAATGGTGTAAACAATGATCCATTCCAGCACCCAGAATCACTTCATTTAGGTCTGTTGGTCCTCCTCGATAGTGCCACCCTGTACACACAACTTATATCACACTAGCAAACCCACCCATGTGCAAACTCCCCCCCCCCCCCCCCCATTCCCCCTGTGGCCGGCAGTTGGATGATGTCACGTGCAGATGGGTCCAGTGTCCGTGCATATTGACAGGTTTGTTTGAGTATATAACAATCAGGCGTGAATATTTGTGCTTAAATGCATGAGAACTTAGAACACTTTCAAACATTTATCTCAATAATAATATTTTAAATAAAAATAACTGGTGGAAAAGCTGAAGTAAAAGTCAACCCATTGTTTAGCACAACTAACCAGAGCAGCCTCACCCCTGCACCAAAGCACCTTAATCCAAGAAGGAAATGTGTTTCCATTGCACTTACCACAAATGTATAGAGCTGGTCAGAGTGAGTCCTGTACTCAGCACTGCAGTCTCCAATACACAGTTCTACCACTCCAGGCGCTGGATTGGGGACTAATGACTCCTCCATCTCACATACAATTCTGAGAAAGACACATTTATACACAGGATCAATCCACCACACCTTTGTGTTTCACACACAAAAAAATAATGGGTTCCACTCAGCCTAAACCCAGCAGCTATCCAATGAAAATAACTGTTCCATGGAGAGAGAATCCTACTATTGCACGGCCAAGCTAGCTAGAGAAACAAAGCAGCTAACAGCACTGTGCCTCTTTCTCAATCACTGGGTGAGCACACACAGCCGGTGCTAGGGATAGAGGGGTAAGGAAGTGAGGGAAATGGGTTTTAGTCTAAATTTCTTTTATCTTTGGTCCAGTCTGGTGCAGGTTAAGTCACTTAAACAAAACAAATTATATTTTACGTGGAATAAAAATCTTAATCCATATTTTGCATTGCCCTTTATGGGACATTTAGCAACTGAAGATGGAAGTAGCTTGTTTTATCTAATGAGGCTGCAACTTCCTCTCCTGTCTTATCTGATGAGGCTGCACCTTCCTGTGCTTTATCTTATAAGGGTTCACCACCATCTGCTGTCTTATCGGATGAGGCTGCACTTTGCTCTGCTGGTTTATCTTATGAGGGTTCACCACCCTCTGCTGTCTAAGGTGCCCATATACTAATAACGTTACTTTATGACATTCCTTCAATGTCTTGTCTGATGAGAGGGCACCTTACACTGTTATCTAATGAGGGGGCACCTTACACTGTCTTATCCAATGATGTGGCACCTTACACTGTTATCTAATGAGGGGGCACCTTACTCTGTCTTATCCAATGAAGGAGTACCTTACTTTGTCTCATCTGATAATTCTAGCAAGCAATACAACTTTTTTTTTACCTATGCAAAATATTTGGCGCTTTTCATCTGAAGGTTTGGCACCAAAATGTCTGCTGCGAATGACATTGTGTGACAGTGGGAGAAGGAAGCTATACAAACTATGTGAAGGAGATGGACATCTTGGTGCCATTTTGACTCACCTCTCCGCACTGATGTATTGGGAGGGCACAGATGTGCACTGCACTCCTGCCACCTGTACCCACACCTCTCTAAAATGCAGACCTAGGTTAGAGCCACTGATTGTTACTTTCGTGCCTCCCTCTCTGGGCCCAGTCAATGGATAAATCTATGTTTAAAAGAACAAACCAGTCAGTGTTTGTGCACCATTAACGTATATTCTATAAAATGGAAAGCACCTTCAACTTAAACACTGGAGACTGACCTCTGAAATGCGAGGGTTGGTACAGCGGGCATTTCGCTTGCTGTAGTGCATCCAGTTGGATTTGGCATTACTACAGTACTGGCGAAGTAGGCACTTGCCCTCAGGCACACACCAGCCACAATCAAACCTTGGATCTGCCTTGAGACAAAGGCCACAGCTTTCCCTCTGTGCTGGACACTTGTAAAGTAAAGCTGGAGACCAAAGAAAGAAACATTTAAAGCACGGGGGTGGGTGAAGAATTACTAAGCACAGTGTTAGATATTCATTTTGTTTACCTTTAAAGGTTGACGGCTTATCAATATAAAAGTGAGAATCCCACACCACTGAGAAGGCCACAGAGAGCGCTCCGGACTCGTTACCTTCATATGTGTACTGAAAAGCAGAAATAAATAGCTACAGACAGACTACACTGACCAGAGCAAGGTTCACGCTATATAAAATGCCATAAACGGCATCAATATTCCCATCAACTGTAAATATTAAATGCATTTGTTTTGATCGACCATTTGACGATATTGAGCTGTTGATCAAAAAAAGCAGATCTGGTTAGACAGAACATTTTCCCACAACCCCAACATACAGTCCTGCCTTTCGCAGATTTCAGATTAAGATTGACGGCAGAGATTTAGACCGGTTTGGTCCGAGTATGCTGTGCATTGGTTTTCCAATTTCCTTATTGGCTATGTGTGCAGATCTATTTCATCTGTGCCAAGAAAACAAATTTACCCCATGTCTGCCCACTATTGTAACCTGCACACAGCTTAGAGGGAATATGGCTGACCAGTAATAGACTAGTAAAAAGCACAGCACAACTTATTTGATGTTAAATCCATAGCTGGCCATACACAAAATCCAAATCAAACCGATTAGATTGTAATGTCAAAAGGATCAGCAGTTTTACCTCCCTAGTTTTCTGCTCAGATCATGTTCAAGATGGTAACTATGATGTAATTTACAATCATAATATCGATCACAAAATGATCGGGCCAGGCTGTTGTTGGAATATTGCTCGAACCTCAGGAGGTAAGTTTGTAGTGTATGGCCAGTGTTAGGCTTCATTTCAAGGACAACAATTTTGACAATTGTCTTGTGGTATTTTAAGTTAATGTTTAGGCTCCGTGGCTAGTTCTAGCCACAAATAGACCACCATTAAAAAAAAAAGGAAAAAAGCTCTACTGCTGCCTTCTGTTTCCATAGTAACAAAATTATAGTCAATCCCCTAGCAACAAGCAGCATCCTGTTCATTTAAATACAACCCTGAGTATTACAGCCATGCAGGGGGAGGTCTGGATGTAGTGGCGGTTTTAGCTATATTAACCCCTTACTGGTCACTGTCCCTAATGTGTGATAAAAAATCATTATAACAAACACAGCCCCGTTACATAATATGGTTCCTTGTGCATAAATAGACAGCACAATAGAACCCTGGGATGCTGTTCACACAATAATTCACAGACATATTTTAACCACGCACTGCCAGTCCTACAAGATGTAGCCAGCAGACTTACAGAGGTGTTCTGACACTGGACACTGCTGCTGTTGAATCTCACGGCTGGAACCCGTTGCACTTTCCCCTGAATAGTGAACACACACTCATAGTTCTTCTGGCCGGACTGAGGTTGAGGCAGATTCTTGGCTTTCAGGGTTATTGGCTGAACCACTCCAACTGGGATCAAGATTTCACCAGTAGGAATGATCTCTGGACAACCCTGGGTGAAGGAGAATAAAATGTTTTTTATTAATAGGTAGGGTGAGGGGAAAGCACACACGGCTAAGCTGGATCTGTGCACATATGAGGGTTCAGTGCGTGCGTCTAATTATAGAGTCTAATTTTACCATGTTTCTAAGGGTGAGATGAAGGAAAGGCAGCAGCAGTTTATTAAACACCTATAGAGGAGTGTGAATTCTTGTGTTTGTGCACAAACACCACAGCATGTGAGAGAATGTCACTGTCTTCTGATTATACACAGTGCACATAACAGAACAGGACTAATACAAGTTCACATGCTACGGACTGAACTTCGTCCTTTACCAACATATAGACCCCATGACAATTTTAACAATAGGTCTGGAGTGATGGCCCGATACCCCTTTTAGATACAAGAGAAGATAGAGAGGCAGATGGAACAGAGAAATCATTGGAGAATCAGAGCAATCATTAGAAAGAGAGGGAATCTGTAGAGATAGAGAGTGGAAATGAATCCGAGAGAGAGAACCCATAAAAATAGAGCAAGTGAGAGAGGGAATCTGTAAAGACAGAGAAAAACATTTCAGAGAGAGAGAGAGAGAGAGAGAGAACAGAAGTAAGAAATGGAGGCAATATATATATATACACACATACATACATACATACATACACACATACATACATACTTATATACATGACATGAGGCAAAGAAAATAGACAGGAGAGAAAGAGAATAGGGGGTGAATGAAGGCAGAAAAGGGTCGTTAAATAAAGGAACTGAAATTAAAGAGGAAGAAAGAATAATGTGGGAGCAGATAAATGGAACAACGACAGAAATCCCTTAATATAGGGTGAATGGGACTGGAAATTAATGCGTCTCTTACATCAGTGTTGTTCACTCGTCCCTCTACGAAAGAGCACTGCTCGGCATTGTGGGTACACAGGTGTCGGTACTTGCACCAGTGACATGGATACAGGCTGCTCACACATGACAGGCACCTGCACATAAACACACTTTGCATTAAACTACCTACTGCACTATCTTGAACAAATGGACAGCACTTATTCCCACCTAAAACACAGAGGACTGGGAGGATTTAGCGGAGAGACACCCGCTAGTGTCCCCGTCTGCTCCGAACAAACTCATGCAGTTCTATATACTGCACCAAGCCTTCCTCTCACCCCATAGGCTCTCCCGCATTTCCCCCTCACATTCCCTGAATTCCCCAAATGTCAACAAAAAGAGCTATAATACTTTCCTGGACGGCCCCCACTGCCCCCAGTCTGACAGGCTGGAAAAGTAGGATAACTCAAATGCTTCCATACCTAAGCATAATATATATAAATAAAGGATGCCTCACTAAATTCAATAGAATATGGTCCTGTTGGGACCTATAACCTCATTGAAACAGGTCGAATGGCGACCCCAACCAGACTTTAAATCTAAAACCTATTTTCTAGGTACTTCCCCACACCAACCCATATACACCCCTTCGTCACAGGCTCGCAGACCCCCCCTCCCCTTTCCAAGTTCTTTTTCCCTTTCCTAAATATAAATAAGTCAAAACGGACTCAATAATTGTGACAATCCACTATGTAAACCGTTTTATTACTGAAATCCCATATGTAATATATAATTAATAACAGATTGTGTTTTGTATTTTTGATGCCTTTAATAAATAAAGTCCCAAAAAAAAAACAACCTACATGCTGCACATCACATACAGAGAGCAGAGCACTAAGCCAAACACTAATATTCCTGTAATTTAGCACCAGGATATCAGCAATTTAACAGACACTTTTCAGGTTAAGCCGACATACAACAATGGATGAGCCAAGACAGTGATGAGAGTAAAAAATATAAAACCATTTACACCTCTAAATAAAGTCTTTGCTTAGCCCTTAAATCAGTTACAAACTATGGCTTCTCCCACAACCAGAACTGTATGATAAGAAGCAGTATCAAGTTAAAGGATAGGTTCACTCACAAAGTGAATGGGAGGTAAAAGGAGCTATATCATACCTCCCGTTCTTCAATTAGGGTTACAGAGTGTGTGCAATAAGGTGATTGGCTGGATTTCTGGACGTTAGTGATACTATATACACAGCCAGGATTAAATCATACTGGGTCACATAGGAAGCTACATGGAAAAATACACACATGGAAATTGACAAACATGGAAAACAACCCAGCATAGGAAGTCACACAAAGTTGGAACACTTACGACTGGAGAACGCTGCAGTTGTAGAAGACAAAATCAGTGCTGGCAAATCTCATTCCAGTCTCCTTGGATTTCAAGTGCAGCTGGACGGTGTGTGAAGCCCCTATAATAAGACGACACAGGGAAATAAAGAACATGAAGATAAAAGTCAAGTAGTCCAATACAAAGGAAGGGACCAAGTGCTATTGGGCGATAGGGAAGGGCAATCTGCCTCCCTACATACAGTGTCCCTACCTGGAGCAGGGGTATATGTATGTATAGTTTTATTTATAAAGCGCCACTTGGGTACGCAGCGCTGTACATTATAACAATACAGATTATACAGTATGTATGTATATGTTTATTTATATAGCGCCACTTGGGGGAACACAGCGCTGTAATATCCCCCATATAACATAAAGATTATCGTATGTATGTATATGTTTATTATATAAAGCGCACTTGGGTACACAGCGCTGTGTTACATTATAAACATAAACAGATTATACAGTATGTATGTAAGTTTATGTATTATAAGCGCCAATGGGTACGCAGCGCTTGTACATCATATAACAAATACAGATGACTTATAGTATGTATAGTTATTTATTATAGCGCCACTTGGGTACACAGCCTGTACATTATACAACAACAGATTATACAGTACATGTATGTTAGTTATGTGTTATTTTATATAGGGCCACTTGGACACAGCCTGTACATTATAACAAACAGATTATACAGTATGTATATATGTTTATTTTATATAGCGCCACTGGGTACACAGCTGTCATTATAACAAACAGATTATACAGTATGTATGTATATGTTTATTTATATAGCGCCACTTGGGGACACAGCGCTTGTAATTATTAACATACAGATTATACAGTATGTATGTATAGTTTTATTATTAAAGCGCCACTTGGGTACGCAGAGCGCTGTACATTATAAACAATACAGTTATACAGTATGTATGTATATGTTTATTTATATAGCGCACTTGGGGACACAGCGCTGTACATTATAAACAAACGATATCAGTATTATGTATATGTTTATTATATTAGCGCCACTGGGGTACAGCCTGTACATTATAACAACACAGATTAACAGTATGTATGTATATGTTTTATTATATAGCGCCACTTGGGTACACAGCCTGACATTATAACAAACAGATTATACAGTATGTATGTATTGTTTATTATATAGCGCCACTTGGGACACAGCGCTGTACATTATAACAATACAGATTATACAGTATGTATGTATATGTTTATTTTATATAGCGCCACTTGGGTACACAGCGCTGTACATTATAACATACAGATTTACAGTATGTATGTATATGTTTATTATATAGCGCCACTTGGGGACACCAGCGCTGTACATTATAACAAACAGATTATACGTATGTATGTATATGTTATTTATATAGCGCCACTTGGGTACACAGCCTGTACTTATAACAACAGATATACAAGTATGTAGTATATGTTTATTTATATAGCGCCACTTGGGTCACAGCACTGTACATTATAACAATACAGATTATACAGTATGTATGTATATGTTTATTTATATAGCGCCACTTGGACCAGCGCTGTACATTATAACAATACAGTATTATACAGTATGTATGTATATGTTTATTTATATAGCGCCACTTGGGGACACAGCCCTGTACATTATAACAATACAGATTATACAGTATGTATGTATATGTTTATTTATATAGCGCCACTTGGGGACACAGCGCTGTACATTATAACAATACAGATTATACAGTAGGTATGTATATGTTTATTTATATAGCGCACTTGGGGACACAGCGCTGTACTTATAACAATACAGATTATACAGTATGTATGTATGTATTTAATATAGCGCCACTTGGGAACCAGCCTGTACTTATAACAATACAGATTATACAGTATGTATGTATGTGTTATTTATATAGCGCCACTTGGGGACACAAGCCTGTACAATAAACATACAGATATACGTAGTATGTATTGGTTATTTTTATATAGGCCACTTGGGGTACCACAGCCTGTACATTTATAACAATACAGATTATACAGTATGTAGTATATGTTATTTATATAGCGCCACTGGGACACAGCGCTGTACATATAACAATACAGATTATACAGTATGTAGTATTGGTTTATTTAATAGCGCCATTGGGTAAGCACGCGCTGTACATTATAACAATACAGATTTATACAGTATGTATGTATATGTTTATTTATATAGCGCCAATTGGGGACACAGCGCTGGACATTGATAACAATACAGAAATACAGTATGTATGTAATGTTATTTAAATAGCGCCACTTGGGTAGCAGCGCTGTACATTAAACAATACAGATTATACAGTATGTATGTATATGTTTATTTATATAGCGCCACTTGGGTATGCAGCGCTGTACATTATAACAATACAGATTATACAGTATGTATGTATATGTTTATTTATATAGCGCCACTTGGGTACACAGCGCTGTACATTATAACAATACAGATTATACAGTATGTATGTATGTTTATTTATATAGCGCCACTTGGGGACACAGCGCTGTATATTATAACAATACAGATTAACAGTATGTATGTATAGTTTATTTAAATAGTCGCCACTTGGGTACGCAGCGCTGTACATTATAACAATACAGATTATACAGTATGTATGTATATGTTTATTTATATAGCGCCACTCTTGGTGGACGCCAGCGCTGTACATTATAACAATACAGATTATACAGTATGTATGTATATGTTTATTTATAAAGCGCCACTTGGGTACGCAGCGCTGTACATTATAACAATACAGATTATACAAACAAGGGGATAAGTGCAAGGGGTTTAATGTGATGGAACATTTAGGCACATTATTGGGGGTAGAGCCAGGAAGAATTCCTCTCTCTCTTTCACTGGGTAAATCCCACTGTGCTGGTCTGTGATGAGTGAACTAGGGAAGAGGCAGTGTCTCTTTTTGACTGTGTATATTCAATAATTACATATAATTACATTGATTTAATCAATCATTCTGTAGGTCAGGGAAATATTAATACAAATCTGTAACATAAGCATCTCCTTTCACGGGTAATTAAAACTCTTCCTAGAATAAATGCTCAGTTGGATCCATTCATTTCTAACAGCAAAGACACTATACTAGAGAGGGCATGAATGGGACACTGGTTTACACGCCCCACAATGCATCACGCCATATGTTCTAGCTGTGATTGGCTGCCGAGTAGTCACATACCAACACCGTAAGTTGCTGTGCAGAAAATAAATCACATTGAAGTTAAAAAGACAAACAGTTCTACGTGACAACGACTCAACGAGAATTTAGCTATGGGAGAAAAACCATAGGAGAATATAGGACAGTTGGGTCCTAAGGAAGTACATCATAAAAAACAATTCACCTGGCGGTGGAGATAATCGTTACAATGGCCTACTTAAGGTACTTGGGAAAGGAGTGGGTTCAGGGGAGCAGATCTGGCTGTCGTATGCAGTCAAAAGAACAGAGATGACACAAAACAGGATTTACATCTACTTACCCAATCCTCCAGTGATGGAGGGAACTTGGTAAAGCGATGGAGAAGAACACTGGATGTATTCATCCCCAACTGTAGCTTCACTCTCAGCCATGTCACTAAATGAGCAGGTAACTCCAGCAGACAGACTGGGAACATTCTGTACAGACAAGGTCAGCTGCAAGAAAGGAAAATACAGAGGGTAGACCGGTGCAAAAAAGGAAAACAACAGGGGCAAATAAACACAGTAAAAGGGGCACCTTACCAACAGTTCTGCAGCACTGACTGACGCATTGTTTGGAGTCACCTCTAGATGGACACACTGAGTAAGGTTACCAGTGAAACGATTTTGCTCTTCTGCTCGTTCACATTCACTCTTACGACAGCACCTGTGGAAAGAGTTTTCAGACAAGTCTAGGTGACTCTTTACAGCTTATCAGGGCTAGGCCACACTATCGCGTATTTGAGTTGTCCAGATCTGGTACTAAGGGATTACACCCAATGTGCAATGCTAGAAGAGAGATATGGATAACTGTCCAGATCTGGTACTAAGGGATTACACCCAATGTACAATGCTAGAAGAGAGATATCCTGTTGGGACCTATAACCTCATTGAAACAGGTCGAATTGGCGACCCCAACCAACTTTAAATCTAAAACCTATTTTCTAGGTAATCTCCCCACCCAACCCATAACACCCCTTCGTCACAGGCTCGCAACCCCCCCTCCCCTTTCCAAGTCTTTTTCCCTTCCTATCTAAATAAGTCAAAACGGACTCAATAATTGTGACATCCACTTGTAAACCGTTTTATTACTGAAAATCCCATATGTAATATAATAATATCAGATTGTGGTTTGTATTTTTGATGCCTTTACTAAATAAAGTCCCAAAAAAAAACAACCTCCATCGGCACACACTACCTACAAGAGCAGAGCACTAAGCCAAACACTAATATTCCTGTAATTTAGCACCAGGATCCAGCAATTTAACAACCCTTTTCATGTTACCCGAAAACATCACACTGGATGAGCCAAGACGTGATGACGAGTAAAAATATAAAACCATTACACCCTCTATAAGTCTTTTGCTTAGCCCTTAATCTTCAAACATGGCTTCCTCCCACAACCAGAACTGTATTAAGAAGCAGTATCAATTAGGATAGTTTCACTCCACAAGTGAATGGGAGGTAAGGAGCTCATATCATACCTCCCGTTCTTCATATTAGGTTACAGAGTGTGTGCAATAAGTGATTGGCGGGATTTCGTACTTAGTGTACTATATACACAGCCAGGATTAAATCATACTGGGTCACATAGGAGCTACATGAAAATACCCACCATGGAAATTGACAAACATGAAAACAACCAGCATAGAAGTCACACAAAGTTGAACACTTACGACTGGAGAACGCTGCAGTTTGTAGAACAAAACCAGTGCTGGCAAATCTCATTCCAGTCTCCTTGATTCAATTGCGACTGGACGTTGTTGTGAAGCCCTTTAATAAGACGAACACAGGGAAAATAAAGAACATGAAGATAAAAGTCAAGTAGTCCAATACAAAGAAGGGACCAGTGCTATTGGGCGATAGGGAAGGGCATCTGCCTCCTACCATACAGTGTCCCTACCTGGAGCAGGGGATATGTATTGTATTTTTTATTATAAGCGCCAACTGGGTACGCAGCGCTGTACATTATACAATACAGTATATACAGTATGTATTTATGTTTATTTATATACGCCACTTGGGTACACAGCGCTGTACATTAACAACACAGATTATACAGTATGTATGTAATGTTTATTTATATAGCGCCACTTGGGGACACAGCGCTGTACATTATAAACATACAGATTATCAGTATGTATGTATATGTTTATTTATATAGCGCCACTTGGGTACACAAGCGCTGTACATTATAACAATACAATTATACAGTATGTATGTATAGTTTTATTTATAAGCCACTTGGGTACCGCAGCGCTGTACATTATAACAATAAGATTATACAGTTGTATGTATATGTTTATTTATATAGCGCCCACTTGGGTACACAGCACTGTACATTATAACAACACAGATTATACAGTATGTAGTATATGTTTATTTATATAGCGCCACTTGGGTACACCGCACTGTACATTATAACAACGATTATACAGTAGTATTATAATGTTTATTTATATAGCGCCACTTGGGTACACAGCACTGTACATTATAACAACACAGATTATCAGTATGTATGTATATGTTTATTTATATAGCGCCACTTGGGGACACAGCGCTGTACATTATAACAATACAGATTTACAGTATGTATGTATGTTTTATTATAAAGCGCCACTTGGGTACGCAGCGCTGTACATTATAACAATACAATTATACAGTATGTATGTATATGTTTATTATATGCCACTTGGGGACCAGCGCTGTACATTATAACAACAGATTATACAGTATGTATGTATATGTTTATGTTATATAGCGCCACTGGGTACACAGCACTGTACATTATCACAACGATTACAGTATGTATGTATTGTTTATTTATATAGCGCCACTTGGGTACACAGCACTGTACATTATAACAACACATTATACTATGTATGTAATGTTTATTTATATAGCGCCACTTGGGAACAGCGCTGTACATTATAACAATACAGATTATACAGTATTTATGTATAGTTTATTTATATAGGCGCCACTTGGGTACCAGCGCTGACATTATAACAATACAGATTATCAGTATGTATGTATATGTTATTTATATAGCGCCACTTGGGACACAGCGCTGTACATTAACAATACAGATTATACAGTAGTATGTACTATGTTTTTTATATAGCGCCACTTGGGTACACAGCCTGTACATTATACAACAATTAACAGTATGTATTATAATGTTTTATTTATATACGCCACTTGGGTACACAGCACTGTACATTATAACAACACAGATTATAACAGTATGTATGTTAGTTTTATTTATATAGCGCCACTTGGATCCACAGCGCTGTACATTATAACAATACAGATTATACAGTATGTATGTATATGTTTTATTATATAGCGCCACTTGGGACACAGCACTGTACATTATAACAATACAGATATACAGTATGTTGTATATGTTAGTTATATAGCGCCACTTGGGACACAGCGCTGTACATTTAACAATACAGATTATACAGTATTATGTATGTGTTTATTTCTAAGCGCCACTTGGGCACAGCGCTGTACATTATAACAATACAGATTATACAGTATGTATGTATATGTTTATTTATATAGCGCCACTTGGGGACACAGCGCTGTACATTATAACAATACAGATTATACAGTATGTATGTAGGTGTTATTTATATAGCGCCACTTGGGACACAGCACTGTACATTATAACAATACAGATTATACAGTGTATGTATATGTTTATTTATAGCGCCACTTGGGTACCAGCGCTGTACATTATAACAATACAGATTATACAGTATGTATGTATATGTTTATTTATATGCGCCACTTGGGTACACAAGCGCTGTACATTATAACAATACAGATTATACAGTATGTATGTATATGTTTATTTAAATAGCGCCACTGGGTACGCAGCGCTGTACATTATAACAATACAGATTATACAGTATGTATGTATTGTTTATTTTATAGCGGCCACTTGGGGACACAGCGCTGTACATTATAACAATACAGATTATCAGATGTATGTATAGTGTTTATTAAATAGCGCCACTTGGGTATGCAGCGCTGTACATTATACAATACAGATTATACTATGTATGTATATGTTTTATTTATATAGCGCCACTGGGTACACAGGCTCTGTAATCTTATAACAATACAGATTATACAGTATTATGTATATGTTTATTTATATAGCACCACTTGGTACACAGCGCTGTACATTATAACAATACAGATTATACAGTATTATGAATATGTTTATATAGCGCCATTTGGGGACACAGCGCTGTACATATAACAATAAAGATTAACAGTATGTATGTATATGTTTATTTATAAAGCGCCACTTGGTACGCAGCGTTCTGTACATTATAACAATACAATTATACAAACAAGGGGATAAGTGCAAGGGGTTTAAGTGATGGAACATTTTAGGCACATTATTGGGGTAGAGCCAGGAAGAATTCCTCTCTCTCTTTCACTGGGTAAATCCCACTGTGCTGGTCTGTATGAGTGAACTAGGGAAGAGGCAGTGTCTCTTTTTGACTGGGTATATTCATAATTACATATAATTACATTGATTTAATCAATCATTCTGTAGGTCAGGGAAATATTATACAAATCTGAACATAAGCATCTCCTTTCACGGGTAATTAAAACTCTTCCTAGAATAAATGCTCAGTTGGATCCATTCATTTCTAAACGCAAAGACACTATACTAGAGAGGCATGAATGGGACACTGGTTTACATCACGCCCCACAATGCATCACGCCATATGTTCTAGCTGTGATTGGCTGCCGAGTAGTCACATACCAACACCGTAAGTTGCTGTGCAGAAAATAAATCACATTGAAGTTAAAAAGACAAACAGTTCTACGTGACAACGACCAACGAGAATTTAGCTATGGGAGAAAAAACCATAGGAGAATATAGGACAGTTGGTCCTAAGGAAGTACATCATAAAAAACAATTCACCTGGCGTGGAGACAATCGTTACAATGGCCTACTTAAGGTACTTGGGAAAGGAGTGGGTTCAGGGGAGCAGATCTGGCTGTCGTATCAGTCAAAGAACAGAGATGACACAAAACGGATTTACATTACTTACCCAATCCTCCAGTGATGGAGGGAACTTGGTAAAGCGATGGAGAAGAACACTGGATGTATTCATCCCCAACTGTAGCTTCACTCTCAGCCATGTCACTAAATGAGCAGGTAACTCCAGCAAACAGACTGGGAACATTCTGTACAGACAAGGTCAGCTGCAAGAAAGGAAATACGAGGGTAGACCGGTGCAAAAAAGGAAAACACCAGGGGCAAATAAACACAGTAAAAGGGGCACCTTACCACAGTTCTGCAGCACGACTGACGCATTTTGGAGTCACCTCTAGATGGACACACTGAGTAAGGTTACCAGTGAAACGATTTTGCTCTTCTGCTCGTTCACATTCACTCTTACGACAGCACCTGTGGAAAGAGTTTTCAGACAAGTCTAGGTGACTCTTTACACTTATCAGGGCTAGGCCACCACTATCGCGTATTTGAGTTGTCCAGATCTGGTACTAAGGGATTAACACCCAATGTGCAATGCTAGAAGAGAGTAATGGATACTGTCCAGATCTGGTACTAGGATTACACCCAATGTACAATGCTAGAAGAGAGATATGGATACTGTCCAGACCTGGTACTAAGGGATTACACCCAATGTACATGCTAGAAGAGAGATATGGATAACTGTCCAACCTGGTACTAAGGGATTACACCCAATGTACAATGCTAGAAGAGAGATATGGATAACTTTCCAGATCTGGTACTAAGGGATTACACCCAATGTACATGCTAGAAGAGAGATATGGATAACTGTCCAGATCTGGTACTAAGGGATTACAACCCAATTGTACAATGCTAGAAGAGATATGGATAACTGTCCAGACCTGGTACTAAGGGATTACACCCATGTACAATGCTAGAAGAGAGATATAAATAACTGTCCAGACCTGTTACTAAGGGATTACACCCAATGTACAATGCTAGAAGAGAGATATGGATAACTGTCCAGATCTGGTACTAAGGGATTACACCCATGTACAATGCTAGAGAGAGAGATATAAATAACTGTCCAACCTGGTACTAAGGATTACACCCAATGTCAATGCTAGAGAGAGATATATAACTGTCCAGATCGGTACTAAGGATTACACCCAATGTCCATGCTAGAAGAGATATGGATAACTGTCAGATCTGGTACTAAGGGATTACACCCATGTGCAATGCTAGAAGAGAGATATGATAACTGTCCAGACCTGTACTAAGGGATTACACCCCAATGTACAATGCTAGAAGAGAGATATGGATAACTGTCCAGATCTGGTACTAAGGATTACACCCAATGTGTAATGCTAGAAGAGAGATATGGATAACTGTCCAGACCTGGTACTAAGGGATTACACCCAATGTGCAATGCTAGAAGAGAATATAAATAACTGTCCAGACCTGGTACTAAGGGATTACACCCAATGACAATGCTAGAAAGAGATATGGATACCTGTCCAGATCTGGTACTAAGGGATAACACCCAATGTGCAATGCTAGAAGAGAGATATGGATAACTGTCCAGCCCTGGTACTAAGGGTATACACCCAATGTACAATGCTAGAAGAGAGATATGGATAACTGTCCAGATCTGGTACTAAGGGATTACACCCAGTGCAATGCTAGAAGAGAGATATGGATAACTGTCCAGACCTGGTACTAAGGGATTACACCCAATGTACAATGCTAGAAGAGAGATATAAATAACTGTCCAGACCTGGTACTAAGGGATTACACCCAATGTACAATGCTAGAAGAGAGATATGGATAACTGTCCAGATCTGGTACTAAGGGATTACACCCAATGTACAATGCTAGAAGAGAGATATGGATAACTGTCCAGACCTGGTACTAAGGGATTACACCCAATGTACAATGCTAGAAGAGAGATATAAATAACTGTCCAGATCTGGTACTAAGGGATTACACCCAATGTGCAATGCTAGAAGAGAGAATATGGATAACTGTCCAGATCTGTACTAAGGATTACACCCAATGTGCATGCTAGAGAGAGATGGATAACTGTCCAATCCTGTACTAGGATTACACCCAATGTTACAATGCTAGAAGAGAGATATGGATAACTGTCCAGATCTGGTACTAAGGGATTAACACCCATGTGTAATGCTAGAAGGAGATATGGATACTGTCCAGACCTGGTACAAGGGATTACACCCAATGTGCAATGCTAGAAGAGAGATATAAAAAACTGTCCAGACCTGGTACTAAGGGATTACACCCAATGTGCAATGCTAGAGAGAGATATGGATAACTGTCCAGATCTGGTACTAAGGGATTACACCCAATGTGCAATGCTAGAAGAGAGATATGTGATAACTGTCCAGACCTGGTAAAGGGATTACACCCAATGTACATATCTAGAAGAGAGATATGGATAACTGTCCAGATCTGGTACAAGGGATTACACCCAATGTGCAATGCTAGAAGAGAGATACCTGGTACTAAGGGATTACACCCAATGTACAATGCTAGAAGAGAGATATGGATAACTGTCCAGACCTGGTACTAAGGGATTACACCCAATGTACAATGCTAGAAGAGAGATATAAATAACTGTCCAGACCTGGTACTAAGGGATTCACCCAATGTACATGCTAGAAGAGAGATATGGATAACTGTCAGACCTGGTACTAAGGGATACACCCAATGTACAATGCTAGAAGAAGATATAAATAACTGTCCAATCTGGTACTAAGGGATTACACCCAATGTGCAATGCTAGAAGAGAGATATGGATAACTGTCCAGATCTGGGTACTAAGGGATTACACCCAATGTGCATGCTAGAAGAGAGATATGGATAAACTGTCCAGACCTGGTACTAAGGGATTACACCCAATGTACATGCTAGAAGAGAGATATGGATAACTGTCCAGATCTGGTACTAAGGGATTACACCCAATGTTAATGCTAGAAGAGAGATATGGATAACTGTCCAGACTGGTACTAAGGGATTACACCAATGTGCAATGCTAGAAAGAGATATAAATAACTGTCCAGACCTGGTACTAAGGGATTACACCCCAATGTACAATGCTAGAAGAGAGATATGGATAACTGTCCAGATCTGGTACTAAGGGATTACACCCAATGTGCAATGCTAGAGAAGAGAGATATGGATAACTGTCCAGACCTGGTACTAAGGGATTACACCCAATGTACAATGCTAGAAGAGAGATATATGGATAACTGTCCAGATCTGGTACTAAGGGATTACACCCAATGTGCAATGCTAGAAGAGAGATATGGATAACTGTCCAGACCTGGTACTAAGGGATTACACCCAATGTACAATGCTAGAAGAGAGATATGGATAACTGTCCAGATCTGGTACTAAGGGATTACACCCAATGTACAATGCTAGAAGAGAGATATGGATAACTGTCCAGACCTGGTACTAAGGGATTACACCCAATGTACAATGCTAGAAGAGAGATATAAATACTGTCCAGACCTGTACTAAGGGATTACACCCAATGTACAATGCTAGAAGAGAGATATAAATACTGTCCAGACTGGTACTAAGGGATTACACCCAATGTACAATGCTAGAAGAGAGATATGGATAACTGTCCAGACCTGGTACTAAGGGATTACACCCAATGTACAATGCTAGAAGAGAGATATGGATAACTGTCCAGACCTGGTACTAAGGGATTACACCCAATGTACAATGCTAGAAGAGAGATATGGATAACTGTCCAGATCTGGTACTAAGGATTACACCCAATGTACATGCTAGAAGAGAGAATATGATAACTGTCCAGACCTGGTTACTAAGGGATTACACCCAATGTACAATGCGAAGAGAGATATGATAACTGTCCAGACCTGGTACTAAGGATTACACCCATTACAATGCTAGAAGAGAGATATGGATAACTGTCCAGAACCTGTACTAAGGGATTACACCCAATGTACAATGCTAGAAGAGAGATATGGATAACTGTCCAGATCTGTACTAAGGGATTACCACCAATGTACAATGCTAGAAGAGAGATATGGATAACTGTCCAGATCTGGTACTAAGGGATTACACCCAATGTACAATGCTAGAAGAGAGATATGGATAACTGTCCAGACCTGGTACTAAGGGATTACACCCAATGTACAATGCTAGAAGAGAGATATGGATAACTGTCCAGACCTGGTACTAAGGGATTACACCCAATGTACAATGCTAGAAGAGAGATATGGATAACTGTCCAGACTGGTACTAAGGGATTACACCCAATGTACAATGCTAGAAGAGAGATATGGATAACTGTCAGACCTGGTACTAAGGGATTACACCCAATGTACAATGCTAGAAGAGGATATGGATAACTGTCCAGACTCTGTACTAAGGGATTACACCCTGTACAATGCTAAGAAGAAGTATGGATAACTGTCCAGACCTGGTACTAAGGGATTACACCCAATGTACAATGCTAGAAGAGAGATATGGATACTGTCCAGACCTGGTATAAGGGATTACACCCAATGTCAATGCTAGAAGAGAGATATGGATAACTGTCCAGACCTGGTAATAAGGGATTACACCCAATGTACAATGCTAGAAGAGAGATATGGATAACTGTCCAGACCTGGTAATAAGGGATTACACCCAATGTACAATGCTAGAAGAGAGATATAAATAACTGTCCATACCTGGTACTAAGGGATCAGATTTTTAATCTGTGTGACGAGGTGCTGTATTTTTTCATGTATGTTATTTACCCCTTCTAGTTAAGCTAATAGGCCAGACAGAGGGGAAATGACGATAAGAGCTGCTAGAAATGGGGAACCTAACTAGTTAGTCCCACTCTAAATACCCCTCCCCTAACATGCCAAACTACATCTAGTCTCCTCCATATATATATAATATATTATATATATATATATTATATATATATATATAATATATATATATATATATATATATATAATATTATATATATATATATATATAAACGCGGAAATGGAAAGTCCAACTGGGGAACACTGGGAACATGGCAATATGGGGTATACTGGGGAACACAGCGCAAATGGGCTATACTGGATGTGTAGGTGTTCACAGGCCATATGGAGTACTCCTGGAAACACAGGGTTTGTGTGGAGTTCACAGGGTAACATCTGGGCACACACCGGGTAGCAAATGTATGTTGGGATTAACTGGGTAAAGTGGGTACACCATGGAGCCATAGATATGCAGCATTTGTAGGGTAAAATGGGGGTACACTTGGCAAAAGATGTATGTGAACTTTAAGGTATGTGGAGTAACACCTAAAAAGAAGGGCATTAATGTGGCCCCATAGTAGGCCCCTACCTTCAAAGGTACTCAAAAACCTAACTAATCTTAATGAGCAACTCAGATATGTGATGGTTCATAGGGCAATATGGGGGTACATTGGTAAAAGAGGGATAGTCCTGGTTCATCCTGGGATACTTTGCATTTGGAGTCAAAGGAATCTCCCCCCCCGTTGTCTGGATCACTGTTAGGTAGAGTTAAATAGGAGGGTGCAAAGATTGGACTAGGTGAACGTGTCTTTATTCATCCTCAATTATGTTTCTGTGTGTGTGGATACTACATGTGGTTCAGAGGCTATCATGGGGTAGAATGGGGAGTATTGTGTAGTGTACACAGGTAAAATAGGGGTTTCATAGGTATGTGTGGTGGTTCAATGGGCCACATGGGGGTACACCGGGATACCTTTTTTCTTGGTTATTGGCTATCAATAAGGGGTACACTAGACTTGGGTAGAGAGCAAATACTTTCTTGGTTAGCCTGTTTTAATTGACATCGGAGGAAACCGTTAAAAAATGTGCAGTAATGAGGTATAAATTTCTTGGCGTATTGGCTACCTGGCTCTGGGGATCTGTCCAGTCTTGGCTTTTTCTGTATACACACAAGTTTCAGTGAGTCATGTTTGGGATATATACAGGGAGATTCAATAAAAGTTCTTATTGTTTAAATGGTGCAATTTTGCCCCAACCAATCAGATCTTATTTAACATTTGAAAGCTTACATCTGATTGGTTGGGGCAAAATTAGCACCATTTTAAACGATAAGAACTTATGTTGAATAACCCTGTAATTTTATTATTTAGTATTTTATTATTGCACTAAAACATTGTTTTTATTTTGAATTTACTTTTATTTTTTAACCATCTAACCTACTTAAGTTATCCAGGAGGTGTATATCTATAGTCCCACCTCTACATCTGCTTCATTATTGAATTATCTTAGAAAAGGTATTTGAAGTTAGTCCTGCCCCTATTTTGTGCCTCTGGTCCACACCCAGTAAATGCAACTTCCCTGGTTTATTAGAGACATTGTGGCATTCTTCACACCAGGAAGAGTGTTCACATTTGTCATGATATACGGTAGTAAAGTTTTGTCAAATTGCAGCACTTGCAATTTAATGCTGAAGTAAGGTTCCGATAGTTCACATTCTGAACTTTCCTTTAATTTTTCTGTCGGAGGTGCCAGTGGTTCACTTGCACTTGTGGTTAAGTTTTCTATATCGTTCTGCCATCCGTTACAATATGAGAACGAGAGGTAAGACAACTCCTTAAAGGGTATCTCCAGTAAAACCACTTTTTTCTATTCACTTTTATTGTAAGAACGAGCAGTAAAGCAGCTATGTTTATACCTCCCTTTTATCAATAAAATGTTCAGGAGCCGGTCTCTTGCGTCCTCTTGACACCTCTTGGCAGATTCTGATTCTATGGTGCGTAAGATAGATGAGCTATACCTCTTGAAATGTGTTTTTGTGCGCCTAAATTAATTTTTTGATGCATTAATGGAGCATCCTGTGCCCTTCATCATTTGCATCTCATGTACTTGTGTAAGAGGGTGACACCTAAGGCCCAGACAAACACAAAATAGAATAAAAACTGTTTTTGTGGGTCCAATAGGGTACAAATCTGTTGAGGTTTTCGTTAACATTGAGATGACTATCAGCAGGGGGGTAAACACAATTAGGAAAGATGTACCATAATATTTTCTTTTGATGTGGTTTTCCGAGTTTTGGATGCCGTATTTCCAACAGCAAGACCCACTGGTTCGGAACTGTAAATGAGCCAGTTTTACAAAATGCTGTTCTTCATATTTGATAATCGATATATAGTCATTTGCTATTGCACAATATATTATTGTCTGGTGCTCTAGTATATAAAATTCTTATATAAGGCAAATGAGGATCATTAATAATTTGTGTGCTTCTGAAGCATAATAACTATTTACATTCTAAGTCCATAGGCATTATGGAATTGTTTTAATGGAGGCCATTAAAGAATACAGGGCTGTATATATCGGCAGGAGCTTAGTGGTCATACATTAATTGGCCAAGTGTATGGTAGGTCCACAACCAGACTAAATACTAGTGTTGGCATTACAACCCATCTGTCTGAAACATAAATTTTGCCACCCTTTACTACAGTAGAAAATAAAGGCGAGTGGCTTCCTGGGTAATTCCATGTTCCATGGTAGCGCTTGAGAAATGTTATACCTGCAGTGAGGCTTTTAACAGCATTGCATGAGATGAGTGCAATCCAGAGTGCCAGTTGCAGACCGTTTTTGGCTTTGAGTCATCATCTGTATACTTTAGTAGAGGGAGCCATAACATTGTATTGTATATGGGCGCATTGAACAATCCTTCCCTATAAAGAATAACACAATAGCTTTCCTGTGCCTTTGAAATGAAAAAAAAAATTCTGATTAAAACTGGTATGACTTTGCGACTAGCTCGTATGTGTATGGCCTTAGCTTTAGTTCTCTCTAGATGTGTTGAAGTCAATGTAGGAAATACATTCCGTCCAGCCCTGTATAAGAGATCTCTAGTGTGCGTTTATGCTATGGTATGCAAGCTAATAAACTAGTGTAGTGCAGGTTTAGACAGAGTGGGGCGCTCTTACTGGTCTCCTGATGATGTTTGGTGAGCGGCCGAAGGATCAGTTTTAAATAGTAACTTTAAAAAGTCAAGTTGTACAATGGACTAGAAAGGTTGTTTCCCTTGTAATGAAGTGAATGGTACAAACGCTTTGGAGGGTTTGTGTTTGTCAATAGTGCGGCTTCCACCTCCTTCAGATCCTCAGCTCACTGGTACACTTCTAGGTGGCCAAATCTACATTGTGAACCAGCTCTATGACCTGATGGACACATGATGTCACCTGCAGCAAAGGACCATGGGACACAAGGAGAGGCCGGCATCGCAGCTTTTTTTTATTCCATTGAAATACTGTGTGAATACTGATTGCTTGATTAGTGCAAAAAGCTATTGCCTGTCATGTGCAGGGTGTAACTAACAGGGGGCCCGAAGCTAAGGGGCCCCCTATCTTCTTATTTTTTCTATGACTTCTCCCATAAAACCACTTTGGATGAAGCACCAATAGGGGCCCCATTCTAGTTTTGCTGGGAGCCCAGTGATTCCTAGTTACCCATTGGTCATGTGTGCCAGTCATTTCAGCTGTTGACTTTAATTGGTAGGTATTTTTACTTGTGGCATGATTTTATCTGTATTTGGTATCGCTTTGCAGTTGATCTTTTTTCTTAGGGCTTGCAGGAGACATTCTGTGGAGCCAGATTGTGCAGGGTTCGGCCTTTGATACAAAAGATACTATAGTGCCTCTAGCAAGGCCTGTTCGGGACTCACAATAAGCAGTCTATGAATTGTAATAGTTACCCGGTATTGGGGTACTTAAATAGGGGAGTCTAACTGGTTGATTATAGGTTATAAGTATGCTGGCCCAGCTCTTATATTTTAATAGTTTTATTTATAGGTATATACTTTTTTAACTGGTGCAATACATGTTTACTTCTCTGAATAAACTTGCTGTATAATAATTTACTTTCATATTAATTGGGGGTATTACCTTCAAGGGGATTTCTGTTGGTTCAATACATACAAAATTAGACCTAGTGCACATCTAATTCATTTGCTTACATTTTACTTACCATTGTAATGCGACTTAAAACTGCCTTCTCTCTGGATAAATTAAAGCAATTAGTTCAATAACTTGGCCAAATATTTTAAGCCCAGCAACCACTTTACGGTTTGCTTTATTCTGCTGGTCCTAACTTTTAACCTTTTACAATAGTAACTTTTTACCTTCTTATGAGAGTAATTCTCAAACTTTATCCTTATATCAGTACCTGCCTTTCTGTATGGTTGTTTACATGGAGAGCATCCAGCCTGTAGACAATCTCTTCCCACAAACGATAGTAGAGGCACCAGTGGCTTATGTTATTGTTTCTATTCCTTGGGACCTGCTTTTTTGTCATTTATTAGGTTTTGTGCACCTTCCGTATCTTTTATCCACAATGTCACCAACTTCTATGTCTTTCTCTATGGAATCTAAGGGTTTTTTTTTTTCACATTCCGATGATGGGATGTTGAATGTTATAGTTCACAAACGTAGGTACAGCCTTACCAAATTTTTTAATGCCATGGGTCAGCCCAGTAGAGAATTAATTGAAAATTAAGGCAACTATGATAATTGGCTTGTTTATTGGACAGTAAATAGCAGGTGTGTGACCTCCATCAACACATTATTTAGACATTTGCAGAGTGTGGCTCCCCCCCCCCCCCCCCCTCTGGTGATCTGCAAATATTCTGTTTGTATTTTTTCTAATCTGTATTGTTATGATGAGCTCATTGTGCACTAGCTGCTCTTGCTGTAAGTGGAGCCCTGAGATACCATTTGACTGCAGTATTCACACTTACAAGAGACAACGTCTGTTTTTTTGCACTTGATAAAACATTCACCTTTATTAGAGATTTTTCTGACGGCAGAAGAACTGGGTCCATCATCTTGCTTCCTTCACTGTGTGCGCTTTTGTGACAGCCGTCTGAAACAATACAACAAGGATTTTCTTCTACACCTGGAAACGGCAGGAGCTGAGTTTTGTTGTTCCAAAAATCATCAGATCTGTTTCAAAAGCTTTCTCTCTGTTTTTGGTAATGGACAGATGCTTCCTGTTCTATTCCTTTAGCTTGTTGTCATATTCTGAGGCTAAGAAATACTCCTTGACATATTCCGAATGTAGGGATCCTAGAAAACAATCCTGTTACATCTATACAGTCGGGTGCTTTTTGTTTTTATTTGATTGCCATAATCTAATTCATGGGAGCCCTTATGTTTCGGAACTATGTGAACCGTAACTGTAGGTTTTTTTGTACTGCAATAGGCAGTGCGTTAAAATGTGGGGTAATCAAGGACTCCCTACAAACTTCATGCTAGATAGGTTGGAATCCTGCTCCGAAATGCATTCGCATGTCCACCCTGAAAATTTAAATTATAAAGTAGAGCCCATTCCAAAAGCTTAAATACTCGCAAGATAAGTGCGGTTAGACAGAGAACCTTTTCCCGGGTCCTGCCGCGCCCAGACTATTCTGGGTATTCTCTGCAGTCTTGGTGTGAGGATGACATCACAGCCAGTGACTGCAGTATATACGCAGAGATACTCTTCTGAGGGTGCCATTTTGACTGTAGTTTAGTGTGTACAAACGGTCCAATATTTGGCCCAGTCCTTGATGTAAACCAAATATTTCGGTTGATGTCGGTAATAATAGACTTTGTGTACAAGCAAATGTTTGTATTGGGCACAGATTAGATGATTTAAAAGATGCTTAAATATTTCCACTGGTCGTCTCCCACTACAGTTATCCTACGTTCATTCATTGTAACAACTGGACAGAGATTGCAAACGTTTTTTGCCTATTCTTTTGCCAGAATTGGATAAAAATAGAAATTGTAACCTGTTTTAGCGGTTTTAATTGTGTTTATCAGTGAACCAAAAAACTGCAGAGTAACCATTGGGTAGTCTGATGAGAAAATTGCCTGTTGTGTAGTATAACCTTAGTGTGTTATCAACTGGACCTACAAGAAAGTTTAAATAACAAATTTCTCACCCTGCCAAAATTAACTTAAACATGAAAGTACCTGGCCAGGAGGTAGGATCCAATATATTCCTGGATGGGTTCATCGCCAAACGGATGGATGACTGGGTAATGCAGCTCAACCAGCCGGGGAGTTTTCACATTAACGGCTACCAGGTTCAGGAAGGAATATTAGAAGGTGGGCAGGGACTTGAACAGTGTGTTCGAGATAGGCCAGGTGCTCTTCTCCTCCAGGCTCAACTGGGTCATGACTTTCACTGGGAAGGTTTATGGTGCTATAGGGGAAATGTTCACCCGACAGCCTTGCCAGATCTGGATCCCATCATGGACTTGTTGGCTGGGATTCAGGTAGTCCTGGCCAATTTCCCTGCCATCACCCACATGCAGAGGTAGAAATGGGCACATTGGATCTCCTGTCACTGCAGATCTATTAATCTCCCCCTTCTGTAACATGTTGAAGGACAGTGTTCCCCATACTACTGCAAACACATGTTGGCCGATGTACTGTAAACTGCAGTCATCAGAGCCTGAGTGCGACAGAGTTTTAGATGTGTCTACTGCTATAGTATCACTTTTACACTGCCAACATACCTGGCATAAAGACATCCTTGGTTGCTGGGAGTTGTAGTTTAACATCTGGAATGCCAAAGTTTCAATGTCACTTGGCATAGCATTGGTACATTTTGATAGCTGGGGTGTTGGTAATATCTGGTAGCCAGTAGGCCTAGAATGATAGACTTGAAGATACTTTATAAAAGATCTATTGGTTTTTGCATAATAGATTAGGGCAGCTTCTAGAGTTGTCTGGCACTTTCACCTCTTGGTTTAAAGGGGACTTAACCCCACCCACCCAGGCACCTCCTTCATCAGGCTCCCCTTTAAAGTATGAGGACTTAAAAAATATTCCCTCACCTGTCAGGTCTAATGTCACATTGCAAGATCAATAGGGAGACGCAAGCAGTGTGTCTTCCTGTTGGTCGATTGCGGACATTCAGCAAAGGTGGAAGTGGATCTGACAAGCGAGGCATTTTTCCTTTAGTACAAGCCGCCATCCATGGGCAAGGCAGTCCAGGTAGGGAGCAGTATTGACTTTTCAATTTTTGTTTTATGGTCCTGACTGTAAGAATGTGTGATAGCTTGTATAGTGTGCATAGGGGGGGTGTTTGTGAGATAGTGTGTGTGTGATAGAAAGTGTAAGTATACATTAAGTTTGAGAGAGTGTGTGAGAGGAATACTTAATGGAAAAGGCCACATTGCCATTATTGTAACACTTATTAATGGTTATTATTACCTTTATTTGTTTGAATTGTTTTTTTTATTTATTTGCTTATTTCAGCCATGCGTCGTGTTATGGGTGGGGCTTAGGTTGACTGGGGTGTGGCTCTGGATGAGGTTATGGGGGTGGGGGCCAGGTCACCTGTCAATCAAGAATCTTGGGAGGTACGAATTTGCTGGCTCCTAATTTTTGTAGCTAGCTCCTATATTTGGATGATTTATCCACCCTGACACTATAATATAGACAGAAGCACCCTGCGCCTTACTGGCTGTGAGTAGTTTTGCATAATTACAGTGAAAAAATCAACTGCAAGTGATCCCTATCACGTGGTTCCCTTTGGTCAGCCTGATATGGATACTGGTGTTTCTACAAAGCTTGCATTAAATTTGTACTATAGGCAAACTTTAGGAGCTCCTGCTTGCATATGTCAAGCATGCACACACCAAAGTTGGGTTGTGTGTGAAATCCATGTCATTGTGCTTTATAACTTATCTCTTCTGCTCCATTGTCATGGTTGATAAGTTTTCCAAACAGGAAATGGAAAAATCACATTTTTTTCCGATGATGAAAGCGGAATGCTCATGCTTGTTTTTACGTTCTACTATGTTTGTAATATCACGGTATGCCAGGTTTTTGTTATTACGTTATACTTTGTTTTTTTCAAGGAATGTCTGTTTTTTTTATTATGGTATGCTGTCTGCTTATTGGAGATCCTGACAAGCACACATTGTAGAATTCTCATTCTTTTTACACTACATACCGGTATAATACATATGTCGTGCAAATCCATATCTGTCTATTATTACAACGCTAATCATTCAGTGTAATAATAGCCACCTTGTGTATACCTTGTGTGTTATGTTAATTGGCTCTTGTATCATCATTCTAACAAGCCTCTAGGAGCCCTGCATGTTAATGCTGTTTTTTTCACATCCGTGTTATACTGAAGATGGAAGGGTCATTTAGATCAATAATGAGAAAGGGAACTATACGTTAATGGGGTAACAAGGGAGGTTGTATGGTGTGCAACTAATAAAGTGCAAGAGGGTGCAGAGCAGCTTTAATAGACTGTGCTGAAAGAAAGCTGGTTGAGCTCATTACTTGTAAATTGCTAAAGGAAATATCAGTGTGTCTAATGTTGATGTAGATATATCTATATATATATCAATATATATTATATATATATATAATTATACAATATGCTAGTCACTTAGTAGTGTAGAAGCTGGGTACATATGGGTCGATATGTTGGCTTGATACATCTAAGGCCCCCATACACGGCATTGATATTCCGATCAATCCGAAGAATTCGATCAGATTATCAAGGACATTTTTTGTGTTTTTGACTGACTAAACGTGTGATCGCAGTAATGTATACTAAATCCTTTGTTTATAATGTATGCCAGTGGTGCAGATATGATATTTTATTGGCCCAGGAATGTGCATTATTATCTTTCTATGTAAAATCTTTGACCAATCAGTAGCACTTCTGCAAATTGTGTTGTTATTTAGCCTAAGAGTGCATCCACAATCCTTCTATTTGTTCTATTCCAGAGTCCTTCTATTGTATGTTTCTATTCCGTATTGAGTCCAGAGTCCTTCTATTGTATTTTCTATTCCAGAGTCCTTCTATTGTATGTTTTTTGATAGACTGATTGACGACCTCCCCCCCATCTATCAAACCAACCCTTCCATAATTTTGAAGGCTTAAATCTACAGAAGATTGCAGGGCAAGGTGGGGATTTTCGATAGGTTCTTACGATCAGATTTTTGATATTTTTGGACAATGGGAAAAACATTGGACCATGTATGGCTACCTTTCAGTCTGGCAGATTGGGCAGAAGTCTACCTACATTGTGTTCCGGCCTCAAGTTTGGCCATACCACATGCGATTACTATCACATGTATAGCAACAGACTCCATTGTAATCGGTCTTTAATATGTTGTGGTAACTGTCTACACGGACCCAAACCACCTCCCATACATTATATTATTATTTATTGGCCACATGCCCATACACAGGCAGATCACATTGGCTCCCTTTACTTAAAGAAAAGGAGCTGATCACTGACCAATGGAAATTTGGTCTGTACTGACTACAATAATGACACCAGTAGTTGTTGCCATTGGGGTCGGTGGTTTTAGGTCCACACATATTGCCGATATTGGGAAGATTCTGTGCGTCTGCTTTGATTTGTGTATATCTGCAACATAAATGGCAGGATTTGGATTGTGTAGGGATCACGCTTGATTTATAGACACATCTGTTTTTGTGCAGTCATGGCCAATCGGCCATATTTTAATGGAATTAAAATCTTACTAACAGAATACCAATCCTGTACATAAATTAGAAGTTCTTACAAGTGTTATTCTGGGGAGAAAGTCACTGTGTTTTCCATGACCAAGTGTCCCAGGAAATTATGGCTAAAGGTACATATAATGATAAACCTGCTCCTTTACACCTTGCAGGGAGATATTAAAGGGCATCTATAGTGGGAAAATGAACTTTTTTCTATAATTCCCCCAACCCCCAGAGTGTCATCACTTGTTCAGATTCCCTCTGTGACCTGAGATACCACAGTTAGAAGAATACTAAATTGTGCATTCCTGTACTCCTACTTGTACTGTCAATCAAATCCCTGTGACGTAATCCTCTTCCCTGCTCAAGTCCCCTCCTCCTCCCATGTTCTGTAATAAACATAGAGATAAGAGCATTAGCAGGGGGAGAGGGTAGCTTTGACGGCAGAGTTAAGGCTGCACTTGACCCCCCTTCTTGATAAACTTCACTGATTGATGGTGGGTGACAGAAGAGATCAGGACACGGAGAGATCTGTGTCTCCAGCCAGCTTGCTTTCTATTGGCCACTGGTGCGTGGGTGTGTTTTTCAGGATGTTGAACTTTTAACTCCTACTGCACATGATAGCTTGTCGGTCAGCCGAGTTGAGACATGGAGGAGGTAACAGAGGGGAGGGGAAGGGGGAGTTCTGCACACAGATCTAAAACCATGGAAAAACAGTCACTGACAGAGATAGGATAAGGCAGCACAGAGTACATGAATTTAACTTTGCAATGGACCAATGTGTTTTTTTTCACTATAGGGTGCCCTTTAAGTATCTGGTTAGAGATTTCTCCTATCCATTCCTACGTGATTCACACTGAGCTAGGGGAGGGGTTGTAACGGATTTTTTTTTACTGTAAGATTCTACTGTGTGGTTTTTTTTGTTTAGCAGCCCATACACCCATAGATAACCACCTTGAGCGATCTAGCTAGCTAGAAGTCTGAAGCCGCTGAGAAGATCATTGTAACATTTTTCGACCAAGTCCAATGTTTAATAAACTGCCTGATATCACCACCAGTCCATCATATGGAAGCCACACACAGGCCAGTTATATCGCCAATTTAAATGTATTGGTTACATTGAACATCTTTGAATCGGAGTTTTATTTTAAAATTAACAATTTACTCAAAAATTATTCATTGGGATCAGTGGGGCTTGTCCTGGGCTGACAATTTTTGTATATATGGCAATAAATAAATCCCAAAGAGAATTGTTTTCTGTAGATATGGAAATGGCCTTTAAACCCTTCACTTCCCAATAGGTCCTACAGATTTACTACTCTAACCCCCAGGCAGTACTCTGTCTTCCCTTGGTACTTTAAATCCAGTACAAAGAGGGACAAGGCAAGGATGCCCCCTGTCCCTATTTTATTGCATTTTAGCCATGGAACTCATTGCTATAAAGAACTAACTCCCTCTATACTGGTTCTGTTTATAATAGGCTCACCTTATAAGTTCAGTCTATTTACAGACTATTTTGCCCTTCCCTTGACAACCCCCCCCCCCCCCCCCCCCGATCTCCTTCCCCAACTTATTTTTAGTATGTCCAATAAACCTCAAAGTACAGGATTGACAATTAACCAAGACAGGACTGAGCGTATCGCATAAACCTTACCCCTATTGAAATTATATTACAAATACATTTCCAAATAACCTGGAAGAAGACTATCGCCCTCTCGTCTCTATTACATCAATCGAACTTCCTCCCACTGTATAAGCTTTACAGCAAGATATAATGGGGCAAATTGATTATTTCATGGTGGGTCGTATTAAAACATTCAGATAAATGTCCTACAGAGAATCCTTTTTGTTTATTCTGTGTTTGCCAGTCCTTAATCCCACTGCAAATCATTTAAACAAAAAAAACAAATTTGTAAAGATGGGTAAGAGACCCTAAATGGATTAAAGATTTTTGCTCAAGCTAATTCCAAAAGCCTACTTTTTCCAGGGATGTGAACAGAGAGGCACTATGCAAAATATCTAGTGGACATGCAGGGTATATTGTAACCCACCCCCTCATAGAGGGGAAGTGGAATATGATGTCATTGTGAAAATAATGCTCCAAACTACTGCCCTGGCTCACATTTAACCTTTATTGTTTTGCATATAACTGTGATTTTTTTTTAAAAAAAAATCCAAATATTGAACATTAAAAATTCTATTTGGTTAAATGTCTTTTTTTAAATAGGCCTTTTAGAGTAAGTACGCTATAGTTGGTGCTCAGATTATCAATCTTTCCCTATATCTACAATAAGTAACGAGGCCTTTCTCTGTGTAATTGCGTTGTGAATAATATGTGAGGTAAATGGCATGTGCCTTTGCCCCCTGTCCACGTGGACCCAAAAGGAAAGTCCTTTCTAATGCCTGCACATCACACACTTGGTGTTCAGACAGTTTTGCAGTAGGTGAATTTAATTATCTATCTATTGATTGTTATTAGAGACGGGAAGTAGACTGGAGAGGTCAGTGGGTAGTAGAATAAGGAGAAACTATGCAAACAGAAGAACCCCCCTCACTCCAGACAGGTAAAGGGACATAGACAGTGGTACAGGGATGATTACTATAATGAGATGTGGTGGGCACTTGGATAAATAAACATTGTTGAAAGTATCAGTGAGTTTGTCCTGGAATATTAACATTGATAATTCCACATCGATATATTCTCCTATTCTTTTGTCAGTCCTGACGTTTTCATGCAAATCTCTTTTGTTTCCATGACACCAGAAGACCAAAATTTCCTGTTTACCAAAATGATCTTTCTGTACCATTTACACAGTGAGAGATGCAACTGCCTTTCTATATAATTATGTATTGTGGCGTATATACAGTATATATTAACCGGCGTGTATATACAATGGGTTACTCCCTACATTGTGTAACTTGTCCACTGTGGTCATGAAGTGCTCCCTGTGAGTCTAACGCTATTTGATTACATTGAGCCATTTGTCATTTTCCTGTAAATGTCCTGACCAGCGCCGTGACCTTTCCACAGACCGTTTTATTGGTTTGCATTCTGCATGGCTGCTTATCTGAACTGCTGATCCATCAGTGAGGGTTTAAGGTCACAAGATGATATGGCAACAGCTGCCCTACCTCCATTTTTTTCTTTTTCTCTCTACTTTTTTGTGTTTAATGTTTAAACAATATCTGTGTATCTTACACCAGGTTCTTTTTCCATTCTAGGCTTATCCACCTGAATGCAGGAAGAGAGAACCTTCCACTTAACCTGCTGGCACCAGAAGCTAAGCATTTATCTGCAAAGCACATGGGGCCATTGCAGATCCTGTTTCTTCTCATCAGTTTTTTTGAGAATGGTCATTCTTTATGTTTCCAACATTCACTGTGTCTGATACATCCTGACACATCTCACTGTGCACAAACACACACAGGTGAAGTCTACCTTGGAGCTGTGACAGAATCTATAAGCTCTCTGAAAATCTGACTGAACTACGGTCTCATGTCACTGGCCCAATAGCGGATAACTCTAGCTCTACCCTCCCCCAAGTGTGCGTGCCTGCTCCCACAAGTTATCCCCTACTGATAATGTTACAGGCTTCTGTTGATAACTATACCGACCATCGTGTAGTGGCCTGTGGAAGTGTATGGCAGGGGATCTGTCAGTTCCTGCTGTCTTGACGATCTTTTAAATTGGGAGAACCCCATCACCGTAAAGAGCATTATCTGTCAGGAGCTCGAGAAGCGGACTCAATGGCAGGAGTTATTGTGGAGCAGGATTCAGGCAGAGTAAACTTTTCATCGGCACCTCCATAGATGGAAAGTCTGAGTACTTCCCCACCTTGTCCAGTCGGAAATTAGTACGCGATGAAGAGAGCGCTGAATGTTCCGTTTAGTGTACCAGATGAATTTGTATCCTCCCAGATCAAGGTTCCCTCTGACCACTTTGTCTCTGCACCCATCCTTTGACATATACTACGTTTATGGCTTTGTTAGCAAAATATTTTTATTTCCTCACTCTCCAACTGGATACACAACAGACTTTGCTGGATGCCACTGGGGAGAAGTTTTTTTACTTCTAAGATAGTGCGGATGTGTTCTGATGACCCTGAGTTTACTCATATGTTGAGTTTCCAATCGGTTGTACAAAAGATGGTTTGAATACAGGCTTATCCAAGTGCATACCTCAGCCGGCCAGGTAAGAGAGTTGCCAAGGCTCTGGGGATCCCAGAGGATTAGGAAGTCTTATATACTATATTTTCCCAGGGACAAAGAATCGGTCCAACCCTCCACGTGAATCTGTACTTTGCCTGTTTACTCTTAGCCATATCAATGAACGCATCAAGAGAGATCCAGTCTTGCTATCACGGAGAAGGAAGGCTGTCACTATGCCATGGTTGCTCAATAAGGAACTCTTGTGTATTAGCACGGTGAGTAAGGGAATTGGGATATAAAATTGATTGTGTTTTTTGGTAATGTTATTTTCTGTGATTGGTGACTAATGGATTGCACGAGGACAAGCAAACTTTTCCTTAAACATAAAATGTTGAATTTATCTCATCTTTTAAAGTGCAATTCCTTTCATTTAAATCAGGGCAAAGCACATAATGATGAAATGTGATGGAACTCAAGTTAATAACAGTTGTGCTTCTGACAATTTAGGCCCTTGTAGCTTCTTCCTGTCCTGATTGCTCCCTGCAGCTGGTAATTCAGGGGAGATGCCCCCTATGGGAGATGTTTTTTTGCAGAACAGAATTTGTTACAAGAAAGGGATCCTGGGGCTGGGGCACAGGGGAGTTTATATACAGAAGTTTTTAAAATTGTCCTTTCTGAGACAACACTTCCTTTTAATATTTGGTAGATAACAAACTTAAATGTAGCATGCCAGGCGAACCAGGTGTCCGTTTCTAGGTGCATTGTTTACCTGCTCCTCAGCTTTGTTCATTTACGCATATAGGATTATAAAGTTTTGTTGCTGGAAACTGGTGCGTCCATGATGCTCCAGTGTTTTTGTGCATTTCTGTGGTTACCACTCACCTGGTGATGTAGATAGACATCCTGCAAGGCCATCCTCATTGTTTTTGTTCCAGTAGATGTCCTTTCCATAGTAACACACGTAAGCCGGCCATACATGGTACATTATTGCAGTCAAATGTTCAATTGTTTTGTTGGAAATTGACTACCTTGCATAGATATTTTCTGCAGATTTCCAGTTGAAACCTGCTGAAGATGGGGACTGAAAGATGGGAGTCGTGCAAAATAATCCACTTGACAAAATCAACCACTAATAGTCATGTTGTCAATCAAAAAGTAGCAACTAGCTGTCACTTTTTATGACCCAGTGTATAGCAACTTAGACTTTTTTTCTATGCTTCCCTAGTCCTCCTTAAATGCTAAAGCCAGAAGAAGACTGACAGAACCAGTTTTCATTTTACTGGTGCCCCTCACAGAAACAATATTGGGGGTAGATTAACCAGTTCTATATCCCTTTTCAGTTTAACTTTCTTTCTTTTTTTATTATTTAAAGCTTTATAGTTCTTCTTTAAATCTATTACCCCCAGGAACTGGTGGTTTTGCTATATAAAATATATAGAGACATTACCAGGGGGATAGACAGACCAATGGAGAGCTCTCATGCTTTGTAGAGGTAAAGGTGGCTGAGCTTTGCAAACTTGGGGGAGGGGGTATGGAAGTTAGTTTTTCTGTAGAGGAGCTGTACAAAGGTAAGTGGTACATTGTTATAATTGTTTTTTTTAATTCTGTCATGCCAAATGGTTTTAGTCTGTACTACTTCTTTAGGGACAGACATCCTGGTTTCAGATTGCTTTACACAGTTAAACACAAAGCATTTATCTTGGACCTTAATGAACAACTGCTTAAGGCATTGATACTGAATGCGTATTCTGTTTAGGACAATAAGCTCCACAATTGCAACACTGTTTTGTGTGAGGTCCTGGAAGCAGTAGTCCATTAATGACCTCATTGGTTGGCTTGTGTCCGCTGTACTTGCTGTGGGGGTGGTTCGCTTTCTCAATGATCTTAGAGGCCAGCGTGTATCATTTCAGAAACTCTGCTTTTCTAATAGCTGTAGAACATTTCCGTAGCATCCACAGAAACCCTCCAAAACATTTGTGGCTTGAGTAAAGTTCTTGTTACATTGGCTACCTGGCTCCTGGGATTTGTCCGCCATGAGTTCAACCACCCTAAGAAAACATGTAATACCTATCCATGCTTCCTTGATATAGTCCCCAAATTTATACCTGCGACCACTCCTGTCTCTGGGTCTGTCCTGTTATCTTACCTGTGATTCCACCACTAACACCTGCCATCTCTATCCATGTGTATGTCCTGTAATCCTTATCTGTGATTCCACCACTAGTAATTTTCAGAATGAATAACTGCAAGTGTTGCAACGTCTCTGCTCAACCTCCTATAGGATATATATTCGTGTTCCGTGTATGAGTAAAGTGTGTGCAGTATTACTAATCTGTCACCAATAATTAAATAGGATAGGAAGAGAATAAGACTTGAAACTCCATTTTCAGCAATATGAAAATAAGGAACAAAGACTTCTGGGAATTTACCATGTTTCAATTAATAATAAGGATTACTAATCTAGCTCAACATCCTATATAATATGTATACATGTACTGTGTATGAATAAAGTAATTATGGATTACTAATCTAGCTCTGCTCATTATAGAACATATCCAGTGTACTGTGTATGAGTAAAGTACTAAGGATTACTCATCTAGCTCTGCTCACTATAGAATATATATACATGTACTGTGTATGAGTAAAGTAACTAAGGATTACTCGTCTAGCTCTGCTCATTATAGAACATATATACTTACTGGTATGAATAAAGTGTCTCTCCGATATTACTAGCAGTGCTGCCACGTCTGTTCTTCTGCTTAGCTTCATATAGATATATATACATTGTCTGCTTGTTTACAGTGTCTTAAGTTTCCTTTCCCATAATGAGAACATTGGCTGCACCACCAATTATAGATCTGAAATGCTGGTTGCTGACCAGTAAATTCTATTTGCAGCACAATTCATCCTGTGTTTGTGGTGAGACCACGTGGAACTCTGCTTCTTTGCCACATTCTAATGTGGTGTGTTTGTCGACGTGGCACGTTGATTTTCACTCTTGTGCTTTTCATTTTTAACCAAAAAATAACTGGACTCTCTAGTCTCTAGTATTCCCCTTCCCACCAAACTTGGTCCTGAATTGAAACACACAAACTCACACGGTGGACAAAATAATGAATCTAAACAGCAGTGTATCTCGGTCTTTTAATGGGGAACCCCTGAAACATGTACATGTCTCTGAACCCCTACATAAAAAAATATATTTTTATGTATCTTTCTTTGTGTCATCAATCTCTAAAAAAAAATTTATACAAAGTAACGGGTAGAGATGGACCACTGGAAGAGGCACACTGCTACACGGTGGATATTCTCTGTAAAACAGAGTAAATACTGGGCTGTTGTAAAAGAAATAAACAGCTTCTAGGTCTTGGCCTTTGCTAGGAACCCACTTTTAGGATCTAACTTGGATTTAATAATGATCCCCAAAAAGACAGGCTGCTTGGCAGTAGCTGAGTGCCTGTTTTGTACTATGAGGAAGGGGTGATGGAAGATCAATGCCCATCATTCCTAGTCAGCATTAAGTGATCCATCATGTCTGACATGCTAATTCATTGGCCAGTTCTGTGTGACGATAATCTAATGTGTACAGAGCTTAAAGGGGAAGTTCAGTGAAATAACATATGCTTTCAGAAAATAGAGCAGTATTTTCTCATCCCAATGACCTTATCTGCCAATTCAGCATTTTTTCTGTGTATAAATAATCGCAACCAAAATACTGACTTCCAGTTTGCAGACCCCTTATAGAGACCGTTATGGTCTTGCCCTTGACCCAGTGCCTGGGTTGATTCAGTTGCTCAGTAGAGATCTGAGCATGTTTGAACCACCAAACAGCCAATCAGTAGAAATTACGTAAGGAACATCCAAGGTGTGGTGCATCCTGGAAAAAGGACCGTTACAGAACCTGAAATGTCAGCTCACTAATGTCAACAGCAGAATAGCAAAGGGTACGAAATCACTGATTTTTCAAAATGGAAGAGAATATGTAGAATAACTAGATATGCATAATATATAAACTGGGTTATTCAATAAAAGTTCTTATTGTTAAAAATGGTGCTAATTTTGCCACAACCAATCAAGGTTAGCTTTCAAATGTTAATCATATCTGATTGGTTGGGGCAAAATTAGCACCATTTTTAACATAAGAACTTTTATTAATCTCCTGTAAGAATTAAAAAATAATGATCTTTTTCACTGAACTTTCCCTTTAAGACAATGATTTCTCGAAACAAAATTTTTGTGCCATTGAAACTATTCAACATAAATGCTTTTATCCTTCCATATAGATTTGTCTGCATACACCACTTTATCACTTCACCCTTATGTACAGTTCCCTCTAGAGACAAACTGTATTTTTTTAGTTTAACAGCAATCTGATTTTAATTGTGGCTTTTTTAATTGTGTTTCTACTTTTCTCTTCTAGACCATGCGCATCCACGATAGTTTCTGTGGCCTTGTTCTAAATCAGCCAATTGGTGGGCTTCAGTAATTGAAGGAATACCCTTACTGGAGGAAAAAGTGGATGGCATGGCTAGTGTCGCAGCGTATAGCTACATGGCATTCTGGTGGTTTTTGTGGGGCACTCGTGCTGCACACTGAAAAAGGTAAAATCCCTTTATACTTATTATTCAGGGGAGAATCATTGCTAGGTGGCAGAGTAGATGTTGAATACACAATAGATCTTAACTAGCCAGAGCTGACACAGAGAGGCGGCCTGATAGGAGTACTGCAGGATTGAAGCAGGAATGATATGATTAAAAGAGGAGGAGAGGCCAACAGGGTGGGAATGGAGGTCTTGGCAAGAAACCAAAGACCATTTTTTATTGATTGCCCTTCACCTCGAGGAGGGAAGGATAGAGAAATTTCATTTCTAGCCATAAATCCCTGTGACTTGCATTGCTAATATTGTAATTAGCTGCAAGCTCCTAGCTTGTCCAACATGGCATTTCATCCGCTAACCCTTTATTGAACATTGTAGACTCGAGATTTTTCTAGCAAGAACTAGCAAGGCTGATATAGCCCTGAACACACACATCGTTCGTGGGTCGTGTTATGTTCTGTATAGCATAAAGATAGAAATCCAATCCATACTAAACACAAACTCATTTGTGGCTTATATATAATCAACCGTCCGGTTGGTGTTTTCCCATTGAATATGCATGTATTTTTGTCTTGAACAGCCCTTTTACAATAATCTGTTTAAATGCGGGAACTGGGCACCAACTAATAGGGGTAGTCGGTGCATATTTTATATTTGTATGGGTATATTGTCTGGTACTTTAAATGCCGCATTACCCCTGATCACCCTGTGTTTTGTGTGCAGCCTGCTGAGTTTTTGTGCACAGTCACGTAGCTTTCTTAGACATCAATATAAATAGAATAAAAAATTTTCTCTACTGTGGATATGTGAAATACAGGGAAACTAGGATTTGTATGTAGTTCAAGTTAGTTGAATTGTATGGGTATTTATGTCTAGAGAGTCTCTATTAAGAGGTGTCTAATTTGGGGTTATACCCATTTAATAGTTTTAACCACCCTTATTTACTGACGTGAACCTCTCCTGTATATCCTCTAGCACAGCATTGCCATGGTTATGTCTTTTAGGATCTTATTTTCTGCATAATACCTGATGGTTTCTTTACAGATACGTGTGGACAGCCCCTGATGTTGTTCTATATGAGAGCGTCCCGGTGGTAACGGGGAAACCCATTCTCAGAGACATGGTGTTCGGCCCAGATGGACATTCCATATACATGCTCAGTGAGAAGCAGGTGAGAACACTCTGGGAACATGGATATTGCAAAGTTTTCCTAATGTCCCATGGTCCTATGGATTGTATTATGCCCTCAAACTGGTTCACGTGGAGAGGTGGTGATGCCAGATCCTATTTCATTTTCCCATATTAGAAAAAAGGAACAAATAACTATAAACCCAGCAGATGGTAGATACTTTTATAGTTCCATCCTTATCTTGCCCTATCTGTCAACTGGCCTCCTAAAATTATCCTTTTTATGTCAGTGGCCATACACAAGCCAATCATACATATTGGAATTGGTCTAATAAAATGTTTTTCCTATTTCCCATCGAAATTGCAATATCGTACGGCCGGATGTATCAGCTCTATTTTTTTTTTTTTTGTTATGAAGTACAGAGGCCTTGCTATATACTGTATTGTATGTTTATGTCCTCCTATATAAAAGGAGATCTGTGTACTAGTATACCCACAGGAAGTACAGAGATTCCTTACAAATACTGGATTATATAGTATTTCTTTATATAATTATGTAAAGTGTGCTTCTAATTTCTTCCCACCTCCCTTACCCATTGCCTTCCTGTAGTGTGTGACCCTGTATAGTTCTGCTCAGCCTCACCATGGACGCTGCTCTGCTTACACATCTCCCCCTCCCTCCCCCCTTCTTTCTTTTCTCTTCTGATTCTCTTAAATGTTAGAGAAAGTGTGCTGGCGGGTAGGCACTTATCCCCTTGTTTATATACTCGGTATTTCATAATGTACTGTGCTGTGTACCCTATTGGCACTTCTTATAAATGAAATTATACGTGCATACATATCCTGTATATAAAATAGGCCATGCTATATACTGTATATATGTAGGATAAACTAATAACGGGTTTATTTCTCCACATTAATTGGGGAATTTCATTCTTCTCTTGCTAAAGGTGAGCAGAGTTCCTGTAGAGAGTTGTCAAAAGTATAACACCTGTCTTTCCTGCCTTGGATCAGGGGACCCGCACTGTGGCTGGTGTGTTCTACACAACAAGTAGAGGCTTCATAGAATCCAGTTTAGTTTGCAAATCTATCTGCTGTCTTTCCTTACATGTTCATAGGTCCCCTCAAGTTGGTCCCATGCATATGTGCCCATTGTTTATAGTCTCTAAAAGACAACTGACTCTGTAAAGTGCCCTGAGGATGGCTGGGTACCTAACATAGTATTTTATACAACTTTACACGGTCTGTAAGCACATCTTTATATATTTTTTTTATTTGTTCTGCAAATTTTTTGTCCAAACTTGTCAGTAGGAGAACTCACTACATCTTTAAATTAATGCACTGTATTTTTGTCCAGTTTTAACATCAGACAATTACCTATTGACCTGGTAGGCCAATGTTGTCAATATTATTCCTTATTAGTCATTGTTTAGTTTTGACCCGACTGTTACTGTAGTAGACTGCACTGCATTTATTATTGCGTTTTCATTTTATTTTGTATTCAAGTCAGTTTGCGCTACAATATTGTTTAATTTCCTTCCCTGCTTAAGAATTGATCTGTGAGTTTACTTCACCAGTTTCGTGGTACACTGGCATATATAAAACCTATATCCTACTCTTTAATTATTTCACCTTAAAATGTCAGATATTGAAAAAGCCAAATTATTTTAATTTCTGCTTTTTTAATGCTGCATTGTTTTTTGGACAAAAAATAAGTTCAAAGGTGTGGGACACATCAGAAAAGTGTGCTTTTAATGGGCATGTTTTGTAGGTGTTATCAACTGATTACTTTTCTATAGATTATTCCTGTGTCAGTTGTAATCAATGCTGATTACCTATTAATTGCATTCACCGTTGTTGCAGTTGCAGTTAAACCTGGTAGTGTGCCCCAATGTAGCACATAATCAACCCTGGCTACCTCTTTTGGTTACATTCACCCAGGTTGCATGATTAATACTGATACCCTTTAATTACACCTCGTGTAATCGAGGGTAATCTCCACCCCTATATAATTTATTTTAATAAAATGTAGGGCATCTCTTTCCACCCCCAACCGCTATATTGATTTGTAGAAAAGAACCCAATCACAGCCGTGGCTGTGGGCAATAGAGAACACTGCGAGAAATAGAGAACAACTAGATTGTAAGCTCCACTGGGCAGGGACCTCATTACTTCTTGTAGCAAAGCTCTAGCACTTCTATTTATATAATTTATATATTTATGTACTGAACTGATCTATGTATTTATCCCCCTTGTATGACTTTATTGTATTTTAATACTGTACAGTGCTGTTCCCCAGTGACGCTATAAATAAACATATACATACATACTGTAATAATCTGTATTGTTATAATGTACACGCTGTGTACCCAAGTGGCGCTATATAAATACATATACATACATACTGTATAATCTGTTATTGTTATATGTACAGCGCTGCGTACCCAGTGGCGCTATATAATAAACATATACATACATACTGAATAATCTGTATTGTTTTATAATGTACAGCGCTGTGTCCCCCAAGTGGCGCTATATAAATAAACATACATACTGTAATATCTGTATTGTTATAATTTACAGCGCTGTGTCCAAGTTGGCTATATAAATAAACATATACATACATACTGAATAATCTGTATTGTATAATGTTACAGCGCTGGTCCCCAAGTGGCGCTATATAAATAACCATACATACTACTGAAATCTGTATTGTTATAATGTACAGCGCTGTGTCCCCCAAGTGGCGCTATATAAATAAACAATACATACATACTGTATAATCTGTATTGTTTATAATGTACGCGCTGCGTTCCCAAGTGGCGCAATATAAATAAACATATACATACATCCTGTTAATCTGTATTGTTATAATTGTACAGCGCTGTGTCCCCAAGTGGCGCATTATAAATAACATATACATACATACATACTGTATAATCTGTATTGTTATAATGTACACGCTGTGTCCCAAGTGGCGCTATATAATAAACATATACATACATACTGTTAATCTGTATTGTTATAATGTACAGCGCTGTGTACCAAGTGCGCTATATAAAAAACATATACATACATACTGTATAATCTGTATGTTATAATGTACAGCGCTGTGTCCCCAGTGCGCCAATATATAAACATATACATACATACTGTATAATCTGTATTGTTATAATGTACAGCGCTGTGTCCCCAAGTGGCGCAATATAAAATAACATATACATACTACTGTATAATCTGTATTGTATATGTACACGCGCTGTGTACCCAAGTGACGCTATATAAATAAACATATACATACATACTGTATAATCTGTATTGTTTATAATGTACAGCGCTGTGTCCCCAAGTGCGCTATATAAATAACATATACATACTACGTATAATCTGTATTGTTATAATGTACAGCGCTGTGTCCCCAAGTGGCGCTATATAAATAAACATATCATACATACTGTATAATCTGTATTGTTATAATGTACACAGCTGTGTCCCCAAGTGCGCTATATAATAAACATATACATACATACTGTATAATCTGTATTGTTATAATGTACAGCGCTGTGTCCCCAAGTGGCGCTATATAAATAAACATATACATACATACTGTATAATCTGTATTGTTATAATGTACAGCGCTGTGTCCCCAAGTGGCGCTATATAAAAACATATACATACATACTGTATAATCTGTATTGTTATAATGTACAGCGCTGGTCCCCAAGTGTCGCTTTATAAATAACACATATACATACATACTGTATAATCTGTATGGTTATAATGTACAGCGCTGCGTCCCCAATGTCGCTTTATAAATAAACATTACATACATACTGTATAATCTGTATTGTTATAATGTACAGCGCTGCTCCCAAGTGTCGCTTTATAATAACATATACATACATACTGTAATCTGTATTGTTATAATGTACAGCGCTGCGTCCCCAAGTGTCGCTTTATAAATAACATATACATACATCAAAACATCCTGCGGAGCGAAGGGCTGTAAGTACAGTTCTGATTCTTTTTTTATAGAATTCTAATATAGCGGTTGGAAGGCATACTCTGCATTTTATATAAAAATGTTAACCTGGTGACAGGGGCGGAGCCCTTTCCCCTCTCCCTCCCTGCCGATCCCTGTCTGCCCTTCATTTTATATAAAATGCAGATTATGCCTTCCCAACCGCTATATTAGATTTCTAAAAAAAAAAGAATCAGAACTGTACTTACAGCCCTTCGCTCCCGCAGTATGTATGTATGTATGTATGTATATGTTTATTTACATAGCGCCACTTGGGGACACAGCACTGTACATTATAACAATACAGATTATACAGTATGTGTGTATATGTTTATTTATATAGCGCCACTTGGGTTTACACAGCGCTGTACATTATAACAATACAGATTATACAGTATGTACGTATATGTTTATTATATAGCGCCAATTGGGTGGACGCAGCGTGTACATTATAACAATACAGATTATACAGTATGTACGTATATGTTTATTTAATAAGCAACACTTGGGTACACAGCGCTGTACATTATAACAATACAGATATACAGTATGTACGTATATGTTTATTTATAGCGCCACTTGGGGGACACAGCGCTGTACATTATAACAATACAGATTATACAGTATGTAAGTAATGTTTTATTTATATGCACCACTTGGGTACACAGCGCTGTACATCATAAACAATACAGATTATACAGTATGTAGTATATGTTATTATATAGCGCCATTTGGGACACAGCTGGTAACATTATAACAATCAGATAACAGTATGTATGATATGTTTTTATATAGCGCCATTGGGTCACCAGCGCTGTACATTATAACCAATAAGATTATACAGTATGTATGTATATGTTTATTTATATAGTGCCACTTGGGGACGCCAGCCTGTACATTATAACAATAATGTATACAGTATGTATGTATATGTTTATTTATATAGCGCACTTGGGTACACAGCGTGTACATTATAACAATCAGATTATACAGTATGTAGTATATGTTTATTTATAGCGCCACTTGGGGACACGCACTGTACATTATAACAATACGATTATACAGTATGTATGTATATGTTTATTATTATAGCGCCACTTGGGACGCAGCGCTGTACATTATAACAATACAGATTATACAGTATGTAGTATATGTTATTTAATAGCGCCACGTGGTACACAGCGCTGACATTATAACATACAGATTATACAGTTGTAGTATATGTTTATTTATATAGCGCCACTTGGGACCAGCGCTGTACATTATAACAATACAGTTATACAGTATGTAGTTATATGTTTATTATTATAGCAACCACTTGGGTACACAGCGCTGTACATTATAACAATACAGATTATACAGTATGTAGTATATGTTTATTAATAGCGCCACTTGGGGAAACAGCGCTGTACATTATACAATACAGATTATACGTATGTAGTATATGTTTATTAATAGCACCATGGGACACAGCGCTGTACATATAACAATACAGATTATACAGTATGTATGTATATGTTTATTTATATAGCGCCATGGGGACACAGCGCTTACATTATAACAATACAGATTATTACAGTATGGTGTATAGTTTATTTATATAGCGCCATTTGGGACACAGCGCTGTACATTATAACAATAAGATTATACAGTATGTATGTATATGTTTATTTATATAGCGCCACTTGGGGACAGCAGCGCTGTTTATACAATAACATAAGTTATACAGTATGTATGTATATGTTTATTTATATAGCGCCACTTGGGGACACAGCACTGTACATTAAACAATACAGATTATACAGTATGTATGTTATGTTATTTATATAGCGCCATGGGGTACACAGCGCTGTACTTATAACAATACAGATTATACAAGTATGGATATGTTTATTTATATAGCGCCACTTGGGGACACAGCGCGCGTACATTATAAAATAAGATTATACAGTATGTATGTATGTGTATTTATATAGGCCATGGGGACACAAGCGCTGTACATTATAACAATACAGATTATACAGTATGTTGTATATGTTTATTTATATAGCGCCACTTGGGACACAGCGTGTACATTATAACAATACAGATTATACAGTATTGTAGTATATGTTTATTTATATAGCGCCACTTGGGGACACAGCGCTGTACATTATAACAATACAGATTATACAGTGTGTATGTATATGTTTATTTATATAGCGCCACTTGGATACACATCGCTGTACATTATAACAATACAGATTATAGAGTATGTATGTATATGTTTATTTATATAGCGCCACTTGGGGACACAGCGCTGGACATTATAAAAATACAGATTAACAGTATGTATGTATATGTTTATTTATATAGCGCACTTGGATACACAGCGCTGTACATTATAACAATACAGATTATACAGTAGTATGTATATGTTTATTATATACGCCACTTGGGGACACAGCGTGCTACTTATAACAATACAGATTATACAGTATGTATGTATGTTTATTTATATAGCGCCACTTGGGGACACAGCGCTGTACATTATAACAATACAGATTATACAGTATGTAGTGTTTATTTATAGGCCACTTGGGGACACAGCGCTGTACATTATAACAATACAGATTATACAAGTATGATATGTTTTTTATATAGCGCCACTTGGACACAGCGCGTACATTATAACAATACAGATTATACAGTATGTATGTATATGTTATTATAGCGCACTGGGGGACACAGGCTGTACATTTATAACAATACAGATTATACAGTATGTATGTATATGTTTATTTTATATAGCGCCACTTGGGATACAAGCGCTGTACATTATAACAATATGATTATACCAGTATGTATGTATATGTTTATTTATATAGCGCCACTGGGGACCAGCAAGCGCTTGTAACAGTATAACAATACAGATTATACAGTATGTATGTATATGTTTATTTATATAGCACCACTTGGGTACACAGCGCTGTACATTATAACAATACAGATTATACAGTATGTATGTATATGTTTATTTATATAGCGCCACTTGGGGACACAGCGCTGTACATTATAACAATACAGATTATACAGTATGTATGTATATGTTTATTTATATAGCGCCACTTGGATACACAGCGCTGTACATTATAACAATACAGATTATACAGTATGTATGTATATGTTTATTTATATAGCGCCACCTGGGTACACAGCGCTGTACATTATAACAATACAGATTATACAGTAGTATGTATATGTTTATTTATATAGCGCACTTGGGGACACAGCGCTGTACATTATAACAATACAGATTATACAGTATGTATGTATATGTTTATTTATATAGCGCACTTGGGTACACAGCGCGTGTACATTATACAATACAGATTATACAGTAGTATGTATATGTTATTTTATATGCGCCACTTGGGGACACAGCGCTGTAAATTATAACAATACAGATTATACAGTATGTATGTATATGTTTATATATTGCGCCACTTGGGGACACAGCGCTGTACATTATAACAATACAGATTTACAGTATGTATGTATATGTTTTATTATATAGCGCACTTGGTACACAGCGCTGTACATTATAACAATACAGATTATACAGTATGTAGTATATGTTTATTATATAGCGCCACTTGGGACACAGCGTGTACATTAAACAATACAGATTATACGAGTATGTATGTATATGTTATTTATAATGCGCCACTTGGGGACACAGCGCTGTACATTATAAACAATACAGATTATACAGGATGTATGTATATGTTTATTTATATTGCGCCACTTGGGAACCAGCGCGTACAATATAAACAATACAGATTATACAGTATGTATGTATTGTTTATTTATATAGCGCCACTTGGGGACACAGCGCTGTACATTATAACAATACAGATTTACAGTAGTATGTATGTTATTTATAAGCGCACTTGGGGACGCAGCGCTGTACATTATAACAATATAGATTATACAGTATGTATGTATATGTTTATTTATATAGCGCCACTTGGGGACACAGCGCTGTACATTATAACAATACAGATTATACAGTATGTATGTATATGTTTATTTATATAGCGCCACTTGGGGACACAACGCTGTACATTATAACAATACAGATTATACAGTATGTATGTATATGTTTATTTATATAGCGCCACTTGGGGACGCAGCGCTGTACATTATAACAATATAGATTATACAGTATGTATGTATATGTTTATTTATAGAGCGCCACTTGGGGACGCAGCACTGTACATTATAACAAACAGATTATACAGTATGTACGTATATGTTTATTTATATAGCGCCACTTGGGTACGCAGCGTTGTACATTATAACAATACAGATTATACAGTATGTACGTATATGTTTTTTAATAGCAACACTTGGGTACACAGCGCTGTACATTATAACAATACAGATTATACAGTATGTACGTATAGTTTATTTCATAGCGCCACTTGGGGACACAGCGCTGTACATTATAACAATACAGATTATACAGTATGTAGCGTATATGTTATTTTATAAGCACCACTTGGGTACACAGCGCTGTACATCATAACAATACAGATTATACAGTATGTATGTATATGTTTATTTATATAGCGCCATTTGGGTACACAGCGCTGTACATTATAACAATACAGATTATACAGTATGTATGTATATGTTTATTTATATAGCGCCATTTGGGTACACAGCGCTGTACATTATAACAATAATGATTATACAGTATGTATGTATATGTTTATTTATAGTGCCACTTGGGACGCAGCACTGTACATTATAACAAACATAATGATTATAAGTATGTATGTATATGTTTATTTATAGCGCACTTGGGGACGCAGCACTGTACATTATAACAATACAGATATATACAGTATGTATGTATATGTTTATTTATATAGCGCCACTTGGGTACACAGCGCTGTACATTATAACAATAGAGATTATACAGTATGTATATGTTTATTTTATAGCGCCACTTGGGGACACAGCGCTGTACATTATAACAATAGGATTATACAGTATGTATGTATATGTTATTTATATAGCGCCACTTGGGACACAGCGCTGTACATTATAACAATACAGATTATACAGTATGTAGTTATGTTTATTTATATAGCGCCACTTGGGGCACAGGCTGTCCATTATAACAATACAGATTATACAGTATGTATGTATATGTTTATTTAATTAGCGCCACTTGGGAACACGCGCTGTACTTATAACAATACAGATTATACAGTATGTATGTATATGTTTATTTATATAGCGCCACTTGGAACACAGCGCTGTACATTATAACAATACAGATTATAGAGTATGTATGTATATGTTTATTTATATAGCGCCACTTGGGGACACAGCGCTGTACATTATAACAATACAGATTATACAGTATGTATGTATAGTTTATTTATATAGCGCCACTTGGATACACAGCGCTGTACATTATAACAATACAGATTATACAGTATGTATGTATATGTTTATTTATATAGCGCCACTTGGGGACACAGCGCTGTACATTATAACAATACAGATTATACAGTATGTATGTATGTTTTTTTATAGCGCCACTTGGGGACACAGCGCTGTACATTATAACAATACAGATTATACAGTATGTATGTGTTTATTTATATAGCGCCACTTGGGGACACAGCGCTGTACATTATAACAATACAGATTATACAGTATGTATGTATATGTTTTTATTTATAGCGCCACTTGGATACACAGCGCTGTACATTATAACAATACAGATTATACAGTATGTATTATATGTTTATTTATATAGCGCCACTTGGGGACACAGCGCTGTACATTTAACAATACAGATTATACAGTATGTATGTATATGTTTATTTATATAGCGCCACTTGGATACACAGCGCTGTACATTATAACAATAGATTATACAGTATGTATGTATATGTTTATTTATATAGCGCCACTTGGGGACACAGCGCTGTACATTATAACAATACAGATTATACAGTATGTATGTATATGTTTATTTATATAGCGCCACTTGGATACACAGCGCTGTACATTATAACAATACAGATTATACAGTATGTATGTATATGTTTATTTATATAGCGCCACTTGGGACACAGCGCTGTACATTATAACAATACAGATTATACAGTATGTATGTATATGTTATTTATATAGCGCCACTTGGATACACAGCGCTGTACATTATAACAATATAGATTATACAGTATGTATGTATATGTTTATTTATATAGCGCCACTTGGGGACACAGCGCTGTACATTATAACAATACAGATTATACAGTATGTATGTATATGTTTATTTATATAGCGCCACTTGGATACACAGCGCTGTACATTATAACAATACAGATTATACAGTATGTATGTATATGTTATTTATATAGCGCCACTTGGGGACACAGCGCTGTACATTATAACAATACAGATATACAGTATGTATGTATATGTTTATTTATATAGTGCCACGGATACACAGCGATGTACATTATAACAATATAGATTATACAGTAGTATGTATATGTTTATTTATATAGCGCCACTTGGGGACACAGCGCTGTACATTATAACAATACAGATTATACAGTATGTATGTATATGTTTATTTATATAGCGCCACTGGGGACACAACGCTGTACATTATAACAATACAGATTATACAGTATGTATGTATATGTTTTATTTATAGCGCCACTTGGGGACGCAGCGCTGTACATTATAACAATATAGATTATACAGTATGTATGTATATGTTTATTTATAGAGCGCCACTTGGGACGCAGCACTGTACAAGTATAAAATACAATAAAGTCATACAAGGGGGATAAATACATAGATCAGTTCAGTACAGTACATAAATAGAATTGCTACAGCTTTGCTACAAGAGGTAATGAGGTCCCTGCCCAGTGGAGCTTACAATCTAGTTGTTCTCTATTTCCCGCAGTGTTCTCTATTGCCCACAGCCACGACTGTGATTGGGTTCTTTTTCTACAAATCAATATAGCGGTTGGGGGTGCAAGTGCTATTGGGCGATAGGGAAGGCAATCTGCCTCCCTACATACAGTGGTCCCTAACTGGAGCAGGGGATATGTATGCATAGTTTTTTATATATAAGCCCAACTTGGGTAGCGCGCTGTACATTAACACAACGATATGAATCACCAGTATGATGATTTATGTTTATTTATATACGCCACTTGGGGGTACACAGCGCTGTACATTAGACAACACAGAATTATTTACCAGTATGTATGTATATGGTTTATTTATATAGCGCACACTTGGGGACACAGCCTGTACATTATAACAATACAGATTATACAGTATGTATGGTATATGTTTATTTATATACGCCACTTGGGTACACAAGCGCTGTTACATTATAACAATACAATTATACAGTATGTATGTATAGTTTTATTTATAAGCGCCACTTGGGTACCAGCGCTGTACATTATAACAATAAGTTTATACAGTTGTATGTATATGTTTATTTATATAAGCGCCACTTGGGTACCAGCACTGTCATTATTAACAAACAGATTATACAGTATGTATGTATATGTTTATTTATAACGCCACACTTGGGTACACAGCGCTGTACATTATAACAAACAGATTAACAGATGTATGTATATGTTATTATATAGCGCCATGGACACAGCTGCTACATTATACAAACGATTATCAGTATGTCTGTAATGTTTATTTATATAGCCACTTGGGGACACAGCGCTGTACATTATACAATACAGATATACAGTATGTATGTATAGTTTTATTTAAAGCGCCACTTGGGTACAGCGCTGTACATTATAACAATAAGATTATACAGTATGTATGTATAGTTTATTATATGCGCACTTGGGGACACAGCGCTGTACATTATAACAAACAGATTATACAGTATGTAGTATATGTTTATTATATATAGCGCCACTTGGGACACAGCACTGTACATTATACAAACCAAGATTATACAGTATGTAGTATATGTTATTTATATAGCGCCACTTGGGCACAGCATGTAATTATAACAACACAGATTATACAGTATGTATGTATATGTTTATTTATATAGCGCCACTTGGGGACACAGCGCTGTACTTATAACAAATACAGATTATACAGTATGTATGTATATGTTTATTTATATAGCGCCACTTGGGACACAGCGCTGTACATTATAACAATACAGATTATACAGTATGTATGTATATTGATTTATATAGCGCCACTTGGGACACAGCGCTGTACATTATAACAATACAGATTATACAGTTTTATGTACTATGTTATTTATATAGCGCCCATTGGGAACAGCACTGTACATTATAACAACCAGATTATACAGTAGTATGTATATGTTATTTATATAGCGCCACTGGGTACACAGCACTGTACATTATAACAAACAGATTATACAGTATGTATGTAATGTTTATTTATATAGCGCCACTTGGAACACAGCGCTGTACATTATAACAATACAGATTATACAGTATGTGTATATGTTTATTATTATAGCGCCACTGGGGACACAGCCTGTACATTATAACAATACAGATATACAGTATGTATGTATATGTTATTATATAGCGCCACTGGGACACCAGCGCTGTACATTATAACATACAGATTATACAGTATGTATGTATGTGTTTATTTATAGCGCCACTTGGGGACACAGCGCTGTACATTATAACAAACAGATTATACAGTATGTATGTATATGTTATTTATATAGCGCCACTTGGGGACACAGCGCTGTACATTATAACAATACAGATTATACAGTATGTATGTATGGTTTATTTATAAGCGCCACTTGGGGACACGCACTGTACATTATAACAATACAGATTATACAGTATGTATGTATATGTTTTATTTATATAGCGCCACTTGGGTACACAGCGCTGTACATTATAACAATACAGATTATACAGTATGTATATGTTTATTTATATAGCGCCACTTGGGTACACAAGCGGTGTACATTATAACAATACAGATTATACAGTATGTATGTAATGTTTATTTAATAGAGCCACTTGGGACGCAGCGCTGTACATTATAACAATACAGATTATACAGTATGTATGTATGTTTATTATATAGCGCCACTTGGGGACACACGCGCTGTACATTATAACAATACAGATTACATTATGTATTATATGTTTATTAAATAGCGCCACTTGGGTATGCAGCGCTATAACAATAATACAGATTAACATATGTATGTATATGTTTATTTATATAGCGCCCACTGGGTTACACGCGCTGTAATGTATAACAATACAGATTATACAGTATGTAGTGTATATGTTTATTTATATAGCCCACTTGGGTACACAGCGCTGTACATTATAACATAACAGATTATACAGTAGTATGATATGTTTATATAGCGCCATTGGGGACACAGCGCTGTACATTATAACAATAAGATTTACAGTATGTATGTATATGTTTATTTATAAAGCGCCACTTGGGTAGCAGCGTGCTGTACATTATACAATACAGATTATACAAACCGGGGATAAGTGCAAGGGGTTTTAAAGTTGATGGAACATTTAGGCACATTATTGGGGTAGAGCCAGGAAGAATTCCTCTCTCTCTTTCACTGGGTAAATCCCACTGTGCTGGTCTGTAGAGTTGAACTAGGGAAGAGGCAGTGTCTCTTTTTGACTGTGTATATTCAATAATTACATATAATTAATTGAGTTTAATCAATCATTCTGTAGGTCAGGGAAAATTAATACAAATCTGAACATAAGCATCTCCTTTCAACGGGTAATTAAACTCTTCCTAGAATAAATGCTCAGTTGGATCCATTCATTTCTAACAGCAAGACACTATACTAGAGAGGGCATGAATGGGACACTGGTTTACACGCCCCACAATGCATCACGCCATATGTTCTAAGCTGTGATTGGCTGCCGAGTAGTCACAATACCAACACCGTAAGTTTGCTGTGCAGAAAATAAATCACATTGAAGTTAAAAAGACAAACAGTTCTACGTGACAACGATGCAACGAGAATTTAGCTATGGGAGAAAAACCATAGGAGAATATAGGACAGTTGGGTCCTAAGGCGTACATCATAAAAAACAATTCACCTGGCGGTGGAGACAATCGTTACAATGGCCTACTTAAGGTACTTGGGAAAGGAGTGGGTTCAGGGGAGCAGATCTGGCTGTCGTATGCAGTCAAAAGAACAGAGATGACACCAAAACAGGATTTACATTACTTACCCAATCCTCCAGTGATGGAGGGAAACTTGGTAAAGCGATGGAGAAGAACACTGGATGTATTCATCCCAACTGTAGCTTCACTCTCAGCCATGTCACTAATTAGACAGGTAACTCCAGCAGACAGACTGGGAAAATTCTGTACAGACAAGGTCAGCTGCAAGAAAGGAAAATACGAGGGTAGACCGGTGCAAAAAAGGAAACAACAGGGGCAAATAACACAGGTAAAAGGGGCACCTTACAACAGTGTCGCAGCACTGACGACGCATTGTTTGGAGTCACCTCTAGATGGACACACTGAGTAAGGTTACCAGTGAAACGATTTGCTCTTTTGCTCGTTCACATTCACTCTTACGACAGCACCTGTGGAAAAGTTTCAGACAAGTCTAGGTGACCTCTTTACGCTTATCAGGGCTAGGCCACACTATCGCGCTATTTGAGGTCCAGATCTGGTACAGGGATTAAACCCATGTGGCAAGGCTAGAAGAGAGATATGGCTAACGTCAGATCTGGTACTAGGTTACCCCCAGTCAATCTAGAAGGAGATAGGATAACTGTCCAACCTGTCTAAGGATTACACCCAATGACAATGCTAGAAGAGAGATATGGATAACTGTCCAGACCTGGTCTAAGGGTTACACCCAATGTACAATGCTAGAAGGAGATATGGATATTGTCCAGATCTGGTACTAAGGATTACACCCAATGTACAATGGCTAGAAGAGAGTATGGATAACTGTCCAGATCTGGTACTAAGGGATTACAACCCATGTACAATGCTTAAAGAGAGATATGGATAACTGTCCAGACCTAGGTACTAAGGGATTACACCCATGTACAATGCTAGAAGAGAGATATAAATAACTGGTCCAGACCTGTACTAAGGGATACACCCAATGTAAATGCTAGAAGAGAGATATGGATAACTGTCGAGATCTGGTACTAAGGGATTACACCAATGTACAATGCTAGAAGAGAGAATAAAATACTGTCCAGACCTGGTACTAAGGATTACACCCAATGTACAATGCTAGAAGAGAGATATAAAATAACGTCCAGACTGGATACTAAGGATACACCCAATGTGCCATGCTAGAAGAGAGATATGGATAACTGTCCAGATCTGGTACTAAGGGATTACACCCATGTTGCAATGCTAGAAGAGAGATATTGGATAACTGTCCAGACCTGGTACTAAGGGATTACACCCAATGTACAATGCTAGAAGGAGATATGGATAACTGCCAGATTGGTACTAAGGGATTACACCCAATGTGTGTAATGCTAGAAGAGAGATATGGATAACTGTCCAGACCTGGTACTAAGGGATTACACCCAATGTGCAATGCTAGAAGAGAGATATAAATAACTGTCCAGACCTGGTACTAAGGGATTACACCCAATGTACAATGCTAGAAGAGAGATATGGATAACTGTCCAGATCTGGTACTAGGGATACACCCCAATGTGCAATGCTAGAAGAGAGATATGGATAAACTGTCCAGACCTGGTACTAAGGGATTACACCAATGGTAAATGCTAGAAGAGAGATATGGATAACTGTCCAGATCTGGTACTAAGGGATTACACCCATGATGCAATGCTAGAAGAGAGATAGGATAACTGTCCAGAACTGGTACTAAGGGATTACACCCAATGTACAATGCTAGAAGAGAGATATAAATACGTCCAGACCTGGTACTAAGGGATTTACACCCAAGTACAATGCTAGAAGAGAGATATGGATAACTGTCCAGATCTGGTACTAAGGGATACACCCAATGTACAATGCTAGAAGAGAGATAAATAACTGTCCAGATCTGGTACTAAGGGATTACACCCAATGTACAATGCTAGAAGAGAGATATAAATAACTGTCCAGATCTGGTACTAAGGGATTACACCCAATGTGCAATGCTAGAAGAGAGATATGGATAACTGTCCAGATCTGGTACTAAGGGATTACACCCAATGTGCATGCTAGAAGAAGAGTATGGATAACTGTCCAGACCTGGTACTAAGGGATTACACCCAATGTACAATGCTAGAAGAGAGAGATAGGATAACTGTCCAGATCTGGTACTAAGGGATTACACCAATGTGTAATGCTAGAAGAGAGATAGGATAACTGTCCAGACCTGGTACTAAGGGATTACACCCATGTGCAATGCTAAAGAGAGATATAAATAACTTCCAGACCTCGGTACTAAGGGATTACACCCAATGTACAATGCTAGAAGAGAGTATGGATAAGCTGTCCAGATCTAGGGTACTAACAACAATAAGAAAAATGATGGATTACACCCAATGTGCAATGCTAGAAGAGAGATATGGATAACTGTCCAGACTGGTATAAGGGATTACACCAATGTACAATGCTAGAAGAGAGATATGGATAAATGTCCAGACTGTACTAAGGGATTACACCCAATGTGCAATGCTAGAAGAGAGATATGGAAACTGTCCAGACCTGGTACTAAGGGATTACACCCAATGTACAATGCTAGAAGAAGAGATATGGATAACTGTCCAGACCTGGTACTAAGGGATTACACCCCAATGTTACAAGCTAGAAGAGAGATATAATAACTGTCCAGACCTGGTACTAAGGGATTAACCCAATGTACCATGCTAGAAGAGAGATATGGATAACTGTCCAGACCTGGTACTAAGGATACACCCAATGTACAATGCTAGAAGAGAGATATAAAAACTGTCCAGATCTGGTACTAAGGATACACCCAAGTGCAATGCTAGAAGAGAGATAGGATAACTGTCCAGATCTGGTACTAGGGATTACACCCAATGTGCAATGCTAGAAGAGAGATATGGATAACTGTCCAGACCTGGTACTAAGGGATTACACCCAATGTACAATGCTAGAAGAGAGATATGGATAACTGTCCAGATCTGGTACTAAGGGATTACACCCAATGTGAATGCTGAGAAGAGAGATAGATAACTGTCCAGACCTGGTACTAAGGGATTACACCAATGTGCAATGTAGAAGGAAGATATAAATAATGTCCAGACCTGGTACTAAGGGATTACACCCAATGTACTGCTTAGAAGAGAGATATGGATAACTGTCCAGATCTGGTACTAAGGGATTACACCAATGCTCTATGTGCAATGCTAGAAGAGAGATATGGATAACTGTCCAGACCTGGTACTAAGGGATTACACCCAATGTACAAATGCTAGAAGAGGATATGGATAACTGTCCAGATTTGGTACTAAGGGATTACACCCAATGGCAATGCTAGAAGAGAGATATGGATAACTGTCCAGACCTGGTACTAAGGGATTACACCAAGTACAATGCTAGAAGAGAGATATGGATAACTGTCCAGACCTGGTACTAAGGGATTACACCCAATGTACAAGCTAGAAGAAGATATGGATAACGTCCAGACCTGGTACTAAGGGATTACACCCAATGTACAATGCTAGAAGAGAGATATAAATAACTGTCCAGACCTGGTACTAAGGATACACCCAATGTACAATGCTAGAAGAGAGAATAAATAACTGTCCAGACCTGGTACTAAGGGATTACACCAATTACAATGCTAGAAGAGAGATATGGATAACTGTCCAGACGGTACTAAGGGATTACACCCCAATGTACAATGCTAGAAGAGAGATAGGATAACATGTCCAGACCTGGTACTAAGGATACACCCAATGTACAATGCTAGAAGAGAGATATGGAAACTGTCCAGATCTGGTACTAAGGATTACACCCAATGTACAATGCTAGAAGAGAGATATGGATAAAAATGTCCAGACCTGGTACTAAGGGATTACACCCAATGTACAATGCTAGAAGAGAGATAGGATAACTCCAGACTGGTACTAAGGATACACCCAGTACATGCTAGAAGAGAGATATGGATAACTGTCAGACTGGTACTAAGGGATTACACCCAATGTACAATGCGAGAGAGAGATATGAAACTGTCCAGATATGGTACTAGGGATTTACACCCAATGTACAATGCTAGAAGAGAGATATGGGATAAACTGTCCAGATCTGGTACTAAGGGATTACACCCAATGTCAATGCTAGAAGAGAGATATGGATAACTGTCCAGACCTGGTACTAAGGGATTACCCAATGTACAATGCTAGAAGAGAGATATGGATAACTGTCCAGACTCGGTACTAAGGGATTACCCCAATGTACAATGCTAGAAGAGAGATATGGATAACTGTCCAGACCTGGTACTAAGGATTACACCCAATGTACAATGCTAGAAGGGATATGGATAACTGTCAGACCTGGTACTAAGGGATTACACCAATGTACAATTGCTAGAAGAGAGATATGGATAACTGTCCAGACCTTGTACTAAGGGATTACACCAATGTACAATGCTAGAGAGAGTATGGATAACTGTCCAGACCTGGTATAAGGGATTACACCCAATGTACAATGCTAGAAGAGAGATATGGATAACTGTCCAGACCTGGTAATAAGGGATTACACCCAAGTGCAATGCTAGAAGAGAGATATGGATAACTGTCCAGACTGGTACTAAGGGATTACACCCAATGTACAATGCTAGAAGAGAGATATGGATAACTGTCAGACCTGGTAATAAGGGATTACACCCAATGTACAATGCTAGAAGAGAGATATAAATAACTGTCCATACCTGGATACAGGGATCAGATTTTAATCTGTGGGACGAGGTGCTGTATTTTTTCATGTATGTTATTTACCCCTTCTAGTTAAGCTATAGGCCAGACAGAGGGGAAATGACGATAGAGCGCTAGAAATGGGGAACCTAACAGTTAGTCCCACTCTAAACCCCTCCCCTAACATGCCAAAACAACAAGGCCCCAACATAAAAAAAAAAAAGAATAAAAATATATATATATATATATATATATATATATATATATATATATATATATATTCTCCACCCACACTTGATATAGTGCGTTTGTTTAATATAAAGGAGCAGTGTCTTACTTCCCATTCTTCAATAAAACCTGCAGGAGCTGGAAGAGAGGTAAGTACTTACCCTTCGCTCTCTCCTCAGCCACGTAGTGACCGAGTGCGATGCGCTTGCACAGCGGTCGGGACCTGTCAGATTACATGGCAGAGGAGAGAGCGATGGGTGGTGTAAGTAACTTACCTTCTCTTCCAGTTGTTCTATAAAACCTGCAGGAGCCGGAGGTAAGGCACAGTCCTTTACCTTCTGTTCTTTAATAAAACTGAATTTGGCTATACCAGTGGAGAGCCTTTTAAATAATAAGGAACAGACAGCAAGAGGAGGAGAGGGAGAAGGAAAGACTAATGAGAAGGTTGTAGTGGCAGTAAAGAGGTCCAGCTAGCACCTCATCCTAAATTGGTGTGTTAAATAAAGAGAAGGAGCAGACAGCAGAAGAGGAGAAAAGACTGGGGAAAGGAGGAGGTGGCAGTAGAAGAGGCCAAGCTAGCACTGTATCCTAACACCAGTGTTTTAGGCTTGGTACACACAGATAATATATTTTAACCGATCAACAATGGTAAAATATTTGGTTTGCAGAAACTTTTCAGATATTTTTTGCCATTTTTTTTTGTTCTACCCAATCCAAAAAAAGAGAGTCTTCCAACTGGACAGTCCATAAAGAGACTTTGGAAGTCTCCCAGGGAAGGACATAGTGATTTTGGTTGACATGAGGAGGAGTCTTAAATGAGATGACAGACTATCGTTCATGGAGGGAAACACTACTATTTCTCTTTCCCCTGTATTATATTAACCTTATCCATGGTTTTCCCAGACTGAGTGAATGGAAGTTATTACACAAATAACCACTGTATAAGGGAGGGCTGTGCGGTCTTTGTGTACAAGGGGAAATAAACTTCTTCTCCCAGCATTGTAAACACTTCCTGATTCCATTACACCCTAGCAAAGTAAACAGTTTATTGTGTATCTTTCCGAATGACAATGTTCCTACATTACACAAAACTATAGCAATGAATATATTGTTAATAAAACATAGCACACCTTCTCCAAATTCTACCACAACAGGGCACACAATGGCTTTCAATTGCAGAAAACAAAATCCAAGATCTAGGCCACACTAACGCATTTTTGACACATATGGGCCTAGGCACTCTTCAGCAATGTGCCAGTGTATTCCAGGTGCTGTTCCCTTAGTCCTCTACCTCAGGACTCCAAGCTATAGAACACAGCATAAAAAGTTGATGGAAGCGCACTCTGTTAATCAGAAAATATTCTTTATTGCATCACACAAAATATACACAATGTTCGGAGAACGTAGGTCTCTTCATGAAGGAGACATAGCGTTCTCCGAAACATTGTGTATATTTTGGTGATGCATAAACACAATATTTCTGATTACAGAGTGCGCTTCCATCAAACTTTTTATGCTTGTGCTATAACGCATTTGAGCATGCGATTTGGTTACAAATGGAAATCCCGGGCACATCTATTTGTGTACACCATTTTTTTACGCAAACGCATGAGTGTTTATAATGTTAAGTTACAAAAACGCATGCGCAAATGCAGAACAACGTGCAACAACGCACATAAATAGCACACACAATCGAGTGCCATAATACTCGTGATTGCGTGCACGCTTGGTGCGTTGTAGTGTGGCCTCAGCCTAAAGCTGGGTTCACACAGTACCAACCTGTAAAAGATGTGTTAAAACTATAGGGAGATGGTTTAGAACTGCTACACACTGGCAATCGCAGCAGACTAACAGTACAGGGAGTCGACTGTGAAAGAGAAATTTTAGATCTATACAACCGGTACACAGGACTGATCCTATCTGTATGACGGGATTGTCCCTTTATCGTTATGTGTGTGCTCAGCTTTACAATGAATGGAGAGTGTGTTACGACATATATGGCGATAGGCCGTATCCCTGAATATTATTACAATAGGAGAGGAAGGTAAATGGGACTGGTGTGAAAGGGACGAGGTTGGCCTGGTGCCGAGACTAGGAAACCGGTTTATTCAGGAGGTGTGATTGAAATTACAATTCCATATAGTAAATCAGACCAGCGTTATTATCAAAGGTCGTATAGCAATGAATGATGATTAGTAATAATCCCCTACTCTTCCTTCGTCTAACCCTCTGTTACACAAGGCAACCAATAGATAGAAATCACTGCATTTCCCTACTATGCAGCACTATGCAGCCAGGGAATGCTGGGAGTTGTCCCTTTCAAATATCGGGAGATTTAACATTATTCCAGTGCTACACATGACAGGGACGTAACTACCAGTAAGGCAACCCCAGGGGGTGTTGACCGATATAACCTCCTCCAAGAAAAACCACTGTGAATGAAGCACGTAGAGGGGCCCCATCATAGTTTTCCGGGGCCCAATCATAGTTTTTGTCCTTTCCTCTACCTATGGACACCTTAGGGAAAGTAAAAGGTTTTTTTTCACACTATGGCTAGCTTTAAAAGGAATTGGGGTGGGGCTTATGACATAGCAGGCGCACGTCCCAGCAGTGGCATTATACGTACTACCATTATATAACTATAATACAATGTATTATGTATGACTAATTGTAAAGCGCCATGGAAGATGTTGGTGCTAATACAGTATATCCATAAAGGGAGAGCCCAGGAGTGACAGAAAGGATTAACAGCAATGTCCCCAACTGCTTGACTTTATGTGAAGATGTAAAGGTCCCCAGCTCTCAATTCCTCCCACATTCCCCTTTTAAAATTACAGCACGAAGTCAGGCAGTGTGGGGGAAGGGAGGGGTGTCAGCTATGTAGTTACACCCAAGAGAAAGGATAAAATGAATGAGTTTTACAGCAGAGGTTGGGATGTCACAGAAGGGCAAACAGTTGGCAGATGGTGGAAGGAAGTAAAAACCAGAGGAGGCTACAAAGAGTTTGGAGACAGATGGACAGACAGAGAATAGATATACTAACAGAGGTTACAGCTAGGAACCCACGGGAGGGTATTTCGGCCAGGCAGAAAATAGTCAGCGAAATTGCCGCAGCGAACATTCCAGAGAGAGAATTGTTCGGTCCATAGGAAATAAATGGTCAACAGAGATAAATAGCAATAGATTGATAGATGAAAAGACAGACAGCGATAGACTGACAGCGAAAGATATAGACAGTGATATAATGGTAGACAGCGACAGACAAAAGACCCCATGGGATCGTCATTTTGAGGGATGCCATAAATTTGATCGGATCACTCAAAATATCGATCTCGATATTTCCGACAATGTTGAGCGGTTTTATCTGAAAAGCAAAGAAAGATCAGAGCCTTAAGGTGGGGGAATTCAAGCGGTTCTTTAGATCAACATCGATAGATGATAATGATAGATTGACAGCAATAGACTGATTGACACCAATAGAAATATAAGACAGATAGATACAGATCGATAATACCGTAGACATTCCTTTTTTGCATTCATCCAACAAATGGGATTACGTGTAGGATCCACTAAATATTTATTAAGGTGGGTGCACACTTAACGATAAAGACAATTAACTGCAGAAACGAGCGTTCCCAGTCGACTGGTTCGCTCCTTAAAAATTCCCTCGCCCGTGGTCGGCCCCCGGTACTATATAGGGAGTCAGCGGCAGCTGAAGGAAATGGTGAGTCCCAAACTGGGGTGGATATTTTGACGTTGATCTATTTAGTCAATGAAACGCCCATACATGGAACAATCATTGGCCGAAACGGATGTGCATACGCATGTGTGCTGCAGTGGCCCCCCCAATCGTACGTGTGAACAAGCTTACATCGGGTCAGAAAATCTCAGTCTGTTTTACAATTAACTGACCGGTTTTGAGACATTTCTTTTTTTGGACACTACATATATGGTGCTATAGTGGTAAACTAGAGCCTCCACCCTCCACCGTAAATTTTCCGCAACCCATCTTAGACCCCATCTCTCCGCAGATTTCAAGTGGAAATCGCTGAAAGATCGGAGGTTCAAGGTGGGTTTTAAAAGGTTTTCCAAAAAAACATCTAAACATATAGGCTGGCTAAAGAGGAGTAAATCGTTTTAATTTGCACTCAAACGTCCCTGGTTTCCAGGTGGCAAATATGGGGCCCATTACCTTCTACAGTTCTATTCCCAACCCAGCTCCAAACCACTGGGTGAATTCATTCTGTAAGGGGCTGAAGGAATTTCACATCACATAAGTCAGGCCGTCCATTATCCCCTAGGATAAAGCTGTTCTAAAGCAGATCAACCCCTCCTAATAGGATTAGTAATATGGTTCTAGCTGATAAGGTTATATTGAGTCATTTTATATCACAGCAGCAGACAAAATGGCTAACATGTATTATATATTGTCTGGTAAAAGGTGAATGCATCATTTTCTAATCTTGGATATTTCTGTGTGTGTGGGGGTAGGTATCTATGTGCAGTGATGGTAATTTTGTGCAGGGTGGATATTTCTGTGAGGTGGGTATCTGTCTTTGCACAGTGATGGTAATTTTGTGCAGGATGGATATTTCTGTGAGGGGGGGTATCTGTCTCTGCACAGTGATGGTAATTTTGTGCAGGGTGGATATTTCTGTGAGGTGGGTATCTGTCTCTGCACAGTGATGGTAATTTTGTGCAGGGTGGATATTTCTGTGAGGTGGGTATCTGTCTCTGCACAGTGATGGTAATTTTGTGCAGGGTGGATATTTCTGTGAGGGGGGTATCTGTCTCTGCACAGTGATGGTAATTTTGTGCAGGGTGGATTTTCTGTGAGGGGGGTATCTGTCTCTGCACAGTGATGATATTTTGTGCAGGGTGGATATTTCTGTGAGGTGGGTATCTGTCTCTGCACAGTGATGGTAATTTTGTGCAGGGTGGATTTTTCTGTGAGGGGGGTATCTGTCTCTGCAGAGTGATGGTAATTTTGTGCAGGGGTGGATATTTCTGTGAGGGGGTATCTGTCTCTGCACAGTGATGGTAATTTTGTGCAGGGTGGATTTTTCTGTGAGGGGGGGTATCTGTTCTGCACAGTGATGGTAATTTCGTGCAGGGGTGGATATTTGGGGGGGGGTATCTGTCTCTGCACAGTGATGGTAATTTTGTGCAGGGTGGATTTTCTGTGAGGGGGGTATCTGTCTCTGCAGAGTGATGGAATTTGTTGCAGGGGGGGATATTTCTGTGAGGTGGGTATCTGTCTCTGCACAGTGAGGTAATTTTGTGCAGGGTGGCTATTTCTGTGAGGTGGGTATCTGTCTGCACAGTGATGGTAATTTTGTGCAAGGTGGATTTTTCTGTGAGGGGGGTATCTGTCTCTGAGAGTGATGGTAATTTTGTGCAGGGGTGGATATTTTGTGAGGGGGGTATCTGCTCTGCACAGTGATGGTAATTTTGTGCAGGGTGGATATTTCTGTGAGGGGGGTATTGTCTCTGCACAGTGATGGTAATTTGTGCAGGGTGGATATTTTTGGGGGGGGTATCTGTCTCTGCACAGTGATGGTAATTTTGTGCAGGGTGGATATTTCTGTGAGGGGGGGTATCTGTCTTGCACGTGATGGTAATTTTGTGCAGGGTGGATATTCTGTGAGGGGGGGGTAGGGTCTGTCTCTGCAAGTGATGGTAATTGTGGCAGGGTGGATATTCGTGAGGGGGGTATCTGTCTTGCACAGTGATGGTATTTTGTGCAGGGTGGATATTTCTGTGAGGTGGGTATCTGTCTCTGCACAGTGATGGTAATTTGTGCAGGGTGGATATTTTGTGAGGGGGGTATCGTCTCTGCACAGTGATGGTAATTTTGTGCAGGTGGATATTTCTGTGAGGGGGGGTATCTGTCTTTGCACAGTGATGGTAATTTTGTGCAGCGTGGTGGATATTTCTGTGAGGGGGGGTATCTGTCTTGCACAGTGATCGTAATTTTGTGCAGCGTGGGATATTTCTGTGAGGGGGGGGTATCTGTCTTTGCACAGTGATGGTAATTTTGTGCAGGGTGGATATTTCTGTGAGGGGGGTATCTGTCTCTGCACAGTGATGGTAATTTTGTGCAGGGTGGATATTTCTGTGAGGGGGGTATCTGTCTCTGCACAGTGATGGTAATTTTGTGCAGGGTGGATAGTGAGGGGGTATCTGTCTCTGCACAGTGATGTTAATTTTGTGCAGGGTGGATATTTGGGGGGGTATCTGTCTCTGCACAGTGATGATAATTTTGTGCAGGGTGGATATTTGGGGGGGTGTATCTGTCTCTGCACAGTGATGGTAATTTTGTGCAGGGTGGATATTTTGTGAGGGGTGTCTGTCTCTGCACAGTGATGGTATTTTGTGCAGGGTGGATATTTGGGGGGTGTATCTGTCTCTGCACAGTGATGGTAATTTTGTGCAGGGTGGATATTCTGTGAGGGGGGTATCTGTCTTGCAGAGTGATGGTAATTTGTGCAGGGTGGATATTTCTGTGAGGGGGGTATTGTCTCTGCACAGTGATGGTATTTTTGTGCAGGGTGGATATTTCTGTGAGGGGGGGTATTGTCTCTGACAGTGATGGTATTTTTGTGCAGGGTGGATATTCTGTGGGGGGGATTGTCTTTGCACAGTGATGGTATTTTTGTGCAGGGTGGATATTTCTGTGAGGGGGGGGTATCTGTCTTTGCACAGTGATGGTAATTTTGTGCAGGGTGGATATTCTGTGAGGGGGGGATCTGTCTTGCACAGTGATGGTAATTTGTGCAGGGTGATATTTCTGTGAGGGGGGGTTGTCTTTGCACAGTGATGATATTTTGTGCAGGGGTGGATATTTGGGTGGTCTAAGTCTATGTAAAAGTACTAATAATATTGGATAATATAACCCCAATTTCTGATGCTGCAGCGTTTAGGTGTCCCCAGTATGCGCTTATAAATCGGCACAGACACAAAATTGTTTTGTGTATTGTGTGCAAAATAAACAATACAGATTAAAACTAAAAAGACAGTGTGAATGTGCTTGTTTACTGTAAATTCTGCATTTAATAAAAAAAAAAGCCCAAGGTTTCCTGGGGCTCAGCCTTGCTGAACGATGAAATAAGCCTAATGAGTTATTCTTGGAGGTGAGACAGCTGTGCACATTCCTGCACTGGGAAACCCGAGCTAAAAGTTAAACAAATTCCCTGCTGAGCCATATTATCTGGAATATGTCTCTCTCCTCACCTGTAGACAGACACTGCTGCTAAATCCATTAAGGTGGAGGAGGAAAGTACAGGCAGGATTTCCAGTTAGCTATCTAGGTCTCTGCTGACACGGAGAGGCAGAGTCATCAATTCTGCTGCCTGGCCCAGAATAGTGTGTCTCCTTTTACCACAAGGACACATGGTTTTCACACTATTAACTGGATGGGGATGTGGACAGCTCCTTTGCCCAGCACCCTGTCATTTCTAACTGCACCGATTTCATTCTGGAACATTAAAGGACATGTCCATCCTTATAATTTTTCATATAATAAGAAGGTCTCCCTGCTCCCCCAGCCCCAACCACTATAGTTTTAATTCAGAAAGTGCCCCAAATATTCTACCTTCCCTCTTTCCTCCGCCGCACTGCCAGGCCCTCTGCTTGCGAGAAAATGCAAGCAGAGGGACGGGACCGGCAGTCGCGTTGTGATTGGCTGAGCGGCAGACATCACAGACGCGGCTGCCGGGAATTCAGTGCAGCGGAGGAAAGAGGGAAGGGAAGAATGTTTGGGGCACTTTCTGATATGTGCTATGCCAAAAGAGGGTGTGTCATTTATTTTTATTATTGTGCTTTTATTTTGTAATTTTAAGAAATTTTGAAATTGTGTGTATCAGAGAGATACACACAATGTAAGGCTAGGTACACAGGGGCATGTGTTTCAGACTGACCACTGGTCGGCAGCGGCAAAGTAGCCACTTCTGATCTTTTGGCACAATATTTCTAAGGAACACACAGTCGCCCGTGTTTTTACGCCATGTCCGGTCATTCTTCAACCAATTTGGTCCGAAAAACATTCGGACATCGTTCAGTCGTGGTCACTTGGCACCGGGCCGACTTGTCTGTCAGCCCGTCATATTGCTATGTGTAAACAGCCTATGTCAAAGTACCCTCCCATCAGCTGTATTTATTCAAGGGAGGTAACAGTGTTTATTACGTCTTCAACACAGGTGAATGTAATCAAGAGAGGTAATAGGGTTGATTATGCCAGAGGTTAATCAGCGTTATGTCTGAACCAGATGAATAATCTAAATCATTAATCAGCATTAAAGGGCATGTCCACCCCCAAACTAATGTTTAAACCACTACTGGCCCCACTGTGTAGTTAAAAAAAATCCTGCCTTACATCTCTGCTCCTTATGGTTCTCCTGCAGTGCTTGCCCAAAGTCCAAAAAACTGAAGAGTAGGAGGTGTCTTCCTGTATGAAAGGTTTCTGCCTCCTCCTCCTCAGAGGACAGTGGCAACGTAGGGGAGCCCTTTCCCCTCTCCCTCCCTGCCGATCCCTGTCTGCCCTTCATTTTATATAAAATGCAGATTATGCCTTCCCAACCGCTATATTAGATTTCTAAAAAAAAAGAATCAGAACTGTACTTACAGCCCTTCGCTCCCGCAGTATGTATGTATAGTATGTATAGTTTATTTACATAGCCCACTTGGGGACACAGCACTGTACATTATAACAATACAGATTATACAGTAGTGTGTAATGTTTATTATATAGCGCCACTTGGGTACGCAGCGCTGTACATTATAACAATACAGATTATACAGATGTAGTATATGTTTATTTATATAGCGCCACTTGGGTACACAGCGCTGTACATTATAACAATACAGATTATACAGTATGTAAGTATATGTTATTTATATAGCGCCACTTGGGTACGCAGCGCTGTACATATAACAATACAGATTATACAGTATGTACGTATATGTTGTATTATATAGCAACACTTGGGTACACAGCGTGTACATTATAAAAATACAGATTATACAGTATGTACGTATATGTTTATTTACATAGCGCCCATTGGGGACACAGCGTGTACATTAAAACAATACAGATTATACAGTATGTACGTATATGTTTATTATATAGCACCATTGGGTACACAGCGCTGTCATCATAACAATACAGATTATACAGTATGTATGTATATGTTTATTTATATAGCGCCATTGGGTACACAGCGCTGTACATTATAAAAATACAGATTATACAGTTGTATGTATATGTTTATTATATAGCGCCATTTGGGTACACAGCGCTGTACATTATAACAATAATGATTAACAGTATGTATGTATATGTTTATTTATATAGTGCCACTTGGGGACGCAGCAATGTACATTATAACAATAATGATTATACAGTATGTATGTATAGTTATTTATATAGCGCCACTTGGGTACACAGCGCGTACATTATAACAATACAGATTATACAGTATGTACGTATATGTTTAATTATATAGCGCCACTTGGGGACACAGCACTGTACATTATAACAATACAGATTATACAGTATGTATGTATAGTTTATTTATATAGCGCCACTTGGGTACGCAGCGCTGTACATTATAACAATACAGATTATACAGTATGTACGTATATGTTTATTTATATAGCGCCACTTGGGTACACAGCGCTGTACATTATAACAATACAGATTATACAGTATGTACGTATATGTTTATTTATATAGCGCCACTTGGGTACGCAGCGCTGTACATTATAACAATACAGATTATACAGTATGTACGTATATGTTTTTATTTATATAGCAACACTTGGGTACACAGCGCTGTACATTATAACAATACAGATTATACAGTATGTACGTATATGTTATTTACATAGCGCCACTTGGGGACACAGCGCTGTACATTATAACAATACAGATTATACGTATGTAGGATATTTTTTATATAGCACCTGGGTACACAGCGCTGTACATCATAACAATACAGATTATACAGTATGTGTATATGTTTATTTATATAGCGCCATTTGGGTACACAGCGCTGTACATTATAACAATACAGATTTACAGTATGTATGTATATGTTTATTTATATAGCGCCATTGGGTACACAGCGCTGTACATTATAACAATAATGATTATACAGTATGTATGTATATGTTTATTTATATAGTGCCACTTGGGGACGCAGCACTGTACATTATAACAATAATGATTATACAGTATGTATGTATATGTTTATTTATATAGCGCACTTGGGGACGCAGCACTGTACATTATAACATACAGATTATACAGTATGTATGTATATGTTTATTATATAGCGCCACTTGGGGACACGCGCGTGTACATTATAACAATAGAGATTATACAGTATGTATATGTTTATTTATATAGCGCCAATGGGGACACAGCGCTGTACATTATAACAATAGAGATTATACAGTATGTATGTATATGTTTATTTATATAGCGCCACTTGGGGGACACAGCGCTGTAACATTATAACAATACAGATTATACAGTATGTATGATATGTTTATTTATATAGCGCCACTTGGGGACACAGCGCTGTACATTATAACAATACAGATTATACAGTATGTATGTATATGTTTTTATTTATAAGCGCCACTTGGATACACAGCGCTGTACTTATAACAATACAGATTATACAGTATGTATGTATATGTTATTTATATAGCGCCACTTGGAACACAGCGCTGTACATTATAACAATACAGATTATAGAGGATGTATGTATATGTTTATTTATATAGCGCCACTTGGGGACACAGCGCTGTACATTATAACAATACAGATTATACAGTAGTATGTATATGTTTATTTATATAGCGCCACTTGGATACACAGCGCGTACATTATAACAATACAGATTATACAGTATGTATGTATATGTTTATTTATATAGCGCCACTTGGGGACACAGCGCTGTACATTATAAAATACAGATTATACAGTATGTAGTATGTTTATTTATATAGCGCCACTTGGGGACACAGCGCTGTACATTATAACAATACAGATTATACAGTATGTATGTGTTATTTATATAGCGGCCACTTGGGGACACAGCGCTGTACATTATAACAATACAGATTATACAGATGGTATGATATGGTTATTTATATAGCGCCACTTGGATACACAGGCTGTACATTATAACAATACAGATTATACAGTATGTATGTATATGTTTATTTATATAGCGCCACTTGGGGACACAGCGCTGTACATTATAACAATACAGATTATACAGTATGTATGTATATGTTATTTATATAGCGCCACTTGGATACACAGCGCTGTACATTATAACATATAGATTAACAGTATGTATGTATATGTTTATTATATAGCGCACTTGGGGACACAGCGCTGTACATTATAACAATACAGATTATACAGTATGTATGTATATGTTTATTTATATAGCGCCACTTGGATACACAGCGCTGTACATTATAACAATACAGATGTTTATTTATATAGCGCCACTTGGGGACACAGCGCTGTACATTATAACAATACAGATTATACAGTATGTATGTATATGTTTATTATATAGCGCCACTTGGATACACAGCGCTGTACATTATAACAATATAGATTATACAGTATGTATGTATATGTTTATTTATATAGCGCCACTTGGGGACACAGCGCTGTACATTATAACAATACAGATTATACAGTATGTATGTATATGTTTATTTATATACGCCACTTGGATACACAGCGCTGTACATTATAACAATACAGATTATACAGTATGTATGTATATGGTTTATTATATAGCGCCATTGGGGACACAGCGCTGACATTTATAACAATACAGATTATACAGTATGTATGTATATGTTTATTTATATAGTGCACTTGGATACACAGCGCTGTACATTATAAAAAATAGATATACAGTATGTATGTATATGTTTATTTATATAGCGCCACTTGGGGACACAGCGCTGTACATTATAACAATACGATTATACAGTATGTATGTATATGTTTATTTATAGCGCCACTGGGGACACAACGCTGTACATTATAACAATACAGATTATACAGTATGTATGTATATGTTTATTTATATAGCGCCACTTGGGGACGCAGCGCTGTACATTATAACAATATAGATTATACAGTATGTATGTATATGTTTATTTATAGAGCGCCACTTGGGGACGCAGCACTGTACAGTATTAAAATACAATAAAGTCATACAAGGGGGATAAATACATAGATCAGTTCAGTACAGTACATAAATAGAATTGCTACAGCTTTGCTACAAGAGGTAATGAGGTCCCTGCCCAGTGGAGCTTACAATCTAGTTGTTCTCTATTTCCCGCAGTGTTCTCTATTGCCCACAGCCACGACTGTGATTGGGTTCTTTTTCTACAAATCAATATAGCGGTTGGGGGTGGAAAGAGATGCCCTACATTTTATTAAAATAAATTATATAGCGGATGGAGATTACCTCTCGATTACACGAGGTGTAATTAAAGGGTATCAGTATTAAATCATGCAACCTGGGTGAATGTAACCAAAAGAGGTAGCCAGGGTTGATTATGTGCTACATTGGGGCACACTACCAGGTTTAACTGCATCTGCAACAACGGTGAATGCAATTAATAGGTAATCAGCATTGATTACAACTGACACAGGTAAATAATCAATAGACAAGTAATCAGTTGATAACACCTACAAAACATGCCCATTAAAAGCACACTTTTCTGATGTGTCCCACACCTTTGAACTTATTTTCTTGTGGGAGGACACAGTCCAAAAACAATGCAGCATTAAAAAGCAGAAATTAAAATAATTTGGCTTTTTCAATATCTGACATTTTTAAGGTGAAATAATTGAAGAAGAGTAGGATATAGGTTTTTATATATGCCAGTGTACCGCGAAACTGGTGAAGTAAACTCACAGATCAATTCTTAAGCAGGGAAGGAAATTAACAATATTGTAGCGCAACTGACTTAAAATGAATAACGCAATAATAAATGCAGTGCAGTCTACTACAGTAACAGTCCGGGTCAAAACTAAACAATGACTAATAAGGAATAATATTGACAACATTGGCCATACCAGTTCATATAGGTAATTGTCTGATGTTAAAACTGGACAAAAATACAGTGCATTAATTTAAAGATGTAGTGAGTTCTCCTACTGACAAGTTTGGACAAAAAATTTGCAGAACAAATAATAAAAATATATAAAGATGTGCTAACAGACCGTGTAAAGTTGTATAAAATACTATGTTAGTGTACCCAGCCATCCTCAGGGCACTTTACAGAGTCAGTTGTCTTTTAGAGACTATAAACAATGGGCACATATGCATGGGACCAACTTGAGGGGACTTATGAACATGTTAAGGAAAGACAGCAGATAGATTTGCAACTAAACTGAATTCTATGAAGCCTCTTACTTGTTGTGTAGAACACACCAGCCACAGTGCGGGTCCCCTGATCCAAGGCAGGAAAGACAGGTGTTATACTTTTGACAACTCTCTACAGGAACTCTGCTCACCTTTAGCAAGAGAAAGAATGAAATTCCCCAATTAATGTGGAGAAATAAACCCGTTATTAGTTTATCCTACATATATACAGTATATAGCATGGCCTCATTTTATATACAGGATATGTATGCACGTATAATTTCATTTATAAGAAGTGCCAATAGGGTACACAGCACAGTACATTATGAAATACCGAGTATATAAACAAGGGGATAAGTGCCTACCCGCCAGCACACTTTCTCTAACATTTAAGAGAATCAGAAGAGAAAAGAAAGAAGGGGGGAGGGAGGGGGAGATGTGTAAGCAGAGCAGCGTCCATGGTGAGGCTGAGCAGAACTTATACGGGTCACACACTACAGGAAGGCAATGGGTAAGGGAGGTGGGAAGAAATTAGAAGCACACTTTACATAATTATATAAAGAAATACTATATAATCCAGTATTTAGTAAGGACTCTCTGTACTTCCTGTGGGTATACTAGTACACAGATCTCCTTTTATATAGGAGGACATAAACATACAATACAGTATATAGCAAGGCCTCTGTACTTCTTGTCTGCAGGTATAAAGATTTCATTTCATAACAAAAAAAAAAAAAATAGAGCTGATACATCCGGCCGTACGATATTGCAATTTCGATGGGAAATAGGAAAACATTTTATTAGACCAATTCCAATTGTATGATTGGCTTGTGTATGGCCCACTGACATAAACAAGGATAATTTTAGGAGGCCAGTTGACAGAATGGGCAAGATAAGGATGGAACTATAAAAGTATCTACCATCTGCTTTGGGTTTATAGTTATTTGTTCCTTTTCTTTCTAATATGGGAAACTGAAATAGGATCTGGCATCACCACCTCTCCACGTGAACCAGTTTGAGGGCATAATACAATCCATAGGACCATGGGACATTAGGAAAACTTTGCAATATCCATGTTCCCAGAGTGTTCTCACCTGCTTCTCACTGAGCATGTATATGGAATGTCCATCTGGGCCGAACACCATGTCTCTGAGAATGGGTTTCCCCGTTACCACCGGGACGCTCTCATATAGAACAACATCAGTGGGGCTGTCCACACGTATCTGTAAAGAAACCATCAGGTATTATGCAGAAAATAAGATCCTAAAAGACATAACCATGGCAATGCTGTGCTAGAGGATATACAGGAGAGGCTTCACGTCAGTAAATAAGGGCTGGTTAAAACTATTAAATGGCTATAACCCCAAATTAGACACCTCTTAATAGAGACTCTCTAGACATAAATACCCATACAATTCAACTAACTTGAACTACATACAAATCCTAGTTTCCCTGTATTTCACATATCCACAGTAGAGAAAATTTTTTATTCTATTTATATTGATGTCTAAGAAAGCTACGTGACTGTGCACAAAACTCAGCAGTCCTGCACACAAAACACAGGGTGATCAGGGGTAATGCGGCATTTAAAGTACCCAGACAATATACCCATACAAATATAAAATATGCACCGACTACCCTCTATTAGTTGGTGCCCAGTTCCCGCATTTAAACAGATATTTTGTAAAAGGGCTGTTCAAGACAAACATACATGCATATTCAATGGGAAAACACAACCGGACGGTTGATATATATAAAGCCACAAATGAGTTTGTGTTTAGTATGGATTGGATTTCTAATCTTTATGCTATACAGAACATAACACGACCCACGAACGATGTGTGTGTTCAGGGCTATATCAGCCTTTGCTAGTTCTTGCTAGAAAATCTCGAAGTCTACAATGTTCAATAAAGGGTTAGCGGATGAAATGCCATGTTGGACAAGCTAGGAGCTTGCAGCTAATTACAATATTAGCAATGCAAGTCACAGGGATTTATGGCTAGAAATGAAATATTCTCTATCCTTTCCCCTCCTCGAGGTGAAGGGCAATCAATAAAAATGGTCTTTGGTTTCTTGCCAAGACCTCCCATTCCCACCCTGTTGGCCTCTCCTCCTCTTTTAATCATATCATTCCTGCCTCTCAATCCCTGCAGTACTCCTATCAGGCCGCCTCTCTGTGTTCAGCTCTGGCTAGTTAAGATCTATTGTGTATTCAACATCTACTCTGCACCTAGCAATGATTCTCCCCTGAATAATAAGTATAAAGGGATTTTACCTTTTTCAGTGTGCCAGCACGAGTGCCCACAAAAACCACAGAATGCCCATTGTAGCTATACGCTGCGACACTAGCCATGCCATCCACTTTTTCCTCCAGTAAGGGTATTCCTTCAATTACCTGAAGCCCACCAATTGGCTGATTTAGAACAAGGCCACAGAAACTATCGTGGATGCGCATGGTCTAGAAGAGAAAAGGAGAAACACAATTAAAAAAAGCCACAATTAAAATCAGATTGCTGTTAACTAAAAAAATACAGTTTGTCTCTAGAGGGAACTGTACATAAGGGTGAAGTGATAAAGTGGTGTATGCAGACAAATCTATATGGAAGGATAAAAGCATTTATGTTGAATAGTTTCAATGGCACCAAAAATTTTTGTTTCGAGAAATCATTGTCTTAAAGGGAAAGTTCAGTGAAAAAGATCATTATTTTTTAAATTCTTACAGGGAGATTTAATAAAAGTTCTTATTGTTAAAAATGGTGCTAATTTTGCCCCAACCAATCAGATATGATTTAACATTTGAAAGCTAACATCTGATTGGTTGTGGCAAAATTAGCACCATTTTTAACAATAAGAACTTTTATTGAATAACCCAGTTTATTATATTATGCATATCTAGTTATTCTACATATTCTCTTCCATTTTGAAAAATCAGTTGATTTCGTACCCTTTGCTATTTCCTGCTGTTGACATTAGTGAGCTGACATTTCAGGTTCTGTAACGGTCCTTTTTCCCAGGATGCACCACATCCTTGGAATGTTCCTTACAGTAATTTCTACTGATTGGCTGTTTGGTGGTTCAAACATGCTCAGATCTCTACTGAGCAACTGAATCAACCCAGGCACTGGGTCAAGGGCAAGACCATAACGGTCTCTATAAGGGGTCCTGCAAACTGGAAGTCAGTATTTTGGTTGCGATTATTTATACACAGAAAAAATGCTGAATTGGCAGATTAAGGTCATTGGGATGAGAAAATACTGCTCTATTTTCTGAAAAGCATATGTATTTTCACTGAACTTCCCCTTTAAGCTCTGTACACATTAGATTAATCGTCAACAGAACTGGCCAATGAATTAGCATGTCAGACATGATGGATCACTTAATGCTGACTAGGAATGATGGGCATTGATCTTCCAATCACCCCTTCCTCATAGAACAAAACAGGCTACTCAGCTACTGCCAAGCAGCCTGTCTTTTTGGGGATCATTATTAAATCCAAGTTAGATTCATCTAAAAGTGGGTTCCTAGCAAAGGCCAAGACCTAGAAGCTGTTCATTTTCTTTTACAACAGCCCAGTATTTACTCTGTTTTACAGAGAATATCCACCGTGTAGCAGTGTGCCTCTTCCAGTGGTCCATCTCTACCCGTTACATTTGTATAAATTCTTTTTTTTAGAGAATTGATGACACAAAGAAAGATACATAAAAATATATTTTTTTATGTAGGGGTTCAGAGACATGTACATTGTTTCAGGGGTTCCCCATTAAAAGACCGAGATACACTGCTGTTTAGATTCATTATTTTGTCCACCGTGTGAGTTTTGTGTGTTTCAATTCAGGACCAAGTTTGGTGGGAAGGGGAATACTAGAGACTAGAGAGTCCAGTTATTTTTTTTGGTGAAAAATGAAAAGCACAAGAGTGAAAATCAACGTGCCACGTCGACAACACACCACATTTAGAATGTGGCAAAGAAGCAGGAGTTCCACTGTGGTCTCACCACAAACAACAGGATGAATTGTGCTGCAAATAGAATTTACTGGTCAGCAACCCAGCATTTCAGATCTATAATTGGTGGTGCAGCCAATGTTCTCATTATGGGAAAGGAAACTTAAGACACTGTAAACAAGCAGACAATGTATATATATTCTATATGAAGCTAAGCAGAAGAACAGACGTGGCAGCACTTGCTAGTAATTCGGAGAGACACTTTATTCATACACAGTACATGTATATATGTTCTATAATGAGCAGAGCTAGACGAGTAATCCTTAGTTACTTTACTCATACACAGTACATGTATATATATTCTATAGTGAGCAGAGCTAGATGAGTAATCCTTAGTTACTTTACTCATACACAGTACATGTATATATGTTCTATAATGAGCAGAGCTAGATTAGTAATCCTTATAATTACTTTATTCATACACAGTACATGTATACATATTATATAGGATGTTGAGCTAGATTAGTAATCCTTATTATTAATTGAAACATGGTAAATTCCCAGAAGTCTTTGTTCCTTATTTTCATATTGCTGAAAATGGAGTTTCAAAGTCTTTATTCTCTTCCTATCCTATTTAATTTATTGGTGACAGATTAGTAATACTGCGACACACTTTACTCATACACGGAACACGAATATATATCCTATAGGAGGTTGAGCAGAGACGTTGCAACACTTGCTAGATTATTCATTCTGAAAATTACTAGTGGTGGAATCACAGATAAGGATTACAGGACATACACATGGATAGAGATGGGCAGGTGTTAGTGGTGGAATCACAGGTAAGATAACAGGACAGACCCAGAGACAGGAGTGTCGCAGGTATAAATTTGGGGACTATATCAAGGAAGCATGGATAGATATTACATGTTTTCTTAGGGTGGTTGAACTCATGGCTGGACAAATCCCAGGAGCCAGGTAGCCAATGTAACAAGAACTTTACTCCAAGCCACAAATGTTTTGGAGGGTTTTCTGTGGATGCTACGGAAATGTTCTAACAGCTTATTAGAAAAGCAGAGTTTCTGAAATGATACACGCTGGCCTCTAAGAATCATTGAGAAAGCGAACCACCCCCACAGCAAGTACAGCGGACACAAAGCCAACCAATGAGGTCATTAATGGACTACTGCTTCCAGGACCTCACACAAAACAGTGTTGCAATTGTGGAGCTTATTGTCCTAAACAGAATACAGCATTCAGTATCAATGCCTTAAGCAGTTGTTCATTAAGGTTCCAAGATAAATGCTTTGTGTTTAACTGTGTAAAGCAATCTGAAACCAGGATGTCTGTCCCTAAAGAAGTAGTACAGACTAAAACCATTTGGCATGACAGAATTAAAAAAAACAATTATAACAATGTACCACTTACCTTTGTACAGCTCCTCTACAGAAAACTAACTTCCATACCCCCTCCCCCAAGTTTGCAAAGCTCAGCCACCTTTACCTCTACAAAAGCATGAGAGCTCTCCATTTGGTCTGTCTTATCCCCCTGGTAATTGTCTCTATATATTTTATATAGCAAACCCACCAGTTTCCTGTGGGTAATAGGATTTAAAGAAGAACTATAAAGCTTTAAATAAATAAAAAAAGAAAGAAAGTTAAACTGAAAAGGGATATAGAACTGGTAATTCCTACCCCCAATATTGTTTCTGTGAGGGGCACCAGTAAAATGAAAACTGGTTCTGTCAGTCTTCTTCCTGGCTTTAGCATCCTTTAAGGAGGACTAGGGAAGCATAGAAAAAAAGTCTAAGTTGCTATACACTGGGTCATAAAAAGTGACAGCTAGTTTGCTACTTTTTTGATTGACAACATGACTATATCTAGTGGTTGATTTTGTCAAGTGGATTATTTTTGCACGACTCCCATCTTTCAGTCCCCATCTTCAGCAGGTTTCAACTGGAAATCTGCAGAAAATCATCTATGCAAGGTAGTCAATTTCAACAAAACAATTGAACATTTGACTGCAATAAATGTACCCATGTATGGCCGGCTTACGTGTGTTACTATGGAACGGACATCTTACTGGAACAAAACCAATGAGGATGGCCTTGCAGGATGTCTCATCTACATCACCAGGTGATGGTTAACCACAGAACTGCACAAAAACACTGGAGCATCATGGACGCACCCAGTTTCCAGCAACAAAACTTTATAATCCTAATATGCAGTAAATGAACAAAGCTGAGGAGCCAGGTAAACAATGCACCTAGAAACGGACACCTGGTTCCGCCTGGCATTGCTACATTTAAGTTTGTTATCTACCAAATATTAAAAGGAAGTGTTGTCTCAGAAAGGACATATTTTAAAAACTTCTGTATAATAAACTCCCCTGTGCCCCAGCCCCCAGGATCCCTTTCTTGTGAACAAATTCTGTTCTGCAAAAAAACATCCTCCCATAGGGGGCATCTCCCCTGAATTACCAGCTGCAGGGAGCAATCAGGACAGGAAGAAGCTACAAGGGCCTTAAATTGTCAGAAGCACAACTGTTATTAACTTGAGTTCCCATCACTATTTCATCATTATGTGCTTTGCCCTGATTTAAATGAAAGGAATTGCACTTTAAAAGATGAGATAAATTCAACATTTTATGTTTAAGGAAAAGTTTGCTTGTCCTCGTGCAATCCATTAGTCACCAGATCACAGAAAATAACATTACCAAAAAAACACAATCAATTTTTATATCCCAATTCCCTTACTCACCGTGCTAATACACAAGAGTTCCTTATTGAGCAACCATGGCAGTGACAGCCTTCCTTCTCCGTGATAGCAAGACTGGATCCTCATCTTGATGCGTTCATTGATATGGCTAAGAGTAAACAGGCAAAGTACAGATTCACGTGGAGGGTTGGACCGATTCTTTTGTCCCTGGGAAAATATAGTATATAAGACTTCCTCATCCTCTGGGATCCCCAGAGCCTTGGCCAACTTCTTACCTGGCCGGCTGAGGTATGCACTTTGGATAAGCCTGTATTCAAACCCATCTTTTGTACAACCGATTGGAAACTCAACATATGAGTAAAACTCAGGGTCATCAGAACACATCCGCACTATCTTAGAAGTAAAAAACTTCTCCCCAGTGGCATCCAGCAAAGTCTGTTGTGTATCCAGTTGGAGAGTGAGGAAATAAACAAATATTTTGCTAACAAAGCCATAAACGTAGTATATGTCAAAGGATGGGTGCAGAGACAAAGTGTCAGAGGGAACCTTGATCTGGGAGGATACAAATTCATCTTGGTACACTAAACGGAACATTTCAGCGCTCTCTTCATCGCGTACTAATTTCCGACTGGACAAGGTGGGGAAGTACTCAGACTTTCCATCTATGGAGGTGCCGATGAAAAGTTTACTCTGCCCTGAATCCTGCTCCACAATAACTCCTGCCATTGAGTCCGCTTCTCGAGCTCCTGACAGATAATGCTCTTTACGGTGATGGGGTTCTCCCAATTTAAAAAGATCGTCAAGACGCAGGAACTGACAGATCCCCTGCCATACACTTCCACAGGCCACTACACGATGGTCGGTATAGTCTATCAACAGAAGCCTGTTAACATTATCAGTAGGGGATAACTTGTGGGAGCAGGCACGCACACTTGGGGGAGGGTAGCAGCTAGAGTTATCCGCTATTGGGCCAGTGACATGAGACCGTAGTTCAGTCAGATTTTCAGAGAGCTTATAGATTCTGTTCACAGCTCCAAGGTAGACTTCACCTGTGTGTTTGTGCACAGTGAGATGTGTCAGAGATGTATCAGACACAGTGAATGTTGGAAACGATAAAGAATGACCATTCTCAAAAAAACTGATGAGAAGAAACAGGATCTGCAATGGCCCCATCGTGCTTTGCAGATAAATGCTTAGCTTCTGGTGCCAGCAGGTATAAGTGGAAGGTTCTTCTCTTCCTGCATTCAGGTGGATAAGCCTAGAATGGAAAAGAACATGGTGTAAGATACACAGATATTGTTTAAACATTAAACACAAAAAAGTAGAGAGAAAAAGAAAAAAATGGAGGTAGGGCAGCTGTTGCCATATCATCTTGTGACCTTAAACCCTCACTGATGGATCAGCAGTTCAGATAAGCAGCCATGCAGAATGCAAACCAATAAAACGGTCTGTGGAAAGGTCACGGCGCTGGTCAGGACATTTACAGGAAAATGACAAATGGCTCAATGTAATCAATAAGCGTTAGACTCACAGGGAGCACTTCATGACCACAGTGGACAAGTTACAAATGTAGGGAGTAACCCATTGTAGTATACACGCCGGTTAATATATACTGTATATACGCACACATACATAATTATATAGAAAGGCAGTTGCATCTCTCACTGTGTAAATGGTACAGAAAGATCATTTTGGTAAACAGGAAATTTTGGTCTTCTGTTGTCATGGAAACAAAAGAGATTTGCATGAAAACGTCAGGACTGACAAAAGAATAGGAGAATATACGATGTGGAATTATCAATGTTAATATTCCAGGACATAACTCACTGATACTTTCAACAATGTTTATTTATCCTACAGTGCCCCACCCATCTATACATATAGTAACTCATCCCTGTACCACTGTCTATGTCCCTTTCACCTGTCTGGAGTACGGGGGGTTTCTTCTGTTTGCATAGTTTCTCCTTATTCTACTACCCACTGTACCTCTCCAGTCTACTTCCAGTCTCTAATAACAACTCAATAGATAGATAATTAAATTCACCTACTGCAAAACTGTCTGAACACCAAGTGTGTGATGTGCAGCCATTAGAAAGGACTTTCCCTTTTGGGTCCACGTGGACAGGGGGCAAAGGCACATGCCATTTACCTCACATATTATTCACAACGCAATTACACAGAGAAAGGCCTCGTTACTTATTGTAGATATAGGGAAAGATTGAGATAATCTGAGCACCAACTATAGCGTACTTACTCTAAAAGGCCTATTTAAAAAAAAGACATTTAACCAAATAGAATTTTTAATGTTCAATATTTGTATTTTTTTTTAAAAAAGAAAATCACAGTTATATGCAAAACAATAAAGGTTAAATGTGAGACACGGGCAGTAGTTTGGAGCATTATTTTCACAATGACATCATATTCCACTTCCCCTCTATGATGGGGGTGGGTTACAATATACCCTGCATGTCCACTAGATATTTTGCATAGTGCCTCTCTGTTCACATCCCTGGAAAAAGTAGGCTTGTGGAATTAGCTTGAGCAAAAATCTTTAATCCATTTAGGGTCTCTTACCCATCTTTACAAATTTGGTTTTTTTTGTTTAAATGATTGCAGTCGGGATTAAGACTGGCAAACACCAGAATAAACAAAAGGATTCTCTGTAGGACATTTATCTTGAATGTTTTAATACGACCCAACCATGAAATAATCAATTTGCCCCATTATATCTTGCTGTAAAGCTTTATACAGTGGGAGGAAGTTCGATTGATGTAATAGAGCTAGAGAGGGCGATAGTCTTCTTCCAGGTTATTTGGAAATGTATTTGTAATAATTTCAATAGGTGTAAGGTTTATTGCGATACGCTCAGTCCTGTCTTGGTTAATTGTCAATCCTGTACTTTGAGGTTTATTGGACATACTAAAAAATAAGTTGGGGAAGGAGATCGGGGGGGGGGGGGGGGTTTGTCAAGGGAAGGGCAAAATAGTCTGTAAATAGACTGAACTTATAAGGTGAGCCTATTATAAACAGAACCAGTATAGAGGGAGTTAGTTCTTATAGCAATGAGTTCCATGGCTAAAATGCATAAAATAGGGACAGGGGGCATCCTTGCCTTGTCCCTCTTTGTACTGGATTTAAAGTATCCAAGGGAAGACAGAGTACTGCCTGGGGGTTAGAGTAGTAAATCTGTAGGACCTATTGGGAAGTTGAAGGGTTTAAAGGCCCATTTCCATATCTACAGAAACAATTCTCTTTGGGATTTATTTATTGCCATATATACAAAATTTGTCAGCCCAGGACAAGCCCCACCTGATCCCAATGAATAATTTTTGAGTAAATTGTTAATTTTAAAATAAAACTCCCGATTCCTAAAGATGTTCACATGTAACCAATACATTTAAATTGGCGGATATAACTGGCCTGTGTGTGGCTTCCATATGATGGACTGGCTGGTGATATCAGGCAGTTTATTAAACATTGGACTTGGTCGAAAAATGTTACAATGATCTCCTCAGCGGCTTCAGACTTCTAGCTAGCTAGATCGCTCAAGGTGGTGTATCTACTGGTGTATGGGCTGCTAAACAAAAAAAACCACCACAGTAGAATCTTACAGTAAAAAAAAATCCGTTACAACCCCTCCCCTAGCTCAGTGTGAATCACGTAGGAATGGATAGGAGAAATCTCTAACCAGATACTTAAAGGGCACCTATAGTGAAAAAAACACATTGGTCCATTGCAAAGTTAAATTCATGTACTCTGTGCTGCCTTTATCCTATCTCTGTCAGTGACTGTTTTTCCATGGTTTTAGATCTGTGTGCAGAACTCCCCCCTTCCCCCTCCCCTCTGTTACCTCCTCCATGTCTCAACTCCGGCTGACCGACAAGCTTATCATGTGCAGTAGGAGTTAAAAGTTCAACATCCTGAAAAACACACCCACGCACAGTGGCCAATAGAAAGCAAGCTGTCCTGGAGACACAGATCTCTCCGTGTCCTGATCTCTCTCTTTGTCACCCACCATCAATCAGTGAAGTTTATCAAGAAGGGGGGTCAAGTGCAGCCTTAACTCTGCCGTCAAAGCTACCTCTCTCCCCCTGCTAATGCTCTTATCTCTATGTTTATTACAGAACATGGAGGAGGGAGGGACTTGAGCAGGGAAGAGGATTACGTCACAGGGATTTGATTGACAGTACAAGTAGGAGTACAGGAATGCAATTTAGGTATTCTTCTAACTTGTGTATCTCAGGTCACAGAGGGAATCTGAACAAAGTGATGACACTCTGGGGGTTGGGGGAATTATAGAAAAAAAGTTCATTTTCCCACTATAGATGCCCTTTAATATCTCCCTGCAAGGTGTAAAGGAGCAGGTTTACTCATTATATGTACCTTTAGCCATAATTTCCTGGGACACTTGGTCATGGAAAACACAGTGGACTTTCTCCCCAGAATACACACTTGTAAGAACTTCTAATTTATGTACAGATTGGTATTCTGTTAGTAAGATTTTAATTCCATTAAAATATGGCCGATTGGCCATGACTGCACAAAAACAGATTGTGTCTATAAATCAAGCGTGATCCCTACACAATCCAAATCCTGCCATTTATGTTGCAGATATTACACAAATCAAAGCAGACGCAACAGAATCTTCCCAATATCGGCAATGTGTGGACCTAAAACCACCGACCCCAATGGCAACAAACTACTGGTGTCATTATTGTAGTCAGTACAGACCAAAATTTCCATTGGTCAGTATCAGCTCCCTTTTCTTTAAGTAAAGGGAGCCAATGTGATCTGCCTGTGTATGGGCATGTGGCCAATAAATAATAATATAATGTATGGGAGGCTGGTTGGGTCCGTGTAGACAGTTACCACAACATATTAAAGACCGATTACAATGGAGTCTGTTGCTATACATGTGATAGTAATCGCATGTGTATGGCCAACTTGAGGCCGGAACACAATGATAGGTAGACTTCTGCCCAATCTGCCAGACTGTAAAGGTAGCCATACATGGTCCAATGTTTTTCCCATTGTCCAAAAATATCAAAAATCTGATCGTAAGAACCTATCGAAAATCCCCACCTTGCACCTGCAATCTTCTGTAGATTTAAGCTTCAAAATTATGGAAGGTCTGGTTCTGATAGATGGGGGGGAGGTCGTCAATCAGTCTATCAAAAACATACAATAGAAGGACTCTGGAATAGAAACATACAATAGAAGGACTCTGGAATAGAAACATACAATAGAAGGACTCTGGAATAGAAACATACAATAGAAGGATTGTGGATGCACTCCTTAGGCTAAATAACAACTACAATTTGCAGAAGTGCTACTGATCTGGTCAAAGATTTTTACATAGAAAAGATAATCAATGCACATTCCTGGGCCCCATAAAATATCATTATCTGCACACTGGCATACATTATAAACAAAGGGATTTTAGTATACATTACTGCGATCACACGTTTAGTCAGTCAAAAACACAAAAAATGTCCTTGATAATCTGATCGAATTCTTCGGATTGATCGGAATATCAATGCCGTGTATGGGGGCCTTTAGATGTATCAAGCCAACATATCGACCCATATGTACCAGCTTCTTACACTACTAAGTACTAGCATATTGTATACATATATATATATATATATATATATATATATATATATATATATCTACATCAACATTAGACACACTGATATTTCCTTTAGCAATTTACAGTAATGAGCTCAACCACGCTTTCTTCTCAGCACAGTCTATTAAAGCTGCTCTGCACCTCTCTTGCACTTTATTAGTGCTCCACCCTACAACCTCCCTTGATACCCCATTAACGTATAGTTCCCTTTTCTCATTATTGATCTAAATGCACCCTTCCATCTTCAGTATAACACGGATGTAAAAAAACAGCATTAACATGCAGGGCTCCTAGAGCTTGTTAGAATGATGATACAAGAGCCAATTAACATAACACAAAGGTATACACAAGGTGGCTATTATTACACTGAATGATTAGCGTTGGTAATAATAGACAGATATGGATTTGCACACATTTATGTATATACGGTATGTATGTAAAAAGAATGAGAATTCTAACAATGTGTGCTTGTCAGGATCTCCAATAAGCAGACAGCATACCATAATAAAAAAACAGACATTCCTTGAAAAAACAAAGTATAACGTAATAACAAACCTGGCATACCGTGATATTACAAACAGTAGAACGTAAAAACAAGCATAGCATTCCGCTTTCATCATCGGAAAAAATGTGATTTTTCCATTTCCTGTTCTGGAAAACTTATCAACCATGACAATGGAGCAGAAGAGATAAGTTATAAGCACAATGACATGGATTTCACACACAACCCAACTTTGGTGTGTGCATGCTTGTACATATGCAAGCAGGAGCTCCCTAAAGTTTGCCTATAGTACAAATTCTAATGCAAGCTTTGTAGAAACCAGTATCCATTATCAGGCATGACCAAAGGGAACCACGTGATAGGGATCACTTGCAGTTGATTTTTTCACTGTAATTATGCAAACTACTCACAGCCAGTAAGGCGCAGGGTGCTTCTGTCTATATTATATGTGTCAGGGCTGGATAAATCATCCAAATATTTAGGAGCTAGCTACAAAAATTTAGGAGCCAGCAAATTCGTACCTCCCAATGTCTTCTGATTGACAGGTGACCTGCCCCCACCCCCCATAACCTCATCCAGAGCCACACCCAGTCAACCTAAGCCCCACCCATAACACGACTTGCATGGCTGAAATAAGCAAATAAATAAAAAAACAATTCAAACAAATAAAGGTAATAATAACCATTAATAAGTTTACAATAATGGCAATGGGCCTTTTCCATTAAGTATTCTCTCTCACACACTCTCTCAAACTTAATGTTATACTTACACTTTCTATCACACACACTATCTCACAAACACCCCCCCTCTATGCACACTATTACAAGCTATCACACATTCTTACAGTCAGGACCATAAAACAAAAATTGAAAAGTCAATACTGCTCCCCTACCTGGACTGCCTTGCCCATGGATGCGGCTGTACTAAAGGAAAAATGCCCTCGCTTGTCAGATCCACTTCCACCTTTGCTGAATGTCCGCAATCTGACCAACAGGAAGACACACTGCTTGCGTCTCCCTATTGATCTTGCAATGTGACATTAGACCTGACAGGTGAGGGAATATTTTTTTAAGTCCTCATACTTTAAAGGGGAGCCTGATGAAGGAGGTGCCTGGGTGGGTGGGGTTAAGTCCCCTTTAAACCAAGAGTGAAAGTGCCAGACAACTCTAGAAGCTGCCCTAATCTATTATGCAAAAACCAATAGATCTTTTATAAAGTATCTTCAAGTATCTAGTATCTAGGCCTACTGGCTACCAGATATTTACCCAACACCCCAGCTATCAAAATGTACCAATGCTATAGCATAGTGACATTGAACTTTGGCATTCCAGATGTTAAACTACAACTCCCAGCAACCAAGGCATGTCTTTATGCCAGGTATGTTGGCAGTGTAAAAGTGATACTATAGCAGTAGACACATCTAAAACTCTGTCGCACTCAGGCTCTGATGACTGCAGTTTACAGTACATCGGCCAACATGTGTTTGCAGTAGTAATGGGGAACACTGTCCTTCAACATGTTACAGAACTGGGAGGAGATTAATAGATCTGCAGTGACAGGAGATCCAATGTGCCCATTTCTTACCTCTCTGCATGTGGGTGATGTCAGGGAAATTGGCCAGGTGACCCTGAATCCCAGCCAACAAGTCCATGATGGGATCCAGATCCTGGCAAGGCTGCTGGGTGAACATTTCCCCTATAGCACCATAAACCTTCCCAGTGAAAGTCATGACCCAGTTGAGCCTGGAGGAGAAGAGCACCTGGCCTATCTCGAACACCTGTTCAAGTCCCCTGCCCGACCTTCTAATATTCCTTCCTGAACCTGGTAGCCTGTTAATGTGAAAACTCCCCGGCTGGTTGAGCTGCATTACCCAGTCATCCATCCGTTTGGCGATGAACCCATCCAGGAATATATGAATCCTACCTCCCTGGCCCAGGTACTTTTCATGTTTAATTAATTTTGGCAGGGTGAGAAATTTGTTATTTAAACTTTCTTGTAGGTCCAGTTGATAACACACTAAGGTTATATACACAACAGGCAATTTTCTCATCAGACTACCCAACTGGTACTCTGCAGTTTTTTGGTTCACTGATAACACAATTAAAACCGCTAAAACAGGTTACAATTTCTATTTTTATCCAATTCTGGCAAAAGAATTAGGCAAAAACGTTTGCAATCTCTGTCCAGTTGTACAATGAATGAACGTAGGATAACTGTAGTGGGAGACGACCAGTGGAAATATTTAAGCATCTTTTAAATCATCTAATCTGTGCCCAATACAAACATTTGCTTGTACACAAAGTCTATTATTACAGACTGATCAACCGAAATTTGGTTTACATCAATGGACTGGGCCAAAATATTGGACCGTTTGTACACAACCTAAACTACAGTCAATAATGGGCACCCTCAGAAGAGTATTCTCTGCGTATATACTGCAGTCACTGGCTGTGATGTCATCCATCACACCAATGACTGCAGAGAATACCCAGAATAGTCTGGGCGCGGCAGGACCGGGAAAAGTTTCTCTGTCTAACCGCACTTATCTGCCGAGTATTTAAGCTTTTGGAATGGGCTCTATCTTTATAATTTAAATTTTTCAGGGTGGACATGCGAATGCATTTCGGAGCTAGGATTCCAAACCTATCTAGCATGAAGTTTGTATGGGGAGTCCATTGATTACCCCCACATTTTAACGCACTGCCTATTGCAGTACAAAAACCTATAGTTACGGTTCACATAGTTCCGAAACATAAGGGCTCCAGCCATGAATTAGATTATTGGCAATCAAATAAAAACAAAGCACCCGACTGTATAGGACTGTATAGATGTAACAGGATTGTTTTCTAGGAATCCCTACATTCAGGAATATGTCAAGAGTATTTCTCTAGCCTCAGAATATGACAACAAGCTAAAGGAATAGAACAGGAAGCATCTTTCCATTACCAAAACAGAGAGAAAGCTTTTGTAAACAAGATCTGATTGACTTTTTGGAACAAACTCAGCTCCTGCCGTTTCCAGGTGTAGAAGAAAATCCTTGTTGTATTGTTCAGACGGCTGTCACAAAAGCGCACACAGTGAAGGAAGCAAGATGGACCCAGTTCTTCTGCCGTCAGAAAAATCTCTAAATAAAGGTGAATGTTTTATCAAGTGCAAAAAAACAGCACGTTGTCTCTTGTAAGTGTGAATACTGCAGTCAAATGGTATCTCAGGGCTACACTTACAGCAAGAGCAGCTAGTGCACAATGAGCTCATCATTAAACAATACAGATTAGAAAAATACAACAGAATATTTGCAGATCACCAGATGGGGGGGGGAGCCACACTCTGCAAATGTCTAAATAATGTGTTGATGGAGGTCACACTTACCCTGCTTATTTACTGATCCAATAAACAATGCCAATTATCATAGTTGCCTTAATTTTCAATTAATTCTCTACTGGGCTGACCCATGAGCATTAAAAAATTTGGTAAGGCTGTACCTACGTTTGCTGAACTATAACATTCAACATCCCATCATCGGAATGTGAAAAAACTCCTTAAGATTCCATAGAGAAAGACTATAGAAAGTTGGTGACATGTGTGGATAAAGATACGGACAGGTGCACAAAACCTAATAAATGACATAAAAAAGCAGGTCCCAAGGAATAGAAACAATAACATAAGCCACTGGTGCCTCTACTATCGTTGTGGGGAAGAGATTGTCTACAGGCTGGATGCTTCTCCATGTAAACAACCATACAGAAAGGCAGGTACTGATATAAGGATAAAGTTTGAGAATTACATCTCATAAGAAGGTAAAAAGTTACTATGGTAAAAGGTTAAAAGTTAGGACCAGCAGAATAAAGCAAACCGTAAAGTGGTTGCTGGGCTTAAAATAATTTGGCCAAGTTATTGAACTAATTGCTTTAATTTATCCAGAGAGAAGGGCAGTTTTTTTAAGTCGCATTACAATGGTAAAGTAAAATGTAAGCAAATGAATTAGATGTGCACTAGGCTTCTAATTTTTGTATGTATTGAACCATACAGAAATCCCCTTGAAGGTAATACCCCCAATTAATATGAAAGTAAATTATTATACAGCAAGTTTATTCAGAGAAGTAAACATGTATTGCACCAGTTAAAAAAGTATATTACCTATAAATAAAACTATTAAAATATAATGAGCTGGCCAGCCATACTTATACACCTATAATCAACCAGTTAGACTCCCCCTATTTAAGTACCCCAATTACCGGTAACTATTACAATTCATAGACTGCTTATTGTGAGTCCCGAACAGGCCCTTGCTAGAGGCACTATAGTATCTTTTGTATCCAAAGGCCGAACCCCTGCACAATCTGGCTCCACAGAATGTCTCCCTGCAAGCCCTAAGAAAAAAAGATCAACTGCAAAGCGATACCAATACAGATAAAATCATGCCACAAGTAAAAATACCTACCAATTAAAGTCAACAGCTGAAATGACTGGCACACATGACCAATGGCGTAACTAGGAATCACTGGGCTCCCCAGCAAAACTAGAATGGGGCCCCTATTGGTGCTTCATCCAAAGTGGTTTTATGGGAGAAGTCATAGAAAAAATAAGAAGATAGGGGGCCCCTTAGCTTCCGGGCCCCCCTGTTAGTTACACCCCTGCACATGACCAGGCAATAGCTTTATTGCACTAAATCAAGCAATCAGTATTCACACAGTATTTCAATGGAATAAAAAAAGCTGCTGATGCCGCCTCTCCTTGTGTCCCATGGTCCTTTGCTGCAGGTGACATCATTGTCCATCAGGTCTATAGAGCTGGTTCACAATGTAGATTTGGCCACCTAGAAGTGTTACCAGTAGCTGAGGATCTTGAAGGAGGTGGAAGCCGCACCTATTGAACACAACCTAAAGCAGTTTGTACCATTCACTTCATTACAAGGGAATCAACCTTTCTAGTCCATTGCTACACTTTGACTTTTTAAAGTTACTATTTAAAAATGATCCTTCGGCCGCTCACCGTAACATCATCAGGAGACCAGTAAGAGCCCCACTCTGTTCAACCTGCATACCTAGTTTATTAGCTTGCATACCATAGCATAAACGCAACTAGAGATCCTCTTATTACAGGGCTGGACAGGAATGTATTTCATACATTGACTTCAACACATCTAGGAGACAACTGAAGCTGGCCATACACATACGAGCTTAGTCGCAAAGTCATACCAGTTTTCATCAGAATTTTTTTTTCATTCTCAAAGGCACAGGAAAGACTATTGTGTTTATTCTTTATAGGGAAGGATTGTTCAATGCGCCCATATACAATACAATGTTATTGGCTCCCTCTACTAAAGTATACAGATGATGACTCAAAGCCAAAACCGGTCTGCAACTGGCACTCTGGATCTGCACTCATCTCATGCAATGCTGTTAAAAGCCTCACTGCAGGTATAACATTTTCTCAAGCGCTACCATGGAAACATGGAAATTACCCAGAAGCCACTCGCTTTATTTTCTACTGTAGTAAAGGGTGGCAAAATTTACTGTTTCAGACAGATGGGTTGTAATGCCAACACTAGTATTTAGTCTGGTTTGTGACCTATCCATACACTTGGCCAATTAATGTATTGACCACTAAGCTCCTGCGATATATACAGCCCTGTATTCTTTAATGGCCTCCATAAAACAATTCCATAATGCCTATGGACTTAGAATGTAAATAGTATTACTGCTTCAGAAGCACACAAATTATTAATGATCCTCATTTGCCTTATATAAGAATTTTATATACTAGAGCACCAGACAATAATATATTGTGCAATAGCAAATGCTATATTATCGATTATCAAATATGAAGAACCAGCATTTTGTAAAACTGGCTCATTTACAGTTCCAGAACCACTGTGGGTCTTTGCTGTTTGGAAATACCGGCATCCAAAAACTCGGAAAACCACATCAAAAGAAAATATTATGGCTACATCTTTCCATAATTTGTGTTTACCCCCCTGCTGATAGTACATCTCAATGTAACGAAAACCATCAACAGATTTGTACCCCTATTGGACCCACAAAAACAGTTTTTATCATATTTGTGTTTGTCTGGGCCCCTTTAGGTGTCACCCTCTATACACAAGTCACATGAGATGCAAATGATGAAGGGCACAGGATGCTCCATTATTGCATCAAAAAATTAATTTAGGCGCACAAAAACACATTTCAAGAGGGTATAGCTCATCTATCTTACGCACATAGAATACAGAATCTGCCAAGAGCTGTCAAGAGGACGCAAGAGACCGGCTCCTGAACATTTTATTGATAAACGGGAGGTAAAACATAGCTGCTTTACTGCTCGTTCTTAAATAAAAGTGAATAGAAAAAAGTGGTTTTACTGGAGATACCCTTTAAGGAGTTGTCTTACCTCTCGTTCTTCAATTATTGTAACAGGAGGCAGAACGAATATAGAAAACTTACCCACAAGTGCAATGAACCACTGGCACCTCCGACAGAAAAATTAAAGGAATAGTTCAGAATGTGAACTATTCCGGAACCTTACTTCAGCATTAAATTGCAAGTGCTGCATATTTGACAAAACTTTACTACCGTATATCATGAAAAATGTGAACACTCTTCCTGGTGTAGTAAGAATGCACAATGTCTCTAATAAACCAGGGAAGTTGCATTCTACTGGTGTTGGACCAGAGGCACAAAATAGGGGCAGGACTAACCTTCAAATACCTTTTTCTAAGATAATTCAATAATGAAGCAGATGTAGAGGTGACTATAGATATACACCTCCTGGATAACTTAAGTAGGTTATATGGTTTAAAAAATAAAAGTCATTCAAAATAAAACAATGTTTAGTGCAATAATAAAATACTAAATAATAAATATTATCAGGGTTATTCAACATAAGTTCTTATCGTTTAAAATGGTGCTAATTTTGCCCCAACCAATCAGATGTAAGCTTTCAAATGTTAAATAAGATCTGATTGGTTGGGGCAAAATTTGCACCATTTTAAACAATAAGAACTTTTATTGAATCTCCCTGTATATATCCCAATAACATGACTCACTGAAACTTGTGTATAACAGAAAAAAGCCAAGACTGGACAGATCCCCAGAGCCAGGTAGCCAATACGCCAAGAAATTTATACCTCATTACTGAACATTTTAACGGTCTTCCTCCGATGTCAATTAAAACAGGCTAACCAAGAAAGTATTTGCTCCTACCCAAGTCTAGTGTACCCCTTACCCCATGAACCCAGAAAAAAAGGGGTATCCCGGTGTACCCCCATGTTGCCCATTGAACCCACACATACCTATGAAACCCCTATTTTACCATGTGTACACTACACAATACTCCCCATTCTACCCCCATGATAGCCTCTGAACCTTCACATGTTAGTATCCACACACACAGAAACATAATTGAGGCTGAATAAAGACACGTTCACCTAGTCCAATCTTTGCACCCTCCTCTTTAACTCTACCTAACAGTTGATCCAGACAACGGGGGGGAGATTCCTTCCTGACTCCAAATGCAAAGTATCCCAGGATGAACCAGGACTATCCCTCTTTTCCCAATGTACCCCCATATTGCCCTATGAACCATCACATATCTGAGTTGCTCATTAAGATTTCAGTTAGGTTTTTGGAGTACCTTTGAAGGTAGGGGGCCTACTATGGGCCACATTAATGCCCTTCTTTTTAGGTGTACTCCCACATTACCCTTTAAAGTTCCACATACATCTTGTTGCCAAGTGTACCCCCATTTTACCCTACAAATGCCTGCATATCTATGGCTCCATGGTGTACCCCACTTTACCCAGTTAATCCCAACATACATTTTGCTACCCGGTGTGCCCAGATGTTACCCTGTGAACCCACACACAACCCTGTGTTTCCAGGAGTACTCCATATTGGCCTGTGAACCTACACATATTCCAGTATAGCCCATATTGCGCTGTGTTCCCCAGTATACCCCATATTGCCATGTTCCCAGTGTTCCCCAGTGGACTTTCCATTTCCGCGTGTTCCCCAGTGAACCCCACATTGCCCCGCGATCCCCAGTGGACCTTACATTGCCCCGCGTTCCCCAGTGGACCCCACATTGCAACATGTTCCCCAGTGGACCCCACATTGCAACACGTTCCCCAGTGGACCCCCACATTGCAACACGTTCCCCAGTGGACCCCACATTGCAACACGTTCCCCAGTGGACCCCACATTGCCCCGTATTCCCCAGTGGACCCCACATTCCCCAGTGGACCCCACATTCCCCAGTGGACCCCACATTGCCCCGCATTCCCCAGTGGACCCCACATTGCCCCGCATTCCCAGTGTCCTGCATTCCCAGTGTACGCCACATTGCCCTGCATTCCCAGTGTACCCCACACTGCCCTGCATTCCCAGTGTACCCCCCACTGCCCTGCATTCCCAGTGTACCCCCCACTGCCCTGCATTCCCAGCGTACCCCACACTGCCCTGCATTCCCAGCGTACCCCCCACTGCCCTGCATTCCCAGCGTACCCCACACTGCCCTGCTTTCCCAGCGTACCCCACCCTGCCCTGCCCCCCCCAAACAAAAAACAAACCAAACTGGTGGGCCCTGCTTTCCCAGCGTACCCCACACTGCCCTGCTTTCCCAGCGTACCCCACACACTGCCCGTCTTTCCCAGCGTACCCCACACTGCCCTGCTTTCCCAGCGTACCCCACACTGCCCTGCTTTCCCAGCGTACCCCACACTGCCCTGCTTTCCCAGCGTACCCCACACTGCCCTGCTTTCCCAGCGTACCCCACACTGCCCTGCTTTCCCAGCGTACCCCACACTGCCCTGCATTCCCAGTGTACCCCACATTGCCCTGCATTCCCAGTGTACCCCACATTGCCCTGCATTCCCCCATTAAGCCCCCCAATCCTCCACGTGACCCCAGTAGACACGCCCTGCTCTCCCATCCCTAATGTTTTCCTTTCCCACATTCCCCCTCCCCCGCACGGACATTTGCTGCCCCCACACCGCCCGGCCCAGACCCCTTGCACCCCCGGGGGGGCCCTCACTCCAACAGTCCCGAACCATCCATGGGATAAATATGGACCCGGTCCCGCCCATTATCCCCCCGGTCTGGGAATAAGGAGAGATGCCGGCGGTTCTCCGGTGATGTCCCCTGACCCTCAGTGTGCTGGGAACTTACCGTGCGATGCTCTAACGACCGAAGCTCAATATGCCCAAGCGGGTGGTGGGGGAGGTTTGGTCCAGACCCCCGGACACCGGTGCACAATCCCTCAACCAGCTCCGCTTTGCTCTCACTGAGCCGCCCACAGCCCCACGGGACCGCTTTATATATGGACTGTACCACCGCTTCATGGGGGGGGCAACCGCTCCTCAGCTGGGAATAGTCTGAACGGGGAAAAAACAAACACAGATAGGAACCAAATCCCATATTAATAAATAGAAACGGTCATAATTATCAATAAAACTCTTTATTCTACCGGCAACTCTTCCCTCAGCACGAAAGGAAGATCCACACAAAGCGCAGATATCCCCTCCCAGATAATGGTACAGTCCACTTATTATCTTCCAGCAGGTCTGTCAGATGTGGGAATGTGAGGGGAATGTCTCCTTGCCCCTGATACAGACTGGGCCCTAATGGTCACTGGTACCCACCATAGACTGGGCCCTAATGGTCACTGGTACCCATCATAGACTGGGCCCTAATGGCCACTGGTACCCATCATAGACTGGGCCCTAATGGCCACTGGTACCCATCATAGACTGGGCCCTAATGGCCACTGGTACCCATCATAGACTGGGCCCTAATGGCCACTGGTACCCATCATAGACTGGGCCCTAATGGCCACTGGTATCCATCATAGACTGGGCCCTAATGGCCACTGGTATCCATCATAGACTGGGCCCTAATGGCCACTGGTATCCATCATAGACTGGGCCCTAATGGCCACTAGTACCCTCCATAGACTGGGCCCTTATGGCCACTGATATCCATCATAGACTGGGCCCTAATGGCCACTGGTACCCACCAGATACTGGGCCCTAATGGATCTTGGTATCTACCATAGACTGGGCCCTAATGGCCATTGGTATCTACCATAGACTGGGTCCTAATGGCCACTGGTCCCCCAGTCAGGACCGACCCTGTTTCTGAGTTAAATTCCAGTCAGGACTGGCCCTGTGTCTGAGATAAAAGTCCAGGCAGGACCGACCCTGTGTCTGAGGTAAAAGTCCAGTCAGGACTGGCCCTGTGTCTGAGATAAAAGTCCAGTCAGGACTGACCCTGTGTCTGAGGTAAAAGTCCAGTCAGGACTGACCCTGTGTCTGAGATAAAAGTCCAGTCAGGACTGACCCTGTGTCTGAGGTAAAAGTCCAGTCAGGACTTACCCTGTGTCTGAGGTAAAAGTCCAGTCAGGACTGACCCTGTGTCTGAGGTAAAAGTCCAGTCAGGACTGACCCTGTGTCTGAGGTAAAAGTCCAGTCAGGACTTACCCTGTGTCTGAGATAAAAGTCCAGTCAGGACTGACCCTGTGTCTGGGGTAAAAGTCCAGTCAGGACTGACCCTGTGTCTGAGATAAAAGTCCAGTCAGGACTGACCCTGTGTCTGAGATAAAAGTCCAGTCAGGACTTACCCTGTGTCTGAGGTAAAAGTCCAGTCAGGACCCACCCTGTGTCCAAGGGGGAATGAAAGGGCCAGATATTGTAAGGGGAACAGTTCATTCAGTACTCCCATGTGCATGGGATGGGCTACCAAACCTTCTGCTTGATGTCAGACACATGGTTATTATTTAAGGACCATGTTGTGGCATTTTCCAGTTTTCGTCTGGGCAGCCCCTGTGCCGGTAGCTCTGGATACTTCCCTGAAATGAAATAAAATTATTCAATAGCAAACCTGATGGAAATTTTGTCTTGTCAGCTGAGGGCTACATTGCCTGTGTACTGGACTATTAAATCAAATTAAACCATGATTTGCATTTCTGGTGACATTTTATTGAAGGATAAACGTTTCAGAGATGCAATACTAATTCGATTTGCAGTGACAGCAGAGAGTAAAGAGCTCCTCTAAGAGCCCAAATAAAGTCTCATGTATATCAACTAAATGTCTTGTATTGTAATGTATATTCTAATGCATGTTTGTCACCATATAGAAGAAACGATGTATAAGGACATATCCTTGATGATGCTGCTATGACTAAAGTCTCCAGGAGAATGTGGCCTTTTCATTTTATGGTGAAACCTACTGGTAATAGAAACAGGACATGATAAAGAAGGTAGGTTGGTTATGCAAATGTAGTCAGCCCTTCCTGTAAAACATCTGTATTTACCCCTACCCTTCCAATCCTATTATCCCTCCCATTTAGAATGATTGACAAGTTTAATAAAGTGTAATAATTGTAATGTATACAGTTATAATGATATTTTTCATTACTCAATATTTGTATGTATCTATGAAACTGTAATGTTATTTGATATATAAATATATATACATTTTGAAAACCAATAAAAATTATGCTTATAAAAAAAAACAAAAAAACATGTCAGATAATGATGTCATGGATTTATTTGTCTCTAGCTGTGCTACTTTAGTCTGTTCCTGGTGGCTCAGTCTATCGGCCTGGGATGTACCATTTCCTCCGGGTAATGTTTTTTCTTTCCTCCTTCACTGACAGGCTGAGCCAACACAGGACAGTTTTCCAGCAGCCTGTAATATGTCACATAAATCCAAGGCCATTATTCCAGTCAGCAATGATGTCAGAATAATTAGGAATAGCTCAGACATTATGTACAGCAGTGCACATCCTGCATTCGCTCTTTTATCAAATAACATCCATGATTGTGTTAAGGCATAGACTAAAGTACATTGGTCCAATAAGGCAATTTGGCCTCCCTTTCCAACTCTCCTTTCCACTGTAGGTTTCCCTGTTGTGGGGTTACTCTATTACTATTAATGATACTGTAAAATCAGTACCTGTTCTCCAATTGTTCATATAGTGCAAATAGTAACAGCATAAGGGTTTTATACACATTCAAGGCCCAGTATAATAACGTAGTACTGTACTAGTCCATATGGTAACAACATAGTTACATGATCAATGTACATTCCCAGGGTCCATATAGTAACATAGTCATTGTACTATCAATGTACATTCCCAGGGTCCATATAGTAACATAGTCATTGTACTAGTCCATATAGCAACAACACAGTGGGTTTAGTTACATGGTCAATGTACATTCCCAGGGTCCATATAGTAACATAGTCATTGTACTA